>JAHREE010000259.1:2972495-2993350 GCA_033628505.1 Tringa tobata | reverse complement strand
GGAAGGAGGGAGGGAGGGAAGGAAGGAGGGAAGGAAGGAAGGAAGGAAGGCAAGAATTCTGAAAAGTAACACTAGGAAAAATCTGTGTTTGCATCAAAATGCACATAGAGATTCTTTGGGCCCAGCTAATTAGAATCAGAAGAATACAAAGAAATCATTGATTTTTATGACGAAAAGGATGACAAACTTTCCTTAATGCAGAAATAAAATTAGAAGACTGAAAAGCATAACAACTACTGAACGAAGAGATGAAAAGTAAGCTAACACCACATTTATCCTTAATACTTCACGATTTTTAAATCTAGCTCGAAACTGGCAGCAGGGAGGGGACGATGCTTGATTCCAAATATGAGAAGTTGGCAATCCTATGAATGCATCCTAGAAGTACTGGGAATTATTCATACAATTCATGACTGTGATACTCCTAAACCTTCAAGTAATTACAATGCACAAGACTCTGCATATTTAAGCAAACTCTTTCTTCTGTAGTCTTGCCTCTTCAGTCAGGATGTGCTCCACAACTGGAACAGCTTGCGCTGGGTTAGCCCCCTGGGAAAGTTCTAATTTACAAAACCCTGTTTAGAAAAATCAAATCTATTTAAAGGCATTATATTATAAACATAAACTCCCTAATGAGCTGTAGTGAAATGGCTCTAGGCTATACTTGCGAAGTTCAAATGATTTAGCTGTTTTCTGCCATGTATTATTTTCATTTAATCTGCATCACAAGGACTGTAAAGAGTCCAGCTGTTCAAAGTGAGTCTTAAAGATTCCTGCCAAATGCAAAGGCTTGTCCAATTGTTCCCTTCTTTACCGTGTTTGGTTACAGACTTATTAATTGATAGATCAAATGTTTCCTAAGTTTAAAAAAAAAAAAAGAAAGGAAGTCAACATTTCTAATAGAAATACAGATACTAAGAAAGATTGCATTTAAAACATAGGCAATTAGACATCACAGAATCACTAGGAAGGGAGGGAGAAAAGGAGGAAAGAGGCAAGGAAGGAGAGAAGGAAGGAAAAAAAAATCCATGCCTGTGGCCTGGTGTAGTAGAACAATCTGTGCTTTCATGTTCAGATCTTTACCCCTTTGGTTCTAAGGGTGTACCCTGAGGATGCAATTAGTGTCTCTCTTAACTACTTTACCATTTGCCAGCGGCAGTACAGTTTCTTCTCACCTATACCTGCATGAGAGACAGGACAGTCTCTTTTCATGACAATTAACTTCTACTGCGTTGATCTCTTTCTAGGAGACGTTTGAAAAGTCCTATCTATCATCTTTGTGTTTAAAGTAGGGCTAGAGGAAGTGGTGGAGGGCACACGGGTACTCCTAGAAGAAATGCAGTGTTAGATGGAGAACGGACTGATGACTAATAGGCGTTTCCTACCATTCTTCCCAAGACCATTCTTCTGTTAAATGCAGGCCTTGGTTTGCCTCAGGTTAGCTTTAAGTAATGGAAATATCCACTTTTGAGAGATTTATTACCTAATTCTGTAATAAAAAGGTAGACTATAACATCAGCACTCTGTGCCATTGATTACCCTCTCTTTTCAACACTTACTTTCAGCATCCAGAAAATGCAAATCTGTACCTGTTACAGGATTCAGGATTTTGGTCTGGTCAAAATCACTTGACATCTTTAAACATTAAAAAGTAATATTCTGAAATGTGTAAATGTTAAAACCACAGCTTCCACATAGTAATGGAGAATAAGTACAACAAACCTGGTCTGTTTAATAAATGAAATGGTATAATGTTAACTGGGAGAGGTGGATCACATTCATTTAACTGCTTCCTATTTTAAGTAATTATTACAAAAACATTGTATGCTGGTGGGTTTTAGAATGTCCTTATCAAAAACAAGTATAAGGACACAATTTTGACTTTTTCTTTTAACCTCTTATTCAAGAAGATTTGATTTGGGCAAATATTTCCTCTACTTACGCTGGGGCATTGTACTAGAACTGGTAACACAGATTCAGTTTGTAAAGTTTGGGAGAAGATGGGTCAATTAAAGAAGTGACACAGTAAAAACTGTGGTTCCATTTTTCAGTTCAGCTGCAAACCTTGTAACAGGGCCCCATGGTGAAGGCAAATATAACTGTACTGGCATTTAAATTGTGTAAGGATTATTTTATGTCGCTAGAGTGGTGTAAGAGGATGAGCCATGAATGAGGATCAAGTCCAAGATACATTGCAATATGTATTCTTTACAAAAGAAATTAACTCATTTTCCTGATATTCACCTATTTTCTTTGGTTGTTTGCCTACAATTTCGTCATGCAGCAAGCATATGTAAAAGCTATTCAGTTTTGGTGACACAAAATCCAGTCCTGAAGAGACTAAAAATATAAATGAGTTTGGTGGCCCAATCAGAAGGGATGGGAAAGGGATGGAAGGGAAAAAATGGGGGGGGGGGGGAAGGTGTTCACCATAAAACCACTATACAGCTCAACAAAATATGCAGTTCTGCTTTTGAGACTGTCAGGATATTACATACCTGTACTGATTTGAGGGCCAGATTGTTGGCTATATCTCAGGAGCACTCAGTGCCATTCCAGCTGCAGGGCACAAAGGCAGCTTTAAGCCAAGTTTGCACTCCTCCTCCACTAATACTTGGGAGACCCCTCTGCAAATTTCCCTCTTGGCATAATTTAAAATATTCTGAGGGGTCGACAGGCCTAGGAAGATGAGCCAGAGCCCAAGAATGAGTTGTACATGCAAAAACCCAAGGCGCACACTATCCTTCAGTTGCAAGGCGTAGCTTTAAAACCACTCTATTACATCATGAATACAGTAGCACTGTAGCATTTGGAACAACTTCTTCTGTAATGATTTAAAAATGGAAGATTCCTCTACCCACTCCTCCAGTGACTTGCCAAGCAGGAATTAGCATAGCTCTGCAAGGACAGAGAAGCACAAGGGTACCTCAGTGTGCTTGAGATTCAAACTGGAGGTCTAGACTTCAGGGAGGTTGGGTATTGCACGGTTCTCCTGCCAGTATGATTAACTTCTTGCTTTCAAGAGGACTATATTCACACTTACCAAGGCAAAACTGGACTGTGTGCTTCACTGCAGTGTTGCACCAAAATACACAGTCTCAATTTTAATGAGCTTGCCTGGATACACAAACAGAACTTGGTGTACTTTAATTATCAGACTTGGCTTTTCCTGCGTAAAATTAGCCCATACAGTGTTCCACTGCTACTAGTAATAGAGCCAGCTCTGGTGTAATGTAATATAGACCTTAGACTATAAGAGCTTCCACGACCTGCTGCCAGCTGATGTAAATCAACATAGTTTCACTGAGGTAAATTAATAATTGAAACCCTTAGCTCATGAGCTGAGCTACAGTGCTTTGACCAGGCAATCAGTCTTTACTTCTATTTATTTGGTTAGAATCAGGCAGTGCTAATGAGATTATAGCCTAGGGATTAGGAAATGCCTTTTCAGAAAGGTATGCTGAATTGAAGAGAGACGATTGACATGCTAACCATACACAATGTCAGTGGAACATGCTGACTAATTTTATCGGATTAATGAACTGCGAACCACTCAACTTGTGCTCCAGATAGCACTGTACAATAGCAGTGGCCATAGAGAAAACAGTACATCTAAACCAACAAATTAAGGAGTTGGTGTCTAATTTATGGTGTTGTGCAGTTACAGACACATTCATGCTTAACTGAAATGCGCACACAAATAAATGTTAACCGCAATTTTTTGTTATCTCTTCATGTAAATAAACTGTCTGTTGTTTCTTTTTCCTGCAACCGGAAAAATTTAAATTCTTCCTCCCAGGAAAAAGATCTCTGCCATGATGCTTTTCATTTCCCATCTGGTCTGTGTTTTGGAACACAACTGCCTGGACTTTGGAAGAGTGTTGCTTGCTCCACTGTTATCGCTGGACACAAGTTGCAGTTATAGAAACCATCCTCTGGGTTTTTATCCAGTTACACTGATTAGAAGTGACTAATAATTATGAGATAAGAAAATTCAAGATTTCATGTCCCTCTTCTCTGCTACAAATGTTTTGGGAATGAGTGAGAATGAAAATTTTGATTCTTCATTCAGATGAAAACTGGAAGTAGAAAATTAGGATCAAAGAGTCTGTAAGTGAGCTATTTCAGCTTAGAGTAGTTGAGGAGTTTGCTTCTGAGTTCCTGCTATCTCCCAGTCTCAGGTGAGAATGAAATGAAAACATACTTCATGGAAAAGATAGCAAAACTCAATAGCATTTAGCATGACAAAGGTGTGAAAAGAATATCTAAGGAGCAACATACCAGGATAATGAAGATCAACGCTTGTTTCCCATAGGAAAAAAACCCAACAAACTTCCCATGCAGTTCAAACAAGATCACACTATGTGATGTAATGAAATGAAGTTAAAGATAAAATAGTTTCTTCCTCCCTCTAACGTGAGGTCTGACTAAGGTGAAACATATTTGAATTATTGCTGTGGTCATTGTGATTGTCACCCTCTAGAAAGCATGGTGGGAGAGTTCCATTTTTCTATGACTTCAGAAGCAGCAGCACTGTAGCATGTGGAGTCATTTATCTGATTATCATTTAACCACTGAGGGGACTCAGTTAAGTAGTTTACTGGCTCTGTCCTGTTGACCCTCCCAGTTTAGCCTGGCACTTAAGTCTGCAATTCTCTCACTCACCAGCACAGCTGGAGGCTTTACGAAAGAGTTGATGAAATTGGCATTAGCTACGACCTAGTTGTATTTAGTAAACTTAACAAGTGTGCAAGAGACAGGGCATGTGCAATTCTTACAAGTCTCTTCAGTGGTTCTAGCACTTCTTAGGATTGATAAACACTGCCATTTACCCTGTCAAAACACTTGTGTTTTGAACTTCCTGAATCTTGTGGCCAGAGCTTCATAGTGCTAATACTCCCTGAAACACAAATGCCAAACTAATAGCTGCTGAATTAAGATGGGAATGATTTGCAAGTGAGACAGAATGAGGATTATAAACTGTAGGAGGAAACGCATTCACTGTTAAACAATGTATTTTGTTTTCGAAGGTCTAAGTTTGTGAAGGATTCCTGATATGGGACCACCAAGCTTATCTATGTCCATTCAGTAGATGACAGGCATCAGGATCGTTTGACAAAAATGTCATAGCAGAAATAATTTAAAAAGAGAATATCTACTAGCTGTGCCTACCATGTGTGGCAGGATGATCCAAAGACCTGAAGCTAAAAGAGCTGCAATTCTTCTGTTGTGAAAGTTCCCTTGCTTCTGGCTCAGGGACCACCTTCTGTTCACCCTTAAAGCAGCTCTCTTGACCATGCTCCCCTGCAGCATGGAGGGCTTCAAACCTCCACTCATCCCAGGCACTCCTGAGGTGCCAATACTGAGGCAAGTACAGCTTCAGGCTTCCTCTTGCCCGGAGTACCCCAGGACCAAAGTCTCTCCTTCTCTCTCTGCACACAGAAGAGAGCAGGACAGCTCTGTGTCTCTGCCCCAGCAGGAAACCAGAGCTTTATGGCAAACGCTGTCTGGTACAGGGAGTTGTAGCTTTCTCCATCCAGGCTCCTTCACATTAACATTGCTAGGAAAGGGCAAACTCTGAAAACTGGCACTGCGTTTACCTTACTTTTGAGATTCTTTACATTCTACTAGGGCAGTGTAAAGAGGCCATAGCTCAAATTTATGAGAAAGCAATTATTTTTGCACGTGTCCCGAGAGTCTGAGAGTCTGGTGCTCTCTACCTTCATCTAAAGTTAGCCAAAATACCAAAGCTGGTGGTTTTTGCATCCTACCTAACCCATTTAAGACACAGATGCCCTTTCAAGCCTTGCCCCTGGAAGGTACATGCTGCAGGAAAGGGATGAAAAGGAGGCAACCAACAGAGCAGATACAGCTAAAAGCAAGGTACCGGGGTGGGCTTACTCTAGGGAAGTAGATTTAGTGCCGCCTGCCAGGGGCTTGTATCAGGGAACTGATTCCAAAGAAGACTGCCTCTATTCTTCAATAGGACCTACTCAAAGGAGTTTTGAAAATAAATTGGAAACACGATACAGCAGACCTGGTGTAAACCTTCAGTGTCAGCTGATTTTGTTGAATGCATAGTGAAAGAAGAAAGGAATAAGGACTTGATAGTTAACATCTACTAAAAAATAAATCTTTGACAAGTAATTTGAGCCAGTGTAACTTTGCTCAGCAGGAAAACAGGAAAAGTCATTATTTGCCAAAACAAATCTTTCAAAATCTGATAATGTTTAGGAAATAAACAGCTCAATCAACAGACTCAAAAAAGTTCAGGCAATTTCCTTTCCTGAGATGATGTTGGGCAATGTCGAGCAGAGCCACACAAGGTGCTGCAGTTGTGAAAAGACATCCCCTAGGACATCCCCATGCTCTGATTACTCTTAGAGAAACATGTTTCTTGGAGACCACGAATGGGCATGTGCAGTGCACGTCTCCACCACACACAGTTAGCTGTTTGGCATCTGCATCGTTGAACTAAAGGCTTTGACTTCACCTCTGCATTGTTACATGAGATGAGATATTTATCCCGTTGTGAAGTACATGCTGTAATCCATTACTTCTAATGAGTTAACTCAATTGTAAATGATATGATATAAATGATGATTGCAGTTAATTGAAGGCAGTATCCTTTACTACTGTATGAATCAGCAATGGAGGAGTCAGAAGGGATTCTGGTTCTGATTAAGCTGTGATTTTGGCCAAAGGCTTTCAGTAATTTTTGCCTTTTTTTTTTTTTTTTTAATTTGAATTCTAGGCACCACCTGTTAGATAACAGAAAAGACTAAAACCACATTCTAAAACTCTTTAATCAGCGAATAAACTAGCAAAAAGACACAAAGTTCTGAAATCGCTCTCCAATCAGAATATCTGTTACTAGGAAAGCAGAACTATGTGCTCTTGCCTCGGGCTCAGGAGGAAGAGGAAACCTTCTGGTCTTGTATTTTTCCTGGGAATGGCTGTGATCAAAGAAAGAAGATATTAGTCAGTTTTCCTGAGTCCTTCTGAAAGAATAAAGAAGTCTGATTTTCAAAATAAAGCATGACGTTCTTACCTTATATGTCAGATCAGAATTTAGGATTGCAAATTTTCAGGGAAGGAAATGGCACGAAGCAGAGTAAAGAGAGCAGGGTAAAGGACCACCATTTTGTACCATTTTGACCACCATCACCATTTTGCCTGCAGTGTTTGTAAAAAGCATTCAAAACACTGGATTTAATAATCACTGTGTTTCTAGATTTTATTGGGTGAATCCTGCCCCCATGGTTATAGGACCTGAAAGGCTACTGGAATTGGAAGTGCAAATTCCCCAGTCCTCTTTGTCCTATTAATTAAAGGTGCAGGGTTGAATAGCAGAAGAACAAACTCTCTGTTATGTTGTAGCAAGTGATTCCTAAAACAAAATATAGCTTTTGTGCATAGGAAAACTGAAAGACAGCTTTGAGGCTGCATTTCTCTAGATAGAATTATATTTATGACTCAAAAATCCTTACATACAGATTCTGAGGCTTATCAGATCACAAAGAATAATACAATCTCCATTACCCTGTGCTGCACATGTGAAGGAGAAATTTCAAAGCCAGAACAATATAAGATTATATACTGCAAGCCATTAAACAGGGCCTTTTGGCATGCAATTTCAGATGAACTAATTGCATCCAACAGCCAGAGGGGAAGGAAAATAGATACTAAAGGATTCATGACAATAAAGCAGGAGGCAGAGACGTTTGTTACTCCACTGGGTCTAGTGAAAGCCTACAGTATATCTCTGCACAATTGTTCTCAGGACCTTTTGTTATTTTATTTTATAAATCCTGGGTGCTGTTCAGATGCAGAGCTTTGGAGAGGGCAGGCCTGCAAGCAGCTAGATAGTCACAAGACAAATTCAGCTTTAACTTCACGTATGTGGTGCTCCATAGTATTTACAATAGCAGCAATCTGTTTTCATGACAGCATGTTTTTGTAAATCCAGAGAGATAAACTTTCTCAGCTATTTATAAATCAGATGCTTACATTATGATCTCCTGCCAGTAACTCTGATCGCTGTTGAACTTTGCTGTGTTCAGTTTAACAAATCTGTTTGTTACTGTGGTGCCAAAGGTGAGAAAAATATACTGGAATCCTGTAGAGAAGATGCAATGGTTCTTTGTAGCTGGGACAGTGGTGTTCTGCCACTGTCAGGGTAAAGGGAAGTCAAACACCTTAGTCTGAACACAGTTAGGAGCCAAAACTCACAGATTCTGTCTCAGATCTGCCACTAGCTTGCTGTGTGGTCTTGGAAGAGAGTGGTGCCTTGATGAAATGAAATTAATATTACGTGTCCCCTAAGTAACCAGAGTCTGGTGATCCCCTACTGGATAGTATATGTACTTAAGAGAATTGTAATTAGTGTTTTCTCTGCTTCCTTAACTTATTTTTGCTACTTATTGTACAATTATTACCATTATTAACAGGAAGCAAGATAGGTTCCATAACCTTCCGGAAACATATTTCAACACAAAAGGACAAACAACTTCTTTGCTCTTCAGAGTACCTTTGATTTTGCTGGAGCTCGACAACTTGCTGTACTCTTCTCAAGGTGGAAAATGTATGCTTGGCATAAGTGAATAATTTATAATGAATTGTTTCTATGTTGAATAATGCTTTATTTTAATTCCCACAACTTCTCTCTGTGAGCAGATCACATATATCCTAATGGGGCTGTTGGGAGCTTTTTTCTGAGCAATTTACACAATTCTTGAGCTGTTTGTCATTTCTGGGCAGTACATTTCAAACCCTTTAAACATAAACTTCAAGATCTTTTGACGTGTGTTCAAAAGAATATAAAACCAACCATATTTGAACAGGCTACAGGTCCATTTAGATGTGTGGCCAGTCTTTCACAGTATACAAAAATGGATCATTAGTAAAGCATGTAAGAGGAGAGAAAGCGTATTCGCCAGGATCTGCTCACAGCTTCCAACAGTGGGTGGCTCGGGTACAAACCTTTATGGATGACAGTCACTTTAGGAACCATACAACATATACACGGCATTTTTATCTAGAGCATCTATCACACATAAAAGTGTGTAATAAAGTATGAGAAAGGTGTGTAGTGTTAATTCATAAGGACAGTGTACAGCCATAAGCTCCTAAGTACAGATTGTTACAGTGACCCTTTTCCTTCTTAACTGCCAGTAAATCTTAACTCATCCTACCTCCCCATGCACACACACACAAACACAGATTCTAACCTTTTGAATTTCCCTCTCCCTCATGTTAACAGAAAAACATGTTGACATTTGAGACCCTAAGAAAAGTAAATGCAGAAAAACCCTACAGAAATATACACTTCTTGAAATTTTCCACCAACAACCCCCACATATCATCTCTTCACTTCAGATGCAAACAAAAGGCATCCTTCCTTTCCTCCAAAATACCCTTGCAACTACTAAAAGGCACAATGAACTATTGCTGTTTGTTTTTCCCTTTAATCTGCTTCTTTACTTCCAACTTTGAGTGTCAGAAAGGAAGGTCTTGCAAACATGTGTATTAATAACAGAACTTATAGCTGGTTTCCTGAGCATCATTCATCTTCTGTAGCTCAAAAAGAGTGGTTGTAATGCAAAAGGAATTATTATGCCTTAGAAGTCCATTTCCTATCTCATATCTCATTGCTTTAGTTTTCCCATTTCTGCCATGAGGACAGTAATATACAACTTGCAAAGTTCCTTATACACACTCATAACAGAAGAAGATACTCTAAAGGTCACATGTTTGTGTCTGGCTTTTATGAACTAAATATTGCAAGAAAAGCTGAAACGATGTGGTTTTAATCAACAATAAAATTAATTGATAGACTACTTAAATGCATGACAGAGATGCAAACAAACAAAAAGCCATGCCCAAACATAAAACTCTGTGTAATTTAAATAATATTTTCTCTAAATTTCAAGGTTTGCTATTGTGGTTTTCTGCTGGCATTGACATAATGCATGTTATCAAAATATTCTGATTGGCACACTTAATAAATCATGAACTATGAAGTACAAACCATATTTTTGGGACAATCCATCTGCTAGTATTTCCAATTATGAGACCAGAGCATGCCAGAAACAATGGAAAATTATTGTAATCAGATCCTTCAAAATTGTGTTAGAATTTTTAATGAACAGTTTAATGTGATATGAAATTACCTTCAGTCTGAAAAGTGTTGAGAGGCATTGGATTACTGTAGTACAATTAAACACTGATGAAACATTTTGAAGACTTTTCCCCGTACTGAAATACTATGACTATGAGCATGTAATTATAAAATCTTAAACAATGACTCTGAATCATAATACTGATATTTTTATTGAAAATAACATTTGATTGCTCATAAATATTTTGAAAAGTCATAAGTAGTTAGTCAAAACTGACCTATGTGCAATATAATTTCTTTGCAACTGTCAAACTCATGCTTCGAGCCTGACTTAGACTTCTCCAAAATATTGTAAGTGTTCTTTGAACTCCAAGTTTTCGCTTTATTCAGAGTGCCCTGGAAACCAGACCTTATTGCTGTGCTAGTGCCTTATGTGGTGGCATGGGATGTGTATGGGATGCCCACCTGAGTGGGACACACGGCAGACTCTTTTAGTCACTACTGTCTCATCAAGGAACATATAGTGTTTCTCACTACTCAGGAGACGAGGAGAACTTCTCTGTGAGGATTCACTCACATATATGTAATTCTCTCAAAACGTAAATGGCTGTTGTATTTCTGAGTCCTGAATACAGATTCTCATACTTTAAATGTATATGCTTGCCTTCCTTTACAATTCCGATTCAATGATGCCTACAAACCTTGAACTTAATTTAGCCTTCCAGTGTGAAGTGTGTAGGCATGTGTGTGTATTGTCATGATACTGTCAAAGATTTAGTTTCATTTGACAAAGTTCTATTTTCCAAAAGAGAAGGGAGTGTATTGCATATCATTGGCCAGTCTGTGTGCTGTCTAAGGAAAAATGAAATACTTCAAAACAGAAACATCAAAAGACTTTGAAACAAAAACAGTTTCTCCTAATCTTGCATCGAGGGTATGTACTGACTTTGCAGAATCACTACAATTAATTCTAAATGATGTATGAAAAAAGTAATCCCTGCCTAGAGACTACAACTAGTGCATGCAGTCACTGGCTGGCTGTGAAATGTGCTGTAATATTATGCTTAGACACGTCCAGGAAAAAAGCCCATACCATTCCCAGCATTTTTAGCCATTTTTATTCTCTTTTTTCCACTTCTACTATTACTCCACTCTTATGCCTGTCCCTAGACCGCAGTGCTAGTCAATTCTCCGATTTCTCACTTTCTACAAAAAAAGGAGCCATGGTGGTCATCTACAACTCCCAGGTGTTTCCAGTGGGCTGGCTATGCAAAGTTCTGTTGTGAAAATATCATGAAGATACAGACAGAAATAGTATTCTTTCATTCAAGGGGCCTAGAAGTATTTTAATATAAGTGTCTAGATTGGACTATGCAGTAGTTTTTGCTTCTATCCCTGATTACTTAGGAGTTACGTTCCCCCTGCAACACCAACTAAAGCCATGAGTCTGCAAAGGATTCTATGTACTTTACTAACATCCTACAAATCACTTCATGTTAACCTCAGTAAGACTATTCACACACATGTTTTTGAAGAATTAGCATTTGAAGTGTGTACTTCAAGACAGATAAAGGGACATGGGACCACGTGGATGATTATGTAAAATTCTTAAATTAAAAATCTCAATATTTGGCTGAATCAATGGGTATGGATGGCACAAAATGAATTCTAGGTTACTCATCAACTTTGAGAAAAAAGATGGAGCAAGTTTTTCCCACTCAGATCAGAAAATAGATATTACTGTAGTTTTATTCCCTAAACATAGAATCAAACATCAGTATTCACCCAGAAAAAAGCCCCTCACATTAACTATACTGCTCAAAGCCAAGTTGATGTGAAAGTGTTGTACAGTAAAATATTGAACCATACTTTCCACACACCAAATTAGCAAATTTTGGACTCGTTCACTTTATGGGCTTCCTGTGTTTGAAATCAGAGATTCCAAAGACAGATTTGCCCAGTTCTTCCAGGGACCCACATAATGTGTAATCAGAGAAAACCTGGAGCACGCAACATAAGGTGGTCAGCACTTCTTTGGAATGCTAAGTAAGATCACTCAGACCAGCTTTGACGAGATCTAGCTTTGGCAAAATATGTTTAGTAGAAATCAATTTTTTTTTTTACAGAAATGTTTGATGCTCGAAGAAAATCTTTGTCAGAAATGTTGGTTGCCTTCCATTTCCTGAATGAGAAGGAGGGAAGCCAAACAGCTGTGCCTTAAATGAGGTAGAACAGACACTTGAATCTCTGTGCCCCACTTCCTAAGCTGGTGACCTACCCCCTCAGCTACAGCACAAACATACACAAGTTTGTTCTCGTAAAAAAGTTCAAAATATCTTCTTTCTATCTCAGTGGAAAGACAGAACAAAACAAAACAAAGCAATCAAGGCACCATAACTGTTATACAAATTAATTACTCATCCATGCCACCCAAGTGACCTCCTATACCACCAACAACATTCAGTATTACTCAAGGATTGGTGGTATGGTTTGCACCTACATAGAGTCATTAAATTTCGAGATGATTTGCTGGTAAAGACGTAGTTTGTGGAGGAGTGTAACAGCATGTGTTGATAGAGCATATGGTTTTGTACTGGAGCTCAAGATCCCTGAATGGATTCTTAAAATAACAACTTGACAGTGTAATAACTGTTAACCAACAGTGTAGCAAGGGAGCATGCTTAATGAAAATGTGAATATATCCACAGAGATTTCTCTTTAATCCTGCCTTGAAAATGAATTTTTAAATGAGCTTCCAAGTCATTGATAATGTTCTTAAATTTCACTCCAGTGACTCTTTAGTTCCTAAAAGAAATGGCTTCAGTTCTAGGCATGTGGAAAATACTTGCACTCACTTGATAGTTATAGAAAATATTGGCAATGGTTCTATACATAAAGTAATCCTTAAACGATTCTTGTTAAAAAAAAAAAAAAAAAAAGAAAGAAAAAAAGAAAAAGAATAACAGAAAAAAGCAGAAATCCCACCAAGTGCACAACTAACTGCCAAGCACGCAGGCTCCCCAGATAGCAGGGTTGCCTGTTACGTCAGCTGTAGTGAGGATGGAACTAGAAACTCAAATGAGCAGTGTGTGTCTTAAGGCATGGCATAGTGAATGATAAATTGTATAGAGTGCAGGAACGCAGTCAAGGCACAGCAGTACCATAGTGCAGGCAAGAGCTGATTTTGCTGTTAAAGGAAGGCACTGTCTTTCTGCAGTGCACAGAAATCATCCCCAAAGCCACGCTTCCCCTTGCTCAGTGCAAAAGAATCGAGTGCTTGGAGCAGGGCTGCTCTGAGTACAGTACATGCTGAAGGTAACTAAGAGCCCCACCAGACACAGAGAAACACATGCCAAGAAAAAATAAACAAAACTCAGATTTGCCAAAAACAAGTCCGCCTTCCCCCTAGCCAACTCACGATCATTGCTTTGGTTCTTTTCATTCACACCTGATGAATCAAATGGTCTCCCAGAAGGTGATGGTTAATTAGGAGGTCACAGAGCAAAAGTACCTGTATGGTGAAGGAAGCAGAGATTTTCCAAGGCTACAGGCAAGGTGCAAAGTGTGATTTGTCTGGAATGTGCCTGTGGCATGGGCACTCCAGTGACACTTTCTGAGATTCAAGGTTGAGGAGCAGGAGGTTGCAGTGCACCAACAAAACATGTTGGAACATCTTCAGAATGCCAAAAATCAGGTGGTGCACACAGCATGGTACTGCTCAGGCTGGTAGTGAATGATTTATCTCAGGCCTTCAATGTTGCCATGTTACCGATGGCTTAGGAAGGAGATTTTCTAAAAAAATAGAGTAATGCCTTAAGTACATCAGTTTCAAGAGCAAAGATCAAGTGTGTGTTGACATGTCTGGTCATAATCATCCATGCAAGAAAGAACAGGGCTACCCCAGAAAAAAGAGTGCAACCTGCTTAGAGTGTCCTATAGGGCAAAAGGAACTATCAGTATTATACTGGATTAGGCATTATACAAAGCAGGCTCTCTAACTGTTAAAACATTATAGGTTTTTTTTAATAAAGAAATAAAATGCAACTATATTTGTGGTCATTTCTGACCAAATAGTGTTTCTCTGAAATCTGCAGAAAGAGTTTGTTATTGGATCTAGGGCCAGGCTAATGATCAAAGGGCTAGAAGACCTATACTTTGAGGACAAGCACAGAGAGTTGGGGTTGTTCAGCCTGGAGAAGAGAAGGCTCTGAGGAGACCTTAAAGTGGTCTTCCAGTATCTGAAGGGTGCTTCCAAGAAAGCTGGAGAGGGACTTTTTACAAGGGCATGTACTGATAGAACAAGAGGTAATGGCTTCAAACTAGAAGAGGGTAGATTTAGATTAGATATCAGGAAGGAATTTTTCACTATGAGGGTGGTGAAGCACTGGAACAGGTTGCCCAGAGAAGCTGTGGATGGCCCATCACTGGAAATCTTTAATGCCAAGCTGTATGGGGCTTTGAGCAACCTGGTCTAGTGGTTGGTGGCCCTGCCCATAGTGGAGGGGTTATAACCAGATGATCTTTAAGCTTGCCTCCAACCCAAACTATTCTATGATTCTATAATGTGATTCCGCTACCAGGGTTCACTGTTTTCCAGTGCTGTAAAGCCACAAGAAACCAGTCAAAGCAGCTTCTGAGTGGAACTAGATGTACCATGTTTGCATTCAGTAGGGGAATATTCACACTGCTTTATTTCAGGAACTTGGTTGCTTACTTCAAAGGTCAGGCTCTGGATTTGATGAGAAAGAGGTACTCTTACAAAGACCAAGTGTCCTAGATCGCTGAATCTAGGTGATCTCGGTCTTTCTGGAGGAGCCTCTCTTTCCTCACTGACTACCAAGATATTCTCAAGGACTACCAAGTCCTGTGAAGCTAGGAACCCGCTATGATGCCTGGGCTATTTTATTTATTTTTGTATACACAGCTAAAGAAACTACATTCATTTGGAGAAATAACATTAGAAATATTGTTTGAACATTTCAATGTAGAAACACTTTCTTAAAAAAAAAAATCATAAAATCACCTTATCAGCTATCTTTTGCTTTCTGTTCTATTTTCTGAGTCTTGTACCTATTTCTGCTGATCCTTTTCATTAAAATTCTCTTTACATCCTTGTCCCTTCTTTTTTGGCAGCTGTCCCAGTATGGGTCTGCTCCTTTGACATGTGTAGAGGTTGCTGTGAGTGTCCGTTTGTGCTGGTACTGCAGTCACACAGCACCCCTGAGACAGCACTCTTTACATGACAGCTGCAGTTTCTTATCAGTAGGCACTTGGTGCGATGGATAATTATTTCTCTTCCTACCTGTGAGACTGACAAATCTGGATGAATTCTCCCAGAGGTATCTGTGGAGACTGAAATGGGAATTGGGAGGTGGTATCTCAGTTTAAGTCATGGTAGGACATGCCACAGCAGGTTAGGGGTGCTGCACGAGTCCAACTTACACAGAGGTGACCTATTTCCCCAGACCAGAATGAAGCTGTCCAGCCACTGCCCTGGTCTCATTTGATGTTCCTCTTGCTGAAAAGATGATTTTTCTCTTTTATTTCAGTGAAGGCTATTTGGTTTACAGCTTATGATTCAACTAAATGTATGCTGTGTTTTAATGAGAAATTTTCTAAAAGTTGTTTTAGGAAGAGAGCGCCCCATGTGACTTGAGGGTACCAAATAGTAATGGATTAATTTAGGCGATGGATAATTAGCTATAGTCTCACAAAAAAAATGCATCTCAGTCCACCTTCTTTTGGCCATATTTTCTCTATGGTAAAAGAAGAAATCCTGTCCTGGAAATAACACTGCTGCCAGGGTTAAATATTACCTACCCTAGCCCTGTGCCTTTAGCCTGTGGTATGCAGACAACCAGTGGTCACAGAGCTACAACTGCAGAGGTGAAGAGAAGTAACTGTGAAAAGAACGACTTTTGTCTGTAATCTAGACTCTATATACTGGTATCTACACGTCTACTGGAATATTGCTGTGTAGAGAATGTATTGGGGAAGACTTGGAGCCACAGCCCTCTGTCTTTCTACTTTCATGAGCATTTACCATGTTGAGTCCCTGAAATCTAAGTGCTATATTTTACAGTTGACGTGCAGATAGTGGAAAGAGTTTAAACCAAATGTAAAGGGGCCACTGGATTCCAATAAAAACATACTTCTCTTTTTCAAGAGCAGACAAGCAAAGACTTCCCATATCTAGCCTTTCTGACTGGAAACAGGACCCAGATTTCACATTTTTGTGATCCTATGCCTGGCACGTACTTCCAAAGTCTGTAACATTTTTATCCCTAGAGTTGAAATATATCAGTCCCCAGAGGTGATTCAAAACAGGGTTGTCTTGGTAAGGAACTACAGGTTATTCCATAATTTGACAAAAAGTGCATCATAATTTAGTCACAATCTTCAAAATAATAATCATTTTTACAAAATACGGTTTTCCCTTTTGAAGGCTGAATTTCCTTGGCCAGAGTTATACACTAAAACGAGAGTCTAAGGTGCCTTTCTTGGCTCTGCCATTGGCTCACTCTTCGTCTTTTAGCAAGCCATTTAATTTTTCTGTGCTTTCATCTTCTCCATCTGTGAATTCCAAATATTAACTATTTAAGGTATTTACTTGGTAAGTTACAAGCAAAACTGGTCTAAATATTGTGGTCTAAAATTCTCTTGTCAAAAAAAAAAAAAAAAGACCTGGCATTCAAAATAGTCACAGCAGAGCCACAACAGCAGCAGCTTGGATGAACTCCTCACATGCCAAAAGAGATTTGATGTACAAGATTAAATTTCTCACAAAAAAAAATATAAAAAAATAGCATGGATCCTCCCCTGAAAGGGCCCTGTGAGAAAACCACCTGGATGAGGAAACACTGAGTCCAAGTCCCTGCTTTATTTGATTGAAACTTCAGTGACCAGTACCTCAAACCATTAATAATGTAGAGTAAGTTTCTCCACACAAGTTTGCAAAAAATCTTTGTGTTCTCTGCAATATAAAATGAAATAAAAAGATTTTCTGCTATTTTATATGCATGCTTTTATCAAATCCTCTGTGTTTTCTCTTTTTAGCTTCAAGTTCGCATAACTCCCAGCCACAGCTACAGAATGGCACATATCCTTTACAAAGAGTTTCTAAAGCACCAGGCTTTCAGCTAGAGAATACGGAGGTAAAAAAAAAAGGAAAATATTATAAAAGAAATCAGGAGTCAAATTCAAAAACATAGAAACCAAGCCATAAACAAAAACAGAGCCAGATACCACAAAGCCAAAAGGAATCCAAACAACATCCTTCAAAACGTTTGCGTGTTTATGAATTTGAAAGGTGTGAAATAGCTGAAACTGAAATCTGAATAACATTAAACAGAACTAACTCTAAAAGCAACATCTTAATTTACGTTTGAGAAGAAATATAAATGCTGAAAGATACGATAAGCAGTATTTTCCTTTGTACAGATGTTAGGAGAGCTGCCTCAGAGTGTGCTGGGTGATGAACGGGCTGTTGCCGTATCGCAGATCTCGCCATTGCCCCGGCTCCTTAGAGCATTGCCCAGTTTAAACTGAAGTGTTTCCGTGCTATCAGCCACAACTAGGGAGAGTTTATTTTAGCACGGCTATTAAAAGAAGAAATGTGAATGGTAGTTTCTTGGCTCTCTTTTTTACGGACAAAAAGTAGGTAGTTTTATACCCCTCAAAGTCCATCTCGCCCCTTTATAGGCAGAGGAGGATGGTGGTCATCTCATCCAAAAGCCTTTTGAAATTGGTCCCAGGACTCATTCGGGAATGGGGTCTGTTTCTCTCGGGTGGCATTGAGGAGAGGCTGGACTAGCGAGGCTGGATGCTGTCGCTGAGCTTCTGCAACCCTGTGAGCTGAGTCCTCCTTGCACAGCCACGTCCCCTGGAGCCACGCTCGGGAAAAGCTCTCTCCTGGCAAGTGCAGGCAGCTGCCTCGGCTCTGCGAAATGCTGGAGGAAGCAAAAATGCCCCAGCTGCCTACTTTGCTTAAGCTGTGGAAAGCCGAGCTGGCTTTTGCTGTCAGAAGTGCTGGGGAAGGGGAAGCCTGTCCCACCACTTGCAGATCCCCTGTGTCTCCATCCCTCTAGAAGCAGAGAGGATCAAGCAGAGGTGCACACACCTTCAGTTCTGATCCTTGAGTTCTGTCTTCATTAAATAAGGAAACAAGAGCATTTGTATCTTACTCATGGCAGTTTGACTAGGACGATTGAATTCAAAGGGCATTATCTTGTGGTAGGCTTACACTTACAGGTAAACATTATTCATATGCAAATATTCTATATTTGCATATTATGTATGGAGTATATATGGATTCTTTTTTCCCAAGAAAATTTGACAAAGAAAAAAGGTTTTAAGTTGATCAAAACTATTCATAAATTTTTGCCAAGAGCAGTGAATAGTTTTGGCCAAAAAAAGGTGGCGGCTTTTTCTTTTATGTTACAATACTTCATTTCAACTTATTTCAAAACAAAATGTTTTGTTTCAAAACAGTGAGTTGAGATCAAAGTTGCTAAGTTGAATACAAAAATACAATAAAAACAAAATGAAATTAAGACTCTAAACTAAAGCATTTTTTGGAGACTGAATGGAAAGGTTCATTTGACTTCAGATAAAGTTCTGGGAGAGGGGGTTGGTCTTTCAGATCAAAAAAGAAAAGAAATATCCATTAACTATTCACTTTGCCTTAATCTGGAGTTTTGGTTCAGCCAGTTTTTGACAGAGTAGCCAGCTGCAGAGTTCAATTCCAAACTGGAAATTCTCCATGCTTTGGGGAGTAGGAGGAGAGAACACAGGAGGAAGCAAGGGGGAGAGAAGGTGCTGGAAAAAGCTAAAAATGACAAAGAGTAAAAGCCAAAAATAACCAACCTGATTTAAAGGAGAAACACGTCAGTGTAGAATTTCCTTAGTGTTACCTTACATGGATGGTAGAAATTACTGATAAAACTTACAAAGTCAAACACAGAATTTCAAACACAAAAGCATCGTGCAGTGCCTTGAAAACTACATAGGAGAGAATAATTTCAAATTAAAGACAAATTAGATGAATTAAGTATGGCTACAGTGTAAAAAACATATTTTGGAAAAATAATTCTCAACGAGGTACAGATAATTAATACAATAGTAAAAAACACCTTCATGTTTTTACCAGTTCTAAGCTAATATAGAAAACAAAAAGAATTAAGACACCTTCAGGCTTTTTGAAGGGATTGCTAATTAGAACAACAATAATAATAAATGATTTCCTTTCAAAGGTATTTCTCTGTTCTATCTCTGGTTTTTAGGAACTATTTTTTCTGGTCCAGCAGCTGCATTCTCTATCACACTTTGTCACATCATCAGTCATACGGCTACTGAAGTCAACTCTCCCTCAGCAGAAAGGGACACTTGTGAGTTTATATTACTGCCATAAATTTTTTGGCAGTAAATTTCTTAACAAATAATCCCATATTCTCCTGTATACAGTGCACAAACTGGCTAATAAAATGATTTCTACTTGGGGATTTGTGGAATGCCTCCATCTTCAGTCAAACGTGTAGACAAAAGTATCTTGTAAAATGTACTGGAAAGTTCATAAGTTTCAAGGTTTTCAGGGAACTCTCCACCTGGTGAGAAAAGCAGATTTAAAAAAAAAATAAAATTAAAGTTCTCCAAGTTCACCAGGATCACGAGCCAAGGAAAACCTTAATTAGAGTCAATGGAGAAAATTGAGCAGTTAAGAGCTGGCCTTTTGGGGCTAGCAGCACTCAAAGAAATCAAATTATGAAATAATAAGTTATTTGTGGTTCTGAGGTTTGCATTGTGAATATGTTAGCCCATACTTTATGCCCGCCTTCTGTTCCTGAACTTTTTATGTGGAGATGCTTGAAATAAAGTATAGCACAAAGCTGTAGAGCCCCTTGTTGGTCTTCCTTGCGTTAATCTGGGGGCACTTCTCATCTGCACTTCAATCTTAATAATCCTTTGGCAATGCAAACAGACTTTGAGTGGGTATAATGAGCTTTCTAAGCACAAAAAGGAGAATCACATCTTGCTCACATGATAAATATCCCTCCTTTATTTTTTATCACCCTTCATACATAAACTCAGTAGCCTCTTAAGCAGGTGTTGAATTTGGCCCTTACACTTTCTCACTGTCTTGAAGTCATTTTACCATTTTTTAGGACAGAATGAATAGTGAAGAAAAATAATTTTGGGGATTTCTAAACCTAATTTGTGCGTATGCTCCCATTTTATTGAGTTTTCTCATAAGTACATGCAAAAACAAACCCTAGATCTTATAGTGGAGAGTCAATTAAATGCTGAAAGAAATTGAGTTTATACTCACATAAGCTACTTCACAGTGTGTAAAAACTTGAGGTCAGCCAAAGGAGAAGCAACAACAGTACGTGATTTAGGAGATAGTCTCATCAAATTAGATTAATGAAATTCCTAAAGAAATAAGGACAGTAACGGAGGATAGAAGGAAAATTATTTCTTTGTTATTCCTAGAGAAATAACAACAGTAATCAAGGGTGGAAGGACAAGAAGGGTGGGGATTCACCTGACCAAACTTCTTATGTCTAAAAGCTGCCAAATCAGATATCTTCACCCCAGTATGTGAGTCTGCTGTAAAACCCCAGTGGTTTTGCCCAAAAGTCATTAGCAGAAATGATGAAGAACTGAGAGCAAGGTGATGTCAGGAGCAGAAGGGAGCCCTGAAGACAGGAACAGCTTTGACTCAAGGCAGGGACAAGCA
>JAHREE010000259.1:2925809-2972163 GCA_033628505.1 Tringa tobata | reverse complement strand
AAGCTGTTCTGTTTTCCTCACAGTGCTCAAGTGAAATGAGTAGCTGCCGTTTTGACTCAACAGAGCAGGTACCAAACTTCTGGTCAATGAGATTACTGATGATCTGAAAGTAAAAATGTTCCCAAGTACCTCACAAAACCAGGGCCTTTCTGCAGGAAGGTAAAAGTTCCTGCAAAGAACCCGGCAGCATCAGTAATGGAAGGAAAAACCATGGAAGCACCTGCCCTTTGGGGCAACCAAATTTATTAGAGTCCAAACAAAGGCAGAGGATTTCATGATCTGCCCTGCCCAGTTATTCCTGTGCTTCAAATTACGGTGATTTTTTTTTTTTTCCCCTCTATCTGCATCATCAGGACAAAAAATATCATTATGTCACATAAGTCCAGTGGGTGCCAGGAGCGACCTCCTCCAGATATCAGTAAGCTGAGGAGAAAAGAGTTTTATTATCACTCCCTATGTCCGGCGAGCAGCTCGTTGCAGGTCTGAGACACTGCGGGCTTGTTGCTGTCTGGTGGCAGTGGGTTGCTGAGCATTCCTCCATGCAGCCCGGGAGTTTGTTTGGTTACCTTGGGGAATTCAGCTGCGCCAGTAAATTACAGTTTAAGGATGCCTGCCATTTAATTTAGAAAGAAATCACTCATGCAATATAAATATCTTTCTCCAATGAGGTGTATTTTCTAAGTAATTCTCTTTTTTTTTTTTCCCTGGTCATTAGGAATAGAGTACAGCTGTTTGCTAGTTGAGTCCTAATCTTTATAGCTATTGGAATCTGTGTTTTTTAGCTAATTAGCTACATCCAGGATCAGTTCACACATATATCATCTCACACACACACCATGTTCACAGCACACAGACTACCCACCTACCTGGATATAAGGATGTTCACCAAGATTTAGTTTTTCACATCTTCAATTGAAGTGGGACCTGAAATAAGTGATATCATTTTAAAAGTAGGATTTTTTTTGTTTTTTTTGTTTTCCTTTTTCTTTTATTTTTTTCCTGCATGAGAAGAAATGTTAATATTAATCAGAATAGAGTCTCTTTTATCTTTGATTTTTCTTCAAGATGTGCAGATGTCCAGTGTAACTCTTAAGTGAAAAACAGAGGAAGTAAAAATCTACCGAAAGAGTACAAACATCAATAAAAGTTTGTTACTCGGACTGTGATCTGCGAGCCACTTGTGGTCCAAACGACATCAGATGTTTGTCTGCAAAATGACTGCAAACAGATTAGAACAGAATGAAAACAAAAGTTGCATGCACAAAAGCAAACAAACAAAAAGTGGTGGAAAATTAAGGTAATAAATTAACATTGAAAGGCTTAGCATCATTTATATTTCTTTGTAAATAAAAAAACATTCCAGCACAGCGTGAGTAAATACAATGGCCACTCTATGGAAGAGGGAAAGGGGAAAGGCTTAGAAAAATAAGAAAACTTCTGAAACTGAAAAAAATCCTGAGAGCTGCCGATTTCTAGCAAGGTCATATCGCTCCCACCCTGAAAAAGCGAAGAGCAGCTCTCCTTCAGGCAAGAGACTTCGATGGGTCAATTCTGAGTCCTTCCCTGGGTGCCTCCAAGCACACGAACCGGAGACACAATTCTGCTGGGAACAGCGGTCTCGTACCCTCCTTCCCACAAAAACGGTGTGGGGCTCTGCCTGCCCGCACCGGCATTGCCCTTCGGGGAGCTGTGTGGGGCAGCAGTGACTCCCGGGGCATGGCCAGGGGCTCTGGCATCATCCCGGGGTACACGGAGCTCCACCACACGGTCCTTGGGATTTTTCCTCTGCATGTCTTCCTCTGCACTCCTCAGATGAACAGCACGTAAGGAAGAGAACTGTTTCTTACTAATAATAGCTTAAATCGTCCTTGTGGGAGCAGAGCAGCCCCATTAACTCCAGCCTAGCAGAATAGGGGAATGCAGGGTCAAGCTCAAAAACAGAAAGACGTTTTAATATCTCATTTGATTTTTCCTCTTGTGTTGTGTTTGTACTCTTTGGACAGAGGAAAATGAACTTTATTTGTGTTTCTAACTCTTTCCTTCCCAGTTTCAGCCAGCTTTCACAAGTGATCCCAGTGGTCACAAAAGCAGAAATAGAATATTTCAATCCCATGTCAGCAAGGGTAAGTAGCTATAATCCATTTATCTGTAAGACTTTTCCTTCAGAATAATCTCATTCTTCTGTAGTCTGTAATCAATCACAGTCACAAATCTTTTACTTACTGTACCTTTTTTTTTTTTTCCTGAGGAAAGGAATCCAGGGTTTTATTGTTTTGAATAATTGCAGGTGGTGAGAATGCTAAGAGGTGAGAAAGATCGGGAAATTCTTGTTTTCTGAGATACACTTCCATAAATGTCTGTCATAGTTTGGAACAGGAAAAGAGTGAGTATAAAGGAAAAGCAAGCAGAGAAAAAGCAGATTCAGTATGAGTTATCTCTAAATTTTTACTGTCAACAGCCATATGTTTGGAAAAGCATCTGGATCAGGAAAATTACAAAGCGTGTGTTTGTTGGTGCATGGCATTTTGTTCTGTGAGTTAAGGAGACCATACATGTAACAGTTGAAATCTGGGTTAAAAGAACAGAATATCTTTATTTTTTAAGTACTTTTTCCTCTTCCTACACAGACATTTTTGGCAATGTACCTTCTGAAAAACTTGGCACAAAATATTTCAAACCCCTCCCACAATCTTGAGACTAAAAATATTTAAAAGAACTTTCTGGAGTATGAAAATACCCGAAGATCACTCTTCGGAAGGAAAGGAGTTGTAAATGTCACTTGGTTCCTGGGGATACAGAATGCTCCATGCACACAGCTACACTCGATTGCTTTCTTACTGTCTGAAAACTTACTTTGAGTAAATGTCTAGGCATCTTTAAGGTAACCACAGTGGACAATAAAAGAGAATGATGCATAGTGAATGAAAATGAAGCATGTAATGGTAAGAAAGAAAGATCTAGTTTGCTGTTTTTCTGTTTCTCAAGCAGGGTTGTGTTGTACTGATAAACTTGGAAATAAACTATGATGATGGAGCTAAATGCTGTAAAAAACCAAGCTGATGGTAGGGCTTGTCCCAGCAACTCAGCACTTTGATAACTTAGCTTTTGTAATCCATGAGCTCTAATAGCAGCTACAGGATTTAGGTGCAGAGCATGCAAATACTGACACGTGTTTAACCTAAAGCCTTGTAAGCCAGAGGTCTCAAGCGTGCCAGATTTTACAGCCTCTGCCTCCACTTTGTGATGACCAGTTCTGTTCCACCAAACGCTCCAAATTAACCATTGCTTCAGTTATGAATGAAACAGACTCCTGTCCCTGTGCTCTAGGGTAGGATTCAGGTCTTCAACTCTCCTGTTTATAAATCTGGGCACTTCAAAGTCCTCAGTGAACCCAGGCTCTTTGCTGAAGCCAGGAGGCACTTCAGCATACACACATTTTAAAACTGTCCTAACAAAGACGTTCTGCAAACCCAGATATGAAGGTAAGGTTGTTATTAAAACAGACATTAGTGGGCTGCCGTGTTCCTCAGAATATTTGTGCCCATATTTGCCCCAAGGGCTGCTATTCTACCCTTCTCTCCAGTATACAGAGGGCGAAGGTATTGCCACCTCCCAGCCTTTCCCTTCTGTGAGATGTGTCTAACACATCAGCAGAAATGCATGAGTCACTTTTCTCCATCTTGCAGCTATGACATTCAAAGAAGTGTTGGGTTTTCTTTTCACTCAGCGACTGTTATCTGCACTGGGAATCAGCGGAGATCAAGTTCAAATCAGGAGAGAAAACAAAACCAGACCAAAAAGCTAGTATGCTTAACTGAGTGATAACATGTCCTCAAAATACATTTTGTAATCAAAAAGTTTAAATAATGTGTCCATTATGGCAAGACGTCCCACAGAACACTGAAGTTCAACATTTCCATTATTTGACTCACATGTTGGTGAAAGACAACTTGAATTAGGGGTTGGTTGCAAAAGAACTTACACATATTTTGGCCATAAAAACAAACAACAAAGGAAAAAAACAGGGCTGCAGTGAAGATAATACTAAAAATATTCTAGGGGTGCTCTCAGATTAAATTAATTCTCTAGGATTGAGGATATAAGACAGAAGAGCTGAAGAGAATTGAGGGGATACAGATAGAAATGATCACATCCAAATAAAGTTAAAATGTAGGGAGCCTGAATCAACACTAACATCTGTCTCAGAATAGTGAAAGAACTCATACATGAAACTAAACATCTTGTGGCAAGGATTTTTAACAATATATGACATTTGGCAGTGGCAGTTAGGTGCTTACATTCTCCTTTTTGACAAGGACTGAAGAAAGAGGAAAACCTGGCTAGACCTATCAGCTGGGGATCATGAGGGGTGGAGAACTGTAGAACAAAGTTTAAAGAACAAAATAATTAAATTCATGGAGACACCCCAAAAAGTGGTATAAAATGCAATGTGGCTTTAGTTAGGGTGATCGTATCAGTCTAATCTGATAACATTATGTGGTGAAATTACCACACTTTGCAGAAAAGAAGGATCCAGCCTCAGTTGAGTACTTTGTACTATACCATTAATTCATCTGGAGAGGGGGGGGGGACAGAGGGGGATTAATACTGAAGAAGTATGGTATGCATAAAGGACTGGCAGAAAGAGAAATGAGGTCAGATTGCTCTCAAAGAGGAGGTGTTGGGCTGGTGAGAGGCTGCTAGTTGAATTCCTCAAGGACTTGCCTCAGCACCAGTCATCAGTATTTCCATCAGCACAGAGGAAGTTCGGAGCAATGTAGAGGCAGAATGGAGAGTTGGAGTAACAGAAGTGGGATAAATTTCAGCAACATAAATGAAAGGCTGTATGCATAGGAATTATTAAGAGGGATCTTGGCATAAACTGAAGGATACCTACAGACAAGGAGATGTATTTGGGTTCATGATCACGTCAGGACCATGGCAATTACCAATAAGAATGCAGATGTCATTTTGTCGATTATGGTCCTGAACATGTTTGTGGTCCGTAAATATATCAGGAAAATAAACAGCAATAAAAAAAAAAAAAAAGAGAAGAGGAATAAAAATAAATATAAAGTTGTTATAGATAAAATTAGGCTGGAAAGGAGGTTTCCTATGATTAAGAGTGTGAGATTCTGGGACAGCCTTCTGGTAGGAGTAGTAGGGGCAAAAACACTAGCTTATTTTCAAGGGGACTTAATCAGCTTGTGAGTGAGATTGTATGGTAAGGATGCCTGAGATTGAAGAGGACCAAATGTAGTGATCCTTCCATCAGTGTGTTTCTAGCTGCACTGCTCTCTTCCAGCTTCGCACTGGCAAGCTGGGAGGTTGGGAGGTTTGCCTTAATCATAGGAGTAGCTCTACTGAAGGGAGAGAGAGGAAGAAAACTGAACAGTTCTGAACCTTTTCCAAGGCTTTGGAGACATTAAAATAGAAACCCAGGAATTCATCCAAGGTTTTATGTGACCTAGTTCAGCAGTTATGGTTCCCTCCCCCAGCACACACATCTTAAAAGAGACATAGTAGAATTGAAAAAAAAGGTAGAGAGGGGAGCGATGGGGCTTATCAAAGGTATGGAACAACTTCCAGGTGAAGAACAATTAACTGCATTAGGACTCTTTAGCCTCTAGAGAGATACCTGAGGACAGACATGTTACAGAGGTCTGCAAAATCATGTACTGTGCAGAGTGACTGCACAGGGAACCTATGTTTGTGGCTTCCACAAGTGGAACCAGAAGATGCCAAAAGGAACCATCCAGTGGCAGTTCTGAAAAGCACAAGATGGGTATTGTGGAGTCCCCGGTTGCAGGGTGGTGTGGATATGACAGGAAAAATCCTTTAAATGGCAAGGTATCACATCTCACTAAGTTGCTGAAGCATAAATTCCTGCAGGATGTAAAAGTATTTCTGGGAAGAAGTATTATACTCTCCACTACTGACTTCTACTTGCCTCGCCCAGAGGCAAGATGCTGGAGTTAAATGGACTTTTGGTCTGGTTTGACACAACTGAATGGTTCTGAACCATTCAGTACTTAAAAAAGCATGCCATGGACAGAACAGAGATCATGTTCAGGATCAACCCTGCGTGCTGTGCAGTTAAGCACAGTCCTGGAACGATCACACAGGATGGAGATCTTGGGCCACACCTGCCTGAATACACCCCACATATTATCTCAGGGCCAAGGACGCCTGGGCCAACTGGCTGTGTAGAAAGAGGGCAGGCAGGAGCTTTCAAATACAGTGGTTTTTGAGCAATATAGCCACAGCTGCTGAACGCTAGATACATTCAACAAGTCTTGGCAAATTGTGCTGTTGGAGCACAGCTGAGAACATTTGGAGCGCATCTGCAAGAACATTTGCTGAAATGCTTACACCTGGGTCCTACTGTGTTTGTAATGGTGACCCCATAAAAAGGCTATGGGCTTTGGCTTCTAGTAGCTAATCCATATAAGGATAGTTGAAGCTTGTGGGGTAGCCACGACTTCAGATTTACTCGATTAACAGGGAGGAGTATACTAAGATTTATACTACTTTCTTACCGTCCTCATTGATCTCAATGGAGTTAAACAGAACTGGAGCAAGGTAGTATTAAGCCAGACATTAAGGTTATGCTAATTGTCAGCATTAATCAACATAATCTCCTCTCCAAATCTTTAATCCTTGCTTTGCTTCCCCCTCACAATTTGCTCTACTAAATGATCTTTCAGGGCATTATCTGAGATTCTGAATAACAGGCAAGAGAAAAATAGGTCTCTCAGACCACACTACAGCGCCAGGAGTGCTTCCAAATTCCTAGGTAAGGTACACGAGCTGGCCACAGCCCAGTTTCATACGAGAGTGAGACTGTGCACATGTCAGGCTTCCCCACGCCTCAGCTTTTGCCAAGCACCACCCCAACACGCTCTCCAAACAAAAGCTCTCCCCACCCTGCCGGTGCCCCCCTCCCAGGTGGTACCCAGGGGTGCAGCTAGAGCCAAAACACCAAAGCTTAAGCAACCTGATGCCTGTATGCTTTAAAGCTGCTTAACTTTAAACGTCCAAATAGCTCGGCTAAAGCTATGACTTACATATTTAAAGTTAAGCATGTGCTTAATTAATTTGCTGGCCAGGGGCCTAAAAGTACAGTAGCTGTTACCTAAATGCCTTACCTACTGCTGCTCTGTGAATTCCCTGCTCTTTTTTGCGGTCTGGGTCTTCTCTTCTCCCATGCACAAAACCAAAACATCCACCCCTGCAGCCAAGGTAACCCAGGCTGCCATAACTAGTCTAACAGCTTCCAAGGAGCTGGCTACCAGGAGAGCATTTAACCATGCGTGACCTACCACTGTCCCTGGACTGGGACATCCAAAGGCTCTCTTTATTGCTCTAGAAATGATAAATGTCATCACCGCATGTCCTGATTCCTACGCTTGACTGGGAGCACTTCTCAGTTCATGCTAATGTTTTTGTTTCAAGGGTTTTCCCGTCTTCTTTTTCTTTTAATGGACTGCTTTGCTGCAGCAAAAGGTTAGTCGCCTTGTTAGAGCCCATCTCTCCAACAAGGAAAAAGAGTTCCCTCTAGCCACCAGCTTCTGTAACAGCACCTACACTGCCTCCACGCAGCACTTTCCTTGAAATGTGGGTTTGTGTTTACGTAGCAGTAAAACTGTAATCTGAACATCAGTGACAAGTCTACTGAATAGTTATTAAGCTTCTAAATTATTATATAGGTTTTTCACTGGGAAGGAAAAACAAGCGTATCTGGGGGCAGAGAGAATGCCAACCCGAGACAAAAAATATCGACCATAATAATAAACTGAAAATGTTTGGAATAATTTAAGATAAAACACTCATTGAAAAATATTTTCCAGTTTTTGGGGAAAAGCCAATATGGTCAAATATGTCTGGGAAAAAAATATCCTGAGATCAGAACAAGAAATAATTAGCTTGTAACAGAATTCAAAGAATCTTCATTTCAGTTCCTCAAATAGACTCAGGAACTGAAAATATTTTTATTTCATTTCTATTTGTTTTATATGTATCCCAAGGTACTAATTTTTGGTGTTAAGTCTTGCTTAAAATCACCCTTCTCAGGCTCATTCAGTAATCAATGCACTCTTTAGTCCACTTTGAGTGTTAGGAACAAAGTAGAAAAAGCAGATCAACATTCCTTGTAAAAATGATGCTGAAATATGTATGGGTTCTGCCAAACCAAGATGGCTATAAAAATTCTCTATCAAGTGGTTGAAGCAGACATGGTGTAGACACCTCACAAACAAACCAGTGACCATGTTCAAACACCACTCAGCTGAAGACTCTATCCATAAACCGCTATCCAAGAATATTGAGGATATGAGGGTGGAATAAGTGATATCAATATGGGAGTGTGGGAGGTAGAACAGAGGAAAAAAATAAATTTAATATAATATTGAAACAATAATACCAAAGTGAAGCAAAAACTAGAATAATATACAAAAGTGAAGTAAGTGATCGTGAAAAATATCGCTGTGAGAGTCTGAGAAAAGACTAGAGAGGAAAAACAGAAATGATTGCTGTAATAAGGACAGAAAAGCAGAAGAGAAATCAAATCTGACATTAATTGTAGGATTGCATAGGACTTATTGTAACTATGGAAAGATATACTGTGCTGCGGGTTACATACTGCTTTCAATATTTGCCTGATGTTTTTGAAAGTTAACTACTATTTCATTATATCATATGATTAAACCAAAGAAGTGAATTAGAAGAAAATTAACTCTCAGGACAGTGGAAAATGCACATCAGTATTTGTCATCATACTGGTCTAATATTCATTTTCCATAGGAATTAGATTGTCATTAAAGAATAACAAAATTTCCACATCAGCTTTTAATCTCTGCTAGAAACTCCATGCTGCTCAAAGGTGCATTGAAGCCTCTCTATCAGCCCTCCTGTTGTGGTCCAAAGCTCTCCTCAGGCCTTGATGCCCAGCTCACAAGGCCCTGGAACGCTAACAGAGACCAAAGAGGTGATGGGTTTTCATTAACTTACTTATTTTTTTCAGAAGTTTGGGTTTTATTTAACAGTGATTTTGTTAGTCAAAGGGGGAATTGACACAGAAAGTGCTGAGCAGTGGCACATCATCCCCAGCTGTTTCTCCACTGCCTGGTCCCTCAGGCCAAATGGGGGAGAAATCCCTTCTCCTGCCACCGAGATTCAGCCACTTTTGGGGTGGATTTTGCAGTGTTTAACAGTGCAAAACAGGTCCTCACAGGCACTATGCACTGCTGTATCTACTGGCAAAGAGATCAGGAATGACAAGTATTGCCTGAATTGTCTTTAAAATTATCTTTGTCAACATCCACAAAATCTGATTCCTTGCTGAAGAAAACCCCAAACCGATAATTGCTGGATGCTAGGATGCTACACCCGCTGCAGGATCATGTTGTATTTGATTTCTTTCAACATAGGGGGCTATCTCAGTCTTCAGTCTGGCCTAATAAGGCAGTTTTTGTACTCTGAAACTTTTTGAACATATTTGTTCAACTGGCACAAGTATTTTCCACTGAATATTAAACAACTTGCCTTGAAATGGAATTTAATGTATCAGTCATGTTAATGCATGCATGTCCTTCAGAAACGACCAGATAACCAATCACAGGTAGCTGACTTGAAGATATATTTCCTAGAAATGGCCTGTGGGAAGATGATAAATTTTCAACTATTTATAAAAATCAAATTCAAAAAACTGATAAATATGTACACGTTTTGAGGAAGAAAAAATGATCATAAAAATTAGCCATTCCTTTAATTCAAATTATTTATGTATCATTGATTGTTATTAAAATGTGTCTCAGGCCTGGCAGTGGAGTTAATACCACTGTTTTCTCAATAAAACACTCGGTAGATATAAACTAAATATTCACTAAATCTTTTTGTGGTATGGGTTTCCTATGAAATGAAAGACCAGCTCTGCTTCATCCATGGATGTGGAATGCTTTTTGGAGGACTTTCCTTGTTGGAAATACACAGCAGATCATTCATTTTGTGAGATTTGGCAAGATTGGGGCAGAAGGTTGAAAAACTGACAGCAAAATTAAATGAAAGAAGTTCATGGGAGAAAATACCTGGCTTGCTTATTTGAACCAGAAATTGATCTACAAATACAATTTGATTTGGGTATAAATCTTTTCTGTGACGTTTATTTTAAATGTTTTCATAAAATGAATTTTAAAAAGATTGTATATGTTGCAAATTAAGTCAGATTAATGTTTCATTACAAGGAAGGAAAAGCAAAACGAAATGCAGGAAGTTAAAATGATAAAATTAAAAATAAAAAAAAAGAGTTGTCAATCTTTTGACAAACTATTTTCATACCTATTATTCCTACCACAATAATGTCACTCAAGCCTCCTAAATACTGGATAAAGATTCAGTTGACATCTATAACATGAAAACAGTTAAAATTAGGCCTTCTGAGAGATTAGGTCTTTGATATGCTTATTCCCTAGTTTCTGGCCAGGACAGAAACATGTCCTTTGAAGACTACCACAGAGCTGGTCTCACTGCTGGATCGCTTAACTTTTATGACCTTTACCTCTAAAATTGGACAAGACCACTGGTCTGGTTTGTGAGAGACAGCTCCAGTGTTCATTATTTTACGAAGTGGAATACAAACGATACCTTCAGATGAGCAGCAAAGTTTCAGTCATAGCAGATTCCAATAAATACCTCCCCCTTTTATGTGCAAGGTTCAAAGCTCTGCAAGTCTGGAAAGCTCGATAGAGGACAGAGAGTTAGCCAGATTCAATTCATTAGGACACATCTTAACTGGCAGCTTGTAAAATAAACCTTCTCCCCCCAGCTTTTCCACCTCCTTCAAAAAACATAATGCAACCCTGACAGAAAGCTGATAACTTAACCATGCAAAAGAAAGTCTGAGGATTTTACTATGTGCTGAGCCTGGGAAATGGAAGGAAAAAAATGTAGCATCGTCCCCTGCACACAGAACTTCAGGGAGAAATCATCCAACAAAGTAGGAAATGTCTTTGTGATGTCCAGATTATCACTAAAGCAGGGATATGCAGCGGCTTGACCATCAGGGAATTACTTATACGGAGCTATACTATATAGAAAGGAAGGATTCCTCATTATATATAGCTGTCTACATCTCTATCCCTCCCCAAAACCACACACTCCTGAGATATTATTGGTTTTGCGTTTCAGAGTACTTAAAAACAAAGCCCTAATTTTAACCTACAGACTAGCATCTGCTGACTGGAGTTAGTGGCACTCTTCCAGAATGAGTGAAGTGACAGTTAAATGATATAAATCATTGTGTCTTATATAAATGTTGTCGTAGGCAAACCCACCCTCTTAACATGCAGCAGGGCAATGCCCAGAAGAGAATCGTGCAGAGGTTTGCTGTTCCTTCAATCATTCTCCTTGACTAAAAACAACCTAAAATAAGGTGTCAGGCACCGCACCAGCAAAGTTATTCTCATTAATTGCCACGCACACACGTGCATACAGTATGTGTGCTGATGACTATATGAGGATAAGTGTATATTAGAGAGACACAGCATGTAATTCCCTATCACTGAATATCAGGCTGCTAGTTTTAGCACAACGTTTACCATTGCAGGTCTACCAGCTTTTACCGTGATTATAAACATTTATTCACTGTACAGTTTACTGGTAAATATTTCTAATAGTGATTAGTTCCCTTTGTCAGAGGTTTCTGTTTTTCTGTTGTTTTGTTTTTTTCAATGTCTTATTACAATCGGGAAACGGTCTCTCCAGAAGTGATTTACCCTTCCAGTAGCTATATATTTCTTTGGAATAATGACTTAGTACTTAAAGTAAACATTAGGATTAGACCTGCCTTGATAATACCATGCATTATGAAAGATGAGCACTTTGCTTCTTCACAATATCAAAACCACATTTGCATGCCATTCCCAAAATCCCACAGAACTTGAAATGAGAGAGATTCAGTGGTGGTGAAGCAGAACAGCTCCTACTTCTCCATGCAAAATTTATACAAACCTGTCCAGAGGAGGACTGGGGATGTCTGAGGCTCATGAAATGGATGGCGTGTTCTAAACTCAACCCACGGACTGCAACAGGGAGGGCAGAGTGATCAATTCCGCCTCCCTGAAACAGAACTTGTACATTTAAACACCAGTATCACCTGAAAAATATATATAGGGTAGTCTGAGGAGAAGGACAAGTGGAGGGAGGGAGAATTTGACCCTCTTGTTTTTTCCCAGGTATTCTTTGCATCTGAAATAGAACTGCTCCTTACCCTAAACTGCACTGTGAGGAAAAGAGTGCAGAAAAAAAGTCCAGAAAATATCAGTTCCCCCTAATGATACTGTTTCCCTGATTCTAAAATTCTTACTCAGGTCAAAACCCTGTTAAAAGGATCTGCGCCTGGCTAGGAATGGAGTAGCTCAGCTGCTTACAGGAGCTGGTTCACTCTGCTAGTATTCCCATTGCACCATTTTCCATGTGTAACAGTTAGTCCTGCATGCCTTTGTCAGAACCTGAAACTAAAGCTGCTAGAAACAAACAGAAAAGGGTGTTTTATTCTATGGAATGCCCCAGAATTACTCTCAAAAGACATGTTTTTTGGCTGTTAGGGTGGCTGCCCATCTGGTTATACTTTTCAAGAAAAATGATGATTGAATATTCCTTCTTATGTGAAACAGAATTGCTAATTCAGAAATATCAAAGTGATCTGGTTTTTGTTCTGTCACAGCCTGGTGTTCAGGTTAGTCTATTAAACTACTTCAGCACTTTATTTCACCTACTCCAACTCTGCTATTCTTTAGCCAGGCTTTTGATACAGCAGTCCTGACTTGCACTCCTTGCAGTTCCCTCAGATGGCTGTAGTGCAACAATCCACTTAGCATCTAAACATTAAACTTTAGGAATAAGTTTTAATGGTCGTCTCCTGCAGAAAGTGCACTTACTGAATTTGGACACAGTCAGGACCAAAACTGGTCAAAGCCTCTCTTACCCATGGATCCATGGATCACTCTTCCTCTGGCTGCTCTGTGCTTCTGGCAGAGCTTCACTTATAGTTTCATGTTTTCCTCTTCTCATCTCTCATGCTATGCAATTGCCTGGAGTGATCCTTTTCCTATTTAGTCCCACATGTTCATGTTCTCCCCATTTTCTCAGAGTTTTAGCCCATCTTGCTTTCTGTAATGAACTTTTGGCCCTTGTTATCACATATATATGGGACCTTATATACCATGTACTAAGAGCAAAGGGAGGAAATTGCACTACCTTTACGAAGTAACATCTTGCTGTGTCAGTGATACTACTTTAAGTAAGATGCCCGGGTAAAAGTGACTGCTAAAAGTGACTGGGGAGCCAGACTTCGCCCATGCAGTCTGTAATAGTGTCAGCCTTCTGTTTGCCACCCAGACAAAGTCTGGGAAATTCCTTTAAACTCACCATTTAGCATTATCTATCTGCTTTTGGCTGAGCACTGCCTTGCCCTTGAGTTTTATAAATAATCTTGCACCAAGTGCTGATTTTGAACAATGTGGTTTGGATTAAAGGTGCCTGTTCATCATCATTACAGCCTGTGAACCACCTACTCTGATAGGAGTGTTTTTGTGCATTCATTAATTCATGCTTGAGAAGCGCTTTGCAAACGTAAAGCAGTACATAAATGCTGATTTATTGTTTTCCTGAGATGTGCTGTTATTGATCATGCTGTTGAGGGTTGTTCCAGAGCTTTCTGGAGACTGTACTGACTGCACTGTGTTCTTGGCAAGTCCTTGGGCAGGGACTTCATAGCCCAAAGGAAGCAGAAGAGAGCTGAGTAATGATGGCACAGACCTTCTGCCGCTTGGACAGAGATCTCTGCACTTCTTGGGACCGTTGTCACTCAGGGGACACACAAAGTGGCATCTTACTGCAGAAGACAGCCTTTCCCTTCTCCCCACTCTCCTTAGGGAAAGCCCTGGAGCACCTCTAGCCCACCCTCACTGCACTTAGCGATCCAGAATCTCAGCCAATGCTTTCCCATCACGTTTCCTCTTCTCCTGAGTGCAACGGCAAAGCAGGTTTGGCATCTCCTCCTTACAAGCCTCACTGCCCTCACACATACATCACTCACATTCAGATCACAAATTAAGTAGGATTTCTTGGCGTCACATACTGTGTGACTCAGTCTGGGTGGTCAACAGCCATTTGTGTCTTTAAAGATTTTAAAAAAAAACAACCAGTTGTATTTTCAAACACAGAAGAGTTCACCAGATAAAAGAAGTGTCTCCTTCTTGTATAACATTTAGTTTTAGAAGGCCATTAAGCTGAGTTACCCAGACAAACCCCCAGATAGGTCCCTAATAGTGGCATCTGAGGAATGCCAGCCTGTGCCTGTCTGTAGCATCTTTCTCCCTACGGGAACAGCTTACCCATAATACAGCAAAACACCTTTAAATCAGGCTAAGAGAACCAGGCAAGCTTTACAGACACTGACGTCAAATCAAGAGGCTAAGTAATTTATTACAACTCTAGAAACAAAAATGAAAGCATAAAATGCAACATCAGACTTTTTCTAAAGTTTTAGTTTCATTCCCAGCTGCCCACACCGGTCTTTTCCCAGGGTGTCTCAGGCTGAAGCCAAATTCACACTGTCAGTGGGTGCTGTGAAGAACTGCCATGAGGGACATCTGAGCCAGCAAAGCTGAGGGACTAGTTTAAGCAGCAGTACCTGTGCCCCAGTGTGGAACAGACCTTTTGTTCTGGTTTGGCTGCTATTTATATGTCAGCTGGTTCATTGAAAGCAAACTTAGAGGGAGGCCTTTTTCACTATATTCCTCTCTATTCCTATTATTATAATTTCATGTAAAACATCCTTGTTTAAAATATGCTTAAGTCAGGATGTAAAGGAGATACTGATCTCATCTGCAGGAATAAAAACTGTATTCCACCTAACAGCAGAGGCTCTACCTGCACTGCAAAAGGAGAATGGTGCCTGGCAAGGATTCTGACAACTTCACGTGGCTGTTGCTCTTCCTTTTGGAAAATTCAGTATCATTGGTGGTCTCTAAGGATACATTACCTTCTCAGCCTGGCTGCAGCATATAGAAAAGGGATCCTGTTGCTCTCCAGACTACTTCAAAATATCTAACTCAAAGATTTGTTGAGAAAATAATGCAGAATTATTCATGAAAAAAATTGTCCTGCCTAACATAACCGCGCTGAGCTCATTCAAACCTACCCCAGCTATGAAAGAGGCCCATTCAGTTTAACATAGGAAGGGTTTGCAGGATTCAGATTCCAAGTTTGACACAATTAATAGTGTTTATAAGTTCAAGAATGTTGCTGTTAGGACAGAGAGTATTTAAGACAAGTGATCATATTTCATAGCACACTTAGAGGGTGAAGAGGCACTTGACATAAGACACTCTCGTTTTCATAATTCAAATCATTTGGTTGCTTAGGAAGATTTACATTTTCTTCAGCCTCTTTCCCTCCCTTGTTCTGCCATTTTCATATACAACATAATTTTTATGTTCTTCCTATTCCAGTGCCTTGCCTTTGGGAGGATCTAAACAAATAGAAAAAAATGTTTGGCCTGAGTATAAGCAAAACTGAATAGCAGCAAAACTAAAGCATGCTTTTGCATTCAGTGGGTCTGCAGTTGTATGAAACAAGACTGTAGTGTTATCATGAAATGAATATCATGAAATGAATAGCTCATGTAGATGTTGTTGCCTCAAGTTGGGGGCAAAAAGAACAAAAAGTGTCATCTGAAGGAGGTACCTTTAAATAAAGTCGCAGCTATAAATCAGGAAAGTGGACATGTAAATCATGAACTTTTGGTTTAGGCTATAAAAGAGACAGAAGAGTTACCTCAATTACAGGGAAGCATATAAATGTGATTGATGGGCTGGGGTAAAGGCAAGAGAAGAACGAGATGAGTACTAAGCTGCAGAGTACAGGAAACAGTCTGAGCATCATAGCTTTTCATGCTACATTTATATGCCACTTGGTGCAGTTACAAAACTGCTAGAACAAGAAAATACCGCATGAAAGACCAGTTAATTAAATATTTAAATTGTGCACCAGAAGAAAACGCTGGCCTTGATCAATTAACCTGGAAGGGATGTTCACCTTTCAGTCTTTATAGCGTTGTGGTTCCTTTGCTTCTCCGCGAGGCGTGGGCACTGGCGTGTCTTTGGCTCGAGGAGCACACGGCAACTTGTGGGTCTTCTTGGGAAAACAGGCTAGACCCAAATTAACGCAGATGAAAGACCTGAGCCGCAAATAGCTCCTAGCAGGTACAAAAATAACTTCTTTGAGGGAGCTGGGGCAGTTGCCGAGCCCTAGACCCGGAGTGGAAATGAAGCAGCCTGCATTGGGCAAGTAACACACAGTGCAGACTAGCCTTCCAGATGGTAGACCTGACTGGTGCTTTTATTATTTATCAGCATGTTACACTGACGAACAAAAAAAAAACCCCACCAAAACCAAAAAACAAAACAAACCAAAACCCAACCAGCCAACGACAAAAAAAAAAAAAAACCCAGGTCTTCCTTAACAAGGAGTTCCTTTCAGCTGGTTATTAATTAGAGAAGCAAACGCTGGATCTCTTGGCCCTCTGCTGAGCTGCTCGCAGCGAAAAGTACAAAGTGAGGTCCTGCTGTGTGGGTAAACTGATGACTCACTTTTAATATCAGGTTGAGCCAGGATCTCGGAGGCTGCCAAGTTAACTCTACAGGGATCCCCACTTCAGCCCACTCACATTTCCTAATAACAGCACTGCGTTTCAGCAGGCTGTGCTTAAGCGAGGCACTTTGGTTTGTAAACAGAGCCCGTCTAGGAAATAACGTACCGGTGCGGTTAGCCCTATAATGCTGTAGGACAACAAGGTATAATGGCAGCCCCGCTATTAAATGGCCGGAGGATATTGCTCAAATTAGAACGTGACAGCAATTAATAAGAGATAATTTTTAATGGTATTTTCAAATTTTACCCGTGCCTTCTGTAGTCCCGGGAGAGGTATTATTGCCCTTCTTTGCATCAAATAATGAGGAAAAGACTGCTGGTAACTGTACGCCTACAGAAGCACACGTTTTAAAGAGATTTAATTTATAGGTAGAAGGCCAAAAAATATTTTATACAAAATAGACTACATGTTCCTGTGTTTTGACATTAGGGCTTAAACCATCATGCGTGCTGGAATACTTTTATGGGTTCTTTAGACGTTTATTTGAAGTCCCCTGGTCTCAGCCTGGTGAAATTTAGGATGTGCAGAAACATGCCAGAGCACTGACTCACTCCTGGCAGATTTGCCTCTTTCTATCCCGACATAAACTACGACTCATGCGCTGTTGCCACACGGATCAAAAGATGCATGTTTATTGTCTTGGCCACATGACTGAAAATATATCGCTGTGTAAGCTCGGCGTTAGGCTTCCTGCTCGAGGACAAACCTCTTTCTGTTCAGACATACAAAGGTCTTCTTAAAAGAGACGTCTGTTTGGTTATAAGACCCCGCAGCCAAAGTGATTGCAAATCCAGTAATGCATTCTGAAATGTTAAACAACTCTGTGAAAGAGGTTTAACTCCCTACCCACCCCTCTTACCCTCTTAGTCCACTCGGGTACGGCTTCAGCTTTCTTTGTGGCAACCAGCCTTCAACACGCCGTGCACTCGCTGCTCTTTCAGGATTAGGGTCTTGTGCCTGCCCCGTATACACGGGATAATGCACAGGAGGTATAAGTCCTGTGGTAGGAAATGAGTGCTTTTTCCCCCTCACTAAATCACTTTTCCTTTTACTGGGCAGTCACAGAAAGCGAGGAGAAAAGCCTAGCCAAGGGATATTTAAAAATCTAAAAGCAGGGGAACGAAAGGAAAAATCCCCAGCTGACTGGTGCCGTTGCACCCCCCTGATCTCAGCCCACTTTTCCTTAGGCTTCACCCAGCGGGATGTCGACCCTTTGCTCCCTGCTGGGGTTGTGCACCAGAATATCCTGAGCTCCTTAGCCTGCAGGCAGGTAACTCCTCTCCACATTAAGGAGCTGCTACATTCTGGATGTGCCTTAGGAAATTATATAAACCATGATTTTTCTCCTGTTGTCTCTAGTGGTGCAATACCACGTAAGACTCAAGCAGAGAACCGATTTTAAGTCTCATATGCTCCCTTGCCCATGAGCTAGCTCTGAGGCTGATCCCGCCCCAGGGGGATGCTGTGGTGCTCCCAGATGCTCACTTCAGGGCACTCACTCAGATTCTCAATTTTTACATACAGTCCGTGAAAATGATGTGGTTTCCCGATGACAAGAAATTCAATTTTTCTCAATTAAAAAAGAATTACATGTAGGAGTAGCTGGCTAAATCTTGTCGTTGCTACCAAGTAAAACATTAAATATGTAAAACATCTGTTTAACATGCCCGTGAACACAACATAAAAATTTGAAGTAGAAACGATTTTTAATTATCGGTAACTAAACCTTGAGATTCTGTTTGCCTTCTAGGCACCACAGGCCTTAGCAGGCAGTAACACAGACACAAAGCACTTAATATACATGATCTAGAATCAACGATGCTTAGCATTTCGAAAGTGGCTTTCCATTGATAGGTATCAGTTTATAAATTTATAAAAATAGGAAATCTATTAATGGAACCTTTTTTTTACAGCTGTTAGAATGTCTTTTTTTTTTTTTTTTTTTTTCAAAACAGGGCTGGGTTTTTTTGATTGCTTTTAAACACTGCCTGGACAGAAAAGATGCATTAAGATGTGAATGCTGGTCCAGCTGCTTTGAGAAGTGTCAAAGTAAGTAAAGCGAAAAAGAGAGCTTTTTGGCTGGTGTAAACTACAGTAATCACCCTGCGGTAAGAGAGACAGCAGTGAGGATTTAGTGTTAGCTGTATGCAGTCATGGACACGCACGCACACACTCTTACACCTTTTACTGGTTACATAGCAACATTAGCCATACGTACTTCAAACACTGTTCGTGAGATGTGAGGCTCTCAGGAAAAGCTGATTTTCTTGGGATTACACCAACTATTATTTAATCAGTAGTTCTTATAAAGGAGTGTCTATGCACAGGAGTGGAGGAGAAGGAGGCAAAAGTAGCAGAAGTATGAAGAAGGAAGGTGGCAATAATCAAAGAAAGCGAGGATTCCTAACTGTACCAGGTGTAGGAGCTCTTGGATTGATGACATCGTATATCTGTGTGTGTGTGAGGCAGTTCTTTTGGCATGTAATCATTAGCTAGCAGCCTGTTCGGAAGGAGGGGAAACAGCCACCAGTTGTTTCAAAGGAAATAATATTAAACAGTGATGAATGTCCCTGTGCCATTTGCAGTTCCTCAGTGCCTTGGTGGTTGACGATTCATCCTTTATGTCCTGGGTTGTGTTTCAAAATGGAGGATCTTCTAAATTGTGATTTTTGTGTGAATAATCTCTAGAAATATAACTTTGCCTCAGATACATCCCAAAAATCTGAAGACTTCAATAGGGTTGTAATGCAGGACATGCAGAATTTGTCTCAAAGCTTATGAATGCAGTTACAAAAAATGCCACACATTGCCCTTCCCCTGTATATGTATGTTTGGCATTATGTCCACCACATTGAAGGGTGCATAGAAGTAGTAGTTTAATTATAATGGGTCATCATACTTTTTGGCAGAACTATCTGTAGCTGCCCTTTGTATTCTCAGTGCATTAAAAATGGGTTCCCTGAAATGTGTTCATTTTTCATTGCAGCAATATTTTTCCACTGGTACGGAGGCAGACTGAGATGCCATGGATACAGCCTGCTGTATTCTGGTTTGGTGAGAAAATGCCAAAGCTAAGCTCTTCACAGTCTTCATGGCAATTAAACCTGGCGCAGGTGCAGCAACATTCTTTTCCTGCTGTTGGGACTAATCCTGATGGTATTGATGTGACTGTTTCTCATCTCAGCATTTTGCAATTGATAATCTTCTCAGAAGACAGCCTTGGGCATTGATTTCTTTTTTTTCAGCAGAGTTTCTTAAATTGGGCACATGTTATAAAGTGTCCATGGGCCTTCTATGGATACAAATGGCTGAGGACATTCAGGATGGTAATGAGAGGGCATGAAAGACCCTGTGGATGAGAAGCAGGAGTGAGATGTACGGTATCATTTTCATCTGTTTGGTGGAAGTCACAGGGATAAAATTACAAACTTAGTAACACTCGGGTGAATGTGGGGGCTCCATCATCACTGTATGCTCATGGGGGCACAAGAATGGGGAAAGAAGCTCTCGTTTTTGAAGAACACAAGCTTTTAATAGTTGTGGGGGTTTTTGGTTCCCACTCCCAGTAAAAAATATAACAAAATCCCTTCTCTCTCCAAAATAGCCATGAGTCTCGGAGTCAAGGAACTCAGCGGTGATACATAAGAAATGCAAGCTTATTATCAAGGCTCTTCTGCAATAGATAATACTCTAGAACCAGAATTTCCCTCCAGGTGCTGACAGAATTTATGGTATCATCTTCCTTTCTGCAAAAGTTGGGTGTTTTGACATCAGGGAATTTTCGACCAGACACTTGACCGGAGCGAAAGGACACTGGTGCACTGACATCAGGGGTTTCACAGTGCTTTTATCTGATGTGAACTCAGGACTAGTCGGGAGGTTTCAGTAAGGTTCCCTGTTATTTAGAATTCCATTTACTTTTTTTTTTTTTCCTACAAAAAATGGCAAATTTGAAGTTCCAGCTGCTGGATTGGTTTAAAGATTCAGCTCTATTTGACAGCCTGCTTTATAACTGCAGTAGTGGCGTGTAGAAGACCTATTCTGGCCTCTAAAAGATTAAACAAGATCAGGCCTGCTAGACCTCTGCAGAAAGCCATGTGGCAATAAGAAGAGCGGATTCAGCAGATCGCTCTCTCTTTTCTGTAGCCCTAGTTCAGCAAATATGTGTATATATCAGCGCTTCAAAGAGTAATTTGTGGATACTGACTGACAAAGATTATAGATTTGCTTGAAGATTTTAGAAGGAATAGGATTGCTTTGAATTTGAAAAAAGTATAAACTGGATTATGAGGAGAAAGCCTAATACCTTACCATTATATTATTAAAGCAGCTGGTTGTAGTATTTGCCAGAAGCACAAGTTCCACAGGATTAAAAAAAACTTCTCAGGAATTTTTGTGCTTATTTTCTTTTTTTTTTTTTTTTTTCAGCCTAGATTATGGCAGAGTAGCAAGGACTCCTTGAAGTCTTCTAAAGATTTTACTAATTATCCTAATATATATGGAAGATGCTCAGCTACTTTGGTAATAAGCAGCAGGTGGGTTAGGAGTTTAAGAGTAACTCCACTTTTCTAACGAATGTTTCTGATTTGACATCACACCACTTAGCACGTGACAAGAGACCTGATATTGGAGTATACCAGTGTGTATATTCCATATTTCATGCCCCAGTTGATGTGCCTGTACTGAACGGTTCATGAATCCTGGTGTCTGTTACCTCTAAAATCAGATAAAGTAGTTCTTTCATTATTTCATAGCTGTCGTGATAAGGATACCAGGACTCAGCGGGACCTCACCGATTTCTCCAGCTTCATCTTTGCTGAATTTTCAGCCCAGAAGAATGAGTTTCAAAGAAAATAGTCGCTTCTCTCTGCAGGTCTCAACGTCAAACTGCTAATCTAATTAACATCCGTAACAATTTAAACAATACATTGACTTGATTGTTCTTGGAGCCCCACAACACCTATTCAAGTTACTTTCCAACACTGCTGTAAATCAAAACAGAAAGGCTAAGCTCACTGTGTTTGCTGTACGCTTCAGCTTGGGACCCTGATTGCTTTACCAACTGCTCATTGATGTTGTGTTTATAACTTGCTAAGGAATACTTAATTTCTTGGTCCAAGTTTTTTGTTTGTATCCTCACCTGACACACAAGGTAGCCTCTAGCTTGAATATAATATGCACAAATTTAAACACAAAAAATGATTCGGAAAAGTACTTGCAAAGAACAAAGTGTACAGCAAAGATTTAACATAATCAGCAGAAAAATACATATTTTTTCAGTGTTTTGCTTTTAAGGTTTCCATTCCAGCTGGGCATGATTCCCATTCTTACAGGGAGCATTATGGATTTATTCTTTGAGCGGGAAGTAAAAACTTGGACAAAATATTCAACAGGAGTTTCTGTTGAGGGAGTGGCCAGCAAAACAAAGCAATGGATAAACAGTGGATCACAATGTTATTGGCTTGAACTGAGAGATGGCAATGGAAAAGCAGGAAGAGAGATCCACAGGGAAGGATCAGTGATTGGGACAGTTGTCTGTCTATGACAGTGTCATGGACCTGGATGGGACCATTCCTCTGCTCGAGGCTGGGGTGCAGCAATTCCCTGGGGGCATCAGGGATGCAGCATTGCACGAATCTCTCACCCAGAGTTTTGGGCAGGTCTGGGTAATGATGCCCACTGTATTTTAAACAATATTTTTTGTTGCGCTGAATAAGTGTTTGAGAAGCATCAGCTCCCAGTTGTGGAAATTATGTCACAATGCAATTTCTAAACTAATATAAAAACTGACAGTGAAAAATGGTTATCACCCGCAGTAGATATTACAGATTCCCAAATAGCTGACCTTTAATGCTTTTGTACCACTACAAGTTAAATTAGTTTTACCTGCCTTACATTTGTTCTGCCTTTCGTGTGATACTGTGAAAACCATTCTGTTCAATACGAAGAAAAATAATAGCATAGTCAGGACTCAATACAAGCCCAAACTGTTGGTAAAATTCAACCAAGTCTATTCAGGGAGTGGGTCTTCCCTTAGAAAGTTTTCACTTATTTGTAGACAAGACTGTTTTACTTGAAAAAAACTGACATGGTGAAATCGGGGGAGTCTGATGTGGTCCTGTGAATTTGGACACACAGATGAGTTTTCTTCCATTAAAAAAATTCTGCCTAAGAAGTAGTAAGTCTGGGAATGAAACTTAATAGATTTGGTCATCCACACCTTTTTTATAATTTTATTTTTTTCAAATGTAAAAATTTACAGAATACAGCCTCTGTATCTTTTTTTATTCTTTTTTTTTTTTTTTTTTTTGTGCAAATGCGTTTTTGAATAGCTTTCCAAGACCCTCGTACTCCTGGAATGTCATTTAAACTTTGGCACTTTTTTGCATATGTGTTTGTTTTCAACTATAAAATATCCCTGCATATTTCTTGGTCCTTTTTTAGCCCTCAGTGATGTTTTACTACCTTTTTTTTAAGGTGTATGTCTGGAAGTAGCCATTATATTTGGGCTTGCATACTGCCACATTGTCCCTACTGAAAGTTGTATACAGGCTTTGTAGGGTGAATACATTGTTTTATTTATTTCTAAATTAATTACTAATCCTTTATTTACTAAAATGAATCATTTTATTTACTAAAATGAATCACCTACTACAGGTATTATTTCTGAACCGAAGGACCTAAACTCATGCTTCATCTAGTACTTTACATGGCCAGCTATTTCAGACATGGAAAAGACTTTATTTTAAAGACTCATTTAAGGACAACACAGGACTCATTAATGATGTGGATTTGGGTTTATGATGACTCTACAAAGCTTCTGTTGCCACAATGTAAGCAGGAATCACGTTATCTCCTGAATTTGAAAACCATCCCACACTGTGTGAATGAGATTCTCATTTGGATGGGGGGATGTACTGTAACACACTTTTCCTTTTTTTTTTCATTAGTATGTAAATGGATTTTCCTTAGTGTAAAATCTAGTTCAATATTTTTCAGACAACTTGACTACCTTGAGGATTTTTGTTATTTAAGCTGACATATTTGATAATTCTTGGGCATATGTTTTCTATTAGCCTAGTTACTCCTTTCTAATTTTCAGAGAGTCTATCAAACTGTAAATAGACATCAGATATTATTCTTCTATTCCCTTATGTCCAAACAAATTATAATTTAATGAGTAACGTGCGGGTTTTAATCGAACTGGAGAAGAACCGAGGATCAGATTTTACAGCTGCGGTAAACACGGCCTAGCGCCACCCAGTGGGTTTTGTTAAAAAGATGTAATTTCAGCGTGTCCCACGCTTCCAAAAATCTCCATTAAAGTTTCCATGGCCAGCTGTGACTCCAAGCCCATCATAGATACAGCTGTGGTAGGAGTGGGATTTACCGCAGCCTCCTTCTCTTAATCTCCGGAGGATTTCTACTCACTGTCTAAACAGCTCACCATGTTAAATTACAAAGCATCTCTGAGGCTGCTCACGGTTCCACGAGACGATGGGTTTGCACCAGCTGCTCCTCCAGCAAAGCTCCTGGGAGCTGGTGAGGCCGTGGCAGAGCTCAGGGCTCCCGCTGCGTGTCCTCCACCCAGGGCTTTGATGGGAAACCACGGCTCAACCCTTTGGACTCATCCCTGGATACGACCAACCTGTGGGAGAGGTAACGGTGGGGCAGAAGATGGCAGCCAAGCTCTTGGGATAAGAGCATCACACCTCTGTCACGACTGCTGGTTTTGGAATCATATCCCACCTGAAATACGCCCTACCAAGTTTCTCCCCCAGTTTCTGGAAGCGATGGTTATTTCAGAAGAAATCAATAAATGTCAATGCACATAAAATATGGGACAGATCAAATAAAGGTATTTCAGTATTAAAAGCTATTAATTTTGTGCAACATACGTTTGAATTACAATATTATTAAATTCCATTAAGCTAAAATGATATATTTAACTCAGACTTCAGAGTGTTAATTTCATAGTCTCCTCCAAGCTGTTCCTGCAAAGGTGTTAGGGGTAATTAACTGCCATTTTCTCAGTAATTCGGAATCTGCAATTAATCAAAATGCAGGGCCTGAGTGATTGTAGAAAACAGTAACACTTAGTTTATTATGTAGCACATTCTCATTCTGGTTGTTTTATGATGGGATCAGCTACACTTTTCCTCCAGAATTTATTATGCTTACCCTTCAGCCAATTAGTTTTTCTCACTTTACTTTAACTTAAAACCTGGTGAGTTTGTTATATATATGTGTAAGGTTGCTTTTCAGTTATATTGGTCGGAGACCTGCAGGACTGCATGTGTTTAAGCAATTAGGAACCTGGTATTGTCCAGAAAAACGGCAAGGGCTTTTCTTTGAAAAAATGGCAATGGAAAAACGAGAGCAACGAGGGAACTCTGTTTGCCACAGCTGCAAGTGACGGGCACGGAGGGACACAGAGCTGGGACAAGCTGTGGAGTCCACGTCTACAGTTGCTCGACTGCGGGACGTGGATACGGCCGCGCTCCCGGATCACGCAGGCAACATAAAATTAATTGGTACCGAGGCATTGCGACAGCGATGGAGCAGAAGCGTTTGATTTCCATGTTCAAAATCAAGCTCAGAGGTAGCATTTTCGCCGAGATTTGCGTGGGCTGTTGGAACTAAATCCTGGTGCTTTGGCACATGGTGATTTTACAGCTGGTCTCACGGGGAAGGAGATTTTAAAATTATAGCCAGTTAAGTGACTCGTTTGCCGAATGCTACTTGTGTGGATAATAGCAGTAGGCCTCCAAGATGGCCTGATGGGATGGCCTGTAATTGGCTTAGTCCTTTTTTGCTTCCTAGCCATTTAAACCTGCATCTGGGGTTCCTTCTCTAATTTCACAGCTGTCGTGCTGAAACACGTACTGGGGAGGCAGTGGAGTTTAATCAGTGTTAAAAAAGATGGGAACTCTGGAGCAAACCGAACTTTGACAAGATAATTACTCATGTAAAATCATAAAAAGGACAATACTGAAAGATTTTGGCTGTTCCTAAGAGTGATGGTAGAAGTTAATGTCCCACTTTGATAGGATTAATGCTGACCGAACAGTGGGCAGTATGTCAAACGCCCACAGCCCTACAACCTCTTTGACCAGGACATTAATGTAACACAATTATCACTTAAAAATCTCTGCTGCTGGAGATTCCTTCCTAACCTGTGTTAACTAACCCCATCTCTCATAAAACCAGGCCTTTATAATTAAAAATAGCTCCCGGGTGGAGCTCGTGCTCTTATTCTGCCACTGTGATAAGAGGTGCCTTGTGGGAATGCATTCAGAAGTTTTGCTCTGGGATGTTTTTTTTTCATTGTTTTTGATTTATAGGGGCCTGGTTAACGCATTTGGCAAGCCTATAGAATAGTCCTTTATGGTTAATTTCTATGATACTGGTGCTAGTGCTGCCCTCTACTGAGAGCAGAGCCCACTCTCAGCTAAAGGATGGGGTTTGTAGTTTGGCTCCTACCAGCTATCGCTTTCTCTTACTGATCTACAGTGGCCAAAAAGTCACTTTTTGACGGGGTCACAGTCTAGGTGAAGAGTGCCTAGCTCACAGTGGCATGACACAGCGTACTGACGAGTGGAAGACCCAAACACGTCTACAAAGTACAGGTTTGGTGCACGAAGCCATCCTCCCAACAGCCAATGCCAAAGGATGCAGAGGCAGAGGTTTTCAGTGTGTAGATGGCATCACTAAATATAGCACTGTGGGGACGCACAACAGAAAGTGAGAGGATCAAAACCGAACCCCTGACTTGAAATAAGTGTGGTTTTAAAGATATACTATATTCCTTTTTGACTCCTGTATCCTATTTGGATCTGGATAATCCTGATGACTTTGCAAAGTATCTGAGAACACTCAATTTGGCACAAATTTGGCAAGACAGATTGAATACTTAATTCCCAGGGAGTCTAAAGAGAGGTGATATTGAAAGAAGTGACACAAAGTTGAGATTTTGCAGCATTTTAGGTAGATGTTAGATACACACGAGAAGTGTCGGTATTATCCTAGCGGTGGTTGCAGTGACGTAGTCAAAAAATGACAAGTGGTATTTCAGTCTATCTTGCATGGCACCACACAGTCTCTTTACTTTGTTTTCTTGAAAAAATAGTGCCCATATATATTTCTGTTTCTTGGTTCCAAAAATATAAAATTATATAGAAAGAGGAAAAAAAAGGTTTTGTATTTCTTTTAGGCTGAAAGAGAAACACACAGGAAAGTGAAGTAATAGAGAAATTTAGAGAAAAGGAAAACTTAGGAACAGATGTCATTGTTTATTTTTATTTCTCTCTCCCCCTCCTTATGATTATAATAAATTATCTCTTTTTGCAATGATTAGGGAAGAAGGGGATTACAGCAAGGTTGGACAGAAGCAGCAGATAAAACAGAATATAACCCCACTTAAATCCTCTAGTCAACCTCACTCTGAGATGGAATTCAAGCTACTGTGTGAATCTGGTGCTTCAAATGAGTGAAGTTGCCAGAATAGTGAACTGTCTTTAGACACACTAAAAAAATCCGAGATGGTTTTCTGTCTGGTCCTTGAATTGATTTTTGTAATCTGTTATGAATGACCTAGATCACCCACATATCTGGCTATTTTACGCTGCTTAAAATGTGAGAATAGGAAAGGCAAGTAAGGATTCAGAGATGTCAAAAGCAAAGGTCATGTCAAAAAATCAGGGCCATTCCACATATTTCTGTGCAACCGACAGTATGAAAGACATTTATATTGTTGACAAGAAGGCGAGTTTGTCTGAACTGTTTGTAACACTTTAAATTACTAATGCTGAAGAAGCAATTTAGTCAGCTACATTCTAACTGTTCATCCTGTTTGCCTGCTTTTTTCATATCTGAACTTGGAAAATCAAAACAGACATTTTTACAGCAGGTTTTTAGCTTTTTTGTTCCAAGTGTGTTTGTCATGTTCCAGAGTTCAGAATAAGATCCAAGTCTACTCCACGTTGTAATCCACCCTTAAAGATTTCTAGGCTGAATAAAAGTATTGTTAATCACCTTCATGCTATTTTCTAATACAAGCATAGAGATCAAGTAGATAGCAAGAAGTACAAATCCTAGCAACAAACCTCTGTGTTTTCATGAACATGAATATGACAAATGGTTTTCACACTTCAGTGACATTATCTTCTGGGATAAATGCATGGCCTTATTGGAAGTTTCCACTTTGGAAACCCTCCTGTTAACACAAATAAAATGCTTTTTGGTTTGGGGGAATTTTTTTGTTCTTTGGTTGTTTGTTTTTTTTTTTCCTTTATGGTCAGACAAGTTATGCCAGTTATCTGTCCTGTAGAGGAAAACCATTATGTGGTTTTAGCAGGTTGTAACTGAGCGGAGACTCTCAGATCACGGAAAGCCAAGAAGGTCTCAAAAAATTGATATCAATGAACTAAAAACAAAATTATTGGGAGCATCTCCACTTAGCCTGAATCACTTGGAAAATCTTTAACAGGGTCAAAATGCATGTGGATTGTCACGAGCCACACAAATTCATCTTTTAAAAGGAATTGTTTTATTTTAATTTATGAACTATTACTTCTCACAAAAACATAGGACAAACGGCTTCTTACCTTCTCCTCGCGTAAAACCATATGAAGCTTTTGGCCAGGCTAGTAAGCATTAGCAAAAATGTTAATGTTAGTTTTGTATTGTAGGAATCTATCTCCTGGGATACAGATACAGTAGCATGATTTACAGCTTTACCGTATTAAGGTTCTTTAAGTTTCTGCACACGCTGCAATTTTAATAGAATGTGTACATTCTTTCTGCACTCAAATGTTTTTTGTATTAGACTTTGTTCTATTAAAAAAATGACACATATGAAACTGCATTTAGGATTAAGATATGACTACTTCATTATATAATTCTTATACTTTAAGGAACGATTTCCTTAAAAATGGTTCAAGCTGAAACTTGGCATACAACGCTCTAGTTTGGGGAAGGCTGGGATGCAGAATGGTTTTACAAAGTTTCACGTAAATCAGCCTTGTCATTTTTTTATTATTTTTACAGAAGACCACAACACCGGTTTGAGTACCATTTCTTGTTCTCTTAATATTTACTGAGTCTTAAATAGAAATAAGTTGTTTTCACAGTCTTTTCTTGTCAGTTTAAATGATTGTTTCATCTTAAATAGAAAGTTTACCGAGTCTCAAATCCTACTTAGCACTTGTTTTGCTTCTCTCAAAGCCTGTGTAGTGATGAATGTTTTAAGTTAATTTAGTGCTGCGAAAGGTGCCAAACTGTCAGACATGGAAACTAAAATAGTCTAGTTGTGCTGAGAATGTTTATTTTATTTTATTGTTAAAATTGCAGTTGGAAGCTTCTCCCGCTTTGTGCAGCCATGAAGACCTGTAACATTGGCGGACACGGGAGCTGGTGACAGGGATGAGGCTGTAAATGGAAGTTTGCTGGCTGATCTGTGCAATGGAAAAGATGACCTGGCACAGAACACTGCATTTTAAGTACTTCTAGGATGCTCATCTCCCCCCTCGCCAGTCTATCCAAAATTTTTCTGAAGGCAAAGGAAATCACACTGGGATAAAACAGTGTTTGATAGAGACTCATTGCCAATATACAGCAAAAAGATCATTAAAATAATTTCCCATGATTAAGCACAGTGTGAGCTACTGTCGAGACCTCTTAGCTAGAAACTGTCCCCAGTTGCTCCTCTGCAAATCTAATTATTCAGCTAATTTCCCGTACTCACAAAAGCAAAATAGTAAGTTATGCATTTTCTCTGGTTAGGGATAGAAACTCCAGTTCTTTTTGTACCAGTCCAGTACAAAGTACATCCTTCTTTCTTCTATCTCCTTATGATTTTAATGTTTTTATTTGGTTTTTGTTTTGTTTGTTTGGTTTGTTTTTTGTTTGTTTGTTTATTTTTAAGTTAGGAAGGAATTAACCTATGTCTTCTAAATATGTACATCCAAAATTACTTGTAACTGACAGATTTGTGCAGACGTATATTTCTTGGTGCTGTGGAATAGGGTATTTATTCCCATTTCAGTTCCATCTTGTTATTATTTTGCATTTAAAACCGTACAGTACAGAAAGAGTGGACTCTTTCACTCCTGGGACAAGGACCTACATTCTCAGTAACAACCACTAGAATTATGTGAGTTAGACAATATGTCCCAATGTACCTTTAACAAACCACTGTTTGTTATTTTTCATTAAGTTTATATTCTCTTACCAGAAGCATTTTGTTGGTAACAAATTCATAAAAATAACTCAAGCCCTTTGGGTGGGGGGACTTTTTTTGTAGTTCTTATATCTGCTACAGTCTGTTCAATGTCAGTGTGTTAGTGCAGGGGTATGGCTATAACATTCTTGCATGTGAAGCTGTACATCAGGCACACTTTAACAGATTTATGTCATCAACCCCCACACAGTATTAATCATGCTTGAAGGTCATTTTTAGCTATCAAAGTAAGTGCCTTAGTAAAAATTGCTAAGGCAGCTTTCAAGCCAGGCCAGTTGCAAGTTTTCAGGTGCTGGAAAAGGAAAAGGAAAAAAAAAAAAAAAAGAAGAAGAAAAAAAAAAAGCTGAGGAATTCACAAAACAAGTTTCTTGGCAAAGTGTCCATAAAGGTCTGTGATGGGAGAGTAACCATTCATCAGCATACATGCAAGCTGTCTCTGTTATGGAAACCAGGGCACATTTAAAGGAAAAATAAACAGATTTATCAGTCTGGTTACAATTTTATGAAGTACAACATTGAAAGGTTTCCCCTGTCTGTTTCAGACCCTGACAAGATAAACTAGACATGGCTCAGGCTGAATGTGTCCCTTCTGTCAGGTGCTATGATAAGTATGAAAAGCCAGGTATGCTTCACACACGGTCTCCAAATAAATCTCAGACAAGGTTTATGTTCTTTCATTTTGTTTTCCATATTTCATCATCGCTGAAGCCAAACAATCAGTGACATAAGATTTGGGGATGTTTATTACCACACCAAATGGCTGAAGCCTGGAAGTATGGAAAAACACATCAAATTGTTGGTTTTATGGGAGATCATGCTGACATTTAGTAAAAAATATTTCACTTATAATCACTTGGGACTTCCCCTGTTTCCTTTACATTTAGAGAACTCAGTGACAACAAGATGATGGTTTTCTGGGTGAAATTCAATTATAAAGGCTGTGCAGGCACAAGAGGCAGCCTGGAGAACAGTTAAAATACACTAGCATTTTACCAGCATATGGGTACCAAATACTTGCAGTTGAGAAAATTCAAGAGCTGATCAACGCTCACAGTGTTTCTACATTAAGTTTAGGATTATTTTTCACATAAATAAAGCTTGCAGCTATTGTTATTAGGAAGACAGAACAGAAATGTTACAAGTAAGGATGTCTGCAATGAGCTCCTTTTTCTCCTGCTTCTTCCTCTTCTACATTTTGCTCCCAGAAGCCCTTTATTTTAAAAGAGACACAAAATGTTACACTAAAAAGAACTTTAGTTATTTTAGTTTTTAGTTCTTTTTAGTTCTGGTTTAGTGGGACGTGTCCCTGCCCATGGCAGGGGCTTGGAACTCAATGATCTTTAAGGTCCCTTCCAACCCAAATCGTTCTATGATTCTATGAAAAATTACAGAAGGTGAGAGTTTAGCATCAGTTTTTTTTTATGGTTGAGCTCTTCAGTATTCACTTGTTTTTCTTTTCTTATCCCATGCTCCTCTGAGATAATTCGTGCAACTGAGCTCTTGAGTTTTTGCCTCAATTTTTAAAAAAAAACAGAGCTGGTGTCTTCACTTTGATGCGCTTGTGAACTTCACAGCAGCGCTGGCAGGTGTCTCAGCAAGTCAACCAACTTAGAGCCAAGGCCATGAGCTGCACAGGAGCCTGCTATGGGCTCTCAGGTTCACAGACACCTTTGCTGGCACCCCCCCTGTTTGAACAAAGCTGACACTGAATATGGAGTATTTCCATCGCCCAGACCTTCCTTTGTAGCAGCTGGGGTTACGTGAACTTGTGGACCTCAGTGGGTTTTATTGCTTGATGCACAAAAAACTGGCTCAATCATAGAGGGTCAAAATAACACCCATCTTAAATATGAATGAAAAATCTAGACCAAAACAAACAGGGGAGAGTGAGGGGGCAGGGAAGCTCTGTTTTAATTAGAGCAATGATGTTCTATTTCAGGACAGGATGGGAAAGCTGTGTGAGATACGATGTTGAGAAGTCAGCCAGAGATTAAACCATAACTTTGCACCCAATACACAGAAGCAATCAAAAAATTATTCTGAGAGAACTGAGCATCAGAAAAGTAAGTTTGTCAAAGAGTACCACTTGGTGACACAAATAGGAAAGCCATGGGTTTTTTTTCCTGATGTGTACGCTAAGTAATTTTAAATAAAATTACATAATTTTGTGACAAATTTTTACCTTTACCAAAGTCCAACTTCCTCCAAGAGCAAGCACTTTCGCAGAAGAAAAGTAATATGCCTTCTGTTACTGTGTAGGAATAAAAGACATCATGTTACATCAGAATGGGGACTCCAGATACTTTTTTGTGCTGAGCTTTTTAACGGCTTAATGCTGCCGATTGCATGTTCATAAAGGAGAATGGAGATATTTTCTACCACTCAGGAGAATGAAAAGAGTTGATTTCATCCAGCTACCCTGCCAACATCTTCAAATAGGGAACCATAACAAACCGACTATTTACAGGCTCCATCTGCCCACAATGAGAATTGCACTCCCTGTTAGGGAGCGGTTGACTCTGTTGGTACTTTCTAATGAAGATCATGGTCATTTTCCTCTAATTGCTGGATCCTCAGGTACATAATCTTGGGTTTGACCTCAATAATTGCTATTTAGTTCCTTGTGATCAGTTTTATGGGCTGGAGAATGTAAAAAACGTATTTTCTTACGTAAATATGTCTGTTATTTATGAAAATGAATAGGAAAGCCATACAAAGCAACAGATTGGTAGATTTACACTATAAATACAGAAAATTGGAAAGGCTTTTCACCAAAAGAATAGTTGGTTCTTAGAACTAGAGAAAAAAATTGGAAGATTTAGAAGAGATATTCACTCAGTTATCCATAAAGATAATAAACTTTTTAGGTCTAAAAAAGAAATTAAAATAAGAGGACTTCCATGAGCCTTATTTCCACTTCTGCTGACTGAACACATTAAGTCTATTTTGCAATATTAAAATTCAGTACTGTTCCAAAGACAGTAATGAAGGAAACAAGAAGGGGCAACCTGATGTTCACAGAAAAAAAATGAGCAATAAAAATGTACCTGCTGGGATTCTGGGTTTGATTTCAGTAGCCCCACTACTCCGTGGCAAAAATCCTATTGAGTTGATCAAGACTAGACTTTCACCCTTGGCTTTTAAAAGGGAGAAATATTTTTAAAGAAATAACAGAGGCATTGTGCCAAGTGCATATTAAATACAGATGGGGATTCCCATTTAACCTCTGCTTCAGCTGCAGAAACCAGGCGTTCGTGATTAGAAAAGGAAAGGAAATCAGTGATTCTTTGAAGACTGCAAGAAATAGGATTAATTTGTTGGGGTCACGTTGAGAAAAACAGAGTGACAGAAAGAGCACCTAGTGAGTGGGACCATACAATTATACAATCATGGAACGGTTTGAGTTGGAAGGGACCCCAAAGATCATCTAGTTCCAACCCCCCTGCCACAGGCAGGGACACCTCCCACCAGAATGGGTTGCTCAAAGCCACATCCAGCCTGGCCTTGAACACCTCCAGGGATGGGGCATCCACAACTTCCCTGGGCAACCTGTTCCAATGTCTCACCATCCTCACTGTGAAGAATTTCTTTCTAGTATCTAATCTAAATCTCCCCTCTTCCAATTTAAAACCCTTGTCCTGTCACTACACTTCCTGATAAAGAATCCCCCTCCAGCTCTCCTGTAGGCTCCCTTCAGATATTGAAAGGCCACTATAAGGTCTCCTCGGAGCCTTCTCTTCTCCAGGCTGAACAACCCCAGCTCTCTCAGCCAGTCCTCATAGGAGAGGTGCTCCATCCCTCCGATCATCTTCGTGGCCCTCCGCTGGACCCATTCCAACAGATCCATGTCCTTGAGACTGACTTATATCCATGAGACTGACTGGCTTATAGTTCCCTGGGTCTTCTTTTTTTTTCCTTTTTTGAATATTGGGGTTACGTTCCCCTTTTTCCAGTCTGCAGGAACTCTGCCAAACTGCCACGATTTCTCAAATATGATGGAAAGCAGCTTAGCAACTTCATCCGCCAGCTCCCTCAGGCCCCGTGGATGGATTTCATCAGGTCCCATGGACTTATGCACCTTCAGGTTCCTTAAGAGGTCTCGAACCTGATCTTCTCATACTGTCAGCAGTTCTTCACTTGCAGAGCCCCTCTTTTTGCCTTCTGTGACTTGGGCAGTGTGGTTTGAGCCCTTGCTGGTGAAGACTGAGGCAAAGAAGTTGTTCAGTAGCTCAGTAGATCAAAACTGAGAGTTGGGGATGGTGCTAATTCCTGAAGCACAGACAAATCAATAAATAGAAAGCTGAGAAACACTCCTAGAGGAAAGCCGTTACACTAATATGATTAACCAACTATAACATACTGTGCTCTAAATAGCAATTTTAAATCTGAATAAGATGAGAAAACAAAAAGTATAACACATATCACTGTCAAATCCTCCTAAATCTAACTGACTGTCTCACAAAGCTGGGGCAGGTGTGGTCTCCTTGCACCCAGGATGCTTGTATGTGTGCAACCCTCTGACTTACCTTGAAAGCCTACCCTTGGACTGGTCCAGGTAAGAACATTCCTTATGATTCTCAAAAATGAGTTTTGCCTCTTCCAACTCCTGTCTCAGGAGTAGCTGCTAATGACTGGAACGTGATGCAATATCATTTATGTAATCGAGACATACAAGTTTAGCATGATATGAAGAAGGATACCAAAGGGCCAGCTCCCTTCCCAGTTCATGACAGTTCTAAGTTTTTCTTTCTTTTTTTTTTTTTTTTTTTTGTTGTTTGTTTGTTTCAGTTTCAAACTAGTTTCAGTTTTTAATTAATCCAGAATAGACTTGGTTCTTGGGTGGCACACATTTCTCCAGGTAGAATCACGCTTTAAATTGAGATGGGGCTCACACATACACATCCAGCCCACGGAGAGGAAAGCTGAGGTTCAGGCTGGCTGGGGGCAGCAGCACACCCCGACAGCCCCCTGACTGATCCTCCACAGCAGGATCCAGCTGGTGGAGCACGTGGCAGAACCCCTGGCATAGCCATAAATTACCTACAGTGTGTGTGACTATGATTAGCTGTTTGACTTCTCGTTAAGCAACACTTACAATATCTGTAGGCGCACAGTAAGCAGTTTGGAATCGCTGATCACACTCTGATTTACGAGGGGTGGTGGAGAGGGATGAAGAGAGACATGAATCTCGTTACTCTTACTGCAGCTTGGAAATGGGCAGCAAAACTTAACTCACAAGGAAACCAGACAATAATTTAGTTGCCACACCACAATAAGTGTATTTGGGGGTTGTCTTTGATTTATTTAATTTTTTTAAGTAGTTAATGCACCATTTCTCTTACTAGTTTCAGCTAGAACGAAGAGTACCAATACAGGGAAATAAAACTCTCCAGATAGCATTCAGTTACTATCCAGCCTAAGCAAAACTAATACTGATAAGTGTAAGTTCAAAGCACGGTTCAGATTTGTGATATTTCCAGACAAAACAAGGTTAAATGTTCTTGGAAGAAGTTCAGCTATAGATCTGCATTTTGGACACATGTCTCTTCCTAACTTCCAAGCTGTTGGACACTTGCTCATCATTGCTTTCTCAAATGGTGTTTCCAGATCAACAAACTTATCCTTCCCTGGGATCAATCACTTCCTAAGTCTTGCCTTTTAGAATGCAACCCTTTTTCTGTCTGCTTTATGACAACTAGTAACGCTCTGTGCTTCAGCTCTGTATTAATCTTCTGAGAATGTTATTTATTTTACAGTATTGGCACAGCAGGAGACTTTCCTCTGCTTTTGTCGAGGGGCCCTGGAGACAGCTGACACACCACTACCACCGTGCCAAAACAATACTGTAGGACCTTCAGCCTAAATGAGCATAAAATATTAAGATAACACGTTCATTTCTTTTTCTTCTGATATTGATCAGATAGGTATATTATGTTATGAAGAGTGGACTGAAATCAAAGTTTTGCTCTCCTGTAACCTCCTAACCATACCCTCCTAAACTGTATTAGCTTCAGGTCTTCAGCAGAAATCCTGTGATTCCTCATCTTGGCCCTGCTGCACAGTACTGTGAATCATAATACGTAAATTGCACAGACACACAAAAGTAAGAATTTACTTTATTTGCCACTTAAACAATATTTTAGTCCTGATTTCACAAACGGCCCGTTAATTTTATATTGAACTAGTGAGAATACTACTTTCCTTATTGTTTGTGCATAAAGCTTTTGCAATTACAAAATCTGCTAAGTCAAAGGGGGGAAAAGTGGTTTGGATTAAATTTAGTACCTGAAAACAAAGAAACACTGCCAATTTTCTAATACTAAAGACCTTTTACAAAAAGACCTTTTTTTTTTTTCAAAATATATTGTTGGTGTTTCAAGACTAAGAGCAAATGAAACAGCTCAGTGGTGAAAGGCATTTTTTAGTAAGATTAATAGAATCAAAGTCTTTAAGCACTAATGGTATCTGTCAAAGAGAAGCTTCTGTTTTCTAGAGTTTCAATAAGCAGAGTTGCATGAACACTGGTCCCACAGAGACTGTTTTTCTTGATAGGGTCCTACATGAATTTTAATATCCCATCCCACTAGAAAGCAGTGTGAACATCTTTAGTAGTTTAGTTCACAGTTCCATTATATCCCATTAGCTGTCTTTCATAGCAGATTTATTCAGTGCTGCCTCTAAAGTAACGAATTAGTCTTTTTAGATTTGAGATTTTAGAGAACTCCCTTAATTCCACTCTCTAGTTAACCTTAAAAAAATCCTGCAATTCCTAAACCAAGTCAATGGATACTTTCATGACTAAACTTGAAGCGATCAGAACCAGATCCACATCCACTCCAGAGCCCAGACATACCACAAGCATGATTGCATACTCTATCACCAATATATTCACACTCATGGCAGAGTCTTACTGATGTTTTTCAGTCCTTGCACACACAAGCCTGAAATCCCTCTCGAAGACAAATCTCCGCAACCATTCCATAAGCAGAACTCAGTTTGCTCTCAAAATGTAATTCGTTCCTAGGGATAAAGATTTTGTTATCCACCTTTTCTGCCAGATTCTAATGTTTACATTGCCTACATGCAAAACGCGTGGATTTATGTTCAGGTGAGAACATCACTCCACATGCCAAACAGGATTAAGACACCTTTTAACCTTCCCAGTGAAACAAGCACTTCGGACACACAGACAAGCACTTAAGACACTCTTATCCAAAACAAGGACAAGCATAATTGGGCACATTACCATAGTTCAGGGCAGTCAAGTGTGTTACAGTCTCAGCTGCCAGGACAGTTCCTGTATTTTACTTTGTGACTGATATCGTGCAGAGGGCGAAAAGCGTAATCTGATGTCACTCTTTTTACATTAATATAATTCCAATGTGACAGGTGGCGTTGTCACAGCACAGGAGCCTATGCAGACTGGCAGTACACAAAGAAATTCCCCCACCTCCAAATTGCTCCTAAAAATCTGAATTCCAGGTTTTACATCAGCCATTGAGACTTGACATGAGTAATACTGAACTTTTGATGATTAACAGTGGCCTTATGTGAAAACTGAAATGCCTTAATGAACTGAAGACTAGAGACTTTTCAGCCTCTTTGTCTCACGTAAGCAAAGGAGAACAGATTAGTACACAGCAAACCCAGAAAAACAGAGAAGTCTGAATAAACACAAAATAATTACATGTTGTAAAAAAACCACAAGTGCAGTAAAGACAAAACCAAGTTGTTTCCTCAGCAACAGAGCTAAGGATGCCTCCCTTCCCACCCCCTTGTGCCTAATAAGGTGCATAAGGTGCAAAATTCTGCCTGAAGCTTTTCCCACTGCCACAGAGTCCACAGAAGGGTTAGGGCTCACCACAGCTGAACTTGGCTTACTTTTTCCTCAACAGGGGAACCAGTATAATTTCTCTCCCCTGCCCAGTGACTTGTTTCCATGCGACTTTAAGGAATTCAGCATTTCAGTTAAGTAAACAGAAGTCTGCAAACTGGCCAATAACTAAAAATTTGCTAAGGAAGGACAAACAAGTGCACCTACACATCACAGCATTTGCACGAGCTTGTATTCACAGCATGGCCACATAAGCCTCTTTCCATATACAACCAAATTAAGGAAAGGATCTGAAATACAAACAGTGAAAAACCGGGTGAATGCATGTATTAACTGCACTTTCAGAGATATGAAAACTAGAAACTAAACTAATGTGGTCGCAGCAACCAGTGTATATACAAAGGTTTTCATGCTGAAATACAGAGCACATACAAGTTCTGTTTGCCTCCACCAGTCTTATTTCAGTTAGCTCATTAGCCCTCTCTGTTGTGGCTGTATTATACTTCATCCTGCTAAAATATTATTTAGACTAAAAAAAAATAATAATGCAGCTTTACATATTAATTCATTTTTCACCTGAATAAACAAGTTTTCATTACAGTCGACTGCAATACAGAAGTACCCTGCTATGTCGCAAAGGAAAGAATGAAATAAATCTGCTGGCTCTCACTGACTTTATTAATTTAAAAGAGGCATTATGAACGTGGTCCAAGGCTGGAACAGCAGCAGTCAAAAAGTACAACAAAGTGCAGAAGTGTCCTTTGTCATTCAGAACCTTTTGTGTTTTTGACAAGGGACTTTGTAATTGCTCCAGTAGCACAGCACTAATAGAAAGTAATGCTCTGAAGTTAAAACACTTACCAGAAACTTCCTCTCATCAAATACAAGTTCTCAGAAGTTTTGAGTTCTTTAGATGACAGATGTGGTGGAAAAGCCTGACAGAAAAAGCAATACTCCACCGTGTGGCATAGGGTGAGAACTGGCAGAACCCTCCTGCAAGCCAGACAGTTTGAAGTCCTACGTTGATTTGACATATAAAGTGTAAATTCAAAGTGGATCAGAGTAGTTTTCTTGGGATCACTTTCTGACACATTTAGAAAAAAAAATAAATTTAGGCAACTTCACCAGATATGAACTGGGAGGAAAAAACCCTTTTGGTTCCTTGTTTAACAATGTAATTCATATACTTAGAACAGAATTCTTCTCTACTTGAAATGACTATTTGCACATTTCTAATATGTTATGTCACACTTCCAAGAAACAGACAAGCATTTTGAATTGACTGAAAACATTCTGGTGGAGAGAGAAATTTCTTTTAAGAGAAGTCTTTGGATTTCCTTCTGTTCTTAGGAGATTGTGAGGTTTCAAAAAATTCCTTAAACTGAAATTTTACCCTTTGTACTCTGGGTTTATGAAGAGATTCCCAACTCTTTTTTTCTTTTTTTTTTCTTTTTTTCTTTTTTCTTTTTTTTAATTCCTTCTCTCCTAGTCTGTTTTCTACAAAATTCATTGAATTGTCTTAGACAATTTTCCAAAGTGTGGTTCAGTAAAGAAACAAAATTCTAACCATAAATAACTGCAATCATTAAAAACACCTAAAAAACCCCAGAAGTATCAGAACTCTCTCTACTCAAGTTTTCCTACTAGTGCCTTGCTGTATCGCAACCTGAAAGTGTTTAAGACTGAAACTTACCTCAAGCCTAGTGAGAACTCTCAGAGACATTGCAGAGATATTCAGTCTATATTTTTTCTCTTTATATCTACAGCTACTATTCAGCTAAAAATTATTGAAATAATTTCTTTTTATTTCTTCACAAAAGAGATCTGTCTTATTGATGGTATTTAAATTCCATCCAGTTCGTTAACATCTTTCAGCTACCTTTTCTTTCAGGTGTCATTCAGAAATTTGATTGCCTGTCTCACAAATACAGTAATTACTCTTCTATCTCTAAGACTTGTTCATAAAATGAGAAAACAGCCTTTGGAGAAAAGACATTTGCTGTACTTAATTAGTAGGAAGACAAAAAGTTATTTGCAACAGCTTGTCCTCACATTCATCATCATAATATTGCACAACCACAGATTTACAGAATGGAGGATAGGCAAAGCGAGAAAACTAAAGCTCATTCCTTCTTATCCATCTTTACCTGGGACAGTTGGCTCTAGGGGAACTTGAATCGGGTTGATTGAGTGGCTTGCTGCAAGACTTACATCTGAACTTAACCCAGCTCTAACTTAGTTATGTGTAAAGTCATGATGAAGGACACAAAAATCATGATGTGTCTGTAAAAACTGACAGTGTCGGAGAACTGTGAAGCTTGATTTTCCAAACCTTATTTTTGTTCACATGAATCCAGAAGACAAAGTATCTTCTCCCTATAAACAGACTAAGTCTAATGGATGCTGAAGCCTCTCAGGCTTTACTGAAATTACAGAATTTCTGAAAGCTAAGTAGCAGAATAGAATCAACATTAGGGTAAGAAAAATAGATGCCTTATTAGAATGGAACTATTTGATCCTTTCATGGCCAACCCTAATAATCCTGAGAGCATCAGATCACATAAGCTCTTAATAGATATATGGAAAAAAAATACAACTCCAACAGTTTGGCTACGTAACTACCCCCATGCTTCTTACAGCAAAGGTCTATACTGTCTGAGGGCTATCAAAAGCTGGGATTCTTCCAAAGGCAAACTGTTTATTCAGAGGCAGATTTGATCAAGGCTCATGTTTTCCAAAAGGCAGCTAGCTTACTTAGGCCCTTTGAAAAAAATCCTTTCGCTAGAGCTCGTCCTCTGGGCGGTTTGGGCTGCATATTTTAAGCAGGAGAAATCTGCCAAGTCAAAAGCAAAGAATTTGTTTCTAAGCAAAGCGAGGAAAAGACAAAGAGCAAAAGTTAACACTGCAGATCATTTCAAGCTTCAGAGAGTACAAGACAATTGTTTTAATGAGGGCTAAAAATACTTTCTTCTAAGAGTGCTTGCTCTTCTGCCAATGGCATGCAATACACTGAGAAGTATGTTTGCAGAATCAAAATATTTATAATTCTACTAAGAAGCAGTTCCTGCTTTAGAAACTTATAGCTGGTTAAGTTGGAACTACAGTTTTCATAATACAGGCAAAAGATTATCAACCACAGACAGAAGCGAAAATTTACTTTGGTGCCAACAATTTTAAAACACTAGGAAAAAAAAGAGAATATATTTTCTCTAGATCACCTGATAGTTACATTGGTGTAACTATCAATATAGTTATAGGACAAAATACAATTTTATTTTCTAGCCTTCTCTTTGTTATGTGACAGAAATTAGTTATACTAGAATGAAAATGAAAACAAAAAAAAAAGGAACATAAGGGCCATGCAAACAAATATGAAGTCACCTGGCCTCACTGGAAGCTTTACAAATGTTTGTTCTCTATACTCAAAAATCTCAGCTCAACTCAAAATTCAATGCAACTCTTCATTTGTAGTCCAGAGGAACACAAAAAGCTAAACATCTATAATAATCAAACTTCATAGAAACTTTTATGCGAAGTGTCAAGTTCAGCTTCTTTCCTTTGTCAACTTGAAGCACTGGAATTTTTTTTTTTTTTGTTAAGGGGAAAAAACAGAGAGAAGTGATTTAAAGTCATGAATAGAGTAACAATTCACTATTGAAAATCCAAGTTTTCTTGCCATATTTAGCTAATGCTGAAACAGTGACTACAGCAACATCAACAGCGCAGCTGCGAGGCTGCCAATACCAGCTCCAACTGTGAAAAGCACTTTTCTTCAAGTCTTTTCTTCACTTTTCCCCTTCCAAAGACACAAAACAGCAGCAAACCAGCAACTGCTTCCTACAATTGTCAGGCAATGGAATCTACAATTTTATTTTGTAGCACAGTTGCTGTTTGCATACCAACCTCGCAAGAGTTTAATGTAATGTGTTACATTTAATGTAACAATATTCGCAACATTGGAGCAACAGCTTGCTCAGAAATCATGCAGTTCCTGCACTTAATTTATTTTTTAATTGCTCTCTTCTGTTTAAGCCAAGAAAGAACGTTTTAAAAAAATTATACAAGAGGGTGCTGGTCACACTTGTGTGCCAAAACCCCCCTGACTTTAAATAAGGCCCATAAGTGAGACAGGTTACATCAGGCTTTCAGAAAATTTGCTTAATGCCATCAAAACTCCAGTTTGCATAGTTAGTTAAATTACAGTAGGCAATCCTTTTTCCTTACCTTCCTTACCAAGAGAATGGTAAAGAGCATTCAAAGTGCTGACAAGCATTTGTACTCTTTATGTTACTTGGTTCATTAGTTGCAACTTCATCTCTTCCCCTCTGAAGGTCTCCCTTCTCTCCATGCTGACGAGATGCTGAGCATTGGACAAAACTCATGGTGCTATAGGCTGGTTCTACAGACTGGTGGGGCTTGGCTCATGCTGCAGTCACCAACAGTGGGTCTGCTGGAGATGGGTTTCCCTTCCCTAAAAGGGAAAGTGAGCTATAACGATTATTAAGGACTAAAAGATGAAGTCATATGACTCTTCCAGTCTTTGGTTCATCGGCAATAGCAACTGCCTCCATCTTTCTCTTCCCGTAGGCATCAACAAAAAATGCCATCCTCCTCTCTGATAATATCCTCCATACCTACCCACCCAACTTCTTCCCCCTACATCAATTTATTAAAAAAAAATTAAAAAATGAGGGTGAGAGCCAACCAACTGCTGTATGGGTCTGTATCTCAGTGGTACTTCATTACACCAGATTACATTAATCTTCTCCCATCTTCCCTGCTTGCCCTGGATCATATTGTTTTTCCTTGAGTACCACAAAAGGTGTTTTGAAACACCCAAGACACTAGAGTTTGCTTAACCTTTAAGTCAGGTTGCAGAGTCTCATTCACAGGCACTCATGGCCTCTTGCTGTAACTAAAAAAAAATAAAAATCTCTTCTCAGCCCCAGGGAATCGAGGGGCTGAATTTCCCAGAACCCCAAATGTAAGCCTCATCTGCTCTTATAAAATCCAGACACTGAGCAGCAAAGATGGAATTAGAGCAGCAAAGCCCACAGGTAGCTACTGGTTAATGCGTGGGACCGGGAAGCAGACAGAGGTGAAGCATGTGTTCCTGTAATTACGTGCCACTGTTCTTCTGTGCCTTATTTTCCAGTAAATAAAACAGGCAGATACTGCTTCTACCCCATTTCTTCTGTCACTTCTTCAAAAACTCCCACCTTTAGAGCTGTCGGTGCATATATGCACACACACACACCACCTCACCTCGCAGAGCAGATTGTTTAGTAAAGAAATATACACATGCATTTTGGAAACAGGATTTTATTGGAAGCATAGCAAAACCGTCTGAAATCTTATTCAGGAAAGGCACTTCAGACTTTGTCCCTTTTCTTTTTAGCTTTGGGTTCTTGGGACAGCTGAGATAGTTCCATTTCTTCGACTTCCTCACAATGCTTTCTTTTCTTTTTCTTTGACTTTTTATGGTCACTTTGGTAACCACTAGAGTCACTGTTAGGCAGTACATGTTCCTGTTCTTCTTGCTTATGCTTTTTCTTCTTCTTCTTCTTCTTGCTTTTATCATCACATAATCCATTAAGAGCATCAACGCTTTGCTCTTCTGCATTTTCCATTCCAGTGTTATCCGTCTCACCCAGGGGCTCCCCTGTGACATTGTTCCCCCCAGAGTCGTTCGAGCCATTTTCTTGGTGGTCAAGCTTTTGAATTTCATCTCCATTTGTACTGTCAGTAACTGTCACAGACTGTTTGGGCCGCATGCTGTAAAGAAATACACAAAATAAGCAGAAGTAGAGACATCTAAGTGCACCTTACCCAGTGAAATGTCAGAATTTGCTAAAACACAGCATTTACAGCAAGTGAATGAAAGATAAGCATTTGCTAAAAAAACCACAACAAATGGAGAACATGATACTGTAGTTACAGACAATCAAAAAGCCAGCTTAATACTTTGATGGCAACTTCTATTACATGACTAGCTTCAATCAATATTGAATATATTCAATCAATATTCTCTTCCAAATCTTAGCCTAAATTTCTCCCCTAAAATGCTATATAGCCCATGTTGATATTTCCTCTTTTCTCGTACTCCTTCATCCCTAAATTCAGTTACACATTGTGTAGTAAAGCCTTTTTAAAATTATTCACAAACATGCACAGCCAAAGGCCTGTTCAATCGTTCAGGAGACACACTGTGGGCCTTAACAGTTAAAACAAAGGTGATGCCAGCAAAGTCAAAAAGAGAAGAATAAGAAAAAACCCAACAAATATTAAAAAATCCAGCAGGTACCTTGCAACCAAGACCACTGGAGAAAATGTCCAGGAAGACAAATATGGAAAGAATGCAGTTAAAAACCATGGAGGAGGAGATGTCCCCAGAGGCACTGAGGACAAAATCATTACATTTCATTGTAAGTTCACTGAAACAATCCAGAACATCCTTCCAGATTAAAAAAAGAAAAAACAAACAAAAAAATGTTATGATTCTGTCAGTAGTAGTACAGTGTGTGTGTGTGAACTGGAGTGTTTTCACTTGAAAAGCCTATGCACGTTCATAAACACAGCTACTCTAGACATTTGCGAGTGCTGTTTGGAATATATATATTATTTATGCAATTGAGTTCATAGCTCAGCACATTCAAGATTTTTAAAGCTCAAAAAAAATCTAATTTTATTTTTCCAGAGAAAACTTCCATGCAAGTCCTTAACACTAGAAAGTTTAGTTTAAGATAACACAGGCTATATATAGATATGGGCATGTGTAAAAATATGAAAGCTTAAAGACTAAGATGTTAATTCAAATCATTTACCTTGTAACAAACCCATCAAAACAGTTAAAAATATTCTCTAGTGGGGCACAATACCTGCTCTTAGTGAGTCCTCCTCGAATGAAGAACACCCCAGCTGCATCAGAATCCAAGTGCAATACTTGAAATTTCAGTTCATCCCCTATTTTTAACCCCAGCTCTTGCCACTGTACAATCGACATTTGTTCAGGTTTAGGGATAGAAGCATTGAAGCATCCATGTATCAGGCAGCCAATATGACTAGGGGCCACTTTATTAATTATACCCTAAAAAAGAAAAAGAATGTCATACGAAGCTACAGTAAAGATCACCCCTTTAAACCCACACACGATATACATTTAGTTTCCTATACGGACACCTTTCAAAAAGACTTCATTTGCACAAGTTACAAACTCACTTTATCTAGCAAACAAGCTAACTCTTCTTCACTAAAATCAAAGCTGTTCCTACATACTGTCCATACAATTCCTCCCAAAATAGAAATGAACCTGTATCCCGCAAGTGAAATCAAGTCAAAACATGGGATTTGGCCACAGTGAGTACCTGAATAGAACAGTTAACTCTTTCCTCCAAGGACAGCCATCAACTTTCCTTTAAAGCCATATTTAAGTCTGATTTACTTGCCTAAAACAGCCTTCAAGCTGGAACAGGACTACTTAGCAGCTAAAGATAGAGATGACACATTAAAAGCTTTTAAGTACTCCATTCAGTGGGTTTCTGACACATTTGCATGTCGAACGTTATTCATCTTTGTTTTCCCCAAAGCTGAATGAAAGCCTGAATGAAAGACAGTGAGGGTTTTTCCATTCCCTTCCTAGCATGAGGACACATTAATTTCTCAATCACAATTAGAAAGACACAGGTAATGAGAAAGCTATGGCCCAACAAAGCATGGAAGCTAACTCTCAGCTTATTTTTCCAACAAGTACTGAAGCAAGGGTGTCAACAAGCTTAAAGCTGCTCCCTGAGCCACACATCCTGTTTTACTGAAAGGTGGGCTTCAACTTGATCTACGGGCTCTTGTACTTGAAGGAAATAAACTCCTGAGAGCATCCTAAACATTCCTGCCACTGTTAAATAAGAACACACGCACCTATTTGAGAATTATCTGGTCTTCACAAAGAAGCATTGGTATAAATGATATACAAAATCACGGCGTATTATTTAATAATATATAAACCTTATGGGCCAAAATTTATTTAATCTAACAAATATAGGGGCAGGTAGTACAGACAGATGAAAATAAAAACTATTACTACAAACTGCTAATAAACTACTCATATGCGAATAAACTACTAATATAAACTAAAACATATGAACTAAGCTAAACTAAGAACTCCACCTAAATGCCAGACCCGTGCTGATGACAGAGATAAGGCAAGCTACGATCGCTTAATTAAAAAAAAAATGCCCCGCGAGACAGAATCACATGGGGTTGGAAGGGCCCTCCGGAGATCACCTCGTCCAACCCCCCCTGCCAAAGCAGGTCAACGTCAACATCAACTACCTACCACCAGCTTTTTCCCTTTTTTGGGGCTGAAGATGACGAAGTCCGCCTCGATGTTCAGGTGGATGAACCCTTGGTCGTCGTAAATGTCCCCGAGCTCGCCCACCACTTTGATGTTGTCGTAAGCCACCGGCACACCCTGAAGGCTGGAAGGGGAAGGAGGGCGGGGAGGACACCGTTAGCTCTTAGGCCCGAGCGCCGCGGAACCCCTGGACGGTCCGAGGCCTCCCCCGAACCG
>JAHREE010000259.1:2889808-2925442 GCA_033628505.1 Tringa tobata | reverse complement strand
CCGGGGCTTGTGTGTGTCCGGGGTCGCGACCCCCCAGGCTCCTACCGGCCGCCTGCGCCGCAGCCCCGGGCCGGTGGGGTGGCCTCTGGCTGCACCCGGAAGGAGGGGTTTGGCTCCACGACCCCTCTGTAGGGTCCCCGGCGCACCATTTACCGTCTTTCCAGATTATACCTCCGTGATCGGCATCGCTTACTCTCGTTTTTCAAATGATTTTGCATCCAAGGACCTCTCTCCCCCCCTCCTCCCCCTCACGGGGGTTCAGTTACTCCATAAACCTAAGTCAAATGTTTGGTACTGTAGACATAAGACTGTGTTACGATGTCCTCGTAAATTTCAGTTGAACGTGATGATTCAGACACGACATCCAACATAAGTTGAACATACGATGATTCAGACAAAAGGCATGACATCAAATTACCTTAAATGCTCTTCTTCATATATGGCAGTTCTAAGAATGCAGAATCTGTTTTCTGTTACTAGGGCCTAGGTCTAATTTGCACATATAATGAGCAATTTCTTAATGCTTATTAACCACATACTAAAAGACAGAAGGAGAAAAAAAGAGAAAACTTACAAAAGTCATAAAAAGAGGTGCAGGTGAACTGTACACTCCAATGATTTAGTTCCATCTAAACACGAGGAGGAACTCTGAGGGTGGCAGAGCACTGGAAGAGGCTGCCCAGAGAGGTGGTGGAGTCTCCTTCTCTGGAGACATTCCAAACCTGTCTGGACACGTTCCTGTGCAACCTGCTCTGGGTGGACCTGCTTTGGCAGGGGGGTTGGACTAGATGATCTCCAGAGGTCCTTTCCAACCCCATATCATTCTGTCATTCTGTGACCTAAGAAGTGAGACACAGGAATAGCAAGAAAAAACACTTGTTTTCCTGCTGTAACAAATGGAACTTATGGCCGATGAGTGAAGACTTTGTCCAGAAAAGTCAGTCAGGCTTTATATAAGCACAGAGTTGAACAGTGTTGCCCTAAGAATTAATTTTAACTTGATTTAACTGAACTGGTGCAAAACATTGAAAAAGTATTCCCGCTTTGATTTAAATCTCATATCAGCTCGGCTTGTTTTGGTAAATGTACACCGTCAAGCTGATTGAATCCACGTGGGGAGTTATAAAAATAATTTTTTGATGTATCAATTTTATTGAAAGTGTTAACATTTCTTTACATTGTGGAGGCTTCAGAAACACTGTTCTATAAAAACAAGCCTTACATCAGATGACAGAAATCCTTGAACTCCCTATAAAATGTTAAGTGATGCAAAAGCCTTTGAAACTACTATATTTTTATAGGTTTTCTTTGCCTGAATGTGCTGTGAAGACAGGACATTGTTAGTTTTCACAGGTAAAGCAAACAGTATAATTTGCAGTACTTTACTCAAGCTAAGTTGGATTAGTGTGAAAGAACTGACATAAAAATGGCTTTCAGATGTCAGACTGAACTTGCAAAATCGAAAGAGAAAATGTCTAGAATGACTGTAATCTGTATTCTCTTGTGGCTTTAACCCTCCAAGGTATTTTATGTCTGTTGAAATTAATTGTATGTTGTCCACTCTCAGCTATTTGGAAAAAATATCTGTATTTTTTATTTCATCTCTTCAGATCATACTTAATCCTTGCAATGTGCTTTCAATCTTGGTTAAAGACCTCATACAACAACTGCATCCACTTCTATTTCTAAATGAAATATACATTTTATAACTCTTATTTATGAGTGGATTTAGTTTGCGGTGAGAACATATAATGCACTAAGACTTACACTCAACTTTATCCCGACTAATAAAAAACTAGCTCTGCTCCTTAAGTAAAAACTCTGAACAAGACGTAAAGGCAGCTTGAACGAAAATGTGGGTTTTTGCCTTTCCCCCTGTAGGCAGGTTGGACGAGATGGATCCAGAAGGGTTTCCTCCCTTTGCTCCTGCAGGAATCTGGGGTTATCCCTGCGGACTTCTGTCCCCAGAAAACTCTTTACTCTTGCGTGCCGTACCCCGGAGCACGCAGCACGTGTCCTCTCTGGTAGCCTACGCAAAGTCTTACTCTGACAGGCTGCAAAATTTTTTTTTGCTTTGTGTCAGGCACCGTAAACTGAAAACCTACAGCAAAATAATAACATCTTAAAACCTAGAGATACTGTATGGGGCCTACAGAGGACTGGGCTACATCTGAACTGACAAGGCAGTAGTCTTCAAAGAGAGTTGTGTTTTAGCATCCACTCTGTCACTTGGCCTGGAAGCCAAGAAAACTCCACTCATAAACTAAATCCACTTGGCCTGGAAGCCAAGAGTCACTCCCCAGGGCAGATGGTGCGGTGGTCACGTGTAGGTATTTTAGTTGGGGTCAGGTCTGCACTTTCTAATTGAATCTCCATTTATCCCTGCTACTGTACCTTGGTTTTCATTGCAAAGTGCTCTCAGGTCTTCCAGATCTTCTTTCAGGCTAAAGTAACCTGGAGAGTGAACTTTAAATCCTAATGGTCACTAAGTGTATGGAGTCAGGCCAGAGCTGATTCAAAATAGCCCTCTTGAAACTCTTTTTGTGAAGATACCTGGTCCCAGCACCAGGGTTTTTTTCTCTGTGAGTCCACAGCAGCTGGGGCACACTGCTTGCTGATGCAACACCACCTGACTGGACCAAAAGTGGCATTGTCTTGCAGTCTCCTAGAGACTTCAGACCCACCTATGACTTGGGCTTTCATTACCTGATTGTAAAAGGTGTCCTGATGAAAGAGAGGGATGTCAATCTAGCTGCCACCTCACCCTGCCACAGTTCAGTTCTTAAAACCACCTGGACCCTAACATTCAAATCCTGATAACCCCACATCCATTTCTAGTCTTCTTTTTTCTTCCCTGGTTGTATCTCTTCTTTTCACTTCTCGATGTTAGCTTTCAGTTTAAAAGCAGTCTGTCTCAGCTGACCTTTTAGCAGCACTGACTGCAGTGAGCCTGTGTCCAAAGAGGCAGCTAAAATCAATGTCTAAAACAGCACAGCGTTGGTACGTTTGCCAAGTCTCAGAGTGGCTGATAAAACTCTGCTGAGCCTGTTTTTCTCTAGCGGCCAGGTTGCCAGTAACAATCGGGACCAAAAACAAAAGCTGCATTTTCAATCACTGCTGTTCTTTTCCTTTCTGTTTTATCTTGTGTTTGTCTTGTTTTCTCTTTATGGAAAGAAAGCCAGGCTGCAGTCAGGAGACTCATTAACAGCCACATATCCAGCACCTCTCAGCTGATCTTTGCTTTTATTCCCATATGGTCATTGCCATCTTCAATCCAGGTTTCTGAATTGACATCGTATGTTGGGTAGAAGCCTCGACCAACTGCCCATTCACGCTCTTTTGTGGCAGCTGCAGCTCATTCATTCAGAGGGCAGCCTCCATCCAGCGTTAAAATCCTGGAAATGTTAGCTGCCATGGAATGTACAGCATCTCGTGCAGAGTGGAAGAGCGCCCGTGGCACTTTGCTGGAGTAGAAGATACACCCCCTCTTGGGGCCATGTGCTCCCAGGACTTAGCGTATTTTGAAATTGAATCCATTCCAGGTTCCTCATCACACAACTCATGCTCTATAAAAAAAGAGAAATGAAGAAATGCCTCACAGTTACAAAAAGAGGGTGGATAAAGTATAAAACTCATGCAAAAGAACCCATTTTTTTTTTCAAATATTTTAGCTACATTTTTCGGATGATATCATAAAAACCTATAGTATTTTTAATGACAAATGTTGCTCTGGTACTTAGAATGAAGAATCAGTACTCAAACTCTCAGTTCTGTTTGAAGTTGTATTGTATGGTAATAGGTTTGTTTCAATATTTTTGACCCTCATTCCAAATAGATACTAATCCTAGGATGTTTGGCCAGTGAGAATTAAGCATGGAAATTACATATAGGGTCTCAACATGTGGCCCTAAATGTGGGATTCTGTAAAGCTGTTTTTCTGAAGTGTATTTGAGAGAGCCACCATTCAATTACACGTAAGATCGGTCGATGTTAAGGGATTTGGTAAAGTTACAATAGTTACAGTAGTAAAAACTCATTTGTCTGAAAATATGAGAGGAATTAAGTTATTATTCCCAGGCAAAAATCTAATTTGAGCAAATAAGGGAAGATAAGGTGAATACTGTTTTTTCTCTAAGAAAGACATTGACCAAAGAGGGTAGATTCTCCTGTGAGTACGTCGGGCATCTCTGTGTTGTTGGGTTTGTACATAATGAAAATGTACCAAATACTGCTGAAAATCCAGCAGATGGCACACTAAAGCCTTGATACTGAAAAGTGTCATTATCCAAGAGAAGGATAGTAACTGCATGGCAGGCTGAAAATTTAAAGTGCATATGCAGACTGTGATGTGTAGGTCAGTCTTTAATAGCTAGGAAATTACTTAAAGAAACATTAAGGGGAAGAAATGGGATAAGACGGTGATTATGTTAATTTTTTGCAGCTAATAGTTTGTCTTGATTTGTAGTGACATTTATGATTATTGTGGTTTAACCCCAGCTGGCAACTAAGCACCACTGCACCACTCGCTCACTCTGCCCGGTGGGATGGGGGAGAGAATGAAAAGGGTGAAAGTGAAAAACCCATGGGCTGAGATAAAGACAGTTTTATGGGTAAAGTCAAAGCCATGCACACAAGCAAAGCAAAACAAGGAATTAATTCATTGCTTCCCATGGGCAGGCAGGTGTTCAGCCATCTCCAGGAGAGCAGGGTTCCCTCCCACAGAAGCGTTACTTGGGAAGACAGATGTTGTAACTCTGAACATCCTCCCCCTTCCTTCTTCTTCCCCCAATTTTTTATTGCTGAGCATGGCATCACATGGTATGGAATATCCCTTTCATCAGTTGGGGTCAGCTGTCCCAACTATGTCCCCAGCCAACTCCTTGTGCATCCCCAGCCTGCTCACGAGTGGGATGGGGTGAGAAGCAGAAAAAGGCTTTGACTCTGTGTAAGCCCTGCTCCACAATAATGACAAAAATCCCTGTATTATCAACACTGTTTCCAGCAGAAATGTAGCCCCATACCAGCTACTATGAAGAAAATTAACTCTATCCCAGCCAAGACCAGCACAAGAACATCTGGGATGGACATCTCCTAGAAGTTAGGGACAGGCTAGATTTGCCTTTGGGCCCTTTAGTCTACAAGTAGGTTGATGCCTTCCAGGAAATGGCTGATACAGCTGGCCATCAGTATTGCCAACACTGTGAATAACTCTTTGGGAGATAAAACATCTTATCTATAAATATATTACTGAAAGAACTGAGGCCGAGTAGCCTTACATCTGTGGAAAAGAGAGAACCTGCCATAGGACGGCTGGTTCTGTGGCTGTGGTGCCCCTCTCCAGCTTTGATGGTGTTTGAAGGCATAGTTTCAATGATAGAGACATCATGACCTGTGGAGATCTGGCTGTTGGTCTGATGCCGAGACTCTCCTCCGTGTTTCCAGGGAGTGGGTGAAGTGCATTCAGATGCTGGCTGAAAGTACAGCAAATAATGTGAGAATGTGGCTTTTCCCATGTATACAAGAGGTGATGTTGCCACAGAAACCGGGGAGGGAAACAGCATGTGCCAACCTAAAGAGCAGTAGGGCCTATCCACAGCATTATAAATATAAATTCTGACGAATTGTGCTAACAAATGAGATGGATGCACAGGTTGTAAATGGGGTAAATGAGGTGTCTCTTAACAATCTGTCTGTGTTATTTTGCTGTTCGTACTCTATGAAACTTCAAGCAACCCTTTTCTCCAGCTCTTTTAAAATTGCAAGGAAAGATAGGAATTAAGGATCAACAGGGGATTGCCTCCAGAAAAGTCATCTGCTATTAATTTTAGGAGTTGAAAATGTCTTTTTGTCATCCTGCTTTATGACTCCTGTACTTCTTCAAGATACTACAGAAGACAAAATAATACTAGTTGTCTGTCTTTTTTTTGTCCGTATCCTGTTAAATTATGTAAAGAATTGTGAAGACATTTATAATGAAATGAAGAATGTTCAGACATTTAGACCTATATCCTTGCTCAGACAAAACTCAAGAAATTATATAGTGTTTGCTGAGGCACAGAAATTTTTAACTTAGAGGGCTATTCCAAATTTTGCATGTTTTACCTTTTTTTTTTTTTTTTTAATGGAAAACTGTTAATCCTTCTGGCTTGGAGACCAGGTCCCCAGTCTGAGGAATTTGCCATTTAAGAGAGATACAAAGTAACCACCCAGTTGAACAGAAGATATTTGATTTTATCTGCTAGGCTGCTTTCAAGATAAAGCCCCAGTCCTGCAGTCTGATTTTTGCAAGTGAGTTTCAGAAGGGTTGACACTGGAGAAGTGTTAAAAGCAAGGGTGAGGAATTCAATTATGTGGATAGTTGTTTTCTGTTCGTCCACAGGTTTCAACAGGTAGATTATCACCTGTATTTATGGTAACATATTATTCTGCTTTCTTTTGTCTGTATTTTCTTCTGCAGTTAGAGGTATATGCTTTTCCATTGAATGACTGGAAAAATGAAGCCTTTACCCCAAGTGTGATGGAAATGAGGGACAAGTCTTTTTTGAGGTTCAAAAATGTGACTACTTTTTGTTTTGTGACTATATGGTTTTGTTTTGGATCAAATGTGGACTTGTTGGAATATAGTTGAAAAAGTTCTTGTTGTATTTCCAGCCTACAAGACTGAGAAAAAATACCTCAAATCTGATGGGAATTCTGTTCTCATATTGTAAACCAAAGAGGCTGAGTAAGCATCATAACATTTGGCTGTTTATTCTGTTTATTCTCCCAAAATACTGGGATTCCTGTTCCAGGAATATCCTTTGTTAACTGAAAGATAATATTTTAATTGTTTTGAATTAATATATGATGTATAAAGATATGCCTAAATTATGAAGAAATTCTTCCTCAATCTCTGCTTGAAGGCAAGCATTAAAAAAAAGTCATCAGTGTAAAACAATTCCAGGTTTATTATTTTTCTGCTGGCCTTCTCAAGAGGTGTATACCACTCCAGAAAATCTTTAATGTCATTGATTTCCTTAGAAGAGCTGAGCCTTTGAATATCAATAGCAGCATTATCTACCTTCAGGCAAATAAAGAATAGTAGTCATTATTCTGGGTGGATACTGAAGAGCTCAATGTCACCATTTGCATCTGAGAAGAGCAGCTCTAGGTGCTGAAGCAAATGCACCTGCAATAATTTAGATAATCTCCAATGTACTGTTCGTATAGTAGCTCTTATCTTGAAACCTATTTGAGCGTCCCTCACCTCTAAGTGATTCAGTCCTAGGTATCTCTTCATGCCTGAATGATATCTCTGAATGCTAGGGCTTAAGAACAGACCTAGGATAATTTTTAGGCAATTGCCAGATTGTCCTAGTTTAAAGAGAGAATTTCTGTTCTGTCCTAACTTCCTGCTGAGTTTATGGTTTACTTTGGCAGCTCACAGGGTTCTCATTGAACTGATTCAACTGCTTACCAGCACATCCATCCACCCACATGCAAAAATCCCAAGATAACAGAAGTCATGGTTATAGTAAAAAAAAAAAAAAAATCAAAACAAAAAACACAACAAACAGCCAACCACCCAACAACCAAAGCAAAACATGAGAATCGGGGATTCTTCTGTGAGAGTCATGACAAAAGTACAATTTTAGTGTTCCCTAGACTGGTGAAAGTAGTAAAAAAATAAATGCAGCGTGGACAAAATGCTGCTCTCATTTCAGATTCTCTTTTCACTTACCCAAATCCCTTAAGAGCATGAGAAATTTCTGAAGTGCAGCATTGTCCTTTATGTAAATTTAAATGTGACATTAATCACAAGATTCTCATCGTTATTTTTACCATCACCATCTTCCTGGAAGCAAATGAGATGCAATAGTCAAATCCCAAGATGCATGTTAGTCTTCACTCAAGCAAATTTCAACTGAAGCCAAAGGAATTGGTCTGAGTAAAGACCAGTGCGACGTGCTTGCTCCGTCGGAGAGGTATCTCAGTGTGGCCCTCAATGTCACACCCATTCTCCAAGGCAAAGGTGTCTGTCTGATAGAAGCGTAGTCCTTGGTTGCCATCTGGACCATGCGGTTCTCTGTGTTTCCACTCTTGCCCACCATGCAGTATCCTGCCAGCTCTGCCAGTACCAGCTCACACACAGCACAGGTGGTTCTTACCCACCAAGCAGCTGGAGAAGAAGTCCCTTGTGTGTGATGGAGGGTGGGTGTAATGCCTGCCATGCTCCCATTTGCTCTAGAGGTGGACCCCTTGAGCTGACCTATATTAATGCATATGGCCAGCAATTCATGTCATTTTAAAACACACAAAAGACAAGAAATATGAATGGCATCTTCATGGAACAGTGGCAACTTGGAAAAGTGGTGTGGCTATTAGCGTCGTATAGAGTAATAAAATGTTATGATGCAGTGTATCTGCTTCTCTTTGGGCCTTAGAAATCTACGGAAGGATCTGAAGACTTAAGAATACATTATGAGACTACATCTGCTCTGTATGTGAGTAATAGAATCATAGAATGGTTCAGGTTGGAAGGGACCTTAAAGATCATCGAGTTCCAACCCCCCTGCCATGGGCAGGGACACCTCCCACCAGACCAGGTTGCTCAGTGCCCCAGCCTGGTCTTGAGAATAACCTACTTTGTCTCTAGTTCTCATATCTGCATAATGCAGTGGAAGTCTTTTCAAGTGTTTGTTGGACCTCTTCAAAAATACCAGCTTGACTCTGAATGGAGAGAACTCTTTTTCTGTTTCATTGTGAAAAGAGATGTAAAGGCTCTGAAAACTGAAGTTGACTTAAAGCCAGGACTGAGTTTTTACTTTGATTTCAGTATGTTCTGGATGGGGCCTTTAGAAATGGTTTCTGCCCCTGCTACACGGGATTAACATGGTAGCAATCTTTGAGCACTCTGGCTAGTAAGACACAGACAGTTGAGTCCCACTTAGCCAGTAAATATGGTTAATGAAATATTACTAATATCTTCAAGGAGTAAAGGACATACACTGCTGTGCCATATTGGACGCAGAGAAACGATAATACAATGGCTATACAATGGAGAGGCTGAAAGAGTTGGGCTTGTTTGGTCTGGAGAAGAGAAGGCCAAGAGGGGAATTAATTGGCTCTCTTCAAAAACCTAATGTTTAGCTATGGAGAAGATGGACCCATAGACTTCTGTTAGTGCACAGTGAAAGAATGCGAAGTAATGGGTGCACGTTGCAGCAGGGAAAATTCTTACTAGATATGAGGAAATGTTTCTTTACAGTCAGGGTGATCACACACTGGAACAGGTTGCCTGGAGAAGCTGTGGGATCTCTGTTCTTTGAAATACTGAAAAAATGCTTTGGACCAGATGGCCTCCGAAGGTCCCATCTGACTTAAATTATTCTATGACTCTAGATTAAATGACAGCTTCATTACAGAAAAATAAGTATTTGGCAGTGACACAAACAGGGCCATGGCAGTCTTTTAAATCAGAGTTTATACTAATAAAAGCTGAGGAAAGCAGAACAGATAGAACTGTGCCCTGCAGCAGCCCTCAATCTGTCCTGTGGTCTGAGGCACTATTTATACATCTACATTTATCCATTTACAAGGCAGACATCAGGAGAAGCATTCTAGATGCCTCGGGGAGTGCTTAGAAAGTACTCCCTAGTTGCAAGCTGAGACAGTATAGGATACACATTAATATACTCCTCCCGCTCTTGGGACAGATAGAGGCCATAGCTCCATTATGTCAATTTGTCATGGACAGAGACTTCTCCAGAGACCCTGGTGGTTGTTAGCTGCATTCCAGGTGTGGTCTCACCAGTTGTGAGTAGAAGGGAAGGATCATCTCCCTCAACCTGCTGGCAACATGTTATCTGCTGTAGCCAAGGAAACCCTTTGCCACCTCTGCAAGAAGAGCATATTGCTGGCTCATGTTCAACGTGGTGTTCACCAGGACCACCAGGTCATTTTCTGCCAAGCTGCTTTCCAGCTGGGTGGCCCTCAGCATGTACTGGAGCGTGGGATTGTTTCTCCACAGATGCATGACTTTGCACTTCTCTGTGTTGAACTTCATGAGGTTCCGTCAACCCATTTCTCCAGAGTGTCAAGATCCCTCTGGATGGCAGCACAACCCTCTGACACATCAGCCATTCCTCCTCCTCTTGTGTTATCTGCAAACTTGCTGTGGTTACAGTGCACCCCATCATCCAGATCATAAATTAAGATGTTCAACAGGATGTTCAGTTAAACAGATGTTAAACAGTAATGCCACTGTGGTGGTTATCCATAAAATAGCAACGACCTTTCACCAAAAATTGCGACACGGCAGTTGCTGAGTTCTGCAGTATTCATCTCAACTTGAATCAGGAAATAAATGTCCTAGATGCCACTCTATGGTTACTGTTGGTTCACTGACATTTAATTGATGACGTTTGTTGTGCTGCTGCTCAGCAGATATTTCAGATTGCGTAGTATATGGTGGGTGAGGCAAAGTGTAACTAACGTTTACTCAGCACAACAGCAGGGTATTACATTGGTGCACTTTGCAAATTGAAATAGGCCTCCTCAAAGCACTCCATGCTCCAAAAATAACGTGACCCTCCAATTGCAACTCTCAGCACTGCTCAGTATTTTGACATTGCTGATATTTGCTAGTGATCAGGTGCTGAAAGAAATTTGGAAATATCACATTGCCAGCCTCCGGTTGGACAATGCTTTAAATCTCAGCTCTTCAACAGTTAGGCAGACAGATCACTTTACTTTGAAAATGGACTTCAGCGAAACCACTTGTGCTGGCAGATAAACCCACACCAAAGGATTGGCAAGGGCTGGAGTCTTAGGTGGAGTCCACAGGCAACGTAGCTGCCCAGGCTAGGCTGGCCTTTGACAAAAAGGGCAATCCAGTAGGAATTTGAATTAGGAGTTTAAATTATTCTCTCACCAGTGAAACAGTCTTCTGGGCTCATCCAGCACTCTGCAGTCTCCCCACAGAAGTTTGGAGGAGAGGAGTCTAGACCAGGACAGCTGGGCACAGAGCAGTCATTTTAACTACTTGTGCTTAATGCAGAGCTTGCATAGAATATACAGATCCCATATTCCCCTTATATATTCTTATAAGCTTTGTAAGACATATAAGTGAGAACTTTTATTCAAATCAGTGTAACCTCTCACAGGATATTTCTTCATTGCATGCATTTTTGTGTATTAGATATATGTGAAAGATGAGAGACGTGAGTGGGAAGCTGAAATGCTAAGTGTATTTATTTATATAAGTTTATATTTGGAGCTTAGTGAGCTAATAGTGAAAGAATTTAAAGAACACATATACATTTTAAGGAGGAATTTGAATATGCAGACAGCTTGATTGAATTGTGCAATTAGAATAATTTGCACTTACCAGATAGACATTATCCATGATTTATACTTTGTAAACATCTATATTAGTGTGTTTTGCATGGCTTTAAGAGTATTTGCTTTTGTTTTCTTTAATTAAATTAATTTCTTGTAAATAACTCCAGCTATTTGTGATACTTGTGAGTACTCCTATCAACAAAGGAATTCAAATATGCTGAAAGAAAATGATCTGATTTCCTGAAATACATCAGTTAACCATGCAGCTTAGCTGTTTGAGTATTCTATCAGCAAAATCAACTAAAAAGCATTCCTCTTGGGGCTGGCTACTATTATTATGGCATTATTTGAGATTAGTAAGAAGCTCATGGTGTGTGATTTCCTTTTTTATTTTTTATTTGTCACTACTGGTTAGGTTAATAAGCAGCTAAAGGGTATAATAGTCCTGTTGAACTGGTGAGGCAGAGCACACTGGAACTTCTTTCTGCTAGAGATAAAAAGCCATATATTGCTGCTGTTAAAAGACTTCTTTTTGCTGTTGCCATAAAAGAGTTTTTCAAACACCTAACACTCTGGAAACACAATAAATTTTTCTTTTAAAATTATGATCATGTAAATGGTGGTTTCCTATACCATTTTTGTAAGCCTAACTCTGTGTTTATGTTGAAATGTGTGTATATGTGTCTGTAAGGCATGCTGCCTAGTAGTTAAATTTAAAATTAGATGTTTGGTTCATTCAGTTGGCCATGTTAGTGACTGCCAAGGGAGCAAGGGCACCGTCCCACAGAAAGAATCACCTCCTATGAAAGACTTAAACAGCTAAAATGGGATTGAGATGGATTTCGGGCGCCAATTCAGAAATTCCATTTTAATCCTGGGACAAAACTCAGTATGAGCTGTTCTGTGCTGCCTGGAGCTCAGCACGATGCACTGGGCTGACCTGCCCCACTTCATAAGGCTCCTTCTCCAGCTCCATCCTAAACCTTGCTGGGAGCCAACCTCTAAGCAGAACAGGTCTAGAAGGCCCTAATTTGTGGTGTGTGATGAGAATACTCATAAAATCTGTGGATGGTATTGGCTGTCTGCTCCCCCCAACACATTTGTAGTCTTTTTTTTGTGAATGGAGGTGGAGGACAAGCACTTATTTTATGCAGAAGAGTGAGCCAGGGCTTTGATGCCCTTCCCAGCCAGAGGAGATGCAAACCTGCAGTATCAGGGGATGCTTTAACAACCCAGCTGGATGGCTGAGAGAGGACAGGGTAAAAAGATTGGGGTTGAAACTGAGCTGTCCTGCAGCTGCTGGAGAGGGAGGTGGCATTGGGTAATGCTGCTTTTTTTCAGTAGTCGGCTTCTGCTTTGGGGGTTGCTTAGGCAGTTGTGGAGGAAAAAAAAAAAGCCAACACCCAAACCTGAAATAAATGGTGTGACAAACTGGCAGCAAAATTCAGGGCTTGTAGCTAGCTGACTGTCCTAATCAGTTGCTCCCAGAGCTGTGCTCCTGTGTGTGCAGTAAATTATGCATGCTTCATTTGGACGGAAGAGGGCCTCCCAGCTTAACCTTTAGCCAGACATTTGGTGAACACTCCTGAGACATGGGGGTAGGGGCTGGAATGCGTTCAGGCTGAGCAAAGTGGGCTCTTGCTGTCGAGGTGTGATTCAAGAGGTAGAACCATGAAGTCCTCTTGAGGCAGCCTGAGTTAAGTGCTCTGTTCCTTCACAGGTTCCTGATTTAAGGTAAAGATACGGAGCTGTGGATCCCGAAAGGAGGAAGTATTTCCTTTGCAGGAGCAAAGCTCATCCCTTTCTCCCTGACTAGCCAAATGTCTGGAGAAACTTTGGATATTCGGCTTTGAGAGTGAGGCACAGAAGATATCAGGCTTGCAAGGCCTACTTACAGCTACCCAAAATATTTATCAGAATCTAATCCCTTTTAAGGCTATACTAGATTAATCAATGGGATTTAACTTTACCTAACCTTAAGTTATGCTTGGCCTCAGTTTGAGTCCATGTTACACTATTTGCACTGGAGGCTTTCAAAGAAAACCCAGACCCAGACTTAAACCCATGCTCAAGCCTGCTCCTAATCTCTTGCTGCTGACCTATCCAAAAATCCAACTAATCTGGGCTAAAACAGCATTGTGCTCGTTCTCGGTGAGTGGCGTCTGCTTCTGCAATCGCTCCCTGTGCAGCCAGTGGGGCTGTTCTTGTGGCAATGTGTATTGAGGGTGTCAGTTGGAAAAATACACCTTTTTTTTCTCATTCTGTTTTCATTCTGTGTGTCAGAGCAGAAGGCAAGGTGCCTGTATCAGTGTTGCACATCTTTGGACCATCTCCACAGTTGCTTGCTGGCAGGAGAAGCTGAACGCTCCTTTTCACCACAACTGTATTCCAATGAAACCTATGGGATATTCTATCATACGGTATAATTTTCCTGGCAAATCACTGCTATTTCATACTTAGAGGGTATTTATTTATTTCCCTCTGCTGGACATGTATATTTGTAATTATGCCTAGGCTGATGCTTTATTTTGGATGAGTTGCCTTGCACAGATTTATAGATTGAGACTAATTGAACTTCTTGGCTGTCATACGCTTTTGGTAGGAAATATTGCACATGTTTATATGGAAAAGGATTTAACGTTCTTATATTTATAAAGCGAGCATGAACCTGCCAAGTTATGAAACTTTATTTGGAAATAAAGGTTCTACTTAAGTGTTCTTAAGACAGTAGTATAAACATTGGAAATGTAAATGCCAAAGATATGATTGTCGCCAAAGAAGGAGATTTAAAATTAGATTCTTAATTCCAAATAAATATGCTGTTTTGACAGAACCTCTTCTCTTTGCCAGTAAGCTGGTGGGCATCTGTTATGCTTTCATTCCTTGACAGACCCAATAAATATGCTGGAAGTCCCCAGAATGTACATTTACTTGAAATCAAAAGTAAATCCTTCCAAACAAACCTTCAGAGTTCAAGCATGAACCTTTTTTGGGGTTAAGAGCAGTGCACTTGGAGGAACCATTAGAAAGAGTCATCTTAAAGAGTTGCAAGTATTGTAGACTATAAATGTAGGTGCCGTGAGGGGTGAAGGACAGTGCAGGCGACCTCGGGGGACTGTTCAGGCAAAGCAGCAGTGATTGCATTGACTGATAGAAATGGGCAATTTTCAGTACTGGGTGCTGATGGAAAGGTGGGGAGAAGGCAGTAGAAATCCCTTTGTTTGTCCTTTTACTTTTTTTTTTTTTTTTTTGTCCAGTAAATCTGTACTTATAAAATTCATTAATTCTGATTGATCACTTCTGTGCCTTATGTCTGCACAGCCAGTTGCTATTTTTGCAGAGTTCCAGGTGAAGCAGATTAAGGGCCTGATTCTCCCGTTGACACCACTGCAAAGCAAGAGTAGTTACCAGTCATTGGACTCATCTCAATGTTAGTCGTTCACAAAAGAATCCTTGTTTGAGACAGTTGTCAAGGTTTAACTTCAATCATAAGTCTTAGTCCTGATGCTCTCAGTGGAAGCAGTTCTTTGAACTTATATTTATATCTAGCCCTCAAAAGGGACATTAATTTAATATTTGAGAAGTTGGGCCCCAAGGTACATGTGGAAACTACTCTTTGTTCATAAAGCATGAACAATTAATTGAAAATCTTGAAAATATGTGTGGGATTTTCAAACCAAATATTGAATATAATAGTCTACAGCACAGGGGAGTCCCAAACGTGTGGCATAAAAGAATAAATGGAACACACAAAAAATTTGTTAAAATTAAAGAATGTAAAGATATATTAAACAAACCTACCTCGTTTCCCCTCGCCCCCACCTTTTATTTTTAACTGCCATTAGATGTATGACGTGCCAATACATCATTTAACCCTCTCCCTCAGAATTAGGGTTTTTTTCCAAATTTTTAAGTCATGTAACAGGGATGTATCAGTTCCTTTGTGCCTACACAAAGCTCATCACTGCAGCTATAGAATGACCACAGAGTTGAGAATGTTGCAACACTTTCTTGAGCGGCAAATTGCAACAAATAAATATGTATACATCTTTTGTTGGATGCTCGTTCTGGCTGCATTACTTGCTGAGAGGCTGCCATGATCCAGGTCCATAGCATAGACTCTGAAAAAGCTAACATATATTATAAGGGGGGAGGAAGAAAGGTCATTCCCTCTTGAGCAAGCCAGTTAAAATAAGGCAAACATCTTTCTTTTGACAGATGGAAACATAATCTCCAGCTTTGTTGCACAGTTGGCTTTGAAAGCTCAAGAGAGCAGAGCTCCCCGAGCAGAGCTGGGCATGGGTTTGAGGCTGAATAGGTGTGCCTGTGCCACACAGTGCATTTCTGCACATGGCCTATAATGTTCAGAAGCAATACATTCATATGTGCATGGTTCTGTCATCCTAGGTGTATAGGTGTCGGTGTTAGAGGAAACTTGCCAGCCTGAAAGAAATTCACACAAGAAATCTGTCTATTCCTTGATTGAGATCAGGGAAGGAGATAGATTCTAAAACATAAAGAATTCCTTATATTCCTTATTACTTCTCGGGGTAAAATAAATCATTTGTCTGAGAAGAAACTGGGGAAAGAAAGCCAAGAGAGTACAAAATTGTATCCAATTTTAAAATCCTTATAGTATAAAGATTAGTTCAAAGCAGTCAGGAAAAGAGATGAGAACTCTTAACCTGCTTGCTCTTGGTCCAATGTAACTTTGTTAAAGCAGGGGATGGATGAGTTAAGTAATTAAAGATACTGTCATAATTCCTATGCACAGGAAAGAAAATACAAGTTCACATGGAAAAATTTGAAAGGGTTTATGAAAAAAGTAAAATATGTATATATACATTTGATGTCTGGAAATCTGCCCCACAGTGAGAGAATTTAAGAACCTAACCCAAGAGAAGGTTAAGACATGAATTGATCCCAGTTTCTCCCAGGCTCCTTAATTTAGCAGACAATAGCGTAGTAAGAGACAGTACCTGAGAAATAAAGCAAAAAAATTCTTCATAGAAAAAAATCACTTTAAAGTGGGAAAGTTTCTGCTTGTTGGTATAAGGGAGGTAATAGAACACATGTTTTGAAGTCTTTAAATAAAGATCATATTTAATTCTAAAAATATATGTTGCTTACCCAGATGTTATGTGATTGATACAAGAATTGTCAGATGAAGTATCATGTCTTGCGCTATACAGAAGGAAAAACTAGTTCATCATAAGGTGCTTTCTAGTCTTAAAATCCACTCAGCATTCAGGTATTCTTAATGTTTGAATGTCTTAATTTACAGACTTAACAGTTCTATTCATGGTTTTATATAATATTTTTAGTAAGCATAAAATAAAACCAAAATAATCCCTTGCATAAACATGATCATACAGAATTCCGTGCCATTTCTAGTGTTAGATCCAGATCTCTTGGGCCATTTCAAGATCTCTGCTGTTGCCACCACAGTGTGGGTATCTTAATATTAACCTACTGTCCTTCATGTGTCATGGTTACCAAAGGTTACGTATTTTTCCAGGGTGCTACACAGTTAATAAATAGTCCTCAGAAAAATATTAGCTGTCAGCATCCCTGGAGTTTATGCCTGGATTTAGGCGGGAAGATGTCGAAGATACCAGTAAATGTAGCAAACCACAGGAATTTAATACTGTCAGTCTGAGTGTTTGGACTTCAGGGTTTAGATTTAGATCTGCTTTTTTTGCAGTGTCTCTGTGAAATGAAGGCAGTGATCTGTGTTTGCTTTCCCTGGGCAGGGAAGGTAAGAATTTATTCAATACTAAAGACTTTAAAGGATACAGCTGTATTTTAACAGAAAAGATAAGGGAAGATATAAGACATGACCTCCTAGCTTGAACCAGCATGAAGTGGGAGGGAGAGAAAAAAGCGTTCACCTAATGATGTGGGAGAGGAGCTGCACAAGCTTGTGGTCCCAGTTACATCATTTGATTTGTCTCATGCGAGCTGCCAGTAATGGGATGTGAGAAAGAGGGCAGGAAATCCTAACGGCTCTTAGCTCCTTCTAAATCTATGTCTGCTTTCTTAAGGGTACAAAGAGGAGTTGTGTTGACTCATCTACCTGGTTTGTATCAGCGGAATTATATGCAGCACCATAGTGACACTTTGCAGTTCAAAGCTTTTTCTTTCTGGGCTTGTGGTCCCTCTTCCTGCCTGCCTTCCTAGAGCGTGCTACCATTGCACATTACGCAGTTCATCCACACAGCTATTTTCATGGATGTAGAGTTATTTTTAATTAATTCACATGGTCAGACTGTTCAACATGCCATATACTGTATATATTTTTAGAAGGACACATGTTGCAGCTCATGGCAGGATTAAAACTGGATTTCAGAAAGGATCTCTGGGAAAAAAACAAACCACCTTCTACTGATTAGAAAGCAAAATTACAGTGATGTGGAGATCATGAAAATAACCTGCTGTGACTCAGTGGTTAAAGGACATAAAAGATACCTTACAGCAAATCTAATGCAAAGGGAAAAAAAAACAACCCAAATTGCCAATTCTGTATATGCTCAGGGCTTGTTTGAGGGAACACCAGAGCAATTGTGAGGATGTTCTGCAGAGCTTATTATTAGTTCCCTGGCAGAAGTAGATGTGTCTATCCTGTGTCTTCGATGTTTCTTTGACTACTTTGTAGAGAGATTGCAAGAGAGACCTTGGTGCAGCCCTCTGGACTTTTTGCTCCAAATCAAAGCTGCTTCTTTCTGAAGCAGAACAACATTTCCACAGCCAAACAAATCTCTCCAGACATGCAACGTTCTGATGAAATTCTACCTACTGATTCATCCCATCCAATTCAGTCTTTTCCTTCAGAACATTAAATAACATTTTCATAACTGTATAATTAGGGGGAAAAAAAGGCCTTCCTGAACAAGCTTCCCAAGTTCACCCAGAGTTCCTCAGGCTGACAATATTAAATTAGAGTGAATTTAGCATCTTCACTACAATCAAATTATGTTTTACCAAACCCATTTTTTTTTTCTTTTTCCCTTGGAGATTGTGAGTCTGTCTGCCTAGCCCTTGTGGGAGTTCTCAAAATATTCTTCAGAATCTGTCTCCAGATGCATGTACAACAACCTTGTGGAACTCGTTGGAGGTTTATAGTTGAGTTAAGATGTCACTTTGATACAGGAAGGGAAAGCTAGCTAGAATCATTCTAGGCAGAAAGATTATGCCTTAATATCTACAATGATATGGTAGTCAAATGCCAGCCTGCTTTTAGATATTTCTAAGCTTTTAATTATAAAAGGCTTCTTTTAACTCCTTAACCTGCCTGGGTCTGGGACCTGAAAGGATTAAAAATGACTTATACTATTATACTCTCTTTCCTCTCTATCTTCAAAATTGCACTCTCAAGGAAAATTTTGGTATAAATATAAGTATTTGTGATTATGGCTAACTGCATATGAATTTCCTACTGAATCTGACCTGCTCCACTGTCCTTCTTACCTCTCTGGACCATCTGAAGGGAAAGTCGTATGTGCTAATACAACAAATATATATTGAAGATTGTGCAAGACAAAGATTTAAAACATATTATATGCACTTTTCTCCACAGTTTGCAATAAGAACTGTTGATTGTTTTAAATTCAAAACATGTGTGTATGTCTGTGTGTATGTCTCATAGGCTGAGGTTCTATGAAATGCCAAGCATAGCCTAAAATATAGCCTAAAATATTAAAACACACATTAGGAACTTACCAGCTAAGTCTTACGCACGAAGTTCAATAAGTAACCCCCTTCAGGAAGAGTGTTTCTTGACCTAGTGAATAACAGCTGAATATCTCTGAGAGAATCAGAGCCAGCATCTGCTTTTACAGCAGGATGAATCAGAAATAACTGCGTCAAGGACAATACATGCTTCATCTTCTTTAGATTAAAATGAATTTTGGTGCCCAGCCTTCAAGCTATTGATGCAGATATGTTGGCTGGTCACATTCTGAAAACTTTTGGTTTTCATACAGTTGGATAAGTGGAATGAGTGTCCTTTCAACTGTACCAGTAATGAAAACATACAGAATATATTTCCATTACAGTTGAACTCTGTATGCAGTTGCGGAACAAAACTTCATTAAACAAAGTGAAACATTTCCTAGAATTCCCTTACCACATCCTTATACTATGGTAATTTACTTTGAATTTAAGAATTTTGATTCTCTTTGTATGTTTTGCTTTGTAGGAGCAGTTGTTTTCGTCACATTTGTTCCCAAGTCTTTTGAATTTACATTCAAGGATTACATTTTCAAGGCTTTTATGCATGCAGGGACCAGACAGTTTTCTGCATTTTACAGGCTTGGCAGCAAAAGAAGAAAAAAATAGCCCCACCAAACAATTGAGTCTTTTGTTCTCTGGGGTCCAGATCTCTTCTCTCTCCTTCTAGCACCCCCTGAAAAGCAGCAAAAGTGGTGTGATTGTATTTGATAGATTACAGTAAGGTTTCAAACATTGTGAGCTTAGAGAATGTATCCTCCTTTCCTTTCCAAAGCATGAGAAAGTGCCTATTGCACTGGACTACTATGTTGGATATAGAAGAATCACCCATTCCCCTGCGCCATCTCATACTATTACTACCATGCCAGGAAATGAAGTGTTTGTGATAAGTAAATGGATAGTGTTATGGTGTGTTCTTTCATGTCATTCCTAAGCAGATTCTGAGCTACATTTGCAAACCACTGTCTGGGATCCGAAGCTACTATTCCGTGTCTTGAAGTGTCACAAGATATCTCTGTACGAACCATGATTTTACAATTGTACAGAGCTAATGAACCTCAGCCAGGTAGTTCTAAGGTGGATTTTTGAGCCATTTTTTAATTTTTCTCTTGTTTTTCTTTTATAAGGCCCTTTGATACTCTGTATGGATGCAGTGAAGAAGGGAATCTTGCAGGGAATCTTGCAGAACCATTTCCTCTGGTTCTATGTCCAGTATGGATTTCTTCAACTCTGCAGCCCATTTAGGTGCTAGTCTTGCCATTGACAGGTTATGTCCAGAGCTGCAGCAAAAGCACTTCTAGAAAGGGGCAGAAGTTGAGAACAGACTTATCCCATGTTTCCCATTGCTCAGGATGAGGAGCATCAAGCTGAAGAGGCAATGGCACCTATAAAGAGCCCCAAAAAGCTGGAATGTAAGAGAGGAGACAGTCTAAAGGCTGTGGGGTCTGGGAAAGGGAGCACTTTCCTTGAGCAGAGATGTCTTAATGTCTATTTCTTTTTCTATGACAGTATCTATATTCTTTACGAACTGGAACAGTCTCATTAGCAATTACTAATGTACGTAATACATATTAGTATATCAGGGGCTTACAGAGTATTCAAAAGCCCTTTGAGACAGTAGATAAGTAAAAAGAGGCCTTATAAGGTGAACTCACAAGCTTAATTTTCATGACATTTAAGTAAGCACCTTAAATCACAGTGAAGATATTTCCTATGTTGTAATTAGATGGGAAATTCCCTTATAGACTTAGAAAATCCTAAAATAATTGAATTAAAGATTATTTTATACCATATAGATTCACAAAACAACTTCATATAATTTCTAGAGGTTTTTATAGCATGGCTTGAATAATAATAAGATTCTATTCGTACTTGTCTGGGAACATGGGTATAAATAACCAGTCATCAATAATGCTCACATCTCAAACTCATGTTGAAGTGCTGGGCTTTACAGCACAGTCATAAGCTCACTATGTAACATTAGTGATTTTACATTAATATCTTATATAAATATTATGGTGGATGTGTTCTGTTACAGCTTACATCTTCCATTTTTCATGGCTATATGAGCCAGTAGGTCCTACAGTAACATTTGGGGTCAGTTAAATCTGCTGCCTTTAACATACACACTGCTTTAGAATCATAGAATTGTTTTGGTTGGAAGAGATCCTTAAGACTTTAAGATCATCAAGTCCAGCCATTAACAACACTCCCAACTTACCACTATGCCATGTCCCTCTAAACCCATGTCCCCTAACACTAAACTTGTTTAACAGACCCCAAACTCTATTGTGGGTGTGCAGAATTGCCAGCATGTTCTGACCTTGACCATACCTCTGTTCAGCCTTTATTTTTCTCCATTCTGAGCCTGCTTCATCCCTTTAGGAACCTTTCAATGTGTTGTGCAAAAATACAAGCATGACAGTTCAGCTTTGCAAGATCTTTCTAACAAAACCAAAAACAAAACACAAAAGGATCTCTCTAAAATATCTGGTTTGGATTTCATTTTATTTTTCATCTTTTATGAACAAATTACGAAATATACTTAATTCACAAATTGGAAATATTTACAATTTCTTTACAACAAGGCATTGTTGAGGTTTTGATTTATGGCGTTCTTAGAGCATTCTGTCTTTCAAAACAAAGACGTCGGTGTTGGTTTCAGCACACTGTTCGTTTACACTCTGAATGTGAAATGGGAGCCATTTGGAAGAGTAATTTGCGCTCTCTTTTGATACGATCTACTGGGAAAACTGAGGCTGGATGCATTCACAATGTGGGGAGGGGGATTGTGCAGATGCGTTGCTGGTACCATGCCACGTGATCTGAAGCCATCATATTACACCAGATGCTGCTAAGTGGGGAGAAGAAAAAGATTCCCCTGAGCCATCCTTCCTCTCCCCTCTTCTCTTCTTTTTAGAAATCCTGTGACCAGGCTAAATGTGGTCCAGTTTAATTATTTTTTTTTCTAGTTTTTGAGTCTTCATGAGAAGAAGAGTCTTGAGAAGTCTATTTCAAATACTATCACAATTCTGAAAAGTTATTCAGACAAAAACAAAAAAAAAACCCAAAACCAAAAGAGAGTAGCCAGGAAGTGAATAAATATTGTATATCCGCAAAATGTTTAGGAGACAAATTTTGAACATGTTTCTAAAAGGGAAATGCAACTGTGCTGTTCTGCAGTTGTGACATTTGAGGCATAAAAGCTAAGATAGTTCCATTTTCTCAATTTCTTGTAGTCTACTTTTTTCCTGAAGAAAATTCTAAACCCACTTCTTTCCATGGAACTTTTAAAAATCTCTTAATATACACTTCCATTATAAATCAGATGTGGGCCACCATTGCTTAGGTTGTCTGTCATTTCCTGGAACAAGAATAGAAAAGACTAATTAAAATTACAATTATTTTATGGTGTTTGAAATTCAATTAGCTAAGGTTGTAACAAAAATTTAACAATCTCTGAATTTCAATCAGTCAGAAAAACTTTACATTTTTTATTTGGCTTTCTAAATCTCACTGTAAAAAGAAAAAAAAAAGAAATCACATTTCTTCCTACATAATTTAAGTACGTTTGAAACCTGATAGACTCATTGATTTTGACTGAGTTGGACATTACTCTCAGACCACATGTACAACACTGATGGCATCCGTGCAAGTTTTGTGACGTTGTTCTTTGAAAGTGCATGAACTCACGCTTGTGTGGTAATCTACAAAGGAACAAGATGGTAATTAAGTCTTCGTTTCCATTCAAACCTTTTTCTGTGCTGACGTGCTACAAACAGATGCCATTCGATGCTAGCTGGGGTAGACATTTGGGAAGTAGGTCTAGATCCAAACAGGATCTAAGGAGTTTGACTGCTTGTCTAGGGATGGGACTGATTTTAGTTTTCCCTTAGTATGCCAGACTACGATTTTTAGCAGTTCAGCAATTGCTGCTCAAGTCGCAGATGAGTCATCTCGGAGTAAGCTGACCTGATCATGAGTCAGAATCCTAAAGCACCTAAACCAAGATGTGTTTGGAGTTAGATTTTCTAATTCTCAAATTGCAATCCAAACAATACCTACTTAGCAGCTGTCTAAGCCTGGAGATGGCTACATTAATTAAGCAGTTCTCTGACCTTCAGGGCTGCAAAGCCACAAAGAGTTTATGCTCAGAACTGCCTTATTCTGAGCAGTCCTAGGCCTATTTCATACCAAATTGAATTTGGATGCAGAAATGATCTGCTGCTTATGTCCAATGGCATATCCTAGAGAACATCCAATTATGCCAAGAGGAATGGGCACACATAAAAATGCAGTTTGGGCTATTATTTTTGAAATTCAGGTAGATGAGGTGGAGATGCCACTGTTGGGCTACTTCTAAAATATTTGCATGAGAACCAGAAGCTCTTTGCACAGAAAGATTTAATTCACCTCTTCTACCTCCTGTGTACACTTGGAGAAAATGAGGAAGAAGAGGGATTTGATTGTCCCCCTTCTTGTGGAAGTTTCTGTGAAGAAAGTAAAGCAAGATTCACTGGGCTAAACAGAGAGAGAGAAAATCAGAAAGAAAGAGCCTGACTTTATAGAATAGTTGCTGAGATTCTTGGTAAAAAGAAGAAAATTCTGGGACCTGGTCTTTATTCCTAGTCTGCTTCTTTCTCTCTCTTCTTTTAATCCACAATATTTGATTTTATAAATAGTTTGGGAGGCAGAGACAGGAACTCAGAGTTCAACATAAATTGGAAACACTGGTGCCTTCTGTCTCAGGTGTTACCAGCTACATTTTAAAGTAAATCACAGGACTTAATTGTTCCCTGTGCAGTTTTGGAAAGAAAGGATGTCCTATTCCTCTCTACAAAGTACATTTAGGGCCATCAAACCAAGTAGCCTTGCCAATTAATACTCCTGTGTTAAGTGTAAGCTTCAAAGAAAATAAGTTGTATGAACTTACTGATTTTTGAGCATTTTCTACCACCCAGCTCTCCATTTGGCAGGTGATGTTTTTGTACAATGCCTTATTCTCCTCATATACTGAAGAGGAACATGCATGCCTGAAACTGGACCTTGGATCCCAGTTTGGGGGCTGTCTGCTCTGAAACGAGGTGCTGTGTTTTGCCTCTTTGTAGGTGCCTAAACCCTTTGTTGGATCTACACTGAAGATACCACTCAGCTGGGAAAGGGACCAAGAACACCAAAGCAATTTAATACTAACTACAGTCAACCACAGGTTAATAGTAATCGTCTGTCAGAAGGCTACTCATGAGTGAGTGTAAATTTCCTTTTGTCAGCTTTATCACTTGAATCCTCTGCAGACATCAGCTATTAGAATATCATCATAATTTCAGAAAATATTGAAAACCATTTATTTCCCCCAATATTTCTATTTTCAAAAATAAAAGTATTAATAAATTAAAAAATGTTGCTGAATTCAAGAAATGAAGGAGCACACAGATTAGAAGCAGAGTGAGTCAATGGTGGACACATCCAAATAGGAACATTTGGATGTCTGTAACTAGGGTGAATATTTTAAATACTCAACTTACTTCCAGATTGCAGCATTCACCACGTAGAATTATGTCACTACCTGGAAGCACCGTTCCTGACTCAGAGTGACATCACAGCATCAGCCAACTTTGATTAGCTGAAACTATGACTTGCTCTTAGAGGTGGCCCTTCCTGAAGTGACATAACAGGATGGTAGCTCCCTAGTGTTCAGCGTACCTTGGAGGTAACTCTGGTGTCGGGGGAACCACCGGGCAGCTGGGCAGGTCGGTTATTTCAATACCCCTCAATCTCTAACATAAATATAACAATTATACAATAAATATAGCACAAACAAATGCACATGCAGTACATGTCTATATTACTGTATATAGTATAAATATACAAAATAGTCTTATATATAAAACACTTTAAAGCTATTTTCTAAATCAGGGCCTAATTTAATGTAAGCTTTTAAGTAGCCTTCATTATTTTTTAGGGGCATGCCTTGAGCTAATATACTCAAACCTGCCAGCAGCAGGCTGTCCACAGGCCATAGGCCTGTGAAGTCCCAGGTCAGACCATCTACACATGCATACTGGATTCTACAACACACATGCAGGGAGCCCACCATAGGTGGGGGCGCATCCCACATTTGCTGAGCATGTGCTCTGCACATGCGTCATGGCCCTTCACCCAAGATAAGCGGGCACCTTGCAGTCCTCACAGCTAAGTGTCTAAAAGTTCAGAAGGTCAACAGGCCAGGAAAGGAGACAGTGAACTACTACTGTACATGGCCATCTTCAGCCACTCTCTTTTTCTCTCAAATGGGCTTCATCTTTGTCCTTGTTGAGGCAAGAGTATCTTTGGAAGGCAGGACGTAGCCTACTATCTGCAAGAGTGTGGCATACTTGCCTACATAGCTCAACAGAATTCTGCTTCATTTTAAAATGTGAGGGAGAAATTTAACTCTTCCCTTGATTTTATCACCTTGTTTTGTTACTGTTGTAACCAATACTGTTTGACTTTTAAAAACATGTTTCAAATGTCTTCTAAGGTGAATTCAGTCTATATGTCTGCTTGGAGTCTCATCTCAGTTAAGAAACCAAAGAATAGCGACAAGTAATTTTTACCTAATGGACAATTAACTGCTATATCATGTTCTGTCAGGGAGTCTGAAAACGTTCTACAGTCCAAATGAATTAATCCTTGCTCTGCTCTTCAGAGGTCTCAATAGTTATGATACAGACTGCTGAACTTAACTGTAATGCCAACTTGCATGTGGAATTCTAGATGGACAACCCACTTGACTTTTGTTCCCTTCTCTACTCATTTCTCAAAGGAAAGGCATTGGATATGAAGTCCAAACGTTAAGCACAGGATGTCAGTGAACATTTTGCTTCTCAAATATGAATCAGATCTGTAACTCCAAGGAGCTGATTTCAGGAATTCTTTTCAATTAATTCTTTTGGCCCTACATGCTCAACTTTAGGAGCTTAATTTTCAGCACTTAAACGTGGGCTTTGATACCTCAGTAAGCTTCCTTTTAACAGAGAAAGGCAGTAAATGCTGTAAACGCTCAGTGCTGCTGCAAATCAGACCAGTTTCATTTAGGTGTCTAAATGTGCCCTTAGGTGCTTAGGTTTAGTCATCTAGGTTTGTGAACTGTGGCTTTTTTGTTTAAATAACCCACTTTATAAGCTGAGTACTTGGGAGAGGAAGAAATTGATTAAATCCTTGAAGCATGCAATGATGTGGTTACAGAAAGCGTTCTGTGCTTTTTCACAGTACAATACATGATAATCCATATTAATAAGGCTTCCAATTATTTATGAAGCGCTATATTTAGCAGCTAAGCCCTTGAACAACTATACAATGGAATTATGTTGAAAATGGATGTACTTCATTGAAATGGATGTACTGCAAATATACAGTACCTAAAAATAGCTCCATATAATGCAACATAATAAAGCTTACACAGAATGGCAGCGTTTCATTTCCCAGAAGCTCTTTCTCATATAACACTGAAAACTGAATACATCTCTTGCCAATTGTAAATGTTAACACGTACAGTAGCATTTTAGGAGAAGCACAACAAATAAAGGAGGACACACAACTCACTTTTTCTGCCATTTCATGGGAGTGATGCAATGAATGTTCTCTTTCTGAGAACATTCGCCTTTGTTCATAGCTGGCTAGCCGACAAGTGAGCCATGAAGAAAGGGTGCAACCACCAATTCCAATGCATGCAAGAGACATGGAGGCAAGATGCAAAGAATAGAGAGCAGACGACTTCTTTGTCAGAGCACGAAGAAATTGAAAATTTAAGATTCCTCCAATTAGTCCACAGATGCAACAGGCAGAAAAAAGTATCATCTGTCAAGAAAGACAAGAGAGGTTATGTCACAGTAACATTTTTCTGAGACAGATTCATTCACATAAAAATGAGACTAACCATAATTCAATGCTTTGATAGCATCATGGGCTGCAAAACACTACACAGACACTCATTTTTATTTCTCTCAGCTCCTACAGAGCTCCAAGGGAATACAATACCTTCTGGTGTACAAGAGTTAAGATTGATGTTGCATGTAAGATAAAGTTGGGTAGAATGAGTTGCTTATGTTAAAAGCTAATAAAATCTTTTTATTTCCAGGATTTCATTCAAAACAGTATCCTGAAAGAATGTGTCGTAATTTTCTATTGTGCAGTTTCTCACCACTCCTCAGGAGTGAATGCCTCATGTAAACGCCTCACAGTGAATCTCTCTTGCTTTGTGTGCCATCTGATTATGCCTCCTGTTCAATTCTAATTTGTGCAGTCAGACCGCAGTTGGAAGCTTTCTACAGCTTTTTTGGGGACTTCAGAAGTGTTCAAGGTGAATGTGCTGGACAAAGAAGCAAGAGAAACAACAAAGAAATCTGTGATGCAGCTCTACAGAAGGTCAGTGTGGTGACTGTGTTTGTTTGTTTGCTTGTTTGTCTGCTTTTAACTTTGTTAAAATGTTTTTGGGAACTTTAGAAGGATGTGAAACAGGCTGCAATTAATGAGACATGTTAAAGACATCCTATCACTTTAATCACAGAGATGCCACCCTGGTTCAGGATGTCCTTGAGCCACAAATGACTTGAGGGCAAGAGCCCTTATTATGGAGACACTGCTAAATTATTGTCTCCTTGACTGATGGCGTGTCAGATGTTGGTCTAGATGTGCCTTTGATGTTACTCAATATGGTTTTGTATACATACTTATCCTACTGTGGTAGGAACAATTTATGGAGCCTTACAGACCACTTCTGTACACAACTGGGATGAGAATTTAATCCAGAATGTGGCATTCAGGCTGTATGCTGCGGTCCATTGGGAAATGACTATTCCGTGAGACCACCAAAACAGACAACTTTTAGAAACTGGTTATGGTCCACATGCTTTAAGAAATGAGACTGTCATTGTAACAGGTCTCAGGATAACGCGTTAATAGGCAAAAATAATCTGAGGGAGATCTTGATTCCCTTCACACTTACGCTGGTTTTCCATGACTTCCATGTGTATGTGGCAGAATAATCAAGCTGACAGAAAATTAAGCCAGACATTATCACGTATAATAGGATCATGTCTTTAACATGAAGTTCTGCTGTGACACTATTTTGCTTCAGTAAGAAAAATTACTGTGCTTCTGATTCTTAGAAGAGACAGAAAACATCCGCCACCACTTTAAAACTGGCTTATTCATGGTTCTGATTGCAAAAAGAGCTTATTAAAAGAGTGAACAGCTATGATATCTAGGATCCAAGTTGGTCAGCAGCCTCATTGAGGTGGCAGTCCGGTCACGCCGCACTTCACAGAAAGGAGTTTTTGGAGAAGAGAAGTTAAAATCCAGTGAAGTTTTTGGGAACTTTGTATTGAATTGGCATAAAGTTGTGTCAACAGGTTTTCCATCCATATTTATCCACACAGGGATAAATAGGGATGTGTGCCTTAAATAGGCATGGCTTAAATAGGCTGTTTCAGAACTGCCTTGTTTTGCTTGATTAACCTGAATTGCTGATTACTTTTTTGGAGTGCTGACATGCAGTTTTTACTGACTTTTTATCAGAAACACTTGGACTTCGCCCCCAGTAAGGAGTTCAAGTTAGATAAGTATGCCTTTCAGACACTTATGTGTTACATATGCAGTGGAAAAACTTACAACAAGTCCAGATTTTTTTTTGGCGCACAGTATTCCACATATACCACAAAGCAGAAACTGCAAAGAAAAAAAAAAACACCAATTATTTCATCATTTAAGGTCTTAAGTTTAAATCCTGCTGTGTTGCTGTAGCGGTGACCACAACAGTAGGTTAGGCAATGGTTACGGTTGTTGTCAGCATTTTTATCACAAACCTTATGTTTCAGGAAGTTATAACTCAACCATAAACACACTTATCCGAGAAGAAGAAACTGGAATGAGAAGTCAGACTGAGGATGATTACTCAAAAGAAAAAAAAAAAAAAAATCCTACTTTTAAGCTGCATGGGTAAACAAAACATGAAAAAAAAAAACCCAGTGTTGCAAGCAAAATTTTTTTTCTACAAAAAGTTTATCAAGGTAGCAGTCAAAGTAGATGCAAATTATCTACTTCCAAGAATCGCTGAGGTACTTAATGCCCTGATCCTACAGTGTTAACTGCTGAGGGATCAGACATGGATTGTTGTCCTCAAGCCAGTGGAACTCTGGGCAACAGTGGCATTCAGTCACCTCTGTGGGTGCAAGTGTAAACGTGAGTGCCTCTGTTGGTGTGGCTACATGCAGGAAAATCTGTTTCAGATTCTAGATAGCCCACTTTGCAAGAGATAGCATGAAGGCACCTGTACTTTTTTCAGATAGTGCCCTTTCACAAACTGGTCTGCTAATTGTTGCATCAAGCATTAAGCAAAAACTAATCAACAAAAACAGAAACACCCCCTACCAGCTGATATGAATAGATGTTAATGCTTTTTAGTGACCTGTGCAAAGACTGATGATATTCTCTGATGTCTCTTTTTCCTCCTCCAAAGAAGTTTAACAAGGGGAACAGCGAATAGTCCCTGAGGGAGCAGTTGTGGTAGGAACTACAGTAGTCATATGAAAGCAATAAGGCCTTCTCCAGGTGTTTGTAATACTGTCAAAAGGTTTCTTCAATACCTCATAAACTCCTTTATTAAGAAATCCGTGCTCCTTATTTTCAGTAAAGCTAACCCTACACCCCTATTGGGAAGTAATTTTAGAGTTTTAAAACTGGATTTTTCCACATCATTTTTTTGTGCTGAGGTGGTATTTCTAGCAAAAGGCTTTGCTTGACCTTGATTTAGGATTAAATCACAGAACAGACCTGACTGCTACATAAGAAGTGAAAAAAAATTAAGTAGTTTCTACACAGCATTCAGGGTCCATGTAATATATTGCAGGTACATCTCTTTTACCCTCCAAAATTTTGCAACTTCAGTATCTCAGTTCAGGAGATGCTTTAATACATAGTTTACTTCCCTCCAACTAAAGCAGTTCATGCATATAGCTAAACATAAGCCTTTTTCTCTGAGTGAGGCCCATTGAATCAGTTCCTACAATTAATATGGTTATATTTTTTTATATCCTTTACATCTATACTAAGCTTGGGATGCGGACTTAATACCAATCCAATTACAGAGAGGGCTTATTCAGGTAGACCATAGCACTGTATGGCTCAGGACCTAAAACTGGTAATTGCTACTAGAGTTCATCCATCAGAATAACAATCAAAAGCCCAATGGGGAGGGCTCTTCTGCCCCTCTCCCACAAGCAGAGGAGATTTCAGCTCAGAACTGTCACACCTGCCTTGTAAGTTTTCACTCAGGCTTTCTGTGAAGCTTTGGAATTTCACTCCCAATCTTGTCATTGCAGGTTGCCTTCAAATGAAGGCATGCTTCACATTTTCACATGTGGTATTTTGTATTTCTCAACATTAATGCAGAAATGTAAAAAAAAATTATTCAAGACGTCGTTTTTATTAAGTTCTATTCAGTTAGACTTGATAAAGCAGATGAGTAATATCATTTCTCTCTGTAGTTGAATAGGATTAAAAGGAAAATTTTGTCTAAGAAAAAAATTATGAGTTCTGGAGAGCTTACAGAAAGGATCTGGAAGATACCATCAAATATAGTTTCATAATAAGTGCATGTTAATTAGTTTAAAAAGCTGGAGTTTGGGTAATTTACCTTCAAAGATGAAAGAATAGGTCACCCATTTTGTCAAAAATGCTCTGATTCTGCTTCTCTTAGAGTCAATGGATTTTTTACCATTGATTTCAGTCAGAGAAGACTTTCTATTTCCATTGTACAGTCTTTGCTAGCCAGAAGGGAATGTAATGAACAAATTATATTAGCCTTGCACATGACCAAAAGAACAAGAAAATTACAGATTCATTCAGCATTAGCGCCCACCAGTTTGGGCAGTTCTTCTATTCTTTACCGATTTTCAAAGGCAGGACACACACCTTTCCAAACCACCTTTAGGTAGTGCCATATACACATACATTACTTAAGATATTTCCCAGTTGATATCCAAAGAATATTGAATGAGATAATCTGACAACCCTAAAATATTGGCTTCTTAAAACCAAGGGGTGACTACTGCATTCCAGAGTTGTTAAAGTATCTGAGGGACTCCCTGGACTAATGATCTGGATGTAGGAGTCAAAGTTTGCTGATGATACTAAATTAGGAGGAGCTGTGGACTCCCTTGAGGGTAGGGAGGCCTTACAGAGAGATCTGGATAGACTAGACAGCTGGGCAATCACCAACCATATGAAATTTAACAAGAGCAAGTGCCGGATTCTGCACCTGGGACAGGGTAACCCTAGTTATGGGTACAAACTGGGGGACAAGAAGCTGGGGAGCAGCCCCATGGAAAGAGATCTGGGGGTATGGGCTGATGGCAAGTTGAATATGAGTCAACAGTGTGCCCTGGCAGCCAAAACCATGGCAACCTATTCTCTCAGAGGAGCTGGGTATTCCTGGTTCTTCCACTTTCTTCTGTGTGAGCTGGAGAAAGTCATGCCAAAGTTTTATAAACCATATGACTAAGAGACAAACAAGTTGTGAAACTGAATACACTAATGTTCCTGAACATGTTAAAAACATTGGAAGAAAAGCACTTGGGCAGTAGCAAAGGATTGATATTATTTTGGGGTTTTTTTAGGTGACAGTCTGTGTTATATTCACAGAGAAAAGGCTTGCCCAAGAAGCAGTATGGTTATTTATTTATGACAGCAGGTATTTTCTGATTAAAACTAATGGATGAATTTGAGCCACAGTGTCAGGCAATTAAACCTCATGCAAAGCTTTGAAAATGATGAGCCAAGTTTACCACTCTCTTCTGAGGCTGCAGAGGATTCTAATTTACTAGAAGCAGTGGAAACCTGCTTTACAGAGAGAATATTTGCAATACCTGGGGCTCAGAAACTGTGCTCATGTGGAGACCTCTAGAAAGGTTAGGAAGTCAGTGCGGTGTTATGTGATTAACTCTGATCGTTGCTTTTTGATGGAATATCTAGGGGCTCAGGGAATTTTTTTGTTGGTGCTATAGTAATTTCCTGTAAATTTTTTGATGTCTCAGTGTTGTGATCAGCAGTAATGAGAAGTGGATGGGAGAAACTACACTAGCTCTTTGTACCAGAAAAAGAATATGAGCACAAATCAGACTCAAAAGGAATTTCCTATGTTTGTTCCTGTTTGTCTTTTAATTTTAACTCCTCTAATTTATATTACTGTTAACTGGAATACAGCCACCAGGGGCTCTGCTGTCTTGCCGCTCTCTCTCTGTTCTTGGCTACCCTGAAGGATTTCATCTTCATGTCAATATGTCATACCATTTAAACTTTACACACAGTACCATGTATTTACTAAAGTCTAGTTAGACAACATCCACAGCCTCTTCCTCATCCACTGAGTCACCTTGTCATAGAAGATCAGGTTAGTCAAGCATGACCTGCCTTTCATGAACCCGTGCTGACTGAGCTTGATTGCGTGGTTGTCCTGTACATGCCACATGATGGCACTCGAGATGGTCTGGTCCGTAACCTTCCCTGGCACTGAGCTCAGACTAAGAGACCTGTAGTTCCCCACATCCTCCTTGCGGACTTTCTTGTCGATGGGTGTCACATTTGCTAACTTCTAGTCAACTGGAACCTCCCCGGTTAGGCAGGACTGCTGATACATGGTGGAAAACTCTCTTTTAGTTTGTTGAACTTTGGAATAAAGAACCAAGGACCTCCCAGAAAAGGAGAATGTTTGTTTTGAGCCTACTTTAGTTTACTTTATATTAAATATGGCCTTGAAACAAAACCTCAGAGCCAAACACTGAGAAATTTCAGTAAGGAGACTAAAATCTCAATTTAGATTCAAGTTTTGTGGTTTGGATCCATCCCTATTTCATATTTTCTGGAAAAAAAAAAGAAAAGACTTGGCCTCTTTCACTTTCTCCTGGAAAAAAAGGAGGCTTTCTTACTGGTAGTCTGAAAAAAAGATTCAGTTTTAGTTGTATCTGCAGAGAGGCACAGATTTTTTGGTTTCCACCATGCACAAGAAAAGGAACTATTTTTATATTGTATGTTGAAGCTAAGAAACCTTTCTTTCTTCTGTTTTGAGGAGGCAAAGCAATGGTGAGTGTAATTCCCTTGAGAAAATGAAAACTGTCTATGGAAAACCTTTCTGGAGAGAGGCTGAAGAAAATAGTAGAGAAAACCTGTTGAATGTAATGACTGCTTGATCCCTAGTTACTGTTCATGACAAAGAAGCAGCCCAAACTACATACACTCTCTGGAAAGCTCTCCAGCATTCTGGGTCATCCATATGTATCTGATGAAATAGATGAAGGGAAATTATTCCAAATTTGAATCTAACACAGTGACAATGCAAGCATATTATACCTATTAAAATAATCCCCCATGTGGAAGAATGAACCATCAAAACAGAATGAACAGCTTCACTTCTATCTACTCGTGTCAGGTGGTAAACCAGAAAATCTGTGTTTTACCCTAAGACTGTATAAACATGTGACTACCATGAGAATATCCAGGAGTTTGAAAGCAGTAATGTCTAGAAAGGACCAATCTGTTTCATAATCTTGTTGCTTCAACACCATCCAAATGAGAAAAAAGCTGAAATCCTTAAAGGACAAACCAAGCAGAGAAGGCATCTCTAATTGTAACTCTCCTTCAAAGCAGTATTTCAGAACAAGGATTAAGTTTTCTTAGTGCACACATAAAGGGCACAGAATCCACTCATGAAAGCAAAGGCATCAAACTAAAGAAAAATGACAACATGCAAAAAGAGCGAGCCCAGGTAGTAGGTTTGCCTGTTACGTCCACAGAGAAATGCAATAATCTTTGCAAAAAGGGGATGGAAACTTCTAACAGTGTGGTTGTCCAATGCAAGGGGTTGTGGGGACAGGAATGTTTAGCTGGTTGCAGGGCACCCAGGCTCAGAACCAGAAGCAACAACATTGCCACAACCCAACCCTGTGTCCCACCAAATCTGTCATGCTGAGAGGGGTGCTCTGCTATTTGAAGTGAGACATAGTGTTAAAACCTGTCTCATCTGAGCTAATACCTTGACCTAGCAGTGTGCCATTTGCTCATATCAGCTCAGGTGGTGCTACAATTCCCAATGATTCAAGCCGTATTCAAGCAGTTTAAATTCCATCCCAGTCCCTGTGATTAGTGTTTCCATTCATCTGGTTCCAGGCTTGTGGAGATCCTTTAAAAATGGGAAACAGTTTTTAGAAACACTCAAGGAAATTTAGAAGAGGGTCTCTGAACCTGAAAGTCTACCTGCCATCAGTGATTCAAAAAACCTGTGGTCATCTGGAAAAGCACTCAAACTCTCAGCACAAAATTATAATATTTATTTGCTTGTTAAGGGCCTATCAGAACAACAAATAGTAAATAATGTTTTTTGTTGGTGATGTATCAAATATTTAGTTTAGAGCATGACTGCTTTCACCTCAGAAATTAATAAACTAAAGATCATTCCCTGTAGCTGATATGAAGTCTTATCTCAGCAAAACATTTAAGCATATACTTAAGCCGGTCTATATTCAACAGATCCTCTGAAATATAACCCAGGAACTACAAGTCATCTTGGACAGACATCTTCCAGATTGGTTTATGCTTCTGGAGTGTCTGAATGATAAAGAAAAACTACTGGAAGACTTCTCAGCTGGAGTGAATTGTCCTGGTTCCGTGCAAGACAAGAAGCTCCCATGCTTGGCACATCCTCCCTCATCTATAGGTACAGAATTCTCTCCTGCTTCCACTGAGCTCACTGAATGCTGCGATTCATTTCATCAGGAGCAGGAGCCAGCCAGAATTATGGTCAGTTTGATGAAAATGCAATGCACATGTTAAAATAAAGTAGGATCACATCTGCAGTTTGTCTGCATACTGAACCATAATGTGGATTTTTCAGTGTTCTTTTGAAAAAAAAAAAGAGTAGTTTGACTGTTCTTTCCAAAGGAAACTTGGCAGTAGTGAAAACTAGATGCAAAATTTAATGTTTTTAAAATTTTAGGCCACCAGCATTGATTTAACAGTCTAAAATGTTGTTCCTGCTCTGGGAGAGTTCCATACTGACTGACCCTTTCTCTTTTCCTTCGAATTCTGGGTAAAAAAAATAATAAAATATTTCAAGTGCCAACTTGGAGCAAATTTCTGTATCCAAACTATGAATGCAGATTTTTAATGGTCAGGCAGACTTCCACTGTGCTAAAATCACAAATCATGGAAACAATAACTCTACCTCTACAGACAGACAAACCAATCAACATCCAGAGAAGTTGTATCTCTCAAATATATTTAGATACTTGTCTTTATAAGGGATGAAACTATTACTCTTGAGGGCCATAGCCAGAAGTGAATCATCAGGTATCTCTCTTGCATATGAAGATAGATGGCATATTTGACTGAAGATGTGACTTTTGTCTCTTTCTCTCTCTGTGACAGAATCTCATTTATAGCAAGAATTTGTTCACCACTGCAGAATAAATGAGTATTAGAACCATATACATGTATGTGTGAATATATAGTCACTACTCCTAGTGATAGTGATGAAACTATTATGTTCTAAAT
>JAHREE010000259.1:2766927-2885012 GCA_033628505.1 Tringa tobata | reverse complement strand
ATTATTTTTTTTTAACCCCCCCTCCCCCTTATGTCTCTCCCCCGCTCTCTTGCTGGGTTGGGGGTTGGGAGGGGGAGAGGAGTGTGGCGAGCCCACCCCGGCTATATTTATGTATGAATCTAGACCCAATGCACAGGCGAGGCGCTACGGCAGCCCCGCCCCGGGGCCACAAGGCACAGCACCTTCCTCCCGTCCTCCCCCCCACCCCGGCTCCCAACACCTTCTCCATCCCGCAACCGAGCGGGCTGGCTGCGGGACGCGGAGAGCCGGGGCAATGCCAGCTGCAGGCTGACCCTAACATCCAGCCCCCTCGATGGGGTGGGCGCAGGACCCCTCCTCCCGGGTGCCGCCGTCAAAATTCGGGAGGAAGCCCATCTTTCTCTTGTATTAATAGTATAAAAGCTGGATCCTGTCGTGTCTCACCGTTGCAAAACTCTCTGGTGTCTTCCAAAACACTGTTGCTGAAACAGGCAACTACCGTAGCCATTCTCACCACTCTGACAACAGCCAGAGCTGTGTCAGTCCTAAAGCAAATGAGCAACAAAGCAAAATATAACGAGATCCAGAGCTGCTACGTGAGCCATACTGGATTGCTTGGTGCCAATCTCTATTTCTGCTGCTCGGATACAGGGAATGCTTTGCCATTCTGACTTCAGTTTGGCAATCCAGATGTGCTGCACAACATGGTAACACACACTCAGTCCAGCATCTTGTGTCTCCTAAATATGGATCACCCACCAGCCTATGAACAGTTACCTTAACAACAGGGCAAAAGCACTCCTTCAACAATTATGTCTCCAAAATCTAGATCATGATTCAAAACCAAAAGTGTCCTGGGGCAGAATTTAGCTAATTTTCTTTATACACATTCTATTTTTTTTTTTATTCTAAACTATACTTTATTCTAAAGTATATATGGAATTTTTACTTGTATGCAAAAATCTAGAATTCCTAACCTGTACAGAAAACCTACACTTGGGCATCAGAATCCAGAAGAGCAGCCTAAGCTTTTCCATTATTTTAATGGCACAAGCTGGAGGCAAGAGCATAAGATTATCAAAGTCCTGGTGGAACCTATTTTTGGGGCTCCAAAACCTGTCTCTTGTATTTTGAGAAGACAGACTTTGAACCACTGTCGTGGGTGGAGACAGGATGCTGAAGTGCGAGAGAAGAAGCTATACATAGGTATTATCTACACTTGAGAAGATTGGACCCACCATCACAGGCCAGAGTTCAGGTCTGATTTGTAGAAACCTTGCATACTTGATTGCTGTGAGTGGAGTTAGACTGGCATCAAAGTCTGTCACCTTAAGCTGTTTGTGTTCTTTAGGTATCTGAGAGTGAAAGAAAGGGATCCTAAGGTAGGATCTTAATGCTTTCTAGTTTAAAATTTTCATTGTTTCATATTTTCTCACACTTTTCCCAGTTCACAGAAGCAGAACAGGCGACTGCATCTGAAGGAAAGCTGCATTATAGTTAAAGCTGAATTGTCCCCTTTTCTTCTCTTATGTTTTAAATGGTACCTGACATCCCTTATCATTAAAAATCAAGGCACAGCATAAAAGTTCCTAAGCTACTATATTTATGTAGGAGGATGGAGAAAGCACAGATTTTCAAGTACCCACATGGGTGTAGGAAGGTGTTTCTGCAATGACAGTATCCTTATTATGTCAGATTGTTATAAACGTTCAAGTGTGCTAAGGTGCAATGATTTTACTGCTCAGAGTATATTTTACCAGGACTATAAAAACCAGTGGTGATAAGAGGGGAATTGCATAATGACAGATATAATTAATATATTTAATACTTGGAGCCAGATAAAGTACTGTCATATCAGGATAGAGCTCATGTGACAGAAATAAGATTTCCATAAACAGCTTGTTTTATGTAACATTTCCACTTCAGTCATAATATGCTGTCAGAAAGATGGGGGGGGGGAGAGACCTTGTGAAAAGTGTGTCCTAGATGGAGATCACTTCATGCGACAGTTATTAAAACAGGGATATAAAACTGGAGTCCAATGGCAAGAGAGAAAGTGCTCTGGGCGCCTGTTTTCTAATCTGCAGACTGCAGAGAGGTGAAGAGCTAAGCGAGACCTCAGTCAGAGTTAATATGACTGCCCAGGAGGAGCCGTGTGAGTTATCTCTCTTTTGCACCCTTTCAAATAAAGACAGGAAGGAAATGTAGTATTCTAATCATTAACTTTTTGCAACTAAAAGATACAGTCTTTGTCCATGTAATCACTTCAGTTTATTTGTACTGTTGTGCTGCATCATCATTATGTGCTGATTTAGGCAATTAATTTTACATATGGGACTATTCATGCATACATTTCAGCACATGCTTACATCTTTGCAGCATTAAGGCATTCTTTTCCAGACTTATTTAACTGCTTACTGTCTCAACTGACTGGTTTTGAAATGTTTCCTGTATTTCTGATTCCCATAACAAAAAGATTATGATGAAATACTAGTGGCGAAAAAAAATTAAAAATCATTCAATGTGCAGGAAAGTTTTCATTATACCTGCAGAAAGTTAAATATTGAAATCCCATCTCCAAAGTACAATTAACTAGAGTCATGAGGGCTTTGGATTTTTTAATTTAAACTGTTGGATTCATGAACAAAAGTCATCAATCTTATTCTTCTTGACTTCTTTGAAGGAAAACTTTTTTTCCTCTTTTTTATCATTGAAGACTTTAAAAATGGTTCATGACAAAAAATTCTAGTCACACAGTGGGATGAAGGGTAATTGAATGACATAGTACTGGCAATGAAGAAATAGAAATCAGTACAAAGATTCATTTATACTAAGTCCATTTTATACAGCTCTAATGGCTGAAAGGAGAGACACCAAGAAGGTTATAGCTTCTCCATTGGAAATTACCAGTTTTATATAACACTTTTGAGCGCGTATTCATAGCTGAACACATACTTTTAAAGTGGTTGAATTTATTTACTCCCTAATTCCATGTGTCTCTAAAACAATTCATTAGAGAGCTTTATTGTGAATAAGAACTGGGCCTATAGCATTAAATCAGAATTCAGGCCATTGAATCCAATTCACCTTAGGTAAATTGTGAATAAAATTGAAACTGTACAGACACCCTATGGCTGCTTAGAAGATGAGAAATAAGTTGGTGCAGTTCCAAGAGGGTAGGTACTCACTCCCTAAACATTGGTGTTACTCATGTGCAGCTATAAGGTAGCAGTCTTGGGCAAATAAACAGAAGTTTGAGTAATCTTGGAATCTGGATTACTCTTTTACCTTATGATTTATTGTCTAGCCAGTCCCAAGGAATACCAGTTGAGCTATCTTGGAATAAATGACAAACTAAACGATTTCTACCAGCATCTTCTTCAGGAAACGGAAAAATTCAGCCTCAAGGGCAGCTTGCAAATCCTCTTCCTTTCACAGGCACCTTCTGCTTTCACCTTACTTTGCAGATTCCACCTCTTTACACTGTTTTGTCACCCAGATCCCTTCAATTAAGTTTGACTGAAGGAAAAGCAATGGAGAGCAGTACTCTAACAAATGGCTTTTAAGTGTTTGGGGTGATACAGTGCCTTGGGTTCTACAAAGAGATGCCCATCGATTTCATTCTAAAACCAGCTGTATCAATTGCATCCTATCTATAGAAATGTGTACAAAACACTCTTTAGAACATTCCCTCTTTTTTTTTTTTTTGTGCAAAATCAACTCTTAGTGCATTTTACTCCTTAGTTTGTTCATACTCTAAATTAGCATGCACTGGTGTTCTAAAATGGGAAGCAAAACCCATCGGAATCTTGTATGGGAGATGATAAGGGACTGTCATTGATTTTGTCTGTTTAAAATTCAATACTCAGACAAACTTTCTGCTGAATGGGTAGCTCAGCCCCAGCAGAGCTAGGATCTGTGGCACTTATGGGGCGGTTAAGGTTATTAGGTCACAATTGTTTTTCTTGGATCAAGTCATTAAGGTATTGGTTTATAACAAAAAAAATCTGATGACATATTCTAAGAGTACTTGGCACATGTTTTCATTCAAGAGAAGTTAGAGGATTTGTCCTCTAATTTGGAAAATTTCACTTGTTTTCAGGTTTCTGTTGGATAATGAAAATTGAATGTACTCTATATAGCCCAAGTTAAAAGTGTGTATAAATTACTTTTTCTTGGATTTATTCTTAACTACCCCCTCTGTCTACAACTGTCAGAAAGCCTGTTCCCCTCAAGGCACCTTTTACTAGCTTGATTAGATGAGAGAAAGATTCTCCTTCAGTAGAAGGGATCAGAAATCTGTGCACATATTCTCTCACTCATCAAAACATTAATTAAGAGTGCATGTGAAATTGCTTACCCTCATGTTACATACAAGAATATGAGTCACAGGATCTTTAAAGTGACTCGCCTAACATTGTATATAAAGTCTGTAGCTGAGCTGAGAAGGTCTCTTTCATCCAACATCAATGTCCTGTTAAATAAACACTCTTTCTACATTAATATGGTTTCTGTGGAAACTGCAAGAAAGGATTATCATCAGAAAAGATGAAATTTTCCCAGGAACTGTGATTGCCTGGCTGCACAGCAGATAATTCCCAGCCAGTGAAGACCCTTGGACACATATACAAACCCATGTTTGCCTAGCAGCTCTGGTCATGAGTATAGTATGCAGCCCTGAAATGCCTAATTAAAACAAGTACTCCTCTGTTACTAACATGAATTTAGTACTTGTAAAACAGTTCTTGTGCATTTCTTGGTGCAGCAGTGCAATGCTAAACAGGCTGTCATACAGATCGGGAGAATATAATTCAGATGAAATGACATTCAGTAACCCAGAGGATGAGTTTTGTGGACCCATCACCTCTGATTCACTAAAAGGAGATGTCACCCACTGGGGAATCTGGGGCGGAATGGAAAACTGATTGCTCTAGGAACTGTTTTGAACTGTATGGTCAAACACTGTGTGTACGAAATCAGCATGTATTTATCAGACAATCACAAAAATATTTAGTTTCTTACACAGGATGGACTTGCTCTTTACTAGGGACACAAGAGAGTTCAGCTGTACATACTTTCCAAAGTGGCCATCCAATGATGGCCTCTCAGCAGTTTCCTTTGAGAAAGAGCTTTCCCTGCTTGGTAGGAGGAAGTAATTTAAGTTGTTAAAGGGAGGTTTTCTGGAGATAGTATCTGTCTAGGATCGTACCCTGCTAAGATCTAGATGTAAAGAAAAATGATCTTGACATAGGATTTCCAGGGGATTCAGGACTAAAGAAGAATGAAGAAAAAGTTCTCCCCGACACGGAGAAGAAAGGCTTAGAGCTATTTGAATTTGGGGGGCAGAAGCAAAGAGGGCTGGGCACTGACAAGACTGGAGGCCAGCAACTTATCATTCTGAGCTGAGCTGCTGTTTTATGCTAAAAGCCAGAGGGGGAGAACATTTAAATGGAATCTGTTATGTTTGTTTCCATGAGGAAGGAAAACAAAGTCTTTGTTTTGTCAATACTAGTCTTTTTAATGATGTAGGCAAGCATAACATTTTTCTACCCACTTTTGTCCTTATTTTGGGAATAGCAAATACAATGTTATGATCATGCCAGTATAGCTTGTTGGAAGAGGGCGAGGAGGAGACCAGAGGGGGATTGCTGGGGATTGACAGGGCTGGGAAGTGTCAGCAGTGCTCATGGGCATAGAGGAGTTTAGGAGGAATCAGTGGTTACTTGGTGGTTTGGGGTCTTGAGAGAGAGGATGGGACAGTTCATTAAGTCATTAAAGGAATGGAAAGTGAGAGTATGCGGAAAGTAATGCAGGGCTTGTATCCTGCTTATCCTTGCAAGTATGCATGGACTTGCTACAAACCCAAGCTCTTACATGTGAGTATTTTAAATATATGGGGGGAAGAGAAGGGTCACATAATGCCATTCTTTACTTAAGAAGGGAAAAGAAGAAATTGCGTTGGATAGAAAATTCAGAAAAACCTTGCTGAGGGCTTTTCATTCTGATGTGAGTTAAAAAGCATTGGGGCAAAGACTACCTTGCATGCTCTAACTTGTGCATCAGCTGGAACAGAGATCCATGTTGATCCATTAAGTCTCTGTTTCATCTGACCAAATAATCTGCTTCCCCCATCAACCTGGTAACTTAAGCTGTTATGTAGGTTGTTTACGAGAAACTGAGGCAGGAACGGGGTCTTACACTGAAGGAGTGAGTCCATGTTGAACTCTCCAGTTTCTCTCTGTCTGACATGTTTATTACAATCCACATCTTAGCATCTCTTAAGGTTTCTTAGTAGGAGGGGATGGTCTGAAAAAAATTGGGACAGCAAAGGAGGATTTTCATACCACTTCTGGACGTGAGTTAAAAAAAAAGGTTCTATCTAGAGCCTTTGCCTTGATCATTGCCAAGTAGGTGATCTGCAGTAATACACTAAATAGGTGCACTTTGGATTTTTTACTCTCCTTTTGAACCACTAGAGAAGTTATTCCATAGCTCTATAGTCCATCTCATAGCTCCTCTCCTAAAGCTGAGAAGCGACGGAGAAGTGTTATAGACTGAGTATATAGCATGCTTATAGCAGCTCTAGACATTAAGAAAGACATTGCTATGCAGTGCTTTCTTATACTCCACTCACTAATCAATAAATCTCCTGAGACAGTAAGCATTTTGCCCAGACCATTTCTGAAACCTGCCTATGGTCTTAAAGCTATTGCACTTTAAGTAATGGACTACCATACTAGAAGTGAGCATACAAGAGTTACCAGATGCAGTTCCTAGCAGCAGGTAGGCCACAGGGATCTCACTAACATCTTCTGAACACACCTCATTTTCATCTTGTCCTCTGCAATAAACTGAGCAGCTTTAAAATGACATTTATGTTGTTTCTGCTTGCAAGAAGACTCCACCAATTTACTCTGCTGGCTGGGATGAACACTAAGCATACTGATCTGAAATAAAACCAGGAACACAAATCTTTATTCCAAATAATTTATTCAATGTAATGCCTGGGAAAAATCCCAACTTTCTCACCTTTTTTTTTTTTTTTTTTTGTTTTAATACATTAACCTTGGATGTTCAAAACAAAGCAAAAGTGAGATAACATCATTGCTGTCCTGCTATATAAACAGAATGTATAAACAGTCTCTGCAGGATAGTAAATTAAAGTGCTTTTTGAATTGCATGACTTACATAACCTGTCTGACATTTTGCCATCTTTCAGTCTCTGGCCCTGACTTTGTGGGGTAAGTTTCCTATTCCACAGAAGTCCATTAAATCGAGATTCAATTAAACCCTTCCAATCTGAATGCAGTCAGAATATTTGCTTACAGTACAAGCTGTAATAAAGCATTCTCAAACCTAAAATGCCATGAAATGAGTGTCTGACTAGAACCTCAGTACCTTATAGATCTACCATCATTTTTTAGAATCCTGCAGCGCATTCCAGTAATAAAGGTTAGAGGGTGTCTCAGTAATATCAGCCTCATACAGCATGTCCAAAATTCACCTGATGAATAACGCTCTCCTGAATGAGGATGAACCTAACGCCTGTAGAGCTAAATATACACTGAAGGGCTTTGCTGAATCAGAGTCATTACAGTGTCCCTCAGGCAGATTCACAAAACTCACATTTGTGTAAATGGGAGCATGGCCTGAATGAGGGCTCGAACAAACCTGCATGTGCTAAGTGGCCTGACAGACGGTAGAGCTCATGCATAACAGGGATTTATGCTGCTGCAGTAACTAGGAATAGTGCCAAGCCAGAAAGGAGCACTGGAGAACCTCAGGACCAGTATCTGCTCCCATTTTTGGCACCTGGTACACTGTAAAAAAAGGCAGAGTCCAGGCTCCAGCTGTTGCCTGCTCATATTCTTCAGATGAGTCATGAAAGAGGTAACAGCTGGGACAAACCCTGTTAAGAGTCCTAACCTGAAGCCTGTTAGGAAAGTTTAGCAGATGAATAAGGAGCGTGGCTATTTCCCCTTTGCCAGCTCTTTCAATTAGATCAGAATCTATCTCCCACTGAGCAATTTTTTCCACTGATGAGATGCATTGTGTCTAGTGAAGTCCTTCAGCATGGGGCGTCTGGGCTGTCACTTCAGGAGATTTGGAACTGACTTCTCTTTTGTTGCATTATACTTGTGCAGAACAATTATTAAACTTTTGTGCCCAAGGTAGAGTACAGAAAACAAATTATAAAAAAATTCAAAATAAAAATGAAAGTATTTGGGGACTAAACTTTATTCCTATTTTTCAAATATTAGGCAAAAATAGGAATTAATGGTGAACAAAAAAGTTTTCCTTCAACCGTATATGCCTCCATCAACCCCTTTTCAATGCCAAACTGGAAGAATCATTTTTATAAGAAACACACTGTAGGGAGAAATTGAAAAAAGGTTTCCCAAATGGTAAGCTCAGAAGGCATAGAGTTGAAAGACTGATTTGTCAACACGCCTGGAAATCATAGCTTTTCTTGGACTACACCCAGCAAATTGTTCATTTCTGTAACAAATGATTTTATTAAAGTTCTATAGTCTGATCCATTTCCTTGTCTAGTTGGTAGAAATCTTTCTAGTGAATGACATGTAAATTGAATTGGGTATAGCTGTGTAATGGCTATTAGTTGGTCAATATTTACAAATAGTTTTTACAGCTGAGGCAACGTAGGGTATATTGCTGGACTAAAATCCTACTACAACCATCTATAAAACGGAGATTGGTTTTAGTCAATGGTTTCTGTGTATAGATGACAGTTTAGCAGCAGTGGCTAGACCTGCTGGCTGGCTGGGAAAGTTGTCCAGTCACATCGCTGTCGTGAGATTAGGGAGCTTTTGCAAAAATGGGCAGTGTCAACAGCAGAAGGAGGCCAAAGGCACTCTGGCTCTTTTTTTTTGACTAATAAAGTCACATCCGGGCTTTATATGACTATATTCTGTAGATATAATATTATAAGTTAGAATTCTGGGTTTACAGCTCTGAAGAGCAAGTGAAACAACCATCCCTGGAGACACACCTTGAGCCCTCTGGACTGCTGATTGCCCCTCGGTGCGTGTGGTTCCTGTGGGCTTCAATTGGGTCAGTTCACATATATCTGACAAAGAAACCAGGTCCCACTGGCAGAATTTGCCCTCACTCGGGTACTGCCACGCTTTGTGCCAGGAGAGCTCTGCTTACACAGGCAATTGCCGCCCGCCCATGGTGGAACAAGACAGTGCACTTAGGTTTGCATCTGAGTCTTAATGATCCGTGCTGTCATACTGTACTGCTAATCAGCTCTCTGACTCTAATTAAATGTTAAAAATAACACCGTATCAACAAAGCTATATTCCAGGGCTAAATTGTACAATGATTAATTTAGTAGCGTTTTTAACCTGGGTGAGCAAGAAAAGAGTGTGTCTCAGCAAAAAACTGCTGCGGAACATCTTAATTGCAATTGTTTCAAGATAAAATACTGAGGGCACAGGAAGGATTACGAATAATGATCTTAAAATTGCACCCATCTGGCAGCAATTACTGTAGTTGAGCAATCAAAAAAAAATCCCATACCTTCCCAACTAGCAGAACAGTGAGTACTGGCTAATAGTAAAGACTGATTTTGTAATAGTTTCTAACAGTCATATTGCAATAGTATTTTCACTTCTGCTTAGTGCTTTTTCTCTTGAAAAGGTGATCACAAAGCTGTGTTTTGGTTTCTGATTCAAAGCTCATTCCCCAACATGTGTTCCTGATACNCACTCTGAAAATAACAGCATAGATCTCTCCTTACTCTTTCATGATATTTGGGAATTGGAAGGAAAAGATAAAACATCATTGAAATAAACATATTTTAGTTGGTTCCCGACTCGTGCTCAAATGCAACTCAACATACAAACAAATCAAACAAATACATTTATGTTATTTACAGACTTAAATGGAAGTAGAATTAAGCATTGAGTGCATTAACTGTTTTAACACTGGTGGATTTGAACCAATGAATTATCACCCAAGAATCTAACCTGTGGGAACAGATATGAATAAAAGTCTCCTGCACCCATATTTAACTACAGAATAATTATGGTTTCTAACTTTGCCTACTCCTACCACATCACATACACCTTTTTATTCGTCAGCTATTTCTCAAAGCTGCAGTACCTCAGGGAAAGCCATCACCCCTGGAAGATTGTCTTGTCATTCATAATTCATTTATGGTTCCGCTCACTATAGATATATATTACAAACCAAGATATGGAATTTGAATAACATAGAAAAGAGCCCATGCTGTTTACAGGAGACTGTCTTTTTATATTATATCTGTTTTAGCATTGCTTCAATTATTTAATGTTCCTCCTTCTAGTTACTGATTTAGAAGGAATATTTGTGCTTTCAGAGAAAGCAGTGATTACCTCTGCTAGGCATTTAAATAATTTAAATATGTCAAACAAAAGGTGTTCTTACTTGTTTACGATCTAAACAAAGCCTTTTCTGAAATTTTTCTAGCATGCAAATACAGATAAGCTATTTGTATATCTATATAATCTGTATATAAATAATTTGTAAATTTGTAAATAATTTGTATATCTATATAATATCTATATAATATCGATAAGAAAGAAAACAGGGCATCACAGCTTGAAAAGACCTCAGAAAACACTCAGCAGAGTAAAATCTGCAAGGCTAGTGAAATACACCACAAATTTACTAAGCCAAATTCATAGTCACGTTTAAAGTTAAATAAAAAAAAGCCCCATCCGGATACACGTTGTATTCCCTTATATCACTACAATCACTATGCGACTGAAACTAGTGTGCCATCAGCACATGTAAAAATGAGAGGAAACAATTCTGTGACAACGTTAAGTCCTTTCTACACCATATGCTCATGTATAACCCCTGCATTTCCAGAGCAGCATAAAGAGATCCGGGTATACATAAGAATCAGAATATTTGCTTCTCATTAAGTCATGGAGTCTATTAAATAGTAACCTGTTGTTCCCTGGAAATAACATAAAAATGAGTGAATAAACTAGTCCACAAAGTACTTAAGCTCAGAAGTACAGAGTAAGGGGTTTCCTGCACCATCAGACTGAGGGTGAGCAGTGGCAGGGTCACTTTCCAGATTTGCTGATGAGACAGAATCACAAAATGGCAGGATGGTTGAGGTTGGAAGATACCTCTCAAGGTCATCTGGTCCAAGCCCCCTGCTCAATCAGGAACACCTAGACCTGCTTGCCCAGGACCATGTCCAAACAGTTTTTGAATATCTCCAAGGATGGGAAGCCCACAACCTCCCTGGGTAACCTGTGCCAGTGCTCAGTCACCCTCGCTGTAAAAAAGTGTTTCCTGATGTTCAGACAGAGCCTCCTGTGCTCCAGTTTGTGTCTATTGCCTCTTGTCTTGCCACTGGGCACCACTGAAAAGAGCCTGGCTCTGTCATCTTGGCACTCTCTCTTCAGGTATTTATGCACATCGAGACCATGAGAGCCCTCTCACAAAGCTCTTATTTTTGTACTGCATTTCCCATTTGTAAGTCAGAAATAATTCTTGTGCTTTCCTTTTTGTCTGATTCAATTCCGAGTGTGCCCTTCTCAGAGGCTGGTTCTTGTTACACGTCAGCACTGTGCCTGCTCCAGTGCCATTTGTTTGCGAAGAAAAAAGCAGTAAGTGCTGTTGTCACTCCAGGTCTGAGTCAGTAGGGCTTTGATGCCAGCTCAAGGCACAATATTCTGTGGTTTTGGACAGACACAATGATGCTTCAGCCCAGAGCCTGTCAGCAAGAGAGCATGCTCATTAAAAGGAAGGTCCCCAACTGTTTATTGGATCTAAGCAAGGTTTCCTCGTGAGCTGGTTCATGATAAGTACCCCAGCTCTTGAGGACAGGCTGTGTCCCTGACTTCCACTCTTGTTTCAACCAGGATAAAGGCCTCCAATAAACTGAAGAGCCATTAAACCAGCCTTTCCTTTTTTGGAAATAAAGGAGTCCTTTTCTGGTTTAAATTTTTTGCTCTTCATTTACAAAAGTATGCAAAGAGAAACATTAATTACAGATTTTTTTTAGTCCTTGCTGCTGGGCAGAGAGAATGCTGTATAATCTTGAGAATTCATAACATGTCTGTAGGCATACAGTTTTCTTAATTTAAATAAACAAAACAATTAGTAGCTTGACAAAAAAGGCTGAAGTTATTTCTTGTTATTCAGTTTCCAAAACAACCAACTATTATTCAGTGTATTTTAGCTCCAGAACAACATTTTTCAAATTAATTTAATTCCAAGAGATCACAGGAAAATGCCTCAGGATGAGGTAAATACAGTAAAATCTCTGACACAGGCTATTTTAATAGATGTCGCTGGCTTCAATTCTTCATGTTACCATATAAGCATAAATCACAATTTGGAATTATTTGAGCAGTAATGCAAAAAGAAATAAATAAGAAGAGCAGTACAAATAATATCTATAAATAGATAGGGTCAAACAATTTTAAGAGAACAGTTCTTTCAAGAAAATATGAATTGCATGGGAATGTCTTGATTTCAATAACTTTTAATTAAAAAAATGTGAAAGATTTGCTTTATTTCTTCTTAGTCATTTTGTTTTCCATTTTTTGTGGATTGATGTGAAATTATTCTATATATAATAATAACTATTAACTTGATGTTGACATTCTGTGGCAAAAGGAAGCATTTTAACTTGGCTTTTTTCCAACAGGACAGAAATCAAGTTAGAAGCATTTCTCACAGGAAGGAATACAAGGTTTCTGACACCCACCACAAGCCATCATGCTAGTCATCTTCAACAGGTACAAAGGTGTGGGCCAACTAGTTTGTCTGGCCTGCACACAACTTGAAAACTAATGGTTTCCATGTATAAATAAATTGCTTGACTTAAACTCCTAAGTCAGGTACAAGACATTTCCTGCTCCACTGGTCAATCAGCAAAAAAAAATCATCCCTCTTTATACTCCAAACAGGCTGTATTTTTCCTTACTCATCCCTTCTTGTTTTCTGTTTCTCACTCCTCAGTAGGCAAAGTGTCTCAGCAGATTGCTGTGGTATTATAGAAATGGCCTCATTCTATTGGGATTCTTTAAAGTCACATTTGTTTGAAAAAATATTTTAAACTGTCTGAAGGTCCTGGGTCTGTTCAGCCTGGAGAAGAGAAGACCAAGAGGGTATCTTATCAATGCTTATAAATATCTAAAGGGTGGGTGTCAAGAGGATGAGGTCAGACTCTTCTCAGTGGTGCCCAGTGACAGGATGAGGGGCAACGGGCACAAACTGGAACACAGGAAATTCCATCACAACATGAGGAAAAACTTTTTTACTTTGAGGGTGACGGAGCCCTGGAACAGGCTGCCCAGAGAGAGTGTGGTGTCTCCTTCTCTGGAGATATTCAAACCCCACCTGGACATGTTCCTGTCCAACCTTCTGTGAGTGACCCTGCTCTGGCTAGATGATCTCCAAAGATCCCTTCCAACCCCTGCCATTCTGTGATTCTGTAACCAGCTTCTTCGTGTGTGTGTCTGCAGGTACTAGTGTCAAGTATTACAGGCTTGGTCCTGCTGTCACTGAAGACATTCAAAAAACACCTGCAGAGAACAGGTACACTGGAATAGCTGCTGTGGTAAACCCAAATACAGGATTGTAGAAATTAAATGATAGCAACATTGCAAAGTATATTAATTTCCTACTAGGTGGGAGTCCCTCCCACTGATTTTGTTGGACTGCTGATCTGACAATGTGGATGGAGGTACATACCTGCTTACTATTCCACCACTACCACAAAAAGCTATTATGTCAGCAACATCCAGCTAAAACGGTTTTGGAAGAACAATCTGGATTTTTGTCTGCCTTGTGTATCAGCAATGAAATTGCCAGCTAAACCCTAATTGTGGATTTTTTATGACAAGTAATAATAGGAGATGCAGGGAAGAGCACAGCTTGCATTTCAGCTACCATGCTGGGCTGAAAGAGCTAGCAGCTTTAAAAAAAAAACCCCAAACCGTGTTTTGATTTGTAAGCAAAGCACATTTTATTTGGGTGTCACCAAGAAAGAATACACAAGGGACCACGCTGTAGATGGAAGCTCACCCTGGGGAAGTCAATAGGAATTTTCCCAATGATTTCAGTGGAACCGGGATTTCATCCAGTATCTATTTTCTCAATATCCTGCAGCTTTGCAGGCTTATTAAAAAAAAACCCAAACAATACTCGTAAAGAACACAAGAAAGATTTCTCTGCGGAAACGTATCTTATTTTCTTTGTCAAACGCTCTGCCCTCAGTGCAGGCATGCTGCTCCCACTGACTTTGGCAGGAGCAGGGCATGCTCGTGCGGTGAAGAATTTCACCCCTGAGCTTGGTGCCCACTCCATGGTTTGGCACACAACCACCAGACCCTTTGGATAGAGGTCTTGTTCCTCCTGACTATGCGCCGACTGGAATTTAACATTATCCCCACAGCTAATGAAGCTCTTGAAAAGTGTCCGAGCAAAGCGCAACCTCAGATCACAAATGGAACTAATTCTTTTAAATGCATACAGCCAGATAGAAGTTTTGTGACAGCAGATGGTTTCGAAGTTAGCTTTGCTGTAATGTAACAGTATATTTTGCTTTCATCAGTACAATGTAACTTTCCCTATCGCTAGTCTTGTGCAGTAACTGTCTCAGTAAATCTCCCCTTTGAAAGTGCTCTGGAGCTGATGGCTGAAGTTGGAAACTCACAGCAGGGTTTTTAAGATGAATCTCAGACACGTTTCCTGCTCAGGTTAGCAGTTTTAAATATAGTCTGGTTGGGAATGACTTTTGCCCTCACGTTGTTGTAGTTGTCAATTATTTAGACAGGCATCTCACATTCCCAAGTCTGGTGTCTCTTGTAAAGTCTCCTGCCTGGCAGCAGAGAAGACGTCTTCGAATTCATTCTTTTCTGCTTTGCACCCACCAAGATCACGCTCAGAGAAAGCATGAAGTGATTCTAAAATGCCACAGAATTGGAATAATGTCATCTCACCTCCAGAATATGTGTCATGGACAAAACAAGTGAACTGGCAGGGGAGCTCTGGACCAAATTCTGCTTTCTGATACATAATATTGTTATTCTTATTTTCCAGTTATTCTTTTCAATGGTAAGGTAAAGGTATTAGATCCTATAAATCTTAAGTCAGATTTGATTTAGACCAGTATCTTTAATTTTTTATTCCATGGTCTTCCTGCTTAATCTTTCTCTAAAAGTTTCCATTGTATAAAAATTGTTTCTGAACAAAAACTTCAGTTAAGTATGTGCAGAATTTGACTCACATACATTTATCAACGTGCCACCTCCTATTTTAAATATGTTAGATGTTGATTCTGCAAAGTACAGGAGACTTTTTATTTATTTTGAGGGGGAAGTTTTAGATGAAGAATGCCTTGATCTAAAGCTTCACAGAATGCTACTAAAGTTCCTAAACATAGATCCAGTAACAGCTACTTAAAAATACAGATTTTGATGGAATTCAAGTTTTCAATCCTTATTTTTATTAAGTGTTTGGAAGGAGAAATTTTTCGCAGACAGTATTCCTTTAAGTCCACATCCTTTTTTTTTTTTCTTTTTTTTTTTTTTCTGGTGCCACCACAGGACTGTTTGATATTGGGAGGTCTCTTAGAATATAGGCATAGTCCAGAAAAGGAAAGGATATGCAAAGTTCAGTTTTGCTGTCCATCACAGCGATGCAGACAGGTCACTCAGGCCTCCCTCAGCTTGTGGCAGCCTCTGAGTTCGGTGGCAAAAAGAGAAAAAAAAAAGAAAAAAAAAAAGGAAAAAAGAAACAAGTTGTTTCCTTCTCATCATCCATAAAATTAATTTCCCTAATTCAGCTACTCTGAAGCTAATTTGCTAAGGAGCCTCTTCTTATTTCTTTCTGCATCAGCTTGTGGGACAGAGCAGCAAAGGTGCTTCTGAGTGGCACACACAGGTGTGTGAACCTACACCAAAAGGCTGCCCACCATCACTCCACCTGGTCTTTCTGAGCCCAGCAGCGAGGCAGCTGATCCGCCTCCCCATGCGCTGCTCATTACACAGTCTGCTCTGCCTTACCTAGGCTGACTCGGTAGATCCTCGAAGCTTGAGTGAATGTTTGATTGTGGTCTAAAAGAGCTAACATTGCTAATTATTTCAGCAGCTAATTATTCTTGCTGAGAGTTGGTCTCTCAACTTCTTGGAAAAACACGCATCGGTCTTGTACTCAGTTTTTGCACCGCAGCTCTTTTTAGCCAATGGGAGGTGCTTTGTGTCTGCAGAGCATTACTGAGTGAGCTGGTATCACAGCAGTTTTGTGTTAAAAAAGTGCAGTTCATTTCTTCATTTATATAAATCTGCACATGCACACCCTAATGAGACTGGTAACACCAGTTTCTCCTGTAAGTAACACTCTTCAGGCTCCACCAACAGCTTAGGCACTGAACTTTGCAACCTTCAGATCAAGGGGAGATTTAATGTTGCTGTACATTTTCTTAATACTAGAGAGGAACAAAATCCATCTACCACTCATGCCAGTCAGGCTAACCAGGTTTGTCTGGCAGTGAAGCCATATCTTGAGCTCTGCAGACCATCTTGTGTCTCCAGTTTCATTAAGATCAAACTCCTCTGCTCATGTTCAAGGCCCTTATGGACTACAGGGCCAATGCTGAAGCTTAGTACTCTGCAAAAGGCTTTGTAACGTTCCAAATCAGCCGGGACTCACATTCTGGCAAGTTGTGCCCTGTAGGTTGAACTTGTTTCATGACGAGAACATCAGTCAGGCAACCGCTGCCTTGCACTTTTCACAAGCAGGTAATTTGGTTTTCCAAAAGCCTGAGTTAATAGCAACCAAATTAATTTTCTGCAATAATGTTGCTAATGTGTGGGTATAAATGGCAAGGTTGGGGGAGGAGGTCAGGGACTACCCTGTGCCAGACACAGCCAGCTGCAGCCACCTCTGCAATGGAACCACTGTAGCACACAGTTGAGCCCAACAGTGGATCTGGTGTTGCCTCTGAACCGGTCAGAAGAGGTTGTGGTGACTTCATGAAAATATATTTAAAAATTAGAAAAAAGGAGCAGCAAGGCCAGAGGAGCAGGAGGTGCTCTGTGCTGGAGCAGCCCATGGAAGAGTCCACACGAGAGCAGATGCACCCCCAAAGGGACTGCAGCCCACAGTATATACATTTTTGTAATCTTTGTTTTCTAATACCTGAATCAGTAATTAAGTGTTGTGAATTAGGTTAAATTCCCCAAGTTGAGTTTATTTTGCCCATGACAGTAACTGCTGAGTGATTTTCCTATCTTTATTTCAACTCACGAGTTTTCTCCTCTTCTTCCTATTTTCTCCCCTGTTCCTCTGGAAGGCAGGGAGTGAGCTGTGTGGGTGCTTGGCTGCCAGTCAGGGCCAGCCCACCATCTAATGCTCATTTTTTGTAAGGACTATTTTTTCCTTAATATTTCTTGTACATTGTGCATATTTTAACTCCTTTTAAAATACAGGAAAGTAGGCTTGACAGCCATGCGTGATGGAAATAGAGAGAGGGAAAGTAATTTCCTAGCTCTAAATACCACCAGGTGTATGGGTGGACTCAATGACAGGCCTCATGTAAGGTATGAACACATATTTGGGGTTCTTAAACTCTGAGAAAAAAATTAACCACTTAAGGATACATCCATATAGTTGAGGCTTACTGAGAGAAGCATAAGTATTATTTGTCTGTTTTCAAATATTTAAGGTTTTACAGGTTACATATAATTTTAATTTCCATTCAAAGTGACCTATTTGGGTTAGTTTCTTCTCACTGCATTGAAATTCATTCTTTGAAGAAGGCTATATTACTAGACCTGCGTACATGCAGGAAGCCAGCTATCAGCATCAGGGTCAAATAGTCATGTTTCATTCCATCTCGATATGTGTCTCTATACAAAAATAACAGTTGAATTCTTCCAATCACAAGGTGTGAGACCTTGATCATTTTTATCTGAATATTGCATATGCCCAGGTATATGCCGTAGGTAGTCTCTTGCTATTTCAGCTCAGACAAAATTCAATATAGACAAAACTTATGCAGCTCATCTGTTCAGTCATACAGAATAGCTTTTTTGTATTTCTTGATCTCTTTTTCCACTTCAGACATGAGTAGAAATGTGTTTTCTTTTTCTCTCTAGTGTGCCTTCTGCCTCTATTTCTCCTCACTTTTTAGGTTTTTCACTCTTTAATTCCACCTTGCTTACTCTGAGGTTTGCTTTTTCATGACATCTTACTTATTTATGGAGACATGCTCTGAAGGTAATAATGGCAATATTTTATATTAAATACAACATTTTGCAAAATATGAATATAATAGTTACTGACCTCACTAAAATAAAAGGCTGACCAGCAGAGTGTTGAGCAAAAATAATGGAATTTACTATTAGAATTTGTAAACGTCATGTACTGTACAACTTGTTTGAGAAGACTCACTTCAGTTTTCAACTTTCAGTTTCACTTTTCATTTTTTTTCAAGAGTGAGCTCTAGAATATAAGCATGAGCAATTGTCCAACTGGAGACATTGCTGCGCAGATGCTTTGAAGTACAAAGAAGTATCTCTAAAAATAAAGCCCTACATATACTTTAGAGAATGTTCCACATCAGCAAGAACCCATACGGATGAGCTGGTAGATGACAAATCTAAAAAAAGAGGAAAAAGTCATCCCACTATAAAAATCTCTCCTGGAAAGAGTGGTAAAGTTATGTAAAGTTACATGACAAAAGGAGAGGTTTCGAGACAGTAAGAACTGACTTTGCCTTACCTTTGTTAAAAAGGAAAAAGTATTTAAAAAGTTTAAATTTTTTGGTTTGTTTCTGTCAGTAACTAATAATTTCCATAATTAAATCTGCCTCAATACACATGGGCTTCAGGCACCTTATGATGATGTGCAAGTGTTTTGCCATATGTATAACGAAACATCCTGCACTGGTATTTCACAATGTTATTTTTGGAAAACCTTAAATAAACTCCAAGTAAATTAGAGGCTATATGAACTTCATCAGGTTAAAAACAGTTTTAAGGACATCAAGAATGAATACTCCAGTAATTTTTTTCTCCTTGGTGTCTGAGGGCACAGTGGTTCAGCTCAAAGCATCCGAAGTGTGCACAGGAAGAGAAGCTGGGATATTTGCTGCTGATTCAGACAGGGTGCAACATGCTCACTCTTGGTCAAATAATAAAGTGATTGCTTGATGCTGTGCTGAGATATGAGCACTTTCATGGTCTTCAGTAGAGTAAAGCTCATTCTCTGTTCTCTGGATATTTGCTTGTCCTTGGAAATAATCTTGATTAGCTTCTCACCGTTTATTTTGGTGAAATTGCTAAACATTGACCTCCAACTACCTGCTTACTTTTTCTACATTAGTGAACCATATCAATGGTGCAATTCATTTTTCTAACAGGTGACAGAACAAGAAGGAAACTGTATTTTCTCATGGTCAATTTTTAATTTAACTACAGGCCCACTCAACTAATTACATTTATTAGCATCCTTCTTGTACAGTAGGTTTCTAGTTTGGAATTGTTCATGGAATATTTTCTACAAAATGCACATTAAAAATTAATTAAATCAGCATGAACAAACACAGTAAATGACTTCTTTGTTTGTCTGGTCACATAATTTTGTAGACCTTTCTTCTATTTACTTTAATGCAAGAAGAAAAACATTAACAGTATTAGTCCTATATAATTGTGGGGGTAGACAGTTTCTCTATATCCTAATGACGGTGGAGGTTTATTGCCAGACTTCCAGTTCTTCATCCATCATGATTCACAAACAATAGAGTTTTAACAACATTGCCAGAGTATAAAGTAATTATTTAAAAGAAAGAAAATATGACAAGGGAAATTCATAATACATAATGTTAACTCAAGACAGACAATTTATACATAGTGAGCACAGGCAAATCTTCTACTGTTGTAACATAAGTAAATGCTTCAAGTCAAGGACTCAGTGTGAAATTCTAATGGTACTAAGACGATGCCAAAATGGGAAAGAAGTCCTTCAGCCTTGATGTTATGGGTGTGTGGACACAGCATGAGACATTTTGGATGCTACCAGGGTGCAAACAATAAACATCGATAGCTCTCTACAATACCTGCTGTTATAGCCCAGAGCACCCAGATGGTTAACATGATATGTGGTTTTTCAGGAGCTCTTCTTTCAGAGACTCACTGTGATCCCATTGGCCTTGATGGGAGGACTGTTTGATCAATGCTGAGTGTTTTGGCATCCCCAGCTGAGGAAGCCATAAAAAGTTTTAGACAGAGTCTAATAGTACTCCTACAAAAGTTCCTTTTGCAAAAAAGGGGTTAGGTTTGAATAAAGGAGACAGGGTTTTTTGTATATTACTCAGGGGACTGAATATCTGTCTGGATAGCCAGATTGGGCTGTAAATCACATTGGGAAGTCTTCTTGCCTGAGGAAGAAATCTTTCTAGATAGTACTGGAGATAAGCCAGAGGGATTGGTGATTGTAGGCTGGCCTGAGAAACAATCAGCTCTCTGGAATAGTTCACAACAAGCTAACAGAATGTATTCTGAAGCAGATAGCTCTCTTGAATGCTAGAGAAATAAAGCTACTTGGTTAGAACTTCTTCACCAGCTCCTTCTCTCTCTATGGGTCATCAGTGTATTTATCATTGTCCTGGGAGTGACTACATAAAGCAGAGGTGTGCCTTAAGCAAAACACAATGAGAATCTATTGTGAGGTGTGCCACAAATCCTCATTGAGGCCAAAATAACGGTCATCTATTATGAGCCCACGTAGCACAGCAAATTAATCACTGTCTCTAAAGAAAGAATAACTCTAATAGTCACAACAGCTCCCCAAAATGAATATTAAATTCCTCCTAAAATCCAGTCCGTAAGAAAATACTTGAATTTGCTTTCCCAGTAACGTGCCACGTCAATCCAGATGAGCAATTCCGCCCACCACAAAGATTGCAAAAGGATGGCTCTGAATGATCTTTTAAACTCAGCACATTTTGTTGCTGATGAAGAGAGAATAAAATGCTGACTGATGGGACTTCCCTCAACTCTCTCTCAAACACATCCTGGCTAGGAAGATTCTATATGTCAGTCTGACAAGGTCAGACTGATCATGTTGTGCAATATGCTTAAAGTCCTTGTCTTGGGAAGTCCCAATCATGTTTAAAAAGTAGGAAGAAAATATTTGTTAGTAGCATAATGTCCCAAAGAAAAGGATTAATATATCTAAGAAGAAAAAAACTCAAGAAGTTTCTCCATTTCAAGATGAATAAAAGAAAATAAATGTTCAGCCTAGAGCAGTCAACATCATCTTCATTTTTATTTTGTTTGGTACAACAAAAGAATCAATAGATAACCTGGGTGAGGGATACTGCGTGTACATTGTGAGCTGTGCTGTACTTTACAAAACTACAAAATAATTGTTGAAGTGAAAAACTTGCAGCATGACTTTGATCATCAAGGATGTCCTCCAGTTCAGTAAATCTGTCAACAAAGCTACAAAATACAGGATTTTACACTTTGGGGAAGAAAAAGAAAACAATGGAAGGCTCCAAATTTTAAGAGAGTGGGAGAAAAGAAGAAGATTGCAGTCTCCAGCAGGAGAATTCCTGGTAGCAAAGTTTACTGATGAATGCAGAAGCCTGACCAGAAGAACAAGTGTTGCAATAAATGCTATCTAATAAAATAATATTTAAATCCATCTATCCTGAACTACAGTAGAGAACACTTCAGAAAGTATTGCTGGTATCACCTCTCCAAAGGTCACAACGCAAAACCATCACACATATTTTTGTGCGGTCTTCTATACGTAGTAGCTTCATCTGAGACAACGGTGAACTTCAGGTGGAGTTTTATAACGTAGCTTGACTTTGGAGAGGTGCACATATATTTGTGCACAATAAGTCTTTTATATGTAGCACACACAAAAATACTGACAAGGAATTATATCTAACAGTAAAATGAAGTGAGGGGAAAATATGCATCACATTCACAGTTAATGTAACTCCATTATTGTCTATGAAATCATACCACTTTGTGATATTTATCTCAATTCAGTTACAGCAGAGATTAATATAACATAATGCCTAATTCACTGAGAGCTTAGGAACTAATTGTGCACATACGTTAAACCTGTATGTATCTAATTGAAACAACAATCCTGAAGTCTTTTCCCACTTGTATTGTTCTGTGATTCTAGAACAGCATTCACTATGTATTCATGAGAGTGGGAAAATATTTCTCATTCCAGATTCTTGCTTATCAACACAAAGGTACCTGGTCTATCCCAACGTGTTTTTTTCCTAAGGAAAGTTCCACCATGCAGGAAGCAAACTGTAGTAATAAAATTGACAGACTCAAGAAAACTTCATGAGTTCCTCAAATTGTATTAGAAATGATTCACCTAATCTTTTAAACAGGCCCAAGTCAGTATTTTATATAATTATACAAATATTCATCAAGGAATAATTGTACCTGAGATGATTCAGCATATAGATCACATGGTATGTTAATGCCCCATTTCTGGATGAGTGTATTAAGCTTAGTCAGGCATGAATATTTACAGCCAGGAAGAATAAACTTCCCTTTTAAAAAATATTTTGTAATTCTCCCTTAGAAGTCACCACTCTGATAAATTTTCCTGAAACCGTATTAATTTATCAGAACACTTGCAAAAAGAAAAATAAATGTAAACACTATAGTTGGAAGGTTTCTTGAAGTCCCTCAGAATATTCATGTTTAAGATTTCTGACTTCAGAAGTTCTGACTGTTTTTGAATGACTGCTATCTTGTACACATGACAGCAGAGTCAAAGTTCATTGCTCTGGTAGCTCAAAAGGTCATGGAATAAAGGAGGGAACTACGAAGACAAATATAGTAGTAGGCTGCTTTGATTTGCTTTATTATCACTTTTATATACATATACATATATCACCAAAAGAAAAATAAACACAAAACTCATGGTGAATGGCTTAGTCTTTTAATTATGTTAACTGTTAAAGAAATCTCTGGAGAAGACTGAATTAAAATAAATCATGTAGAAAGCCCTTATTGGTATGGGCTATTCTTTTCAGGTTTCTTATGTAGCCTTTCTTTCCATTCTAATAATCCCAATCATTTTTAGCTCTCAAGGGTATATGCTTATGTAGTTTTCCTATAATCATTTCCTTTTAAAGTTATTGAATATCTAAAAACTGTTACCATGGGGAAATAAAATTATTACTAATTTGAAAGTAGCATAACTTAAGTACAAGTTGAAAATGTGAAGGGATACTCCAGAGAATTTCATATGGAAGAGAGTAATCCATTGCAACGAAAATTTCGAAGTGGAAATTTAAGGCTATAGTTGGAAAAGATTCACATAACATTTATAAAGCTTCAGTTAGCCTAAACTACCAACATCAAAGTCATCCTTTCCTAAATGCAGTGCACAGCTGTGTAAGTTCCAGGGCTTGGGGGTTTTCCGCTTGCCAGTAACTTATTTGCCATTGCACCAAACACACAGAAGACAATTTGAAAAGACAAGAAACATGAAACCAACTATAAAAGAAAAAGAGGGGTGGAGGGGAGAGAAAGAAAGAGTTAAAATGAGGCAATAGTGGCATAATGAGTTTACTAAGTATATAAAAAGATAGGGAAGGATCAGCGGAACAAATTGGTCAGGGACAGGTCAGCATGGTTACTGCCAGAGTCCTCATCTGCTAATTCAACATATTCATTAACACTTGACCCAGATGCCAATTCCTCAGCAGTTTTTTATAGTGTGGTGGGGCTGTTTAGAAGCTGATTACTGTCCACAAATTAAGACCAATAGAGTTTCTCATTTTCAAAAGTAATGAAATAAGGGCAGAGTATTTGACTAAAAAATCAGGTCTATTAGAGTGAAGAAATCCAACCCACTGACGTTGCAGCAATTCAATATAAAACTCAGGCATTAAAGACACAAAGATACAGGGCTTGAGGTACTGCAACTACCCAGCAGAATTCATCCCGTGGTTGACGCCTATAATGTACAGTGCACTGAGTCAGAGTCTCTCCTCAGCCTCAATCCACTTGTTGAAAAAGAAATTAATGATCACTTATATTATGCTATATTGCAATGTATATTGCTATATTGCATGTATATATATGTATATTGCATGCAGTTTAGTCTGCCACTTAAAGCTGGCCTGAATATAACCTAGGGTAACCTTAGGGCTGCCCTAATTTAGAATTGGTTCTTAATACCCTAACATAGTGTATTAGAGCTTGCTTCTGCTTCCCGTGTTTATCAGGTATAAATATAGTTTAGCCAATTGTATCTGGCCAAAGGAAAGAAAACAAACAACTTTCTGTGCTAATCTTCATGTCAATAAGACCATCCCAAATTGGCTGTTTTGTTGGAAAGTTGTCAGATAATCTGGCCCAAGGGACAGAAAAACACCAGTTCAAAATATCTGAAGTACAAATGTGGCCTGAAAATAACCCAGGAAGTTTGGTTTGGTTTTCCAAAGCACAACCTGAGCTGAACCACTGAGCAAGAACAAACAAATAAAAGCCATAAAATTCTTAGTTCCAGTTAAATTCCCTTTTCCTGCTAGATTGGTATAGAAAGATTTTACATCTGCTGTATGTAGGCAGCTGCCAGTTTAGTCAGCATTTGGGAATCCCCAGATGGCATAAGAAAGGACAAAGCTTTTGCACAACATACTGCAATGGTTCTGGGCAGAAGAATGTTCCTAAGAGAGCTAGAACAACATTTCAATTTACTTGGGGGCTTGTTCATCGCAGTGCTGAAATCACCGAAAACATTCAGCCAGCTGAGCTGGTGAAAATCAAAGCTGTGTAGCTCCATTGTTCAGCCCACAGCAAGGCCCGGGAAGTGATAATTGAATCAATATGACAAGCAGTTCAAAAGAGCTTGATCATTTTGGCTTCTTCTCAGGAAAGCAGGGAATCATCTTAAGACAAAAGTTGAGTCCTACTTTCCTGTCCACTCTTCAAGCACAATAATAACCCATTCCCCAGAGTTTACCAGGGAAAGTCAGAAATAAAAACATGCAAAAAACCAAGAACAATTGCCATAATGATGTCAATTTTTGGACAGAAATCTTAAGAACAGCAGCACTGAATTGCCAGTAAATGTATGTTTCCTATGCACAGTAAATATAAAATGTTATGAAATTATCATCTGCTGCCCTCTGTCATCAAGAGTTCCATTTGACAATTCCTTTTCATGGGGACAAATAGCTACAGAGAAGAGTATTTATGATTTAACAGACCATTAGGTAGAATAAGTCATTCTATTTCTTCTTAAATGTCACAAAATCTTTTAAACCTGCAGTAGAATCAGCTATGTGGATTACAGTAATCTTGTTCCCTTACACCAGACTCCTCATTGTCTAACTGCAGTATCCTCTCATTAATTATTTTGAACTTATGGGGAACTCTCATTTTCAGACTACCATTGGAAAGATGTGATTTCTCAGTGCTTTGCATCGGTAAAGTAAAGTAGTGTTCAGCTTTGGCCAGATTTCATTCTTTTCTACACCAAAAAAGGTACCTTTGAAATAAATGCAACTCTCCTGTAATGATGTAAACAAATAACTGATGTAAATTCTGATTTGTAGAAGGTTTCTGGAAAATTACTGCACTTCTGCATTAAATTATAGTCTACATCTAATATCCTCCTGCTATTGTGCTTTTGGGTCTGGCTAGCATTGTAGTTAGCCAACTGCCAAAAACTTCTGTTGTTTGGTATACAATGCCATGTACACGTGCCCATTTTTTCTTCTGCTCATCTAATGCCTTCATCCTGAGATATCTGCCTGGCTCTACTTATTTAGCACCAAAGTGCACAGTTTCTTTAAATTCTTTTATTTTAGAGCAGAAGAATTTTGGAGGCAGCCAGCTTGCTGTCTGCAGCCAACAGATACGGGCCTCCAGAGAAGGACCTTCTGCTAAGCAAGGATTTGTGAGTAATCCAGGCCTTCAGCATAGCATAAAAAGAGAGATTTTATATTGTTATTTTCTTCACAAATGTACATATTGGGTTAGTAAATAATTGCATACTTAGGTCTCCAATCTAGAATGCGGTTAGTTGTTCTGTTCAATGAGGAGCAGATTTTTCTTCTGTTACTCTGTGTAAGCATTTACATTAATAGTTCACTAATGAACTCCAGTGGAATTTGATTCTCTACATACAGAAGAGGGTGGAAAACAAAAACTTTCTATCAACACCTCTATTATTACCCCCAAACTCTTTTTCTTCATGTGCCTAGGACAATATGAATTATGCAGGATGGCTTAATAGTAATCTGATGTTGTGATTAAAATACTACTAATTACTGAGAGATATATGGCTAAGCTTTCAGAGAAGTGGAGAAAGAACTAGCTTTCAAAGAGTTCTGTGAAACATTTCATAAAAATTGTATGACAGCAGAAGTTGAAAAAAAACCAAAAGAAATATAAAATATAAAAATGACATCACACATTAGAAGTTAATATGCAGTTCCACCAAAATCCCTGTTAGCCATTCTGAAGAAACACTTTTTCTGGAGCAGCACAAGCTGGCATCTGACATTGAAAATTTTGAAATTCTTCTCCCTTTTGTATTTCTTTTTTTTTTTTTTTTTCATAAATGCTTGATTCAACCAAATTGAGGGGACTTTGAGGGCTGGTGAAGCAATTTGCAAATTTCAGTCTGGAAAAGAGTCATGTGAGAAGCATGTGATGAAAAATACTTTCTTTCAAGAGAGAGACACAGAAAAGAGGAACATCTGCCACTGTTGAGTGATGGAGAGGATATCAAGGGAGAAATGGAGAAAAGACAATGGAAGATATTCTAAATTTTTAACAAGCTGTTTGTGGAATGATATTTAGGGACCAACACGGACCTGAATGTTGACCTGCTAAATGTGTGTTGTGCAATTCAAATTTTCTCTCTGTTTTCATCTAAAATGGCTTATGCAATAATTGATTTTGGACAACAGAGTTTATTTAAATACTAAATAAGTAGAAAGTTAGCTTTCTTTGCATTTAGAACTTCTACATTAATTTCCATGGTAGTAAGGCAGCTTAAAATATACCTACAAGCTAGCATTTTAATGTGGTGATTTTGTGCTTAATTCCTTTGTAAATTTTACCTTACCATTTCCAATTAAGCAAATTACAGCATTTTCCAATTAAGTAAAGTGAAAGCTGTGAAAAAAAGGTTGGTTACTTCGGCTTTTGTTTCCATAGATGCAAGAAAATTTTCACCTAATGCAGAACTCAAAGAATAAACTCTTTAAACAAACTGACACACTGCAGAGCAAGCTTCAAAATGACACAGGCTTTTAAGCAATGAAGACTCAGGAAAGACAAAGAATATTTGCCTAAAAGCTTGGGTGAGAGACATTTCTCCATTGTGAGAACTATCGTTAAGATTTATTTGACATTTCATCACAATGAGCCCAGCCTAACTATAAGCATTTGCAAACTGGTTACAGCTCTGACAGGGACACGATCACTGTGAATTATTCCATCTACAGTGCTATGATCCAGAAAAAAAGAAAAAAAATTGAAGACAAGCATAAGACATGCAATTCCAATGAAGTCTTTGAATACCTCTGGCTTTAGGTTTCTATCAGTTTCACTAGTTGCACTTGTGAAGCCAGGATTCAAATTTAAGTGTATTTTTGCTTCACAGCTTTCATCAGTAGTTTGATTTATTTCAAAAACAAAAAAAAATAGTACCTTTATGATTTCTTCAATTTGTCAGTTTTATGAGAAAAGTGACAGAAGTCTGTAAAGCTGGCAAAAATAGAAGCAAATATAAAAAGCTTCTGTTAAAATTTAAAAACAAGCTAACTATCTTGGACACTTGAACTTTACCACAGAAGGTAGAAAAATTAGTCAGTGCAACAGACATGTTTAGAATGTATACTTGCTTTGAGCTTAGCAAGAAATTTCATACAAAGAGAGAAAATGATTAAGTATGAATACATAATGAAGAGATCTTTCCATATGTCAAAACAAATCTTTCCTAGAAATTTTTGCTAGCATTCTGTAAGGGCAATAGCAGAGGTTACTTCTCCATGTAATTCATGAAGCACACGGACCTGCCTCAGAAAAAGAAGGAAATATAAGTCACTTGGCTGAAAGCTGGTGATACAGATTTCTGAGAGGTACTGGAACTGCTCCAAGAAATGTATGCCCTTGCAGCAAAATTCCCCAGAAAGATTCACTGATTTATGCCAAAATATCAGAAAATTTTACAGTCACTTTAAACCTCCTTGATGATCTGCATGTCACAATTTGGGGTACGCTTTTCCACTCTCTTCTGTAAACTCTGTTTCAAATGTTACTGTCTGAGATGCTGGTAGTGTTCCAGTTCCTGTGCATGCAACTTACGAAATAAGACAACCCGGCATGGATCGTGATTTGGACACAGGACAAGGTCAGAAATAAATTATTTGAGAGCAAGCGTCTTAGGACCAATAGACCTGCAGAATCTCACAGGTTACTCACTTGCTCTGAACCCGAGTTCAAAGTTAGCCTTTCAAAGAATGTCTTTCACTTCTGTAAAGACATAATTCACTTGCTTTTTAGAAGAGATAGTCATCATGCCTGTAAAGCTCTCATTGCAAACATTTGAAGAAATATCAATTGAGTACCTTTTCTGGTCTTGTTAATACTTACTGGTCTGTTTTCCTCTCTTTTATATGCAGGCACAAATAAATGAACTAGAGGAGATGACACAGTCAGTACTGCTATGAAACATTGTCATTATCTTCCTAGTCCACATTTAATACATGAGTTAACAATAGATGAAAAAAGAAAGTTAAAGGGTATCCTTATTATGAGAAATATGGCAAGCAAGCAGTTTTGCAGTTTACTTTTTGATAGAATTAAGCACAGGTGGTTTTAGGAGCTTTGGTTTAGTTACACAGGCTTTTGTATCAGTGTTTCCTTGAACTTGTCTTTCATTTTCCATTTGCATAGTAGGTGGTTTGATTCAATGTAGGACAATTCGCAAACCACAGTGACTTAATCTTCCAGGGTTTATTTAGTCAGGTCTGGGATGATGCTTTCTCATAGGCCTAGCATGGTCTCCCTAAATAGTTCAAAGTATTGCCTCGGAGTTGGCCTCTCTATACATTTTGGAAGTCTTGATGCATGCAAAAAATTACCACACGCTTATATTTTCACAACATTGCAGCTTTTTTAAGCAGAGATGGTGGTGTGATGTATGAAGATTGGAAGCCAGACATTTGGTGCCAGCTTCAGTGTTCCTGAAACTATTTTTGTACCCCTGGCCAAATTGGTGTTGATACAATCTGTATACACGTTACCCACCCATGTCCATGTGCTCTGTGGAACTGTTGAGAAGATAAGGGTCATGGAAGTTACTACCCACAAAGAGCGAGCACCTGCTTCAACATCATTTTGAACTACGTTGTTCCTCACTTTCATCTTACTGACATCAGGTGTGGTAGGTATTTGTGCCCCAGGACCAAACCAAGATGTTGTATGCAGCTGTCAGACTTTATTTCATTTAATCTGCTGGTAATTTGTGTTTTGGGTGGAGTTGGCCCTTCCCTTACCAGTATTTCAGATTGAAGCACATTGATGCTTTGTTATGTATTCAGGGAAGTCTTTTATAGCAACGAGGACACCAATTTCTAATTTGTACAATAGCTCCTTTAAGTAGTCTAACAATTCAGGTGGAAAGACTGAGCCGTGAAAACATGTCTCAATGTTGACTGCACATTTAAATGTAGAGCTATATGCTTAAAACTGCAGTTAGTGCTTAGTTTGTAGCAATTGATAGCAATGTGATAGCACAGGAGTACCTTCCACCCAAACAAAGCTCAAGGAAGGGCATATTGTTTTACTTTCACAAATGATGAGCCAAAGATAAACCTTTAATGCTTTCATGATTGAGATACTTTCAATACGAGGCCAAGCTAATTTTACACTATTTCTACCAAGCTTGAAATCATGCAACAGATTCTTCATTAGCAAGTATTAGTATTTTCCAGAACACCACTGTCCTCTCACTACCTGATTATGTTTTATTGTATCTGTGATGAAGTTATTCTGTCTTTGACAGTTTGCAAACTTCCTTTCCTGAAAGCATAATTTAAATGATTAGTTGAATTTAAAGAGAAAATAAAAGCTTTTAGAACTGGAACTCCTCCTGCACATTTCAGAGATGTAGTCAGGTTATCTGTAAATGCTACCTTTTGTTTTGTTTCTGTGCTGAAAGGTTTGTAATTACAAGGTTGGGAATTTTGCAAATCTTATGGAGCATTCACTACCATTCAAAAAGTGAGTGCAGAGCTGCAATCCTATGAACACAATTGCTGAGCAATTTCACGAGATTCAGTGGGAGATTATAACATAGCCCAGCCATCTATCCCTAAGAAATTAGAAAACCTATCCAGAATCGTTCATTCTTTAACAAGTAATTATGTTAAATGTCAAGATTGAGTCATTAGTGTACTAATAACTCATTCTGTAGAGTTTGTTACAAAATCATTCTTCAGTTATTATGATTTTCCCCTTATGGGAGGTATGAAACCAATCATATATCTATTGTACTAATGACTTAACAGAAAGCATGGCTTGACGGGAATAATAAGACAAAGTAGATGCCATTAAAATTCCTCGTCTTTGTTTGTCAACATGTCTTAGTGTGGTGAGGAAGGAAGAAAAGAGGGAGGCTTAATGATAAAGCACTGAATGCTGAAATGAAATAGAATAAAGCACTAATAATATTTTTGATCCTTGTGGTTGCTGTTCACCAGTTTATCTTTCTCAGTTTCACTGTTATTAGGAATAAATGTTATTGAAACATAGTGGAATAAGTCTAATTCTGAATTCTTCCAGCTGAGAGCCTGAGCTATATGCATATATAATACCCACACATTTGTTTTTTGCATAGCCCTGGAAGTTAATCCAGTAGAACTTTATCTGCAGCCCTAAAATAAGCATATATAATTAAATACATATGAAAAACAGGTCCAATGGGCGAGAATCCATACCAAGTTTTACTATGAAAACCAGTTATATTTTATGCTCTTCATGGCTTAGCCTCCTGGACTGCAAAAATTATCCAGCTGCCAGATAACTTTTGACAGAAATATTCATGCTAGGATATATGTTTTGCAAAAGATGCTAATGCCAGAGACAGGCTACCCATGTATTTATTAGGAGGTTTATGAAATACAGGCAAGTCGCAGTGCAAGTCTACCAGCATAATCTGAAACAACAATACTTTCAATTTACGAATATAAGGAGTTGTTATTTCATGCTCAGCTTGTCACATTATCAGCCTCTCCTTAACATACTGTGGTGGGTTGGTCCCAGACATCAGCCACTCTCCTCCCTCCTCCAGCAGGACAGGAGAGAGAATAAGAAAACCAAAAGCAAGAAAACTTGTGGGTCAAGGTAAAGAATGTTCAATAGGTGAAGGAAAGAGGTGAGGAGGAGGGAAAAGAGCTCTGCAAAAGCAATCACTTGCCACCTTCCACAGTCAGACTGATACCGAGCCATGAGCCATGGCATAGTTGGAAGGCAACTGCCTTTCTTCCTCTACCTCAGTTTTATTGGTGTTCATGGTGCTATATGATAGAGATTAACCCTTTGGCCCATTTGGGAAAGCTCTTCTGGCCGTGTCCACTCTCAGCCTGGGTCAGTAGGCTGCCCACCCCCAGACTACTTGCCTGGGATGAGGGAGGGAAGGAGTGAAGAGTGGTGAAAAGAGGTAGCCTTGATGTTGTGCAAGCACTGTTCAAGAGTAGCCAAAATATTGCTGTGTTATTAACACCATTTTATCCACAGACTCAAAATACAGAACAATGTGGGCTGCTATGAAGAAAATTAACTCCATCTTGGCCAATACACAGACAGGTTACCTTTTTTCTAATAAGAATCACAATCAGAGTAAAAATAGTATTGCTTTGGAAAAAGCCTTCTCTATTTACTACTTGGTCAATTGTGTTCTATATAGAGAACCACAGCGTGGTTTAAGCTCTTATTATCTTTTGGATCTGTTTTTGATCATGATCTGTTTTAAGCAGAGAGGGAAAGTTTTCAAAGGGACTCCCTGTTCATAAAAACGTTTTTATTTTTCTAGCACAGGCTTACTATTATCTCCCCTGCTATGCATGCAGAAATGCTCCATACAATTAAGCATAAACCCTCAGGTGCAAATTTACTAGCAGGAATAAAGATGTCAATCTGACATCTTTGTCCACTTTGACCACTGGCCTCAAGCATTGGATGCAGCCAAAGGGCACACAGCTCTGCAGCTCTCACTGTCTGACTGGGACTGCTGCTCCCCCTCTCTGCTTAATGGGGAGCACAATTACTTCAGAAGGTAATTGTGTAAATAGGCACAAATAGTCCAAACAGTGATCCACAAAGTGCAGACTAGCTTTTCAAGCGAACAGAGGAATATCTTGACCATGAAGTGCGTGAAGAGTATTTATATAGGACTGGAAACAGAATAAGGGTTTAATATACAGCATTTATTTTTGGGTTCTGAAACTAACATTCTTAGAGAAGAAAGATTCCTGGCTGGAGTCTATAGTGGAAAGTAGGGTTGGAAATAGAGTTAGGAGTTTGAACAAAGAGGGCCTCATGTTCCATGCTTAATAGTGATTTGGGAAAAGTTAGCTGATCTAAATTTATGACAGGATTAGAAGGAACATGCAGAGTTTTGGTCAGTGCTCTGCAGTCAAATATAAGGTTGGGGCTGAGGTTAATATGAAGGTTAAGGTTTGAGTTTCAAAATAGGCTTGTGAACTAGAGTTAACAAAGGAACTAACTTTAAGCAGGTTTACCAGTCTAGAGTCAGAGCTAATTCCGTGGAGAGCTAGGGGAAATGCTGTTTTAGCCAGCAACACCATATTCTTTAAGATGCAAACTAGGGGTAGGTGAGTGCTTGGAAATACAAGGAGTTAAGAGTTTTGGATAATACTGAGATCAGAAGGGCTACAATAACCTGACTTTGTGTTTGGTTCCATTGGGGCTTAAACGAACATAATGAACTTTGGTCTCCAGCAGACTGGAGTTTCAGATTATGTTAAATTTAGGGTTTATAAATTTGGGAAATTCTGGCCAAGCTGCTGTTACAGAGTCTCTGATTAGGACCTTGGAAATATATTATATTATGTTACATTCTCTGCTATAAAGTCTGCTTTTTTGGACTGCAAATCTTCATGTACTCTCACGATCCTATATGAACAATCCATAACCCTAGAGAGGCAAACTTGGAGATTAGAATTAAGCTTTGGAAGTCAGTGGAGGGCTCACCCACTGTGATTCTACAGGTTCAACAGCTTATTTTTAGGAGTGGTCCTGTTAGGAGCTAAGAGAGCTGACAGTAGCAAGTCTATTGCTGTCAAGCAGAGGACTGGGATCAGAGCCTCAGGTTTAGAATTTCAGAGAGGAAAATCTGCAGTTAATTCTTAGTATAAATAGGTTTTTCAATTTATTTTTAGCTTTGGCTCTGTTAGGGTCTATAAAACCATAGTGAATGTCTACCTCTTGCAGCCCAATGTTAAGTAAATTGTTAGGATTAGGGTTTGAAATAAGTTCATACAAAGAGGGAAAACTGAAGAGTAGTCAGCCTGTGATTTGAAAAATACTGCTAACCTATTTCTACTGCTGTTTCTATTAAGTGCCTGATGAACACACTGAGTTTTATCTTAACATCAGGCATAGGTTATAAGTTTAGAAAGTGCAAGGAAAAAAGTTCCAGTGATCAACTAAAGCATCAGCTCAGTTGTGAACTGGGGGAACAAACAGATTAAATTATTTGCTGCATGGCTGTACCCCATCCCTAGCCATCCCCAAATAAAATCCTAAAACTAAATGAACCAAGGGGTATTTTGCTCCTGAGAATTAAAATAATTTCTGAGATTATTCATTATGGATTAATTATTTATTAACCAGATCTCTGTTAACTACAAGAAGGAGGTTAGGCATCTTGATCACAAGCAGTCACATATAATTAAATGTCTAAATTCAGGCACTTAATCTCAAACCAAGTCCCATCCCAAATAATTAGCATGGACTACCCACTTCGCTTTGCCAAAAGCAGTGGTTTCAAAATTACAGCAGGTAACAAACCTGACATTTTCCCGTATCCAATTCTAACTCGTGCCAAGGACTGAAAGGTAGCTCAAAAAACTCAACAAAATCTCTCAGGTCTAAATAATACTGCTCTAAATTTGGCCCAGCCATGTTTTCTAACAACAATATTAAAATGATTCCTAATCTCTTGGCATTCCTTCTCCCAAACTCCAGATTTAACTCAGATGCATTATAATGGAGATGATGGAAAGTCACCTAGCATATTACCTCCTTTTGTGTACAAGTCTTAAAGGTTATGTTAGTGAACACTTCTAAACCCAGAATTGACCAGAGGTCAGAACTTTCTACCCTCCAGAATCCTAACCAAATTCTAACCCTTGCAACCACAACATCATTAGAAACCTAATATTTTATACACGTTGGAATCCAGACAAAATACCCTTGAAATATCCAGAGTTTATTACATTCCCCCAGGTCCTAAAGGAACCAACCATAAGCCTAGGTCAATTAATATATCTAAATCCCACAATAACAGGAGCTGCTCAGACTTTCCATTTTCAGAATACTGTACACAAATATAAGGAGCTAGGATTCTATGCTGAGCTTCATGCAGTGGCCATCACTTGTCCTAGTATAAATTCATGGCTAAAGTCAGGGTTAGGACTCAGAAATTGGCCCTGTCTGACTGACTGCTTTAAGACATTGGGGAACATACCATGTCTCAGTCTCTGCTAGTGCACTTTTCTCATGCAAAGTCAAGGATTTGTGTTCAAGAATAGGCTTTATTTGTGGAAATACAAGAGGCCAAAACGTGCCACTACCTTCTAAGCCTTTCATGACACAGCAATTATTGCAGCTCATGACCCTCTTGGGTTTTTTACCTTTATTTTAACCTTAACTGAAAATAATTAACTCTGGAGGAAAAGATTGCTACATGCATCATTAATTTCCAAAGCAATATCCTGGAATTTTATCTCTTAATCTAGGATTATAACTATAGTATTGGACTTAATTCTAGAGAAATAAATCAAATCCATCAAGTTTTAGGTCCTTTCAAGACAGGTTAGCAAACCTAATTGCACCATAGCTCAGTCCTCCCTCTATTTCCAAATATTACTATATTCCTAACCAAGAGCTCTTTGCTCTTGCTCAAACAAATGGTACCATGTTCCCCTTTCCCCTTGCAGAACCAGCTGCAACATTAGGGAAGCAAACCTATGGAAACGCAGCAGTAATTCAGTTCATCTTTCCTGTCTTTCCAAGGCAAACCCTCATCCTAGACCTAACCCTAGCCCTAAACTTTTATGTTTACTGAAGAACAGAGAAGAGGCTTGCTTTTAAAAAGCGATTCCTTCAAGCAAAATACTAAGTATAATCTGCCAGCTCCTCGAGCTCCTCGCAGTACCTGTCCAGACCCTTCAGATAAACCCACTGCCAACAGAGAGCAGCTGTCATGTACCAGCACGTCCCACTTCTATCAAGAAAAAGGTTTAAAGATATAAACTGGCTACATGTATCACAAGAGCTCCCCTTTGTATTCTGCTTGTCCTTTCTCTCTCTTCCTTAGTCATCCTGTCTGTGTGTGGAGAATACCTCGCAGTACCTCCGTTATCTGCCACGGCTTTATTAGCAAGGCAAAGGTTTTCAAAAGACCAAAAGGTAGAGGAATAAGCTACAAATAAAGCAAATAAGCACTGGATTCAAGTGCAGCCAGCAAGATTTAAGTTTGACACTAAGAAAATTTTTCCATGGATGTCTTATTAACAAAACAGATTTCTGAGATGATGCTGTTGTCTCTTACTGGGGAGGGAGGGAAAAAGGGCCAAGAGCCCATACACAAAACCAGCAGACACTGCCTTGCTCATGAGGAGGATGTCTCATAGTCCCTTTTAACTTTGTTTTCTGTGATTTGTACCTAAATGGCAAAATCAGATAATACAAGAGTGAATTACTATAGCTATACATAAATCTGTCTTCCCTGTGGGAGTGAGGAACAGATCATCTCCAGACTCCTGCAGTGAACAGTGCTGTGTCCCAGACAAACTCCATGTCTGAAAGATCCAGCTGCTTTCTCTTTAAGTATCAAGCACAAAATGGTTCTGATATTTCTTCACTGCATCTTGATTTTGAGTTTGTGCTTTGCATTTAGATACCAGTCAGGCTCAAACTCTGAAATGTTTTAAAGGGACAAAATTTGTAACTTCTCTAGTACAATGACTCTGATGTGCTACTATTCTTAAGGGAAGTCATATCTATTTGTTCACATTCTTTAAATGAAAAATGTGTGCTTCAATTAAAATACAAATACCTGCATTACTCAGTTGTCACACTAAAATAGACACTTTGGTCAAAGTATCCTCCAGAAGACTTTACAGAGCTCAGTCAAGCCCTTTAACTCACACTTAAACAAGTCTGTTTTGTCAAACCAAGCATCTGAGCAGGAATGACAAACAGCATGAACCCACACCAGTGAAATATAGAAAAAGAAAAAAAAACATGATAGAAGAGAGTAACACAAAAGAAAGAGGTAGAGAACACAGATAGTTTATCTGAAAGTTTAAAAAGTATTTTAGGAGCTGAAGGAGAAACAAAATAGATGTCTAGATGATTTATAGAAGCCAGAAGAAATAATATGCTTCAGCACTTAACTTTGTATTTATTACATAATGATTGCAAAATTCCTTGCAATTAATAAAAGTGTTATTTCCTTCCAGTAGACTACACTCTTGCGTACTATACGTAGGAAAGAAGAATTAGCAGGAATAATTTCCTAAATGGTCTGATTAATATAAAATGAAGCTATTTTTAGTTTCGATGGTCAAACTCTGCTTGTAAGATGCATTTTGCCTGTTAGTCTGGGACATGTTTCTCTCCCTCCTGAAATGAAGAGGAGTTTTTGGTTGCTGTGTGTTTATTCCTGTGGATTGTAATCTAGGACTAAAAGAGACATCAATCATTGTCCATTATCCTTTCTAAACGTCTCTTCTAAATGTCACAGCCACCTTACCCAGCTCTCCATGAATGCAGTGGGTACTTTTCTCATACTGCTGATGAAAGAGAGACTGGATCGAGTCAAATTTTCACTTGTAATTGCAAGAGCTTGAGAGCAGCAGGTCATCCCCGAGGGAGATGTAGAGCTCAAGCCGTACCCAGCCTTGTCCCATCCCATGGGGTGATGATGGCCATGAGAGTGATTATTTGTTGTAATCCGCCCAAGAGCCATGAGCATCATGAGGGCAGCCATGAGAAGCAAAGAGGGCTTAACTCAGGCTTGGAGCTCAGAGCATGCTGATGTGGGCACCCACTACCAGGGAGGCAGAAAGGTTGCATGCAGTGTAGTTATGGGTCAAGGTGAAGATATAGAACAATGGGCATGGCACACAGCAGCCACCTGTACCACCACCACCTGCAGGAAGAACATGACTTGTGTACCTCAAAGCCTTGAGGATTTGGCATCACAGACAAGACCTTGCTGAGGACAGCATACCCACAACCTATGAGGTCTGTGCCTTCAGGGTAGATTTTTTCATGTCTGTGGAAGCTTGCACTAGATCCAGCTTTACTGAACTGAGTTAAAAAAAAAAAAAACAACCCAAAAGAGAAATTCCAAGTGGTAATGAAAGTCTAGCTTCCTGGAGGAAATAAAAAAAATATTTGACTATGCCGCTGTTTATCAGGACTTAGGAGAAACGTAACCAACAAAACAGAAAGAAATAAAAAAATTCCATGGTCCAGTGAGCTTCATATGTTTGTATATGTATATACAGTTCATTAAATTGGTGCTTTAAAAAGCTTTATATCATTACCATAGTGTTATCTCATCCTTAATGAAGAGTACAGTGGCTCAACATAACAAAGTATCTCTCCTCCAGAGGCCCATAACACCTGTATAAATCTAGTGCTTTAAGACCCTTTCTTAAATTCAAATTCTTTGATTCCTTTAGAAGATGTTTCCCTGCTGGACACTACAAAAGGACCTCTGAAGTCTTGTATGTCCCCATCTGGTGAAAATTCAGACATATTCTGCATTTCAACGGTGTTTCAGCTTCTCTAAAATACTGATGTGGGGATGTCTCATAATTTTTCAATTTTAAAATTATCCCTTGCAAAGGCATTTGTAATGTTCCTCTGGAACCAACAACTTAGAGGAATGATAAGGAGAGTTCAGTATCTCAGTTCTCAAATGGCACTTCACAGGAAGGGGTGTTTAGCACTCTAGAATATGAGAAACTATGTTCTGTTTCATTTAAACAGTCTCTGCTCATGTTCTTTAACTGTTTGCCTTTTAGAGAAAACATTTGGTTGGATGCAACCACAAAATATGTTTCTTTGATCACTATAAATAGCTGCCTTTTGTTTATACAATGTGATTTATGCTTCAGCACAGCTAGTAAGATGCCAGAATGCAGCACGTTCTTTGGAAATCTTTCTGTCTGAGTTTTTTTCTAATATTCCTGGAATATCAAAACCAAAAACTGAACTCCAATCACTGTTATGAGGATGCCAGGTCTGTATATGCATCTCAGGCCAGCTCCTGCTGCAAAGCATTGCGGGCGGGACAGCTGAGATTTTGGCTGGAGGCACCTATGCTTCTTCCAGCAGCAAGAAATTGGTCGCCTGGTGGAGCACGTTCCTCACATGTTCAGGGTCAAACCAAGTGCTAAGCTGTGGTCAGGAAGGAGTTTTTGCCTGGTCAAATGGACAGAGAATTTTTGGGGGAGGCTGGTGGGAGAGGAAAGGTTGCCTTTCTGTTCGCTCCTCTGCTTTGCTTATGGTAAATTACCATTTTTGAGACCTCATTTTCAGAAGTGAGAATGTCACTGTCTGTTCTGAGAACTGAAATATAAGTGCCCCCACAAGGTCTGTATATGTATTCAGAGAGCATGAATAGCATGCTAAGCAAGGTATGTGCATTTGCCTGCTTTCTTTACCTTCAGGAAAACAAAATACGTTTGAGCAGGTTGTCAAAGCAGAATACATGTAGGAAGCAAGGGAAAGTATTGCCAAACGTACTGTCACCATTATATTCAGTTTGCTTTGCTTACACCTGAAAACCATACAGTTTTCTTAACACTTGTTTGCATGCTTATTCAGAAATGTTAATGTGAGCAAATATTCACAAATAAACCTAAATTGATAGCAGACCTCATGAAATACAGTTTAAGAACTCTGTGTTCCTAAAACCTTCTTAGAAATCTCAGATTGAGGAAGCCTCAGTTATCCCAGCAGGAAACAGAAACAATGAGAAGATAACATACACGATTAAACCCATGGTGCCAAGAGTGGACACTCATGAATAACGTACAGTCACTACTTGATAGCAGACAAATTTTTACCTTCTGGTAATGCCTGTCATATGCTATGCAAGCACATACAGCATGCTCCCCTCCTGAGAAGCTCACTGCCTAACAAGCACATTTCATCAGAGTGCTCAGAAAAACTGAACACATATTTCAACACAGTCACTGATGGTTTGTGAACTAAAAATAGCTACACTTGTCCTCTATGTTATTTTCAGGAAAACATTCGCTATATTCTTCTTTTAAGGTTGCAGACCTCAGCTGTCTTCTGCCAATGCGAAGGAAATGTGGAATATGCAACTGAAAATTTCATTTTCAAGGTACGCCTTGGATTAGATCTTGTATATTACTAAACATTCTTTATCAAGGGACTGGCAGCTTTTTTATTGCGTTCACAATAGTACCTTGCAGCAAATGCTCAGCTTCTCCTAATCACTTCTCTCTACAGCATTTCCCAGTTTCAGCAGGGGCATAATTAAACAGTATTACTAAACAGCCAAAAATAAGATATACCTTGCTAGGCATTTATCTGGAGACATTCATTACCAGTAAACACATTTTCACTCCATTCTAAGGGATGCTAAGAGAGATGCGTATATATTGTTGTTATGTGGCAACATGAATACTCGTGACCTCTAGTTATTCAGATTGTTTGGGATGTATTCTTTCCAATTTAGCAAATCTTGTGTTGTAAGAGGATGAGATTTGGAAGAGAGCTGCCTAAAAATAGAACTGCTGATCCCACAATGGTCATTACTTTACCCTCAGGCTTTATGCCTAACTGAACAGAAGTGCTTGCTGAGGTGCCGGTGCAATAACCTCATTGAATGTACTCTGCTATTTCGGGCTTATCACTTCAGCATCTATACAGACTCCAGCTTTGGAATCTGCATTTCCTAAAAGTCACGTATTACAGCAAAAAGCTACGCTATGTGCAAATCTTATGTTTAAATAATTTCAAGCTTTAATGAAGACTAAACACGCAGACTAAATAGATGCAGGAGCACATCTACAGTAGACAAAATGCTTATGATGGAGCTGTTTGTAACAGAAGGGAGCTTATCTTATTCTAAACTATTCTGTTTGGTTTTCTGTGACTGATCGTTTGTTTTTTTCCTGAATTTTTCAAAATACATTCAGTGCTATGTTCTTGTACCTTCCACGGACTATATTTAAAACACCATAATCATAAATCATATGCTGCTCGATACCCGCAGGCACAATCAGTTCTAATTCAATTGGTTAGCCTGCTAAAGGCTGCAAGGGTCCCAACCACCCAGCTGAGGTGAGTTTTTACCATCTGCTTCAAACGAGTAGCAGCAGACAAAACCGAACGTAGCTGACATGCAGGTCTCTCAAGGAGAAAAGAAGCCTTGGGCTGCTAAATGTCAAAACCGCTTACTTCTCAACCCACCCAAGTGCCGAGTCAGCTGTGTAGTTTGAAGATAAATGACCCACTGAGCTTAAATACAACTGCTTTTGCAATTTGCAGTGCCTGAAAGGAGAGTAATTTAATCTATCACGTTGCTTCCTTTATCAAACCCATAACACCATCTGAAGTATAATAGCTTTGCTTTCAAATTAACAATGCATAAACCTATGAGCAAAACAGAATAGCTGTAAAGCGCCAGTAGTCTCTCAACTGCACTTCATTTTCTAGCAAATATATAGCTGAGCAGATGCAGGGGTGGCCTTGTGAGAGAGTCAAAATGGCTGCTGCGCCTCCCTGCAACATTCCCGTGAAAATGCTGTGCAAATACTAATCATTCCTTTTAATTCCTTTTCTCTTTCCCCTCCTCACTGAGCACAGGCTTTCAATGCAGAGTGATGAGCAGGGAAGAAAGCTAGTGTCCATCAAAAAGGACAATAACAGAACAGGTCTCATTTCAACCCAGGAGCACTTTCCTCAGATGGACCCATGTATTTTGCAACCACTCCAAGGAGAAAATGAAAAGCAGTATCAATAATGCCTTTAAAATGCAGAGCAAAAATGTGCTGCACAAGGCAAGGAGAGCACAGGAAGACCAGGACTAAATGAGAAAATGTTCAGATGCTGGTCCATGAAGTGCAAGACTTGGGCTGCTTTGATATGGCCTCCCCTTTCTACAAAGATGTTGGGATGCAATCCAGTTGGCATCTAGTGTTGCAGGCAGCTAGTGAACCAGTCCCCCATCTATTAGCAGAAAAATTCCTTAAGTAGTCCAAGTGACAAAAGCTTTCCAGAGAGAGATCCTGCATAGAGAATTGTAGATCCCTGCAGCAGTATGGACAGAGCTACTCCAAGGGCTTTCCAGGGGCACCTGCTCTTGCCACTGCTCAGGAGGCAGCTGGGCATTTATTTCAGGAGCATACATTTGATGAACACCTTTTCTGTCTATGAGTTAGGTGCACTGCCTATTTCATACACAAGGACACCCTACTGACCCCATTGACGTTCTGAATTTCAACTTCCCTCATAATAAAAGTGTGATAAAGAGTTACAGATGTGGCACACTTCACAAAAATGTAATTGAAAAGGGCTATATTAAGAAACGTTTAAAGTAATTTTCCCTTGATCTCACAGATTCACATAAAGTTTTGTCAATTACTAGCAGTGAATTTCTTAAACATATATTTTTACACATTTTTAAAATATAAAGTATTTCTAACAGTGTGTGCTTTATAGATGTGCCAGATTTCTAGCACACTCCATTATGAACAAAACCATATTTGGTGTCTTAAACTTTACACACATGGACTTGGACCCAAAATGACATTTTTACATGAAAATTTCAATGGTTATCTGACCATTCAAGCAAAATGAAAACAAAAAATAAAAAATCTTCCATGTGCAGGGTTTCCTTTGTACTTCTAAATCACCCTGAACCCAACAGTCTCAGCAGACTTTTCCAAACACCGGTCAAATTTTGCAATGGCTGTATAAGACTGCATTAAGACTAACACAGGCACTGCTGGTAGGAAACTGCTGATGTTCATAGGTGGCTGGTCCTTGAATAGTAATTTTCCCCTCAAAAGCCAGCTATGTGCTCCCTGTATATGCTAGTGGAGTCATGATTACTTAACTCTCACAGTCAAGGAGAGAGATGAAAATGTGAATTTGAAATAGCTACTTGCATTACGGGATGGAAGCCAGAATTGTACAAAATTATTACATTAAAATTCTTAACTCCAGCTGTCTTGATCCAAGTTGAAGATTCATTCATAAGCACAATTCATAAACAAATTAAGCAAAAGGATTATTGTGTATTCTATTCCTGCAGTTGTTCCCAGCTGTATGCATTATAACAGCTCTTTCCTAGCAAGTCTCTAGTCAGAATGGTATTTGCAGAGATGATGTGACATTTCTGCTACAGATTTTATGATTTAAAGAGTCTTGGATCCATCCTACTTACATTTTGCATAGCTATTATACCCGCTGTATTGATATCTGGTAAACATAAGCAATTCAAATCCAACATAAAAATCTTCTAATTCCTTAAAACCCTTCCCTGTGCTTAGAGGCTCATTTGTTGTACAACAGAAAGGATCCCTAAAATGCAGCTGAAGTCACCTAAAGCAGTGCTATATAAAGTTAGCTTTTAAATTTGTTCATGGTTTACCAATATGTAAGAGAAAAAACAATTGTGTTGAGAGTTTACCCGAGATTACCCGAGACAGTAATCAAGGGAAATATGTCACCTGTTCTGAGGGCTGTTTCTATGCAAGCTCATCCTATTTTCTTTCTAATCATGTTACCCTCACCTTTGTGAAAATATGTGGTCTGTTGCCTTTCCTGTACTTCTGGCTTGCTTGCACATCATCTCTACCTAAGGAATTTGGTCACTTATAAGAAATAAAATAACCCCTTTGTGCTCCAGGGTAAGGTCAGCTGGTTAAGAAAGAGACCAGAAAGACAAGGATTCTGGACTGAGGGAATTTTCTTATTCTCAATGACAAAGTAATGAACCTGAAGTTCATTTTCTGCGTCAGGATTCCATGACAACATCTATATTTGTTCTCTCTGCCACTTTTTTGAATAAAAACTTACGTAGCTCAGATTTCTGAGGTATTTCTTTGCTCTGATCATAAGTGGAAAAAAGACCTTTGTTCACTAATTTAGTAACAGCCCTTGTCTAGAAATTAGATATGATACACTCTCTATTGGATATCAAATACAAAGAATTCAGTGTTTACCTTAAATACCTGCATCAGACCAAACCTCTTCCACAAGGAACACGAGAGAGTCACAAATTTTACTGCACAAACAAAATACTTCAATCAAGATAATTTAATGCTAATGCAGAAATATGATATCTTGAAAAAAAGTTTACCTAAATTAGATTTTTAATGCTTTCTTTTATCAAATCTTAAGAATACAGAAATTGATTACCTGTGTTCTAAAACTGTATTTATTTGAGCTATTAATCTATAGATACCAAAACTCGTATAAAGTTTGTTAACCAGGATATACACTTATCAGAATTATAGGTTTCATATACAAAAGATTATGCACTAAGGTTTGGATCCTCACCTGCAGAGTTAAAAGTTAACAACTCCAAAACAATAAATAAACAGCAAGTTTAAGTTAACAAGGATGGTCATTAACACAGTCTGTTTACTGTCTGAACAGGAGATGGCTCCAGCTAGCCATACCCAAGGGACACCAGTAGTTCTTAAGTGCAATGTTACACTATCATTAAGCTATAAATGATGAGGAATCTTGCAGAGGAGACATAAATGTAATGCAATCTGAAGGAAAGCATGAATATGCAAAGAAAAGTTTGTCTCCAGATCTGAATCACTTTAACTGTGAGCAGTCTTCATAACTCAGGAAGTTCAAAAGAGGTAGTGAGCCTCTGTAACTTATCTGTTTCTAAATTTGGTAACTGTGTGAATCTAGGGATTACAGAAAATAAATATTTAGTTTACGTTACACAGTTGTCCAATTCTGAAAGGGAGTGCTGGAAACTGCCAAATTAAATGGCATTCCATCCATACCGGGGTGATGATCTCAAAACTTGGAGTATTGTGTATCTTAAACTGGACTAGCACTTTCTAACACTCCAGAATATTAAAATATTTTTTTGCTTTTTGGAAAGCAACACATTTTAGGCACAGTTATATCTAGTCTTTCTTAACAGAGCCAGCAAATTAATGGGCACAGCTCTTTTCTCTGCTGCAACTGATTTCAAAGCTCCATAGCAGAAGAAAACTTTAAATCAAGGACTTCCCTTTTTACAGGCAAAAACCTTAGTTTTGGAGAAGAGTTTTGGTGGATGTCTACTTCGGGAGGACAAGCCATCTGCCTAGAACCATTACAAGAGATATTTACATTGCCACTTGCTTCTATATGAGTAAAAATCTATTACCAAATTTTAGCTACAGGAATAAAATAATAGAATGCAGAGTACTCTGCTCCTCTGTTTTCAGTAACAGAGAACAATTGGTACTTGTTAGTTCCAGGAAAAAAAGAAGGGGGATTTTCTCAATAAAAATCAGAACAATAGAGGAAAATTGTTTCAGGACATTTGGGTATTCACATACGTGATATCAGCATTATTCCAGAGCTGCTTAGACCTTATCCAAACCTAGAAAAGCCAAAATCCTTTCAAAATCTCATGGGAAATAAAGGTCTGGGCAGATGCCCACAGAGAAAGCAGCCTTGTTACAGCTGTAGCTGCTAACCTTATTGGAAACTTGAGTTCCCAATTGCTAGCAGATACTACTATCCACCTGTAAGTGCATGTAGATCAAAACTGGAGCATGTAGGATGGAACCCCTCGCTTCCCTCTCTCTTGCACAGGACATGTTTTTTGTATTTTTGTTGCACCTATGTATATAGATTAAAAGGCGGGTCCAAATGAAACTCTTGATTTTAACTAGTTGTCCAAATTGGAGAAGTCTAAAAGTAAAAGGGAATAACACATCAATTTAATACAGATCAAATTATTTTCTTAAAGCATTCCTTTTTAAAGATGCACTGGTTAATACCTTTGTTGGTTTTTCTGTACATAATAAATATATCTTTTTTTTCCCTCCTCTCCTATTTTCATGTATTTTACTTTCTATTTTACCTGGGCCTCCTCAAATCTGTACCTGTGCAGTCATTTTCAGACTTTCCCCAGGTATGGATCTAGGGGGACAGGGTGGCCAAGGACATTATAGCTCTTAATGTTACCAGTGCAACATGCATGTCCCAGATTAAGTCTGACACCAGTCTTGCAGTTGTGTTAAGCCACACAGACACTGTGCCTGGACTCCACCTGGTCCTGTGAATAACATCTTCTAAACCCTGCTGGATTATTTCTCACAAATTGACAACTGTATGATTCAGTCCTTTTATCAGAGTAAGAATAACACATGGACACAGATCCCCTCATTCTTGACAGACGTCTGAAAGCCTGGGTAAAGGAAATAGTCTTCTGTCTTTATGTTTTGCAGATTTCAATCAAACAGGCATCCTCAGAGTTTACCAGGAGAGTTGAACCCACATTAAAAACAAACAAACAAACAAACAAAACAAAAACAAGGTACCACGCATTTCTATCCTCCTATCCAGGAACATAGTGTTTTGAGGTGTTGGTATCAAGGTATTGGTAATGCACAGACATTTTTTTTCCCTTTTGAAGAGAATTGAACATGCATTTCCCTGGGGGATGCTCTAACTACCCAGCTGTATCTCACTGTAGAGTATGTTGCCTGACTCCTTCCTATTAAAACTAATCCCCTCTGACTAATTAAATATCTATTTGGTCAGGAAGAAGCATGACGTTGCTGCCCTATAACTAGCAGATTCACCTGGGAATCCATTTTAAGTAATGAATTTACATCAGGCATTGGCTGTAGGAGGGCATGAAATGAAAGTCTTCCCTGAAGTCTGGGTAAGTGCCTTAACCACTAAGATACCAAGTCTCCAACAAGCTTCAGTTTTCACAAGTAGAACATCTTTAGCAGGAGAAACCGTGATGGTCTTCACACCTCCAGGCATGCTTGTTAACGAATTCATCAGAGCCAAATGCTACGTGGGCTCAATTTACCTGAATATCGGATTACTTCTACCATCCTGCATGGTGGAACGTTTTGTGGAGAAAAGGAGGCACCTATACGTGCTCCTGCCTGTGACTGCCAGTTGCAGATGGACTCCATGGAGCCAGGAGGTGTGCTGGAAATACACATTCTCCCTGGGATTTCTCGCTTTGAGCTATCAAAAATTGGCAGCCACTTCGGTAAATTTTAGGAGTTCAGATCAAATATACTTATGTATAGCACTATATGGAGCTATGTACCTAACTGAGGGCTTTGGATCCCCTGATGCCAAAATCCTTTTGTGGATGTGGCACTCTAGAGGTGGCTACTTCTGTGGCAGAGAAATGAGCTCTGTTCTTTAATGCCCCAAATTATCTTCTTAACAACTAGGAAAAGCACAGCCCAACCCTCCTAAAGAGCCCGTCCTTTGTACTGTTTTTATAGCACCTGTTTTTATAGCACACACCACAATGAGACAAGGGAAGGATAAACAAAAAGAGATTCATTTTCTGACTTGCAACCAGCCTTTTGGGTATGGAATGTAGTGGGATGGATGGGGAAATGGGCTGCAGTCATTAAGCTGTGGAATCAGCAATTTGTTTAGCTCCCACAAAGCCCATGACAAAACGTTTATTGAGTTAATGCAAATGTTTCAGCCCTAAGTAAAATGCAATAATACTCTGCAGGTTTTTTTATTATGAAAAAAAAAAAATATCATCATCCCTCTGTGCTGAAAAGGCAAAATATTTAATACCACCTTCAAGAAAAAAGTCTTCTCTATGCCTAACAAACAGTAGTTAATTTACAAAATAACTCCAGCTGTGCTGTCTCTGCTCCCCAGTCAGCTGACATCCCTTTTTGGCATGTTATCTTGTGCCTGTAAAGATACTTGACAACACTTTTTTCCCCATCCCATTTATTTGAGCTTTAGATTCAGAATGCAAATATATGGTAAAGAGCATATGCATTGTTTGCAATAAGCAGCAAAAGATTCACTGTTTTAAGTTTTGAACAAGGTGTGAAGGTTGGTCAGTCTATGGTTACACAAGAAGCTGAGTTCAGAGTTCAGCTCTCATGCGATTTCTGCTTCATTTACAGGCTCCGCTATAAATTATTTCAAGTATAGCAGACTGGCACTGCATCGTATTTCACTATATGGAACATAAAGAAGAATAATTGCCACTTGAATGAGAAGCCAGAGTAGTCAAGACGCAAGTGAAGAATAGTTGGAAAAGGGTTAGTTCAGGTCAAAATGCTGCTACACCAGCTTGTACATAGCATATGAGTCAACCGCTGACACGGACAGAAACTCTGAAGATAAGCAGTGGTCTTATGTAAGAACAGGGAAAGAAAATGAGTTTAAAAAAGGCCACTGGGAAACTCTTTAAGTATTCTGCCAACAGAGAATACTGTAGCAACTTGGCAAGGACCGTACTGAATGACTTCTTCAGTGAGGCACAGTGGATGAACTTTTTAGCAGTTCTACGCAAAAATTAAAGTACAACCCTAAAAAAAAGGGGGGGGTGGTAAGAAATAGCTATAAAAATATATATTCTACCCAAGTATACTGTAAAGAACTTAGTGTATGTGGAAACAGGAAGATATTCAAACATCTTAAGTTATCCATTTATGAAGATCCTTCACCATAACCAATTTTACCCCCTTTTGATCAACAAGGGCTGGTCTGACATTGCTAAAATTTGTATTTGAGGAGTGCCTATGGCAACAAACTAAAAGTCTACAATCTAAAAATCACCTCTCAATGTCTATGTTAAAACATATGGAAGATGACCAGAGAAATACATTTCGCTTTAAAATCTTCAAAAAAGGATTCCCCCCAGAAAATCAGGAAATTTGATTCCTCTTTCAAGGTACTGAACACAAGTACTCCTAAACATCAGGAATAATTTTGCCAGGAAGAAAATGTTATACAGTTTTCTCTGTCTGAGAAACAGACACTTTTTTTTCCTAATAGTGGCTGACCACTTCTTAGCCCAGTGTGTATGCATACAAACACACATAACTAATTCCTAAATATTTTCCATCTCAGACAAACCTATCAAATTCAAAACAATAGCATCATTAACTCTTTTTTTTTGTAATTTTTAGTTAATTAATATAAATGAAACAAAGAAAATCTTCATATTGACAAAAGCATTTAATAGGTAATAAATGAAGAAAATGCTTGAATTACTTCATGTTTTTATCCTGTAGCAAGACCTGTTTATAAATTAGATTCTATGGATTCTCTCTGTGAAGTTCTATAGTCTTCTAGACTGGAGTCAAATTCCTGAACTTAGAGAATTTCTGATCCAGGCTTAGGTCTAAGGTATGCAGCAGAAACTTCTTTTGAGTATGTAAATAATAAAACAAGAAAAAATATTCAGAAACTCCTGGGGAGAATACACAGGACTGTATCTGTAGAATTTCTATTTTAAGCATCAGCAAATGCTCCCATGCACATCAACGGGGAAAATAAGTCTTTTAAACATAAGATACCTGCAAGTAACCTGAAAATATGTATTTGACTATTCTTTTTTTTTTTTTTATTCCTGTTGGAAAAGAAATGAAGGCTAGAAAAGATAGCAGGATAGCTGGTATTGATCAAACCAAGAGATGCAGATACTCAACAGACCTATAAAACTGTGCCCAGTAACTGGCTCATCAGGAAGAAATAGCCATATATTTTCTCTTTGGATTCTCACCTAGGAATTCTCCATAAATATAGTGGGGAAAGGATAACTTTTTACTCACACTTAAAAAAGGTAGAATTGTGTATACCTGTGAGTGTAGTATTTAGACGTACTGTAGAAAGTATAATAATTTATATGCTCTCTCTTTTGGGAATTGGGAGGAGGAAAATTCTTTAGCAAAGAAATTGTATGAAAAGTGAGTCCAAATGAAAGGCTGAAGAAGCTATCAAAGAAAGTTACCAAATAAAAAGATGAGTTACAATAAATTCATGTGTTTTTTCTACTTGACTCAGAAAAAAAAAACTGAAGTAGAGAGGTAAAAATGGTACTATTTTAAGACAATCTCAAGATTTATTGAAAGATATTTAGTATTTCTGACTTCAATTTTCTTTATTTAAAAATAAATTCTTTGAGGAGCACTCAGGTCACGTTTTCAAGCTTCTTGTTGAGTAACCACAAAATGGTAAATGTAATTTAGAAAAGAAGAAATCTGAAAGTCCCAAGATGATCCTCTAATTTCTAAGGTCAACTTTAAAAAAAAAAAAGTTACATTGACTGTATCTGTGACATTTGGCAACATCCCAACTTTCTTCTCCTCCTACAACAAAAAACCAAGTTATGACTTGAATGCAGAAGACGTTATACCTAAAAGCCATAGGCTGCCCTTGTACTTCATCCCAGGGTTTTAGTGGAAACTTCCATGGTCTCCTCTCACCTGCTTCTCTCCTCCCAGTCAAAGGGAACATGAGAGATTTATTCACGGGAAGTGTTTTCCCAATGCTGTGAATTGGCCAAAGGAGGAACCTACTCCAGAGAAGTACTCCTCCAGTGCTGTGAAATCCCTGGCTTAAAGAAATACATTGCTACTCACAACTCCCACACAATTTTCCTTTTCCTCCTATGCCAAGCTTAAATGAAGCAGCGTTTTTCTCGACCTAACCAAGCTGGCATCCAAACAACTATTCCCCCAGCATTTGCATGCTACATACCCAATGCTCTCATGTCAGAATGAAAATACAATTTGAGAGGAAAACTGTGGGGATGTTGCAGGCCTGACTCTAATTGTGTTGATCTTATGGAAACAATGTCCCAAAACACATTGTGCCTGTGCAGTACGCTCATGCTTAGCATTCCAGGCCTGCTTCCCATGAGCCAAACTGTTGATCTCCCTTATGAAACATGCACAGGAGACAATTTCATACCATACGCACAGCCCTGCTTAGCAAACGTCCTCCCTTCAATGCAGGGTGCTTTGCCATAGTGTTTAATTCAGTTTATTAAAGAGCCTGCCAGCCCATCCAATGGCCCGGGCCTGAAGGACACAAACCACACTGGACTTCTGTACTGCTTTGCAGGTAAATATTCTTCTTATATCAAAGTCTACAGAAGATTTATGTCCTGGGGAAGTGGTTAAAGGGCTTTCAGGTACTGAAGACAGCCCTTTTTTTTTTGTCTCTTAAAGTTACAGTGACACAGCTTGTCCTCCATACCAGGTTTAACTCACAATTCATAAACCTGGACAGGTAAAAAAGAGAGGAACAGTAAAAAAGCTGAATCCATATACTGAACCTCTAAGGTGCTTGAAATGGGAATCATTGATTTTTAAACATGGGAGAATAAGGACCTTATGTGAATACATTGATATAGTAACAGATAAAGAACAATATTTGTAACAAATGTATTTTATTTATATTCTTATTCTTCAAGGCAGTTTTGGTTCCCTGCATTTTTTTATTAAAAAAGAAAAGCCAGAGCTGGAGCACCAGTGCCCAAAATCTGGAGTAGACAACAGCCTCTTCTGTATTCACTCTCAGTACAGAAAAAGCAGGGATTTTTCCATTTTGCACATGATTCACGGTTTGCTGCAGTGATGCCACTAAGCTAGCAGCGCGTATACCTCAATACAAATTAGCAAGGGCTATTATTCTGCCATTTGTCATAAAATCTCTCTCTGGGAACACAGAGCACATATTTCATTTCACCACGTCAAAAGCAGGCTTGACAGCAAGGCCCAACTTAGTGCACCTCCTGCAGTCAGCAACAAAAAACTTGCAAATAGTTTCTCAGATAACAATGACATTTCATGAGGGCACAGAATTTTGCTAATGTGCCATCCCATTGAGGAACTTTTGCCTGACAAACAAGAAACAGAAATCCTTGCTCCAGTACCACCACCACCACCAGTTCCCATTGACATCAGTAAGTGCCCTGAGACCTTCAGCGTCCACAGATTAGCTGAAAATACATCATTAGTCACAGTAGATCATATTGTTGCTGACTGTTAGCCACTGATTTTCTATTTAGCTTTAATGGAAAATTCAGCACTTGCTAAAGCTGCCAAATTAACAGCATTGACTAGAAAACTGAAGTCACTTGACGAGTGAAAAAAAAAATTAAGAACAGTCCAAATTTTTCCACATTGTCAATATTTGCTCCTTGGAGCAAGTCTGAAGAAAAAGGATCTTCTATATTACTACTCATTTCACTTTGATCTCTATAGAGACAGCACGGAAAAGTACTAATTTATGGCAGGATTTCAAAACCCTGACAAGATTCCTTAGTCATACTCGTATTTTATTTCCCTGATAAAGTTCCATTAGCAAGCTATTAGTCTCCAAGAAGAATTCACATCTTATTTGAAAGACTTCTCTGCTCCATATCCACCTGATGCTATGCCCTCTAGCCAAATTACTAGAATATGGAAGGGTACAGTATGTAGTTTAGTATAAAGCTTCTGTATATATGGGTGAGACTGTGTTTGTGGCTTTAAGTACTCTCCAACCACAAAGGCAGCTCACTCCTTTATAAAAAAAAGACACATTTCTTACATTAAACAACCTAATCATGTACTTTTTGAAGTCCCACCTTCTCTCAAATTGCAAACTAAGAGATAGAATTAGTGTCAGGAATTCTACTGGTAAAAACATTGGTAATTTTTTCTGGAAAGTTAGTTAATACAACCATGGTCAACCTTTGCTTTGAACAAAAGTAAAATCAAAAAGTTAATTTCTCCTCTCTTCTTACATCCTAATGTTACAATCATGGTATTAAAATATTAAAACAAACAAACAAACAAACAAAAACCCAACAAAAACAAGCCTATAGCAAGAAGGATATAAAAGAGCTGGAATAAATTGGTTAGAGAATTATAAAAACACCTCTTACAAAGACGTCTACCTTCATAGGGGAAGTCTTGGGAAAGAATGAGAATAACCTTCTCCCTTTCTGCCCCCGAAGACCCTGCTCCCTCTTACTAGGTAGGAATAAGTAGCCTACTAAATCTTGCATTTTCACTTGTAAGGGTTGGAGGAGGACATTTAGCAAAAGGAAAAATAAAAAAGTCATAATAAAGTCACAGTCTAGCATTATTAGCAAACCAAAAAATGCCATCATACTAATTAGATCTCGGAAGATGTGAGGAATGTAAAATCTAGTATCAACTACTGAAAGTAATCCTGCCAGGAAAAAAAAGCAATATTATTATTAATGAATATTTTATCCACAAGACTCTCATTTCCCAAATTCCTGCAGTTGAAAACCTGAGCAACTACAGATGAAGTCAAAATATAAAAGAACAACAACAACAAAACCCCCAATCCCTCCCCAAACCTTTTTTCAAAATTCCCAAATCCTGAATAAATGAAATGAGAACTTGTCAGAAATCATTAGTCTCTGTTGACTTTAGTAGAGGCTAACTGAATGCAAGTCCTATCAAAATGTAGCAAAGAATTTCAAATTTCATTTTCAAAGGATACAGAAAGCTGGCAGGGCCTCAGTCACTCCACTGTTTTCAGCCCCAAAGCACAACCCAGATGCTCTGGAGCATATTAAAGAATATGGGTTGCTACTAACTACTTTTCAGTAGTTTTTTTCCTTTCCCCTCACCCCTCCATTTCCTGAGATACCTTTTGGCTGCAATGTTTAATCCTTGTTTATTAGGTTTTAGAAAATGTTTTACAGAGTGGGTCAGTTAGGTCTTGTGGACTATTTTCTACACGCCACCGAAGACTAAATTATCATTGTATGTGTTCCTGTGTTTGCAAGAACAAGAGTCCACACTCAGAGTCGTAAGTGGGCGCATCAAGTCTTACAGGCAAACAGATCAGGAGGAAGATAAGAAGAAAATCTCCAGCATTGACCTACTAGGAGTCTTATGTGAAATAAAAGCACTGAGACGGCAGCAAACAGATCTGCCAAGTACCTTGTGTCTGACTGACTGCCATACACCATGCTTTCTTTCACTGCTGTCCCTTCCTTCCGCTCCTAATTCAATACCTACTTTTCTTACAGATTTTATGTAACACAAAAATCCCTCTCATACTCACAAAATTTCCTTATCCCTCAAATTTGCTGCTGCTAATAGCATTTAAGTAAAAGCAATCTCAGACGATTCAGGGCTCTCTTTATTCTACTATGTGAAATGATAGTGTTTCAAGGATCTAAACCCTGTAAAACAGGGTTTAAAATCAATGAAATGTGCATACAAATTCCCCAGAGTAGAGAAAACGGGAGCCTGATGTTCCAGAGTGTTTCTGCTACACTGGTGACAAAAACCAACTGACTCTGCTGGAGTTATACTATTACAAATGAGAAGACATTAAAACCATTTCTTGACATCCTATGAATATTATAACAATTTTTTGCAGGTCTTTTTTATACGAATCACATTCTTGAAGACAGCAGAGTTATTCCCATGAGCACAAGACTCTGTAGAAGAAATAATAAAGGGAGCCAAATAATTGAAATAAATAAAATGCTGATGGTAATTGGCTTTAATACATTGTGATAGATCATGCCTATTTAAAATTAATAGAGCTAAAATTTGGGTACAGTCTTAGAAGGCAAGTAAAGAACCACAGTCATTACAATATTCTGTTAGTCATTACTGCACATTTTTCCAAAAATCCCACAACACAAATTTTCCACATATCTTTTGTTTTCTGCTTTCCTTTATATTCAAAGGACAATGGTCTATTACAGCTAATTGCTTCTATATTTTTCTGTACTCCTGTATGCTGGTGGATACAGAAGTAAAGAAAGTAGGAAAGCTAGAATGAAAGAAGCTTGAAAGTACGAGATGCACATTAGATGATTTACTGGAAAATACAGTGCTGTATAAAACATTTTCAATCTAGCATGACTAATCACTTGACAGCGTTTCTGTTCAGGAAGAAGATCGGAATCTCTTTGTACCTTCACCCTGCCAGACTCCATGTAGCCACAAAGAGTTTGCAAACAGGGTAATTTATTAGCTCAAAACCATGAGATGACCAGTGCAGAGGGTGATTGTTTGGTAGCAATCAAGGGATGTATCTATTCAAGTGTGTCTTTTGGCAAGGTTAGGATAGACAAGACATGAATATAAAAGAAAGGAGGAGTAACCAATCTCACTTTGCTGGTGAGAGAGTGAGGCATAGATCAGCGAGATGACTTCACATGCTAAGAAAAAGCAAAGAGGTGAAGCCAGAGCTCTCAAAAGCCCCAAGTCTTATTCATTTTCTTTTAACGTGCCTTCACAGCTACTGCTATCCTACCACAGCAAGTGTTTCTTTCTCAGCCTGTGAGTTTCACAGTAAAGCAAAATTTCCCAATGCACCTCATTTTCCAAAGCACTACAAAATGTCACTGGATGAGTACAGTGTTTTCTTGTTGGTGGTGGTGTTTTAAAAAAGCCACATTCTCTTTTTGAAATGAATTATTAATGCAAACAGGGTAATTTATGAAGTACTGCCAGTTATAGTCTAACTACATCAGGTTTTATGTATGAGTTTCCATCATGCTGAACTAAGAGTTTAATAATATAGCTGTCAGAGTCACTAAAGATAGCAGAGCTTTAAAAGCTGTCTCTCAACAAAATGGTGTCCTAAATCTTATGAAAGATAAAGGATGAAAAACAAATTCTAGGGAAACAAATCCATAGATCTTTGGCCCCAACTATTAGCACATTTTCCTCTAAATTGCTTTTAATAAATAAAATAGATGTATGAATGATGGGGAAAAGAAGATCTGTGTCTGCTACTCAGTTCTGAAAGAAAATTTTCCAATTCGAACCAAACACTGGCCTGTGACTCAAAGCCCCTTAACTGGGATGTTGTAGAGCTGTACTTCCCTTGAAGAATTTTTTTCTCTACTTATTAAGAAAAGTTTCAACTTCAGGGAGAAATTACAACCTCTGTCTGACACATGCTTAATTTTACTCATATAAGGACTGTAAATGATGTAGCATAAATATTACTGCTTCACTAAATAACTATGATCAGACAAATTCACTGAGACATAATGAGAGCAATTATATAAAAATTTAAACAGACAGAACAAACAAATTAAGTAGGAAAAATGTTTGCCTTAAACTAATCCTTTTTGTTACCCGTAAATAAGGAGGATTAGCCAAAATTTTTCAGCTAGTTATAAAAATAAAACAGGTTCCATATTTTGACAGGATATATTCTATAGGCAGAATAAGAAACTACAAACTAGTTTTAGGTCATCTTAATTTCAACAAAAGCATTAACCTGGTTTTGCTTTCTGCGCTGGTGTGTCCAGTGGAGCTGACATATGGACAGCTTGTGAGTGTTGAGGTCTGCAAGGAAGCGCAGTGATTTCTGGTTCTGACTCAACTCTGCTGTGAATCAAGAAAGTGTTAGGATTGCTGCAGCTTTGTACACATAGGCTTTGGCTTCTGTAGTTTAAAGTGTAATGTTTACAGAGGGCTACACCACAGTCCATCCTGCCTGGCCAGAAGAGTAAGATTTGCTATTCGAACCCTGCTAGAGCTACTTAGAAGCTACATCCTCCCAGGTGGGTTAGTGGGAAGGGAAATTCAGTACATGAAGTCCTGATATAAAATTTCTGTGCAGCTTTGTATGGCGTCATCTTAGCTGGGACATGTGGTATCCACATGGAGTTCACATAGAGTGTACAGTCACAGATTGCATCTTCTCCCTTCAGCACGTGTCCTGACATACTTGAGTTCAATTACCTTGTTCATCATCCAGTACAATTTCAGTGAGTACAGACGCCTCAAACTAACTAACTAATGAAATAAATAAATAAAACCAGTTATATCTGAATTTATATTCTGCTCACAGAATTATCCCTTTTGATGATAGCTAGATGTGCAGATCAGGCTAGCATAGCATTTAATTTTGTACAAGATTCAGGCAGAAAAGCTTTCTCAGATTGATTAATTATGTTAATAATTGTTCCTATCTCTCTAAATTGTTTTTTGCAGCTGTAGTGTTTCTTAGAAACAGCTTTATTGCAGGAGTAAATTTTTTGGTACTTTTTTTTTTTCTAAAATCATATTATTTTGATAAGAAGAAAAACATAAGACAAAATAATATTCTCACTGTGGCAAATTCTTGTTGTTCCATGTTAGCAGGCAAATTTTTCCCATTAAGTTGTTAAAGTCACTAAAGCACAATTCCTTATTAAAATACATTTCTTTAAAAAGTGGAGCCTAGCAGGATTTTACTTGCTTTTTACTTTTCCTCAATCCAGAGCTTTGTATTCACACCAAAAGTTATACTAGGACTCTCATATTTTTTTTTCTCTATTGTTTTTTGCCTATACCCTACCTTCTTCCTTTACATTTTCTAAGTTTTGTTATAGATTGATTACTCTTTTGGGAGCAGAGAGTGATACTCCTCTAGAGCACCTCCTCTGAGTCAGCCTGTGGAGGAGAAATTCCTTCTCACTCCATGCACTGTAAATAAATTGTATGCTAAGGAAAGCAACCTTTTTAAATGTCATCGTGTCTTTTATTTTACACATCTTCATCTTTCCAATCTCAATAAGCCAACTATTATGAGTCAGACCAGAAAAGACAAAACCAAGCAAAAGGAAGTGCAGGGTTACCTCTGCTTTCCAAATAATTAGGTATTTTAAATTAAGATTATGGCATTATAATCTCTCAGCTACTATTTAACTTTCCCTTACCACTGTGAGGTACATTTCGTACAGTCCATTTCTGGAGGGAATTTGAGCAAGGTGATTTTATGTCTCTACTTCTGCAGAAACTCTTGCCATCCACATTTATCAGTCCCTAAATCAGCAATTAATCTTACAGCCAAGTTAAAAATCAATCCTGATCCCTAAATCACTCTTGATTCTTGAACGGTGATTTGACAGCAGTGGTACTGAAATCACTGATCCTTCAAGCATCCTTGTACCCCACACAGTCTATCAATCAAAACTGCAGCTCCCAACCCAGTCACAGCCCTCAAAATCCCTGTCTACAGTGTCCCACAACCCCTCTCCTACTACTAGCCCTGCTCCTTCATCCCCACATCCTCTTCTTCCCACCTCCTACCTCAAATTTGCTTCATGAGGTCATTCAGCATCCTCTTCTAATGCAGCAGAACATCTTAGACCAAAGGCAGAAGAGGCACCATAAGAAGACAAAGAGGAGCTTTTGTTGCTCAGGGAAGGGAGAAAAGAGAGTGAATCCGATTCCAGCTGCTGAAGGATGTCTCACTTAACAGCAGATACTGGGAGAACCAGACTGCTTTTTGGTAGGACTTAAGCCAGTGCGTTAGGGAGAGATCAGAAGAGATCTCTTTCAGACAGAAGCTTCTCATAGTGTCAGATCCTGCTCTGGCAAAAATCCCATCTCTGAGGCAAGAACTGAAGAGTTTATAACCCAAATGTCTGTATAGCACTGAGGGTCTTTGAGGAGAAGACCAGCATGCTACAAAACAACCAGTAACAAATCCTCATGGTAGTTACAGGTGAAGTTCATTTGATGTGGGCCAAAGCCCTGGGAGAGAAGGGTTTTGTGCTTTCCACCTGCACACGAAATTGAAAGGCTTTACAAAACCCTGAGTAGCATGTCTGTCTCTCGGTTGGCAGAACAAGAAGAGATGAAGAGTGAAAGGGCAACTTCTGAAGGGCTGCTAGTCTCTACTTGTTAGTCTCTACTTCCTTCCTTTCAGAGGCAAGGAAGTGAACAGATCTTTGGTCTCACTTTTTCCATGGCTGTGCAGTTATTTTACACCCAGAACTGAGTGTTAGTGAAGGATTATGCTGTGGCTCTGGTTCTTGGTCAGTAATACTAAGAATCTAGTTGGTGGTGTTCTCCAGGAGTCAGTACTGGATCCAGTCTTGTTCAAAATTCATCAATGACCTGAATGAGGGGACAGAGTGTATCCTCAGCAAGTTTGCTGATGACACCAAACTGTGAGGAGTGGCTGTGAGAAATAACCTCATGCACCAGCACGGGTTAGGGGTTAGCCTGTTGGAAAGCAGCTCTGCAGAGAGGAACCTGGGAGTCCTGGTGGACAAGAAGTTGATCATAAGCCAGCAGTGTGCCCTTGTGGCCAAGAAGGCCAATGGTCTTCTAGGATGGACCAAAAAGATCATGGCTAGAAGGTTGAGGGAGGTCATCCTCCCCCTCTACTCGGCCCTGGTGAGGCCACATCTGGATAATGTGTCCAGTTCTTGGCTCCCTAGTTCAAGAAAGACAAGGAACTACTGGAGAGAGTTCAGTGGAGGACTGCAAAGATGATCAAGGTACAGGAGCATCTTTCTTCTGACGAAAGGCTGAGGACCTGGGTCTGTTTAGCCTGGAGAAGACTGAGAGGGGACCTCATCAATGCTTATAAATATCTAAAGGTTGGGTGTCAAGAGGGTGGGGTGAGACTCTTCTCAATTGTGCCCAGTGACAGGACATACATGCCCAGGTCATTACAGTGCACCTAAAAAAGGACTGAATTAGAAAAATAAAGCACTTCCCTGAATAAGGCCTTCCAAGATGAGCACATCAAGGCTACATTGGAGCCTGCAACAGTGGTAACCCTCAGTTCCAATATTTTGTTTTGTTAGTATTTTTCCAGTTATGCTTCTCACTATTTGTTTTGCAACCATTTTTTATTTCTGCTTCCCTCATCTACGTGCTATCCATCCACCAGTGTGTTGTTTTATCATAATTACGCAGTTTTTTGCTTTTCTGATATTTGGCCTGAGATATGTATTTCATTTTCTCTTCACACAGCTTAATTTCCTTCCTCTCTAAATCTCTAAATTGCTGTGTAGAAAATACATTACATCAAATACATGCTGCTATAGAAGCTGAGATAAATGATTTGGCACCTGGTCGACACTGAGTTGCCAAGTTAGCACTCCAAATATCTGCAGTCTCATTGTGGAAATGCTACTAACATTCATCCTTTGCTCACATACACTACAGACTTTAAGGAAATAAGCAGAAATCATAGTGAAGAGAGAGTAAGAATTTAGGAAGTTGAGTTGAAAAAAGAACATTCAATGATAAACTTCTGGAACAGTTTTAGGAGACCTTTGAACCTCCTGAATAATTTCCTTCAGTGCCAGTGTCCTTAATTAAATCTTCACCAGCTCTGCACTAACTCTAGGGTAAAATTAGCATCCTTGATCTTTGCATTGGAATTTCTAAGCTCTCCCCTCCACCAATTTCAACTCTCTTTTTCAACTGGCACTTTCTGTATTTCTTGCTTGTAATATGCCATTTCTTCTGCCTTTCCTGTTTCTGTGTCTTCTTCCCCTTAGAGATACTGTTGTTAGCGGTACCTCTGTGTATTAGTCCTAAAGTCATGTAGTCAAAATAATGACTTTAATAATACTTTTTCTTGATCCATTTTTCTGGGATGATCATAGGCACCATACAAAGAACTAGATGGAAAATACATAGAATACAGTAAAAATATATTGACCTGTACTTGACATTTCTTTCTGCCCCAGTGGATGTATGCTTGATGTTTTGTGCTACCTTTTCACATTAAAGTATGCTTTTCTTTGTACTTGTTCTTCATAAAGAGACTGACAAAAATGTTTCACCATTGAAACCCCATTATATTTGGCAACCGGCAACTTCCATATATTTTTATGGGATATATTTACTGAAAGTGGTCCATCTATGGTTGAAAGTACATGTCAAGTTCCTTACCTGAGATGAGTCTATATAGCATCTGTACCATAATTAACGAAAACTTTTTTACCTTTTTTTTTAAGTTCTCCCTAAGCCTCCTTGCATTAGTGTTTCAGAAATAATTTTCAGCAACAACACTCAAAAGTTTGGAATTATTTTATTTCTGAAGTTATTGCTATTTATCACTAAATAACAGCAGCATTTTATTATTTGCTTTTCCACCAAAATTACGTAGTCAGGATGATTGCAACTGAAATAAGAATGAAGATACAATAAGGAAATATATAGAATGCACAAGGATAGGGGCAGTAGAGATATTATTGTTAGTCTTGCAAGAACTAGTTGGTTTTGATTTATATTGTCTTAGATGGGACATGAAATTTATATGTTACATTTGCTGTTTTTCCCAAGCAACACTCTGAAATCTTGACGTCATTTGTCTTGATTGCTTGAATGAATGATGGCATTAATAATTCCTTTGGGCTTTTCCTGGGCTGTTTTCTGTATGCATTTGCTTTGGTTTAGTTTGTTTAATTCTTGCTGTTCTCATTTTATTTTTAATTAGTTCAGTGTTGCTCTTTCCAGTCCAAGTTGCACAATGTCTTTTGAAGTAGCAAAGAAATAAGTCAGGAGGGAATAATTCCATTCTTTAGGAAATGCTGAAATTTTGATTTTTTTTTCCATTATGAAATGGAACTAAAGTGACCTATAAAGCACCCTTTCAAAAACATCATGAAAAACATTTGGTGGAATCATGTTGCTTTCTTACAATAAAGTCTAAACATTTTGCTATTGAAACATTTTTAAAACATGATCTGTATTAAAATAGAAGTTATTTCAAAAGTGAGTTCAGAAATAAATGAATCAAAACTTCCACAAATGTCAAAATGGGACAATTCTCTATCTGAAAAAATGTGCCAAATTGACCAGGATTTCCCAATATATTGTTTTTCTTTTCTTATAATTTGGTCAAGATTCAGTACTCTCCACCTCAGGGTAACCTTCAGGCAATACAGAGCAGCCATTTCAAAAAAGCAACACTGCAACTTCCTTCTCTTACAGAAACTTTTTTCCCTCTGCTCTCTCCTCACCAACTGGGAGGACATTGAATATCTTTGTTTCTAGTCTGCTTCCCTAATATCTCCAGCACTGAATAACACTGCTCTCTTCTCTTTTCTCAAGTTTCCAGCAGCCCCTCTCCTGGTAACTCCTGTTCATGACTGACATGAACCTACAGACCTCTGACTCTTCAGACCTCAGTCAACTTCACAGTTGACTTTCTTGCTCACCTTCAAATTGACAACATCTGTTTTGGGCTCTTCACAGCCAAAATGCAGAACTGCACCCATTTGGAAGGGCTACCAGCTATGCTTTACACTCCACCCCTTCAAGCATGTGGCTTCCCTGGCTCCAGCTGATCTTTTTTCTGGCTTCCCTCTCCATAAGTTTCATTCTTTTGTCAGGGTTTCAACACATCCAAAGGTCTTTGACACATTTTATTCTCCCCCTACACCCATTTCTGTGAATTCCAATTCAATTGCTATCCTGATAATGATGCACCCAACATAGAATCCTTCTATCTAAATAAAAATGCCAATCTCTTTCGGTTTGTCTCACCATTTCTGCCAGTTTAACATATCCAAAACAGATGTCTTACATTTTCTTTTCCAATTTTTCTCTGCTGCTTTGCTTTTTGCTAAGGACTACCCTGTTTGCTATACCAGTTTATAATTAGGTATTGACTTTGATTTGCTATGCATGTGAAGCCCTACAGAAGTTTATAACTAAGCCTTCCTGATACCTTTCAGCTACAGTCAGTAACAACACAACTTCTGAGACACAAACATTCATCCAACAATTCATTTTCTTGCATTTTTATTTCTGCAACATCCTACAATTAGAACTGAACTGGAAAGCTTGAGAAGACTTGGACAGGATAAGCAGGAAGAAATGGGACTGCAACAAAGCACCCAAGGGATCAGGGCAGGTGAAGATATAATTTAAAATGCTCAGGCAAAGAAGCAAATAATTTGTACCTGCTAAAGTACATACTCCACTCTCTGGAGTGTGATATGGAACCCATGATTCCTAATTGTCACTATTTTGTCTGCCATTAAACATCAATTTTGTCTTTTCGTGATAAACTACTGTTGTTACCAGTTACTTTAATTTCTAAAGTGGCAGAAATTTACATTAATATAAGACTATTATTCTGCTGATTAAATAGGTGACATTCAGAGTTACCATAAGATGATGCTTTTATTTTTACAGTCTGTCTAGGAATTGCCAGAAGTTTGTCTACTGAGAAAATTTAAGCCAGGAGGCATATCTCTCCAGGAAAATGGGTAAAGTCAAGAAGCAGGTGAGTGGTTAACTTTGTACAGGCAGATGAAACACCAGATGAAATCACACTTATCTTAACTCTTTAACCCTTTTCCAACCACAGTTGAATCTACTTCTACAGAGAATTTGCAAAGCACCCCTCAAGGAAAACAAATTGAAAAACGCATAGCATGTTCATTTCATTTAGTGTACATGAAATACCTGCTCTGGGGTTGAACTGGGGTTTTAGAATTAAGGTGAATCTCACATATCATATTCCTACTTCATTTCTTGCAGATGCTGTGAATGATGTCTGTACTGTACCAATTCAAAAGGGAAAAATTGCTCTTACCCCAAAGTTGCTATGCCTGGAGTCTGAATTGCAGGAGTGCTCAGCATGCCTGATTTCCCACTCATGCCAGTGGAGGCTGTGCTTTATATTTAAGAAGTATGGGTACTGTCTGCTTATTTAAAGGGAAAGAATTTGGGCCAATTATGATTCAAGTTGAGCATCCAAGTTAATTTTGACCTCTGCAGTTTAGCTATCTTCCATCTACCTGCAGAGCAACAACAGCACGCTGTGATCTCAGAAGGATCTTGAAAAGATTCATTCACTAATACACATCTGATGGCACCCAAAGTGAGTGAAGGCAGCCCAGCTGAGAGCTTGTGAACGAGACCCAGTCCTAGCTACCACTGACGTGTTGACTAAGCTGGGGATCTTCAGGGCAGGCTCTTATCCCCACAGCTCCCAAGGCTTGAGCACCATGATCCTTAAGTGGTGTTTGCCAAGGACAAACACAGTCAATTAGTAACTAAGTCTTCAAAATACAATTTGAAAATGAAGTAAGCTGTACAAATAATGGTGTGAATATAAAAATATTAAATAACTGGTCATTAAATGAACATTACCAATTTTTTGCACAGGAGGAGGCAGATGCTCTGTGGAAAAAACAGCATGTAAACATGTCCTAATGTATATGTGAAAGGAAATTAATTGTGGGTGATGAGGCATAATTAATTATAACACTTCTTAACTGGCAAGCATGTGACTCTATAGGTATAGTACTGTTATTCAAATGTAGGTATGTCTGTGTAATTGAACTAATGGATGTTCAGCACATACTCTTTCACATGGTTTTTTCACTAGTCCCCAGTCCCCAATAATATCTTTTGCTGCAGTCGTGCTGATTGCTCAGTCTAGTTCTTAGTGAATAAAACCTGTAATATAATCAGTGCAGAGGAAGTATAGCACATTGCAAGTAGTCAGCGCAGTCAGCTCAGATCACTTCTTGTGCATTAGAAACAGAAATTAAGCTCAAAAGCTGTGTTGCAGCTCAGAATCTGTGAAGGATGACACACCTTTCCCGGTGCTTTCTAGTGACACCTTTTGATAATAAACCCATGGTCTGTAATCTGATTGAATGCACAGACTTGTTGGCATATTTTCGCAGTAATGTGTCCATTTACAGCCCCCTTTAATGACTACAGATGAAAACAGAACAAAAAAGAGAAAAATCAATGTATAATTTAAATAAAAGTTGAGCAGAATACGTGTAGCAATGCAAAGTGTAAATAATCGGGATAAATTGCGAAAGTAAATCGTGCTTGTAGACTAGGATTAATGATTTTGTATCCTAACTGGGAGGCAAATCCTCAGTTGGCTTACTTGGTGCAACCATGTTACTGGATATTACTGGAACTGTACTCACCGGCACGGTGGCTTTGGCCCAGAGACTAAGTATTCTGAAGTCTTGAAGCAGCAGAGAAAGAAAATGGTTGATCCTGTCATCTTTTCATTTCCACTTTCTTTTGGTTTGAGGCACCTATGCTAATGTCTTATTTTACAGTTTTTTATAACCAGATCAATACAAAACACTAAGGAAAACACACATTCTCATTTGGCCACCTTAGATGTGGTATGCCAGTGCCATTGTAAGTAAACATGGGGAAAGGAACTCCCACCTTGTTTTCCTGTTCATCTCTGGAAGTTTTTTTTCTCTCCTGCTGCCTTTTGATACAAATCACTAAAAAACAAAGCCCACACTCTGCCTTTTTCCAGCAAGGGAGAATTTATAGGATACATTACTGTAGCACTTCCTCTCCTGTCATGGCCACCCAGCATCAGGCAGATTCCATGTTGCAAGAAGCTCTGGGTCCAGGGTAAACACTGTGTTGCAGGATGTGCTCCCTACTTAGGACATGAACTATTTCTCATACCTTCCCAACATTTATGCTCAATAAAATCACTGCTGTGACAGATATCAATGAGTCTTATGTATGTCATATTTCATAAGACATACACCTATCTTTCAGCTGTACTGTGATTGTGGTAATTTAATTATCTTACCTTCAGCAGATGGGACACAATGGTTTGGAAGAAGAAGCACTGGATTAATGTTTTAGGATATATTACTCATTAACATATTTTTTACCTTTTATGTCTCTTGCTTCATAGATTTTTAAACCTAGGATGGACTATTGTGATCATATAGATGGATTTCTTGCAGAACATGAACTATAACACCAGTAATTAATGTCACAAATCAATAAATTGTCTGAGCTACAAGACATCTTTCACAGCAAGTATCTTGCCATATTCTTTCTTCTTCTCACCTTTACCTGTTTCCTTTGCTTCCCTTTCTTGTTCCTCTGAAAAAAATCTATTTTCATCCTGCAGCTCCTAGCAACACTTTTTCTTAAATCACACCTAAAACCCAAATGCAGCTTATTAGATACTGCATATGACAGTCATAGATACATTGATTTTTTAAGCACCTGCTCTGTACCAGCTTTGACCACTTACTGACATGACAGTGATAATCTTGCTCCTGCATTATACATATAATATATATGACGTATAATTTGTCATATGTACAGAAACAAAGCAGACAGGAAGGCAGGTGGAGATTTATCATGACCTGGCTTGAATAGTTCTTCTATGTGCTCTTGTTACTGCCCCAGCCACAGAAATCTTGCCAAAGGAGGAGACTAGGAAGATTAAGTTACAGATGTCTTTATTCACCTTTCTGGCTGGGACAGATGAATGGTCTTCATTTTTGTGTGCAGATATTGCAGGATATGACCAGGGAGGCAAGAAACACGGTTAAGGCCAGAACTTGATCAGAATCAGAAAATGCATCTCCCCTCACCTTTACTTGTGTGTGAGCAACTTCTAAGGAAGCAGCAGCAGCCAGCCTCTAAGGAGAGGTTTCACATATTTATCTTTAAATGCATAAGAGCCAGGTCTTCTAGGAAAGAGAGAATAAACCAAATAGTTACAAACCAAACCTCCCCACAGTGTTCCTCCTGGGAAGTAGAGGAGACCCTTCGATTCTCCATTTTAATGCAAAAACTGCCCCTAGCCTTCCTCAACCCATCTGGTCTCCTCTGTGTCTTGAGGGATGTCTCCTTCCTTTTTTTCCCTCCCAAGGCCTAGATTTGGGTTGTCCTTTACAACATACAAACCCCATCCCTCCACTCTGCAACTGGCATGGCTGAATCCCAATTTGCCCCAGGTTCCTAGAGAGTCCAGCGTTAGCCTCTGGATTTGCTCTGGGGAAAGTCCAGATCTCCCTTTCCTTCAAAAATTTTCCACTGAACCCAAGGGCCAGGAGTTAAGGCTGCCACAGCATCTTATCGAAATGTGCAAGATATACTTCTACATTACTCACTAAAAAACAAACCAGAGACTCTGAAGGGAGCACAGCGAGAGCCTATGGTCCCTTAAAAACCTATATAGAATTTAACTACAGGTAGGTCTCTTCTCCCAAGTTACAGGCAATAGGACAAGAAGAAATGGCACCAGGGGAGGTTCAGTTTGGATATTAGGAAAAATTTCTTCACTGAAAGGGTTATCAGGCATTGGAATGGGCTGCCCAGGGAAGTGGTTGAGGCACCATCCCTGAAGAGATTCAAAAGACGAATTGACATGGTGCTCGGGGATATGGTTTAGCTTTGGTGTGTGTGTTTTGTTTGGGTTTTGGTGTAGGGTGGTTTTTTTTTGGTGGTTTGTTTTTTTTTTTATGATTGGACTAGATAATCTTAAAGGTCCCTTCCAACCTAGGCAATTCTGCGATTCTGTGATAATAAATGAAAAGCTACCTCTCGCACTTCTGTCTCGAGATATTACACACAGGAAGACTTTATGATCCAACAATGTATAACATCGACAAATAGCACGAGCAATGCACATGGAAAATGCTGATACTGAATTTACTGTAACCTAGACATGCTGAAATGAATAACTTAAGTGATTCAAGAAACTGGAGTAAATTATTTCTACCTTTTTTCCTAAGCCACATTTTTAACATTTTATTAACATTTTAAAAATTTTATTTCACTACTCTGTGCTTATTGAGAATTTTTATTAGAGAATCTCAAAGCTCTGAGACCGGAACATGCTGAAACTTATACTGATTTTTGATAAACTATAACTGAGACTGAGTCAATGACCAAATGAGTGAAAAGCAATTTGTGGACTCAGTGGGGCTGAGTTGGAAAAGGCCACCCACTCCCTGGCCAGAAATGCAAGCTCATGGACAGTCCTCAAGACAATCAGAGATACCTGTTCTGTGTAGAAACCTCTGCAGTTATAAGGACTCAAGGAGTATGGTTTGATATTTTGGATTTAGGACTAGAATCTAGGTCTAGGTGCCATCTAAGGGGCTAAAGTCATTTTGGGTGTTTGGTGAAGCAGTCCTAAAGTAAGGCACTCCCTGGGGCATGAAACACATTCAAGACATTCCAGTGGTAATTTTCATTGTCTCGACACCAAGTCTTTAAAGTCTTTAATCCTTGCCCAATTCTCCTCTACTATGGGACATTGGTCATAGACATGTTGTTCAACTGCCCCCACAGTAGTCACCTGTTATATATTTATTAAATTTCTTTAAATAGGATAGACAGTAACATTAAATGGTTACTTGGACTTTCCTGTGTACTACAGAACCACAACCTTATTTGATTCCCCTCTCGCCTTGATTTAGAGTCTTTCACATGTATTCATGTGATTATATGTGTATCCTACATCAAATTTAATAAGAGAACTCTGCAGTTTGGAAATTACACTATTGACATCCCTGGAGTTCAATTTCACCTTTTTTAATTTCTGAACTCTCTCCTGAAGCCTGCTATTTCTCGAGACTGGAATCTTAACAGTGCTTTTAATCAAGCAGTACTACTTCATTATTCCACAAAATTATAACTGTTTTCACTAAGGCAGGTCCTTTGCGGAATAGTAATATTCAGACTCCACAGTTTAAATCCCTGGCTCACTAAGTGTTAGACAAAAAATTTCTAAATGTGTTTCTATGGAGACCTAGTAGGAAGAAGATGCAATTTATAATCCCGGTAAATGCAGACCTTTAGCTTTCAGGTTGACATAAAAAATCCAGTTTGGATAAGCCCTTCCATTATTAAATGTTTTTTTTTTTTTTTATTCTTATCTGACACCCAATTTTTCATATAGAAAGGAATTTTATGTTTGAAAAATTGTAGACAACAAGAAGATGATCCAAACAAGTAGATGTTAGGGTGTTTTTCAAGTAAGTCAGGGTCTTAGCGAGAAGTGTAGAAAGTATCTAGGCTGATCTGACTCTGGGAGAATAAAAAGCATTGCAATTTAAATTACATCATTCTGATTTATTTACTCTTTGGCTATGCTGAACACTAAAATTCTTTTTCATTAACTTTTCCTCTTAAGTCACCCTGAACTTACATTTCCTTTTCCTTTTTTTTTTTCTTTTTTCTCTTTTTTTGCAGAGGGCTTTACAGATCCCTCCTATAAAAGAGAGATCAGTCATTCTGGGAAATGGGACTCTACCCAGCACAGTTATGCAAAAGAATCTGGGCTATATGTATGTGCACCACCAGCGATATAAGTGTTTATACTCCAGACCTATTTGTTCAGAATCTTCCATTAAGCTATATCCATTCTATAATGTCTCTTTGAGGGGAGAAAACATGGAGAGAAAAAAAATAAACAAAATGTTTTCCCCTAAGCAAAACAATAACCTAAGGACCTTTCTTCTATTAATTGGGCAATTGCCAACCACCGTGATTTCCCTTATCTCTTGAGCTGACCCACCGAATCAATCTTGTTTGGGACAGAGCTCAGGTCAGGTTTGTTTCAACTGGAGTTCACTACCCCCTCAGATTTCTTAAGCAAATGCCATACAAAGCATTTACTGGTCTACGTGTATCACATTAGGAATGTTTTACTGGCTACAACTTTTTTTTTTTTTTTTTACTTTACTTGTGGTATACCCCTGCTGTGAGATTCATAACTGGAGTGGTGCAAAAGGGGAAATCCCTCTACAAGGGTGTCCGACTGCGTGTCCCAGCATCTGACACTCAGCCCTCAGCAGATCTCCAGCTCTGCTCTGAGTCAGACCAGCAGACGTCACAGAAATGTTGCACTCTGTTTTGCATCATCACTGAAAAGAATCCCTCTTTCTTTGCATTGGGCTAGTACGCATTTGTTCCCCTTTCTATTCAAAATGTGTTTAGTTCTTGCTTTATTGTTAGATGTAAGTAAAAGCGATCTTTAAAATTATAAAAATCTTGTCTCATAAGGGGCATAGAAAGGGAAAACATTTTCCCCAAAGTCATTTATTTTGTTATAGAAATCAGGGTTCTGTCAAATGCATACTGTTACTTGTAGTCCTGCCTTTGCGTCCAAGATAATGAAATGCGTTGGATAAAGGAAAGCAAATAATGAAATTAATAAACTAATTCAAAAGCACATTCAGTATATAGAACCTGCATGTCTATAAAAAAGATTTGCACTAAAACCCTAAAGAAGATTCTTTTATTGAACAGTTGTATTTAGACCTCATGACTTTCTGAAGGATATTTTATTTCAAATTTCTCAAATTCCTAGAAGCCTTCATCGTTCCTGCAATATGTATATCTTCAGATGAGGCTGTGTTGTGTATGTGATACTACTTCATGTGCCTCACAGACCTCTTCAGTTCATACTGGAACTCAGCGATTATACTCTTTTAGGGAAAGGATTTAAACTATGACCTTTGGGTAAAACCAAACACTGTATTATTTTACACAGCTAACTTCCATAGGCTGAGGACTGCCTGTGGTGCTGCTCAGTGGTGCTGGAGTGTCCACAGCTGCCACATGCAGGAAAAAAGGCTTTGCACTGATTTTAAATCCTGCAGCACAGAGGTGTACCTTCTTGCACTGCAGAGCTGTGCTCAGGAAGCTGGCTGGAGACTTCTTGGTGGCACCACGTGGCTCGGTGTGCCACCACAGGGCAAGGGCACAAGGGAATTACAACCCACTGTATTACATCAGCAGTATCACTGCTGCAGACCACAAAATGAGCTCTATAGACTATCAAGCTACAGTTCCCTTTTTGTTTTCTTTTATGCTCCTAAAATGATTTTCAGATGTGTTGGCAATCACAGCTCTTACTAAAGGCAGTTGGGGTTGCAAGCACTCAGCTCAAAGCTGATTAAAGCTCAGCTTTGTGCAAAATGTAAATATTTCATAACATAGCTTTCAGCACATTTTGAAGGAAAAACAAACGTAAGCACTGCCTAAAAGCTTCAGCTTGGTATTTAGAAGATAAGAATACCTATACTTTGATTAGTATTTTTTGTTTTAACATCTGTGATTTTAACTAATATCTATGACATAGTCAATACAAGCGTAGAATTATTTATGTGGACGTTGGGTCAGGCAGAGTTCTTTCTCCACGTTAGCAAGAGCTCCAAAGTTGGTTGAGGATTGTAATCAGCCTCATGAAGCTGCACTTCTGCTAACGCACCCTCATTAGCTTTTCTGCAAAGCCACACAGAAATAGAACTGCTGTCCCCTCCCTAAGGAAATAACCTGGCCAGCTGCTGCATATGTGGCTAAAACTAGCCAATGGGCTCCCCCTTGCCCACAGGTGGTCCATCAGCTTGTTGACAGATGAGGAACATTTCCTCCCTGCAGTTATTTAGCCTTAGCAAAGGGTGGTTGGGTCCCTCCTTGGCTGCTCTGACCACTGCTCTGAATAACGCTTTGCTGGGAAACCTCTCTGATTCCAGGTATGCTAACACAACTTGGGGTTAGGCAGGTGTATTTAGAAACAGGGTGTGGTATGGTGTCTTTCTTTTTAAGTATCTGCTTTGTTGGACTTCTAAAGTCCACTAGTCAAAGTACTTTAACCTTGACTGGTCTCATTAGCAGTTACTAACGAGCTCAAGTTACTTTGGTATGCCTTTTCTAGTAGTGAGGTGAGTTCTGCTCTTCTGTATTTTAAGACATCCCTTGAATTTCTAGAACTTAGATTTTATCATCTAAAAGAATAAGGCATTTAAATACAGCATTTACTACACACTTTTTATTTATATGAAGTAGACCACACATATAGCAAGCTTTCCTGAAATATATGCCTGGAAAAACTCAATGTTTCTTGTAGGATCTAAGATTAGATTCATATTTGTAGGCTTGACCCTACCTTCATTTAATAAATTTCTGGTATCTATTAGAAAAATCTCTCCCTTGATGTTTTATACTCTCAAAGATAAAGCAGATTGCTTCTTATCGCTTATTTCTTATGTCTCTCTGTACGTTAAGAATTATTTTTAGGACAAAATGTTTCTCTGGGTAGCAAGTAATAAAACTAAAACAATAAAATCAGAATTCATAAACTTCCAAAAAGCACATAATTTAATTTAATTTAAATTACCCCTAGGAATCAATTGTACTAGTTTTATGGCATTTTCCATGTCTTTTTCTTTTGCTGTGACAGAACATGTGGCTGTGATATAAATTGTCTCTTTCTGAATTTAAAAGAACTTTAAACTGCTCTGCAAAGGAGCTAGAGAAAGTTAGGGAGAGGACATATTATACCGTTTCAAATGAGTATTTCTTCAGGTGACTTAGAACTCCTTCAGCAAAACACCAAGCAAGTAGGGAGAGAAAAATTCTTAGACACCATATTAAAAGAAAAGGAACCTTCAAAGATAATACTTTATGAGGAAGAAAAGCTCTAAGACAAGATTGGGATGTATTGAATTTACTTCTTGCTCTGAATATGGCTGTTCATGTAGGTGGTTTAATTGTTCAGCTTCTGCGTACACTGGAGTGCCTGTCTTGGTTGATCTATCTAGTACAGGAATCTTAAAATAGGCCAAAATGTAATTAACTTTCTCTTTTAGGCTACTTTACCTATTGGACGCCATTAGAAGGGACCTACTATAAATGAAAATCAGATCTTTCTGCTTCTGTTTTCCTATTTCTAGATGAAATGGGATGGGAAAGGAGTAGACATGAGGCTTTGGAAACTTAATTACTTGGATCATCTCAGAGTAAAAATTTGTTTGCCCTTCTCAGAATATTACAGCTACTCCATTTCTAGTTTCTTCAGTCAATTCTGAGTCTAGTTTTTGTTTTTGTTTTGGGGTTGTTTTTTGGAGGGAGGGAATTGTAGGATTTCTTAAGGCCACGCGGTCAAAGGTAATTATTCCTTAGCATTTCTGAGATTGCTTTTGGAAAAATAAATTTGTTACTGGTGAGAAAATGAAACAAGAGGCAGCGGCAGTGTTTAGCATTCACTTTATTTCTTTCCAGTTTGATAGCATTCTTAAAATGTCAATTTTGGTTTTGCTGTTTAGTTGGTTTTTGGCTTTGTTTTGAGGGGTGGTTTTCTTTTGTTGTCCTGGACCAGAAAACTCCACTGTTTTCTGTGCTGTTCCCTTTCATTTGGCTAATAGAAACCCTTGCCTTTTTCAGATGGCTACAATTTTCTTTTCTTTCCTTTTACTAAAATTCTCAATTTCCTCAAACTCAACAATCAATGCTCTGTACATAAATTTACAGGAGAGTCAACAGAATACAAGCAAGCATCTCTTGTTTTTCTTTGCATCCCTTGTTCTTAACTGAATATCTACCTTTTGGGAAAGCTGAGGTGCAATCCATTGATAAGGAAAAATAATATTGAAAGGAGTAGATGGAAGAGAAATAGATCACAGACAGCTTTGGCCATGGTCTTGCTGGCTTGGATATTAAAAGTAGCATTGCAGTGAATATTAGAAGTGTTATGGGCTTATATTTTCTTAACATGAGTAATTTAAAAATAATATAACTTCAAATAAAAGTGTTAGATTTTTTTATTATGACCTTAATGTCCATTTTTCATTCTGGCCTTTATTGTAATTTTCAAGGAATACAATGCCAAGCACATTCTTCAGTTAGTAGTAACTGATTCCCTGATGAGAAAATTATTGGTGTTTAAAGCCTCTGCCAAACATCTTCACCCTACACTGTATATTGCCTATATATAGTATTATTTTGTGTGTGTGTTTGTGTAGGCATCTGTTTGCCTATGCAGACACAATTTATACCTTGCCACTTAAAAATTTATCAATCCACTTGTTTCACATGAAATCCAAGAATAATGTTACATGCCTCAGAAAAATTCATAAAGAGGAGGGATTTGACCTAAGACTGTTGTTACTTCTTTAGCATACTCAACAATTGACTACAGTACTTAATTTTTTTCTGAGGTATTGATATTATATTTGATCTATACCATGCCATACCCATCCCTTTGACATCAGTAGGAATTATATCTGTAAATTCAGTGAGAGCAAATTTAAGTCTATGGTACGTACAGTTAAAGGCATAGTTTGGCATAGAATTCCCAACATAAAAACCAAGAAGCAACTTGTATCTTTTATCCCATGCGGCCTGTTATTTTTCTACACTACTGAGTGAAATAAGTGCTTTATCTTCATTAGGAGGTCAATCTTCTTACAATATTTACAGGTTTATTCTACTTTAAACTGTATACAGGTTGTATTATTATTTTTTTTTTATTTTCCCACTAACTTATACCATATGTTCTAGTATTATAAGCTAATATATTCTAAAACAATTTAGGAATTCTAGTGACTGTAGAGATTATATACTCAATATACTTAACACTATGAGTATGATTTTCAGTTAGAGTATGGTCTGTAGGTACATGAAGCTGGAGGATTTCATTCTGTTGATTTGAATGGATTATGGATCAAGACTTTATATCTTGGATAAGAAATAAATGAGTAAAATTGCTGGCAAAACCACTTCATTAATTTGTCATGAATTTGTAGCTGGAGTTCATAACAACCTGGCTGTGTCTACACAGACAAATATCAAAGGTTATTTCACTGTGAAGTCTGTGAGAGAAGCTGTTTCCTATTCCAAATGTCTGCAAATGCTAAGCTTTTCAGGAAAAAGGCAATACCTAGTGAACATTGAATGTTTACAGGGAACTACTGTGACTGTCATTCTTTATGAAAATCAATTATGCTCAAAATCTTTCTTATCAAAGGGAGGTTATTTATAGATACATCTACAAGGATTTCAACATACGTGTTACTGCTTACACAGTGGCTCTCTCCAGTTAAAGTGACAAAATTGCACAGTGCTGTTAAAATGAAATATGTATGTATATCTTGTGCAATATGGATAAAAATTGGTTTTATTTGGTTTTAATTGACCATGAACCATGTGCATTTGGATAGTTTAAGAAATCCCCTTTTTTAGAGTTTGATGCTTATAAAGAAAAAAACAGATTTCAAATTGACTTGCAGGATTCCTTCTGTTCTTTTTGAGCCTCCTACCTCTCCAGTTTAAAAAAAAAAAAAAAGAGGATTAAGCTCATTCTTTTCTTTCTTAGAATTTGATTGGAACCCAGGCCTTTTTGTTCATATGTTTGCAAATTAAAACATGGTAGTTATCACCATTAGCTAAATGCAACAGCAAGATTTTAGCTCAACATTTTAAGAGCTTTTTTGATTACCTGACTTTCCAATGGGACCATTACATTATGGTTTTCCTAAAAGCCCAGCAGGAGTGTGCACAAGAAGTAAAAGGTTTGAATGCTGTAGTGAGACCCTGGTGAATAACTCGCTGCAAGAATAGCTACTGAAACACTTGTTCTACTTTTTACACATTCATCTCATTTGTGCAGCCTATCCCATAAATGGTCCAGCTGTCCCTGTCTCAGTCCCCTGACAACCACAAAGTTCAAATGAAGGCAGAAGATGCACACGGAATGGAGAACATGGGTTGTGCATCCCAATTATGTCCTATAAAAAGAAACCACAATAAAACTGAGTAGCTGAAAAACCTATTTTCTCTAAGCACGCTTTCTCACCAAATGTAGTCAGCAACTCTGAGGTAGCACATGCCTCATATGCCACTGATTGTCTTTATTTATAGATGTGCAGAACAGGACAACCCAAATACAGAAGAGACAGTTAGCATAAGCAGTGTTAATACGCCAGTAGTCCCACTACAGGAAGGACCATACAATCCGTATGAAGCTCAGGAGCCCCTTCAAGTTAGTGAGCAATTAAGGATAGAGTTAATAACTCTCAGGTAAATCAATGTATTTCAAATTATGACCATAATAACTGCTAAGATTCTGGATTTTAGGTGCTGAGACCAAAATGAAAGGCTCTGAAAATTAGGAGGATTTTAATGTGAAGGAGACAGAAAGGATAAATTTGGGATGGTCTTTCATTCACATTGAAAGTGTTGTGAATGAGGTTTAAAAATCATATTGTAAGAGCATGATAAAGAAAATTATGACAACAGAGGAGAACCCAGAACAGGGGGAGCAACAGAGCAACATCTCTTTTGACACTATAAGCCTCAAAGCAGCCAGATATTTCTCTGAATGGGGAACAAGAGTTTGAAGGTCATAAAAAGGTTGATACTAAATCTCATGCAATTTGTCATCAACATTTCCTTTTAATATTTTTTGATGCTTTTTTCTTTCATGCAGTATTAACAAGTAGGGGGGAAGGAAGATGTGTAGGGTAAGAAAGGCACATACTGAATAAATACTGTTTTCTGTTTATGAACTCTGCAGAATACTGTGAATTGCAACATATCAAACAGTCACAGAGATAAACAATGTCCTGCCACTTCTGCACAGACTCTATCATTGGCTTTTGAAAAAACAATTGAAAATAAACAGTGTCATGATGAGGAATGCAGAGATCACATATAGCAGCAAGTTCTAGGTGCTATGTGAATCCTCCTGGTCAAGCCTTTTACTGTGAGTGAGGAAACTTATTCAGGCAAATCTCCACTTACCAAAATATTGGATTTAAAATTAGACAAAATTAAACAAAAGGAAAATAAGACTTCACCTGAACTGACTCTTTCATTAGATTTTTTTTTTGTTCTTTCCACTTCTGCCAGATATAGTTTCAGCTTTTCCTTAAAGAAATTGGCACTCCAAGCAAAGCCTAGAACCATACACTGTCTTTGAAACTGGTGAGCTAAACCAACTGTTGCTGACATTTGCATATACATACAAACTATAAAAACAGGGAGGACGTAGTGAAAAGAAGAGGAAATGAAAAAACAATTCTCTTTTCCAATGAGTTTTTTGCATATAGGGAAACTTAAAAGATTCATCATTTCTTTTGATGGTGAACTTCTTTCTTGAAGCATTGAAGGTCAGAGATTTCATCTTGTGTAGGAAATGCCTACTTAGGGTTACACAGAGCTTCTTGAAACACAAACATTGAAAACTCTAAATTCATAACTTAGGGCCCGTGATTACCTACAACTTCTCAGAAGATATGTGTCATTGGAGACCACTATCCCTTTCCACACACCTAGCATGTGGATGAAGACCAGCAGCAGTCTTGCTTTTTATAATGTTCTGGAACACTTCAGACTTCTTGTAGCAATTGACATTAATCCTCTGTTTGTACAAGTAATATCATAACCATGTGGGAAACATGCAGCAAAGCAGAAAAGACTTTGAAAATACCATACTCAGTATGTCTGTGATTAATGAGATTTATGTTAGTGCAAGGGAACACAGGCGTTAGATCAAAAGATATTTATGCAAACTTCATTTTACTGTATATTTGGCCTTGTTATGAAGTTATTTATAGGTACCATTTACTTAAACCAGTGCTGCTGTGTCTGGCTTCTGTTTCAAAAACTCATCAAAAATTAATCGTCTCGTCTGTTCAATAATATATATTTTGAAATGAAAAGCAACAAACTATAAATGATATAGGGGGAAAGGAAAACACATGTTGTTTATTAATTTTGAATGGATGTGAAGCATGAAAGTGAGTGCGTGTCAAATAAATGTGAGCACTGGCTTGCAAGATAGTAAACAAAGAGTTAAAAGATGTTTCTTTGTCACAATTACTGAAATTTAATGGAGGAGGGTACTTTTTCTACACTCAACATCAGGAATCTTAACTTCATTCTGCAATCCTGCAAATTGTACCGCATTGTGCAGATCCTTACTTGGCCCTGATGTCTGAGTCCAAAGAAACTGCATTCAGCACCTGGGGAGAATCAGACTCTTGGAAGTCATTTCTTCAGGACTGGTAGCTAAAGCTTTGCTGCAGGGGACCAGTGCTGCGTATCCAGCCTGGCCCTAGGCAACAGTGCAGAAATGGTGAATGGATTTCAGTGTATGATTTAGTGTAGATTTTTGTATACCCTCACTACCTGAAAGAAAAATATGCACTGAAATCAGCGCAAACACTGCTATGAGCAATGACTCTGGTGGGCTCTCAGACTTCCAGTTTTTGTTTTTGTATCTAGCAAGTGTTGAGTAAGAGGAGGCAGCACTGGGCAAATGGGGAAATGGGATTTGGAAAAAGCCTTCTTGCATAACCTTTGATTCATCCTTACAATAAAACTGTGTTCGTGTCATTGTTAGTGACAGGAAGATGAGTGTAATCCTTGTGGGATTTATAAGTTGGTGAGTCTTAATCACTTCTCCCCGCAGGCTAGTGAAGGGCTCATGTCAGCAGTCAGAGTGCAGACAGTGACGCTCGAACAAAAACTTCTTTAAAGCCTTTCTGGCAAGAGGCCTTATTTTGATTGCAGTTACTGTCAAAAGCGCAAGTGAAAACTGAAAAAGTCCCCAGGCGTTTTTTGAAGTAATCAGGTGGAGTATTTCTCCCAGAGGAAGATGGACAGAGTTAGAGACACATATTACCCCGCATTAGGAGTGCCAGGGTCTCAGGAGAGCCCTACACAGAGCTTTCCAAGCAGCCTCCAAAACTGCAGCAACTCCACATCAGAAATCCTTTCTGTCTGTCTTACCATTTTATAAGGCTCTTTGTGAAGGAAGGCAACAAGCATTTGTAAACTTTCAAGAATTTAGGTTATTCTACTGTATGGATCCAAGACCAAGAGAACTGCAGAGGCCATATATAAATGTTTCCCAAAACATTTGAGCTCAGCTGCAATGTAGAATTGAAAGCCACATTTCCTGTAAACAAGTTGTCAAAGCTATGAAATAAGAAGCTAGGATTTTTCTTGGTGAAATCCAAGGGTGCTTGTCCACCTTTGGCCAACCAGACAGGTAGTTTTAGCCACATTTCTAAGTCAGAAATTTGATAAAGGTATATGTTGGTTGACGGACAATTTTCAGGGTTTCTCATGGTCTGGTGACCCAAAAGGTTGGGATTTATTGATTTAGGGAATAGAGGTGAAAATTATCACAAGTGTCATCCTGCTGTCAGGGCTCAGGACAAAACTTCAGTATGGCTTTTTTTAACCCTTTATGCAGGTGCATAAAAAAACTTATCTATAACTCCTTTGTAGAACTGGGGTAGGAAAAGCAGGGAGGTAACAGTAGAAACAAATACTTGAAGTCTTCAGGTGATGAAGTAGGGGAAGTTATATATCTTAGCTAAATAGACCGAAGTGACATACTGCTTGATGGAAAGTCAATTGTGAAAGAGTTGTTTCTTCCCAGCATTATTTAGCAAGCTATTAGACTGACCTTCAGGAAGAGTTATGAATACAGTGCTAAACAGTACTTCTTACCAGGAGTTTAAAAAAGTTTAATATTGGGCTTAGGACTTGGGTTTCTTACCGTCTGTAGTATTTTTGGGCTGCTTGTTTTGTTTTCTTTCTCTTCCTGGACCTCCTCTTGACATTACCAGGGTAGTACATCCAGCATTTTCTAAGTTCAGACAAAGAAGAGTTTGTTCCTCAAGGAAAGATTCACTTTTTTTGTTATGGAGCGAAAACGAAGGGCAGTTTCCCCAACACTTTGATATTTCATGTTCCTTTCCACCTGCCCCTCTCTCCCCCCCGTATTGGGGTGGATGTTGATAAATAGCAACAGTAATGAAAGAGTCTATCAGATTCTTAATTTGGTTTCTGCATGAACCGGACATTTTCTCAGCTAAAAAGGAAGTATCTTCTGTCACTCTGTCATGTGTCCAGAGAAGACAGTCTTTGTGGTTGTAATCATTATTACTATCTTATCCTAATGTTAGTTTATTATTATTGCTATCTTATGTGCTCTTTTTCACTGATGGTTTTATTTTTAGTGGCTGGCAACAATGTAAGATTTGCGATTAAACAAAGCTGAACGGGCCGGTGTCTTCAGAAGAAAACACAGCTGGTAGCATGCTGCTTATTTGTGTGATAGGTATTTTTATTAGAATTAAATTGCAGACTCCTACTCTCCCCCATTCCCTTTAACATGCCAGGATAATTACGGGTGAGCACAAGACAAAATATTTTTTTTATCTTCCCTTGAAAGCTAATTGTTCAGAATGGTAAAAAAGAGATGATTTGCATATTCCCATAATGAAGTACAAATGAAGGCAGAGTGAGTGCGAAGGGAGAGCAATCACAGCAGTGCACAGGGCTCCACGTGCACATTAGGGTGGTTGGTGGATTTGCTATGCTAAGTCAAAAATCGATGCAAATATCAGTATACCGATGGGAGACGTTTCTGCCTGTGGCCCCCTGTGAGTAGAACTCCAGCTCTGTTTCTGAGGGAGATTATGTTTACATTTTAATATGCCTTTATTAGAGTATAAAAATGTAAATGTCTGCAGATTGGCTGTACACAATTCATTGTAGGGGGCACAAAAATCCCTTTGCTTGGCTTTGTGTTTAATAGGAATAATTAATGAGCCTGACAATTTAATTCTGCATAATCATGTTCCCATAAGCAATTTCACAACTCCTCATTTATCAAATTCTGCAGGACAAGCAAAAATAGTACAAAAATAGTCATGAAACAAACCCTGAGCTCCACTGGGTGCTGCCTGCACCTGAACATTCAAGAAAAAAAAATAAAGACATAAGTATGAATATTAGACTCCTCCATCTTTAAGCTAAATATTTTGTGCAAGAAGGGGTAGTAGATTGGACTCTTCACAGGGTTCAGATTACTGGTGAGTTTAAATCATGAAGAATAACAGAAGTTAGGGGATCTAAATCAATGATGTGGCCAGTATTAGCCCCAAGGAAAAGTCTATCTCTTTAAAGACACTGTTGCCTTTCCTGCTGAGACTTTTGCAGTTGAGAGAAACCAAACGTTGCCCAGACACCAAGTCTGGAGATTCTCTCTTACCATCATCCAGATACAGTTTTCTAGAGTAACCTGAAATAATGAGAATTACTGTTAGATTTTTTGCAAAAGTAACTTAAGCACTTTGAATGTCAATTGTTAGTGGAAGACAGCAGGATGTATAGTCTAATGGGGCTTGATTAATGATTATTTACTATATCAGGGCTTAAAAGAAAGTTGCTTTATATTGTACCCGACTGTCCACAAAAATAAGTGCTGTACCACACTTGGTGTAAGAGCTGTTTAGAGCACATGGTAAAAACACTGATGCTATGCATTTCCTTCCAAGGCACAATATTGAGACTCAAACCCCAAATTTAAATTATATGTAATCAATTTTAGTTCTTACCAAAATTGTCTCTAGTAGTCAGTAACTTTCTGAAGGACCATGCATTAGACACACAGATTTTAGGAAAGATACCTAGTCTGCTGTTTTTTCCACCTCCATCAGGAAGATGGAAAATCCACATATTTCTACTCATGTCTGGTGTCTCTGCCTCTTGTTAGCAGTGACTCTCCTGAGGGAAGTGACAGACTCTATTGTCTTTATGCTGTGTCAGATTTGAGGAATATGTCACCTGTTTCTGGTAGCATTGTTTGTTTGGAATGACAACCCTACAGGACCCTGGGGCAAACTATTGTGGCTCACTCCTGTTCAAAAATGTGGGGGTTTGGAGTTCTTTTTTTCTTGTTTGGTTTGGTTTGCTTTCCAAAAGAAGCAGAGCACCAGTTTCGTGTTTCTAGGCCATCAAGTCATACAAAATGGTCTTTGCCTTGCTTTCTCTGTCTTTTTGTTCTCTTTTAACCTTACTAACCAGGAGCACCGGTACTTTAACAGCCCAGAGGTTCTTACTGCAGATTTGTTTTAAACAGAAACAATAAGTGCTATTTTGTAATGAAATCATGCTAAATAGAGATCAGACTCTAACTTTGCATTATTTCTATTTAAGATTTCTAATCTTCTGTCATTTTCATTCCCTATCAGAACATTGCCCACACGTTCTAGAGGATGTGCTTATCCAAGCTCCTGTGCGTGTTTTGCACTGAGATTCTAGGACCCAGATTATCCACTCAGTGGATGCTAATGCACACCTGGGCTTCACCCAGGGATAAACTAAATAGCTACTTTCCTGAAGAAGTCTGGCCTAGAGGTTAGTGTTCCTTGAGGTTCCGCACATCTGCACCCCTCTGCCCCAATTCTCCAGGGAAGTCTACAATTAAAATTCCACTGGTAATGAGATGGACCAGTATAAAAAAGAAGAAATGTATTATGTAGAGTTACCTGTCACAGACTTCTTTAAAATCTACTATCTGGGAATATAATCAATTTACCTTTTTGGAGGAAGAGGATTGGCTTGATTAGAAAAGAAAATAAAAAAAAACTATGAGCATTAAGTTTAGTTCTAAGGGTGTTAAGGCTGTTATCACAAGTCTATTCATCCCATAATGTAGGTCCCATTCCCAAACCATTTTTATCCTTCCTAGATGGGCTAGATACAATGAAATTCTCTCTGCAGTGAGTCATCAGAATCCATTACTGCTTTCCTAGCAGGACCTGTATGTGCTAAAAGGGAACATGGGAACATTTCTAGGAAAATGCTACAGACTGTTATGGTTTGGAAGATCTACTGTGTACTATCTTTTTTTTTTTTTTTTTTTTGGTGATGCCTGCAAGTTAGAGGGCAATGTCTTAGAGTATGGGGAATGGAAAATTATGTTGTGGAAACAGTTGGTACTAAAAAAAGGCACAATCAGTGAAGTGGGGAACTAACAGTATACTGAAGGGTCTTTAGCTGGTCACGAATCGAGAGCTGATGATAGACCTCAGTTCATCACATATTGTTGAAGCGCTATGATTACACTGAAACAGTACCAGTATCTAGCTAGATCAGGAAACAGAATTACTTGTTTTTCCTTGCAAGCATGCTAAATTAAATTCAAAACATTAAAACGTTGTTTTAAAGATTAGCAGAGACTTTAGAGAACCCTCATAATGGTTTTAATTAGTTAACCATGAAGGCATATTTAATCAAAGTGCTATCTCAGGTAGACAAGAATTGCAGTCAGCAGGAGTATGCAATGTGTTCAGTTTCCATGGAAATTTATTCAAAGGAAAAGGGAAGGTAAGCACTAGTTCCATATATAAGGCAGTAAAATATTCTTAAAAACATCATAAAATCACTTAGTCTTCTATAAAAAAACAATAAAATGCAATAGCAGTTTTCAAACTCTGTACCTATGTAGATAAGCAATGTAAATTTCTAGAGGCAGAGAAAGCAAGGCAAGAGTTCAAAACTATACCAGTTAATAAGTTTGCTTAGTAACAGGCACAGTCTGCTGAGTGAGCTGAAGCTGTCTTTGCCAGAGTAATTTTTAGAATGATCACTGTATTCTGCAAACTCATCTATGACTTCATTGGCTAAACCAAAACATTATCTAGCCTGACAAAAGCCAACAACAGATGATGATTTTTATGACTGCATCTACAAATATGAATGATGCTTTTATGCCTTTTTTTTATTCATCTTCATGTTATACAGGTGATACTTGGGTTTTTTTTTAAAAAATGCAGGGGAGTCCCCAGTTCAAGAGTAGAAACAGGTGATCTTTAGTGAAGGGCACAACTGCTGCTTAGAAAATACAAACAAAAGAGCTTTTTATTATTTTCTTGTAATCAGTGCTATATTTGTTGCTTATATACTGGGTATCAATTTATTGATTTGTTTTGACTAAGTGTGTATTCATGCTTTTATATTATTTATGATGCTATTTTTGTTGCCTACCTGGAGTCTGAAATACCCGGAGGGAATTAGGATGAAGTGTTTTGCAGTGTCTACATCCGCTCAGTTATTTGTCAGCAGCATTCAGATATATAAATATCTTTTTAGTAAATCAAACAGTATTAATGCAAATGCTAAATTCTGTAAGTATAAGCTGTAAGGAGGTGTTTAATGAAACTCAGTTTTATTTCATTGAATCACGGTTCTTCTGAAGTCACCTCCCTTGCCTACTGGCTACATATTAAGTTCCACATTTAATAGAAGTCTGCTATTACTTTTGTGTGACATTGTCACATTTTAAGGTAAATTAATCTTATGTGCCTTATTCAATGAAGACCTCATTATAAAATTTTGTGAGAAATGGCCCTTCTCTCATGTCTTAGTTTGTGGAGCAAATGGGTAATTCCTGGTGATCTTAAATCTGTGCTACAGGCAACATCAGTATGAGCCTTCCTTCATCCTTTCTTTGCATTACTGAAGTAAAGCAATCGTTTATGCTCTATTTTCATTTCAACCTACTGATTGGCAACAAGGGTCACATGTGATAAAGTTGACCCTTACTACTTCATCAGCTAGAGGTTTATTTGCCTCTCACTTTGCATGATATAAATGGTGAGTTTTTAATATGGAGCCATGCTAACATGAAACTCTAGTAAACAATTAGGTCCATAATCATCTCGCAGAGATTTTGCCATTTTAACTAGCTACACTGGAAGTATATGAGTTTCTAAGATTTATGTAGTAATTATCTTTTGCTGTTAGGGTCTAATCCAGCTTGCACTGAAGTTAATGTATATTTTATCATGACAATAGCAGTTGGCTTAGGCCTTTAGGGGTGAACTTATTAAAAATAATAATAATAATTAAAAATTAAGTATGATCTTGTTTTTGAATTAAAGTAGTATCATATTAAAGAGATAATTAGACTTGCTGAAACATTATGGGTTTGGCAGTCAAATGTGAGAACCACTTTAGAATAAGAATTCTATTTAAAAGAAGGACAAAAACATTGTTAAAGAAAAACAGTGTTAGATCAAAAGACCAAGTTGAGAGTTTTGCTAGCTTAAACTTTTGTTACCTTTTGGAAGGCATTGGGATTTGTGCTGAAACAGAGCCTTGTCTATGTGAAAACCACCTCTGTACAAACCTATACAGTCACACTTTGCGACTGGCCCTTTTCTTTTAGTCATGCAGTGCTCTCACCATATTAAGTAGATATAAACAATGAATATAACATGTTAGCATGAATACTGCATAGTAGGTTTGGTGAAAGCATAGAGCATCCCTAATACAGTGGCAGAAAAACATCGTATTTCGTATCTTTCCCCAATGTTGAAATAAACTGCTGTGCAATTGCATGTCATTTGGTAAGCAAGAAGTAAAATCCCTACAACGCTGAGGATATATTATCTATGATATTCCCATTTTAGATCATCCAGAATGTGTGTGGCATATTAAGTCCTGAAGTGTTTCCTCTGAAGAGCTAAAGTCCTGTTATAATTACCTGATGCAGTACCCACCCCCAACCCAAAACATAAACGAATTTACTTCTCAGATGCAGATAAAGAGAACAAATCAATAACACCATTGTAAAATAGTACTAGCTTCAGGAGACAGCTGCGAGAGTAAATAGGTCCATTTGTTTTGAAATCCTTCCTGAACATCATGACTCATCTTCCGGATCTATTTTGGGCTCTGTCGTATGTGTGTGTGGCTGAGGTCACACACGCAAGTAATCCAAGCAGCTGAAGCAGTGAGAGTTGTCAAAAGGAAGAGTTCATTACGTGGATTGGCTGTATAGAAATGTCTTTTCATGCTCTGCCTGTTCATAAAAAGAATATGAGCAATAATCTGTCTCGGCTGCAATGACTTAAATCTTCTTATTCAGAGTTGGAGAGAGCTTCAAATTCGTTCTCTAGATAATTTCAAATCTAAGGCTTAACTTCCAGGGAAATCAGGTAAAAATAATTAAGACAGCTTTTTATTTTATCTGGAAAGCCGGTTTAGGAGGAGTCAGAGGAACAACACATTTCTAGGTTTAGATAGTACCTTTTGCTCTACTTGTGCTCCCAGAAGACTGAAAAGGTCACTAGCTGCTTTCTACCCATTCATCCTTTAATTAGGGAATTTCAGTATCTATGCATTTGATGCTAAGCCTGATCAGGAGTGCTTTTTTTAGCTTTGCGTGTCAATTTTGAGGGCTGCAAAGAATACAAAATGCTCGCTCACGGGGACGTCTGGAGCCGGGTCTTGTTCAGGGCACATGATGAGTCATCTCTGGCTGGTGGAGAGTGCCACTCAGCTGGGCAAGCAAACCTCTCCAGCGGGAGCGTTACCCACTTGGAGGGAAACAGATGTGTTGGGAAAGGAGAGCGAGGAGACGCCCACGATATATTCACAAAGAAAACGGTGTGTTTCCACCAGTTTTTAAGCTTTTCGTTTAGTCCTTTTGAGAGCTGAGAATAGCAGAATACTTTAATATAAGTGTCTGGATGAAATGATGATAGCTCTTAGAGTCAGACAATAAGAATAAGAATCCACTAATTTCACTAGAGTACTGTCAGCGTGCCCTCATCACCCCAGAGCAATTCGTGCTTTTAGGTTTGACAGTCTTGGAATTCTGGGAACAGCATTGTGTTGCAAACAAATGGAAAGGGAAAAAAAAACCAACACTGTGATCTGCACTATTCAATAAAAATTCTTGGGCAGCTCATGTCTGACTCAGATCGTGACTTTCAAAGAAAACTTGGTTGGCAGTTTGGTTTGGGATTTTTGTTGCTGTTGATTTAATTATTTAATTTTAATTAAATAGTTTAATTTTTGAGGTTTTATTTTATTTTTTTCCCAAATCTCCTAAGCCCTTCACAGTATGGAGAACAAATAAACTTTCTAACCAAATTAGGATGAGAATGGATGTATCTCAGACCCAGATGGATCTTCAGGATCCATACAGGGGACCTGGATTCTGACCAAAAACTCATCTCTAGGTTTAGTTCTTTTCACCAGTGTCCTGGGAATAAAGTACGATGGGAAGCAAGTCACCTTATGGTCAGGATTGACAGGCCAAGTACTCAGTCTACTCTCTATGGTAGGTTTTCTCATTCTTGCTTCCAGGTCTTGCTATAATGGATATCCTGATCCTATCTCAGCAAAGTTTTGAAAAACCAGAAATTATTGGCAATCAGTAGTAAAATAGCCAGTATAAGCTTATTAAGAGTCCTGATCACAAGGGCATCTAGGCATCTTGGAGCCAGCAGCTAATGTAGACAAAAAGCTATTTATCAAACAGTAGCATAAAGTCCCTTATGCTTCTTATTCTCTTACTGCATGTCTCCAGTATGCTTTATGGTGGATGCCTTTGCAGTCTTTCAAGACCTTTTCAGAATAACTGCTAAAGCAAATGAAGAAACAGTGGTTATATTTTTCTAATTAAGTACCTGGCGAAGAGGTCCTTCCAGTTCATGAAGGAAAACTGATGTTTACAAAAAATTCATGCTCCACATAAATCCCCATCTCTACTATAAGCAAGTAAATATATCAGCGCTGTGTTTTCCAGATTCTGAATATTTATTGGTCTCATATACTACTGTTACAAGAAATTCTAGTATCTAGAATAGTTCTGTAAAGAAACTTATCAAGAAATCTGAACAGGCACCAAAATCTAGTAAATATTAATTAGAACAACATATGTTGTTAACAAACTGCAGGCACTAGACTGTGTTAATTCATCTGGAGCAAAAAGACCCCAGCAGCGTACCTAGTAACATTCTAACAAGTGAAATGTATGTATCCCAATGGTTATTAATTTATCTTAATTTTGTGGGAGTAGTAGGAGTAGTACCAAGATTATATGTTAAAGGAATAAAGACATTTCTTTAACATTTGGCCAGCTGGGTAACTCCTTTCACCCGTGAAAGTGCTAGAAACTTATTGGCTAGTTTCTAGCAGAAACCAAGCAGCACGCAGAGACTAGGAAGAAGGGGTAACTTGCCTTGCAGTTGCTGTGATTCTCCAAGATGTAATCTTTGCAGCAAAATGACTGACTGGTATTGACAGGTCCTGCTTTAAAATAAATAAATAAATTAAATTTAAAACCAAACCCCACCCCTTTTTCCAAGGTACCAAAAATATAAAAACTGCTGTGCCTAAATTTCATGTTTACCAGGCCTGAGATGTACAGACTAACCTGAAGAACCAGCTTTGCTGTCTGTGGTACAGATATAAAAGCTTCAGTAAAGTAAGCCAGTAGGGGCTTTTGCTTTTGCCTTTAGTGATTTTTTTTTTTTTTTTTTGAATCCAGACTGCAGTTCTTGCCTACCCTACGGTGAAGCTCTGGTGTTGTAACTATTGCAAATCATAGAAAAGTTGCAACAGAAGAGAAGGTGCAATCAAAACATAAACTGTTGTTACTGCACTTTGCTACAGAAATTTGGGAGCTGTAGCACAAATGAATCTGCTGAATGCTATAAGAACACAAAAAAGTAGAGATTTTTTCAGAAGTATTGGCTGTCAGTTAATAAGCTCATTTTTCTCCCTAGGGAAAATAGATTTTCCGTCTGTAAAGTTTTTGGGTTTTTTTTATTTCCTCACAGTGTGCAGTACTATAAATTGCGTGCAAGGGACTTGGTTGGAATTTACAAATGACTGTAGCCTTTCATTGTGTTTTATGCACTTGTAAAGCTAGAATGGCTACTGTAACTACAGTAATATAGTAGTCATTTTTTACACAATTTGATTTAGGGAAACCTAATGCCTGGTAATTTATTACACGATTAGCATTAATATTCTTTCCTGCTCTTTCCTAGTTTAGTACCTCAGTTCTAACATTGTGTTCATTGGCATTCTCCCAGTCATGCTCAAGGTTATTTGTTACGCAATCGTTACTGCCCACCTTCAACTCACTTTTGGGGAATTTCCAGTCTCAGGCAGTTATAGTGTTTGGAGACCACTTCAACAAGTTTTGCCAAAATCAAAATAATTGCTTCTTCAGCACTATCCAAAACTTCTGGGTATTGGTGGGACACCCTGTACTTCCCCCCGTTGCCCCCCATGAGAAGCTGCAGTAACAACCTTCGACAGCACAGCCGTAGCTTTGTTCCATGCCGCTACCCAAGACTGATGGCAAGTGAAGTTTCTAAGTTTACCACAGGCCTTTACGGGTTCCTCTACACCCCTCCTGTCTTTTTGATGTGTGGCTTTTATCCCAACACACTTAAAGCTATTTCTTGAGATGGATTTGTGCTAAAAATAAGGACCATTGAACCCAAATGTGCCTGAACTCTATAGGTTTGATTTGCAGGGAACATGCCTTTCTGCGCTGCCAACTTTGTGATTTTAAGCTGAAGTCTCCTGACATTTGCTGTTTAAATTAATGACCTGTCTCTTGAAGACTGGTGATTGTAAGACTGTCTGCTTTCATTTTGGTGAAATCTCTAGGCCTGTAACTCTATGGGAAAGTTTGAAAACTTACTTTGAGTTCACTTTACATTTTCAGAAACAAAGACAGAAATCTTCCAATTAAAAAAGAATTTAGCCTCTCCTCTCCTCTTTTTTTTCAGGTTATGGATTTCTTCCTAACATTTTGGCACCTTTTCTAAAATCAAATCTTTTGCACTTGGCAGAATAACACATTGCCTATATTGCTATTTTTGTCACTGTTGTTGAGAAGTTATTAAGTCTCAAAAATCACTTTGAAGATCTTTCTGTTACTACTTCTTATTAAGTCAAGCTGTAAATGATCAGTTAGCATAACATATTGATTAGCAAGCTGACCCAGGGATCCCTATGAGAAAATCAATGACATTAGATTTTTCAGAAATGGAATGAAATGAAAATGCTTTGGGTTTGTTAGATGGATTCTTTGCTCTTGACCAAACATACCCTATCTATAATCAAGTCAGTAGTTTTAAGCATAAAGAACCTAGGGTACAGATGTCTGACAGGGAAAAAACAGAGGAAGGTGTTAGAAAGAAAGGAAAACTGAGAAAATCTGAATAGTTTTCTTCAAGCAATGTAAATTTCAGAGGGCTGATTAGCACCAAGAACCCAGAACTCTTGCACTGGCACCCTACTCCAACGCAAAGAGAGGCTGCCATGTTGTAGTAAAATAATTTTCTGCTCCAAGGAAAACTGATTTTTTTTTTTTTTAGCTGGAGATATTTTACTGCTTCACAGAAATAAAGCAGTGGGATGTGCAGGATGCCACACTATATACACAGCCTCCAGCTATAATAATTTTCTACACATTCCCTCTTCCTAATCACTTAACTTTGAATGCCACAAGTAGTTGGTAGCTGCTTCCTGGATAAGAAAAGGGGCAGAAAGGGCCCTCGCCTGCTTTAAAGAGGTCAAAGAAGGAAGAATCCAAGTGTGGAGGGGATCTCCTCTATCACAGTTACAAACCAGCAGGAAGTTAGTGTTGGAGAATGCCCGTGTGTTTGATTCTGCAAACTAATACTTAGGGCACTTAACTGGTAGAGAAAAGACCTTGTTTAAGATGTATGCTCCATGGGGATAATGCATGAATGGATGACTCCATCACTGAATTTAAAAAAAAATTATTAATTTATTTTTAAAAACACCAAAACAGACACAAATAGGTTTTCCTAGGAGTAGGAAGTAGGAGTTCCTTACTCCCTAAGCTATAATGCTGGGATATTTCTTCTCTGATGTCCTTCTAGACTTCTAACCATTGCATTTTTACAATATATCTCAGATTTTCTTGGGTCAGAACTTTACATTTGAGTTGATAATATTCCTTCCATTTAAAACTGAAGCTGAAGCTTTAGCTCCTCCACTGTCTTGTCCCAGCTCCAGTCAGCATGTCATGGCAAAGCTTACCTTGTACTGGCAACGAGTCCACGCTGCTAAAGGATAGCAAGGGGACTATTCTGTTTCAACCACTGTCATTCTAAGCTTCCCCCGAAATTCCTGTGCTTTCCTGCAGGCACCAGGAACAGCAGGTTTTCTCAGCCTCGCCAGTAGCTGGCTGCCGCTTCACAATACCAAGAGGGTGTTTAAACAGTATATTCAGCAATTAGAGACAGCCTCATTTGAGTATTCAATTACGGCTGACCAGCAGCTGAACATTAGCCAAGCCACGGCAATACAGAAAAGACAATGAAACTTAGTGCTTCATGGCTTGTTCTTTCTTCTTGCCAGACTGGGTTGGTTGTTTTTTTGTGTTTGGTGTTTTTTTGGGGTTTTTTTGTTGGTTTTTTTTTTCTTTTTTTTTTTTTTAAACAATAATTACAGAAGTATATGATGCAATACAATGTAATCTAAACATTTCTTCCTCATAAAACTTCACTCTTCACTGACTGCTTGCTCACTACTCCTTTGAACTCAGTAGCCGGTTTGTGGAAGCAGCAGAAACACATGCAAAGTTATTTTGTAGCATAACTGTAACAGCATTTGTCATGTACTAGCAAATCACTTAGAAATGGGTTTTCCACGTGCCTCTGGTCTTGGAGTGCAGAGGGTCTAGCACTTGGATAGGATGAGTCAGAAGGCTTTGTTGGTCAGACCTACGTTCTTACTCCATTAAAAATCAAAACATATTGGAGGTTTTTCACCTTTTCATTTCATACCTTTTCTCATGTTTTCATTTTGTAACTTTTTTTTTTCCTTGTATTTCTTAAGTGTTTCCCTCCTTGCCCTCTTCACCTTTCTCTTTTTCCACCTCCTTTTTCTGTGCAGTTCAATCTTTGATCTGATTAGACTCAAAGTGGAGTTAAGCTGGGATTGTAGAAAAGTGTTTGCTCACCTCTCGGAAATAGAAACTGGCCAGGAAACACTCACACCCCCTGTGACCAGGAAATAATTAAAAAGGTAACAGATGTAACTCTGGAGGTAGGACACTCCAGAGTGTCCTTGCAGGGGGTGCTAAAAGACCATGTCTAAGGAAATTTCTCACTGCCCAGCTAAGAAGAAGATATTGAAACACTAACTTTCAAGAAATATTGACAATGGCAAAAGGAAAAATTTTGTGAATGGAAAAGTAAATTGAAAGATTGTATCAGTGGAAGCGTAAGGGGAGAAGAGGGAGAATGACATCATGCTTCATGCAAAAACCTCAAATGTCCCTCAGCAGCGAAAGTCACATCTGTCACTCTTCCACCAGGTCAGCCGGTGCTCACAGGCAGGGCTGGTGGCAGCACTTGGGGCATCTCACCAGCATCCCACTTTTATCCCCTTTCCCCTGGTCACCTTTTCCTTGCTCAGCCTGGATGACAGTCAGTGCAGTGTTATGAGGGAGAAAAAGAAAGAAGGAGCTGGTCATACAAAAGGAACTGAGATGCAAAGGGGAAGGGGAATAGGAATATCAGCATTTCTTATTGAATGGTGAGAAACAGGCTGATTTAAGACAGCTATTTTTCTCTTTCGGGTTCCTAAAAGTCACCTTTACAGCTAGAAATTGACTGATGTGTATGAATCTACATCTAGCTTTAAAACATGCTGCTAATCCTGCAACACATACACAAGGAAGTCTTGTTTCGTTATTTGAATAAGAAAGAGGGTGGCTTTGGTAAATGGAGAAAGTGTCCCAATTTCTGTGTCTCAACTGATCCTTGTGCTATAACCAGAAAGGAGTATTTTTAGTGTGCTATAAATACATATGGCTTATTTACTCCTATATTTTCAAAAGAGATCTTAGTGTACTGGGCATGAACGGATGTGAGGGCTATAGGAAAATTAAGTGGTTTTCCAACAGAAATCATAAATACTACATTCTGCAGCAAGCATCCATACTGTTAATATTTGCAAAGAAATATTCATTCCAAAAGGTGGTTTTTTTGTTTGTTTGTGGTGGGTTTTTTTTTCAAAAAGGTAGATGCTTGGTATTTAAAGACCTGATGCTGAACCTGTGTAAAACTTCATTGTGAAATAATTTCTAAAACTCCTGGAGGAACAGAGGAAGGAAGGTGACTAAAATACAAAGTGTTCGTAAGGACTGGAAAAGAGAACAGCCCGCAGAAGACCCTGCAGCAATGACAGCATTGCCTTTGTAACCCAGAAAAGACACCGTCACCAGGGAGATCATTGCACAGGGACTGGTATCCAAAAGCTTTGCATCACCTTATAAAAAAAACCCAGCAAAACAAAACTGTGGCATGGACAAATCTCTAGGACCTCAGCACAGCCTGCATCGCCTCAGAAATAGGTAAACCCTACTTTCCCAACCCCCTAAGAGATCAGTTATGGAATTCTTTTGAATAATAAAACATAAGTGCAATTTCAGTCTCAGCTGCTACCTTACCTTGCATTTAAATTCAGTCCTCAGAAAGGTGGCACAGGAAGGGTAGGGGAAGTTTATAGCCTAGAGTTCATAGTGCTCTAGCTTGGCGTGAATAAAGTATCTTGCACAGAAATGGTTACTGTGACTGGTATTACTGGTTCTGAGGACCCAATTTCAAGCCCCTCATTTTTAGACAATTTATGCTGCTGCAGAAGCAGTAACTTGGGAGTTCAGGGTGGTGTAGGAGGTCCCAGGCTGGCAATAGCCTTCGTGTTGCTCCCCACCTCCCACCGAGGTTGCGGCTGGTCCTCCCCAGTGCCCACTGCCCAGGGCCACCCCAGGATGGGCAACACCAGCACCACATCACCCTGCCCGGAGCTCACCTCAGAAAGGAACATTTCCACAGGAATTAGACCTTTAGGACAGGTTTTTAATTAGTAGCATTTCTTTGTAACTGGTGGTGTCTGATGCTCTGAATGGTCTGTGAAATCTCTCCTTAAGGCAGAGGCCATTGCACAGGAATGAGGGGCCAGTGCCAATTCCTGTGGTATTTATACAGGAACCCTGTCATGGATTTCTGCTGGCCTGGGATGACATCATGGAAATATTTGCTTACTTTTGACCTCTCAAAAACAATAACAGAAGTCCTTTTTCTGCAGCACCTCCAGGTTCCTTCTTGTACCTCCAGACTTTTTTTTTCCATGGGTTATTGCTGGAGCATGCTGGTTGTTGATTTAATAGTGAGACAGTGGAATGGGGCGGCAGGTTCTGCGTCGTGGTCTGTGGAGCTTTTCCCTTAGTCTGCTATGCTGAGATATTAACATAGCATGCAGTCTATCAGGCTATCTTTGAACTAATGTTTGTAAGCAACGTGTGTAGGAACAGCTCTTGTGCAACGAAGCAGGTTTGGAGCAGGAAAGTTGCAATATGAATCCACAGTTTGTCTTCCAGATCTTACCCTCTTCTTGTAGTGAAATCTCTTTGCAGAATAGCCAGGCTCGCACTCAGCAGCTAGGAAGAAAATGTGCATCATTGCATGTTTGTGTTTTCTCTTTTTTTTTTTTTTAAGAGGTTTTATGTTTACCTTGTCAGAAGAGGGCTAACGGTGTGGGTCACAAGCCCTGTGGCCCCAGAGCAGCTGGGCTGGGAGGCTGGTGTGATGGCAAAGCAAGGGCTCCCTGCTCCAGCTCCGTGGGTCCCAGCTCATGCCCAGGCATCTGGGAGCCTCACAGTAATCCTTCACAGCCAGGGCGTGGAATTAAATTTATTTCTGTAACTCTGAAATTCAAAACTGCAGCTACTGAATTTAATCACCATAAATTTCATAAAGGTTCAGAGGCATTTTCTAGGCCAAGTATTGACGTTCGTGGAGGTGTTGCATTAAAAAGCAAAGAACTGACTATTTAGACCTCCTTGACTGGTAACGCTTAACCAAGACTCTGTTTGGAGAGTGAGATAATTAAAGTGAGTCCATTCATACAGAATACAGTGTCAGTATGTGAAAGGTTAACTTCAGGTAGTGAGACTGTTTCAGAAACATCTCAGCCAGAACTGACAGTTTTATAGCCTGCTGGAAAATATACCTTTACTTTTCTCAGCAGCACTTCAGAGCCTTCATATATCAATTGGTCCAGAAGGAAAATGTGAAGATTATTGTTTTGTCTAAACAAAAATAGTCTGTTCCAACAAATTTTGTGACCGAAATTAATGGGACTAAAATAATATGTCAAAATCATTGTGTGCTTAATATCAGTATCATCTTCACTTGTTTTCCTTTGGGTCTACACACTGGAAAACATTTACAGGATGTGACGCTCCTTGTGAATTTCCATGGGTTTTGAGCCTACAGATAAACTCAGTAATATAAAAATACATGTGATTAATGACCAGTACTTGCAATAATACGGCAGAAGTATTGGCAAAGGTCAAGTTCTTATACGTCTCTGTTCCATCTTGTTTACTGTGGGAAATGTTGGGTATGTTGCTGAAGTCCCAGTGGGGTATATATGGGTCCACTTGTGTCATTGCACGTATCTTTCAAACTTTTCACTGATCAAATAATTTTTCTGGAGGTAACTGTGGTTTATGAGGAAGCCATGCCAATTCCAACCATCGGATATTAAGTTCAATGGAGTGCAAGACACTTTCCTTTGCATTACAGCTAAAATCTCATAACCATCTCTATCCAAAAGAAATACGAGCTTTTAACAGCTTTGAGGCGAAACTCATAATAATAACTTTTTTATGTGGCATTTTTCATTTCAGGGTTGCACAAAGCACTTTGTTTGCTTTTAAGCCAAGAGAAATCATTATGATTTTGGTCTCCTGCAAAGCATAGACCTGTGGTTCTTCTACAGTGCCATGTAACCTGTGGCCACTGTAGTAACCTTGGGAGACTCCCATCAGGCAGGTTATATCAGACCTGTTTTGCAAATAGGGAAATTGTGATATTCAGTTAAATGGCTTGCTCTCAGAACACACAGCCAGAAATACAATGCTCAAAATAAATTGAGATTAATCTAGAAATTAATTGTTTTGCCAGCTGCAAAATGCCTAGCTATTTTCAGACATGCATTTGATGGTGGTGGGGGGGAAGCTTGTGAGCATAGTCCCTTCTTTAAGTCTCAAGGACTGTCTTTAACTGAAACCATAAGAGTAGTGATAGACACTTGCTGATAATCATTTGGGGGTTTCATTTGGGGGTATGTGGAGTCAATGTGTAGCATCAAGGAGGAGAAAGTTCAGTTTCTCTTCCTTACATGTCATTAACAAGCTGGTGGTGATGAAAGAAAGTCAAAAGGAGTGCATTGGGGAGAGTTTACCACATCCCCTTGCAATGATAAAATAATGAAATAGTGATAAAAGAGAGGCAAATCAAGGGACACAATAGAAAATGGAGGTTCAAAGTTCTTTATGTTCAATGATAATAAAGGGCAACTTGCTTTTGTGTTCATGACACAATGATAAGCAGAGTTGTGTGGATAAGTATGGAGTAATTTAGACAGAATGTCAGGTAAAAGGACCTGTCATTTTAAAGTAATTTCTAATGGAAATGATAAAATTAAAAGGTTTATTTTCATCTACAGTAGCGATTTTTTGAGATGCAGTGCAACATATCCTGTTCAGGATCAGGACTAATGAAACACATTTAACAGAACGAGTTTATGGCTAAACTAAATATAGTTACCATATTATTCACAGACTATAGGAAAAATCATATTAACATCAACCCAAGTTGCATTTAAGTTTTTAGACTGAGAGGCTATCACTAATAGATATATAAAATATGGATAATAACCCCAGCTCCACAAATTCTTCTTGTAAGGATTCATTTACAGGGTTCCCAACAACCTTTCTAAAAGTGTTGCACAGACAGATTTTTGATGACACTCTTTTTTTATCTGCCCACTTTCATCAAAGTTTATTTTTGCTGTTGCCACTTTATCAAATCAGGGAATTCAAAATACCTGAATCTAGAGAAACGTTTAGAGTTTCTAGGGAATGTGATTCCCTATAGAAAAGTTTCAACTGTTTTGGGAGAACTGTTGCTTTATTAATTTTTTTTCTGGGGTTTTTAGGTTTTTTGTTTTTTGTTTTTTCTTTAAATCAGTGATCCACTTAATTATGCAAGATAATAATTTATCAATCTTGGAGTGCAATATAGCCTTATATCAATTCCGGTTTCTCAAAAGGCTCTTACCATGTTTATGCTTTGAGTCAGGTCCTGGGTATTGACAGAAAGACTCGATCCATTTAAAGAATGGTTTTCAGTGTAGCCCTAAGTAGATGAAAGGAGTGTTCATACAGGGCCACTTTGTTGCTTGTCTGGTTTCTCATGATTCTTGAAGGGACAGACTTTTCCAGCTTTGCTGAAAAAATAAAAAACAAACAAGGAAGCAAGATGAGGAAATAAAATTACCTGTTTCTTCACCTTGCACTCTTACAGCCATCTGAGGTCAGTCTGCTGTCTTTTTTTGTGGTGATATACATTGCTGCGTACTCCACCACAGATATTTGTTAGAATTTTTTTCACCTGAGTGGTAGAAATAATTAATAACTAATTAATAATTAATTTTCACATTACTAACATTCCTTTCAAGCTGATTCTATGCTACTGTTCAAGTTAACGTACCACATCATTGATTTTTAAGCACAAAGAGGCTCCTGATTTCCCATGGATTCAATGATGTTAGGGAGGCTGGGGAAACTGCCGTTTGTTCTGATTTGTTTTTCAGCATTTAGGTGTTCAAATTTTGCTTAGTTAGCACTGTATTGATTTTATCTCCTAAGTGACCTATGATTATGGGCTTATGTTCTAACATTTGAATGTAGATGGAAAAGGGGGAATGACTCCCTTTGTATCAATTTTCTTTTTTCCTCTAATGGCTAGGAAGCCATGAAAATTTAAGATAAGCTGTGTCAGTGTGATTTCAGGGGCAAAATGTTGGCTTCAAAGCATTCAGCTTACTTCTGAGCATGAGATGCAACATAGCAGCATGACTTCAAACTACTGAAGTCTTTCATCTAGAGTCTGCATTCATCGCTATTGCTCTCAGAAACCAAGCCACACACTAAAAACAGTGAAGCCTTTAATTTCAGCACTGCAGAAACACTACACTGGAAACAGTTTTCTCCAGGAAACATGGTAAATTGTACATTGAGCACCTGAATGGAAGAAAATAATTCGAAGTATGCCTTTATGGTTTACTGTGGTTACAAAATGACAAACACAACAAAGCGGAGCACAGGCGGAGAACAACCTCTCTACGCAGTTGAAGAAGTTATCGTTAATGTGTTGTGGAATCCATTAAAAAAATATACGGCTTTATGCAGTGTCTTTGGCAATCTAAATGGAAAGAAAATCTACCACAGACAGCAAACCTGAAGAACCCAGACGAATTTGGCATCCTGCACAAAAAACGCAGAAGCATTGTTGTTATGTGGTATGCCCGAGGCCATCAACTGCAAATGCTGCAGTTAGGGTTTTCATTAAAAACTCTTGTCCAGTCTCTTCAGTATCACACAGCGGTGGGCAAGTACATCACTCAGCTCTGAACCTTGCCCTGCTGAATTGTTCATGTTCTCTTCCTTGCTTTTGCTCCTGCTAATGGTAAAAGGCTATTTCCGCCGTTTAGAATTACATGAGAGTTCTCAAAAATGTACTGATCAGCAACAGGATGAAACCAAAACCTTCCTAAGGTTTCTCTCCCACTTCTGAAATACTGGATTATGAGACCTAACCCAGAGTACCAAAGAATTTGGTTGTAAGGAAACTCAGGATATAGACAGGTTATGAAGGCATGGAACAGCCAATATATCTCAGATTTCCTAGTATGAATTATGACACCTCTGGCTTTGAAGGTTTCTTCCTTCTTGCCTGAATGTCCAAACTACAAGACAGATAGCTCGGTTGTTTGACCAAAAAGGTTTTTGCCAGCTTGAGAAACCTTTGCTAAGGAAGGTTGCACTGAGATTGATACATGAAGTCTTTAATATTAAGTAACATAATAACTGTTCTTTTTTTTCATTGTCTCTGCATAGGAGGACTTGAATGCTGTAGACTTGGGTTTTGACAGAATTTTTTTTTTTTTTTTCTGTATGCATTTTAGTGGAACTAGGGGAGTGATGGGTTGGTTTTTTATGTCCAGGTTTTATGTTGTTTTGTTTTATTTTATTTTATGTCTTATTATGCATAGGCACTCTGGAAAAGGTAGAACTATCTCATAAATCTGTGTCTCTTGCACAGATGGACCCTTCCATCATTGTACAGATGTCCATCGTGTTGGATGGACACCTGATTGCTTTTTCTCAATATCTAGTCTGGAAAATGCAGAACAAGCTGCTATAAAGTTGGTTTGAAGTGATGTTGCAGAAACAATCTTTTCCCTCCCCTGTCTAAACTACTGCATCTCTTTTGAGTTAGCTGCAAAAGTGCTTTGGATTTCAGCCTTTTCCAAACCACCCTAATTGTGTGCTCATGTAATGAATACGGATGGGATTGTTCTTGGATTAGAGGCAAGTGGATGTTCACTCCAGAGTGTCCTTACTCGTCTTAAAATCTAAAAGGCCAGTCAATACATTTTACAGATTCCTGTGTCAAGAAATTGTAGGATTATGGAAAAATAGGATTGGAAGCGATCTGAAAAATCTACCCCATTCCTCTGCTCCATGGTGGAACCCCTCAGTGGGTTCATGCTTTATGCTAGGTTGCTCCTGATAACAAACCCACCCACTTTCTCCAAGTGAAGTTCACCCAGGTGTTCTGACTGTTTCTGCCATGGTAATATATTCCAACATACATAAAAAACTGAGCAATTATAAGTGGGAGATGCACCAACTTTTTAGTTATGTTCCTTTTCAATACAGTTGAGTATTTTGCTGGTAAGAACACTGATGCAAATATAAAGCGGGGAGATTGACAGTATCCTTTAAATTAACATAATTTTAATTGAGGTGTAACTGAAAAATAGATCAGGGAAAAAGAAAATGTAGTACTTAATGGTTTCTGCTGCTACTGTGATGCTTAGGATAATTGCAAAACCTTAATTGCATTCTTTTTAAGTAATCAAGCAGAAGTAAAGTTTTCCAAAATAATTGTTATTGGCAATAGTCATATCTTCCCTAAAAACAGTAGCTTCAATTGATATTTATCAAATTAGAATCGTATCAAATCAAACTAGACAGAATCTTTTTTTTTGTATTTTTTGACAACCACTCTGCAAAATTTTGTGTAGAGTGAAGAGTGAAAAGCTCAATGGAACATACTAGCTTGACAACTAGCAATTTTTATTAGGCAAAATGGCTTTAATATAATGCCCAAATATTTCATTTGTGATTTTTTTTTTCAATCCAGTATAAATGCATCTTTAAAACCTGATTATTTACATGTTCATTTGGGTGTTACAAATTAATTTTATATTAAATAAAATATTTAGAAACATGAAAATTTATGGTTGATACACAGTCCTGTATAAATACTTCACCATTATAGTGAATACTATGGATGTGATGGTAAAAGGGTCAATTTAGCAAAGCATTTTAAGGATGAGCATAAAATCTTTGATTTCAGTGGAACAAATTGCACTCTGAGTCTTCTTAACACACTTTTAAAATTATATATTAATTAAATATTTTTGCAGTGAGAAAAATAAAAGCTGCTGTTTAGCCTAGCTCACAGTTTGTCAGGATCAAAGGTAAATAGTTTGTCTCCTTCATCTTTCTATCATCACTGTGCTATTTCTCTAGAATAAAAGAAAAAGCTGCCAAAGGGGAAAAAAATCCACTCCATCCTAACTGTCAACCACTAGGTATTCAGTCTGTATGTCTGCTAAATGTTGAAATATTGAAAGAAAAAGTGTCATTCTCTTGCCAGTACTGTAAGAGCAGAATGGGGAAATGAAGGCTATCCCAGGCTTTAGGCTGAGCGGGAAATGGGAGAGACAACTTCAGTGCACTTCTCTGCTCCAGGCTTCCTATATAAGGTATTTCTTCCTATTTAGGCCTCAGGTAAATCAGTTTTTCAGCTGTAAAATAAAATAGATAAATTTAATTCCCCATTCCTTGAAGTGTTGTGAATAGATGTATTATGTATCAGCTGCTCAGGAACGTGGACACTGGTAATCTAAAAGGTTTCAAAAAGATGGTCAGTATGATGCCCTCTAGAAATTTAATGCTGTGTGATAATTTAGCCTATCTGAAAACATTCTTAAAACTCTTTATTAGTTAGATGTTTAAGGGGAGGAATATGTTAAAACTTGAAAAAGCAGTAGTTAGATTTTCACTGTAGCTTAAGCCACTGAAGAACAGCAAATGACTTCATATCAGCAATATAACATTATCAGAGTAGCCCAAACCACTGATCCTGATCAAGCTTTTTAGCAGACTAAAGAAGTAAATTGCCCAATTTTAAAAGAACATTTTCTGCAGCACAATCCTTTAAATTTGTCTCAAATTTGTGATTCAAAAACCAGCTAGTTCAAGTCATTAGCCCGTCTTGAAAATCTCGGTCTTCAGTTTAGAACGGATCACCGTATTTCTATGAATCCTTTGCATTCAAAGAGCTCTTTATAAACTCTCCTTCAGAAGTGTGGGACATGACAGTTAATGTAAGCAATTTCTACAGCATAAGTCATGGGGATAGGTTTCAGCTTAGACACAAGTTTTGGTACAGTTAAAGATCTGAAAAATGAGTACAGAAGAGAAGGGCTGGCTCAGTGTTAACCTTGTGCAGTTTAATCAATACTGTAATACAGACCCTCAAGCTGAGACAGCATCACCCTTCCTGATCACTCCTACTCACTGCATGCTGCAGTCCATTGTGTAAAAGCTTTCTTTACCATTACAGGACAGGATTTAAAAATAGAAATTAGGTGCAGCGATTACCTTGGGGGTGGCTTTTGGAAAGGGAGGATGTTACAGGCATTAGAGAAAAATCTTATCCTTTCCTTCCAAGTGCATTGGGTAAGGGAGAACTGGCATTAGTTATGCAAGCTGTATTCTGGCACTGCACTGGTAAAACTCCCACTTTTGAAATCTTCTGGCAAGTTTAAAAGCCCAAAAGTAGGACCAGGCCTGCAAACTTGATGCAGAATGCAACAGACTGCCTCCTGGCTCTGGGATTCCTGAATTTTTCCAGCAAAGTTGTACAGATCGTTCTGTGGTTGGTTTATTGGGGTTCAGTGACTGATCAAACAGAATCACCAGGTAGACTCAAAATATGTTTTTTCTAGCTAAAACTAATAACTAACAAAAACAATAAAAAAAACTCCCCTGCATTTCATTTTCACTTACTTTCCACTTTTGGAAGTCATGTTTCTCTAATGAATGTCTAAATTAGCCAATTTGTTTCTGTTTAGAAAGTGTCAAAAATATTCTGGTACTTCAGGAATATTTTTCTTATGAATAATTGGGAGAGAGGAAGACTTCTCTATAAAAGAGATTTTATTTAATAAATCATCCATCTTAAAGCTGGACCTGGCTGTATTCAATTTTGACTAGATGCCTCTGTGTGCTCAGTCCAGTTGTTAAGATTGTAATCAGCTTAATATCACTGTTAAGCAAAAAACCACTGTCAAAACTGATTCCATTATTGGTAGTCTTGCCAAGTAGCTCAAAGACTGAAAGGATTGTGAGGTTATTTAGGCATCTAGAATAGGCTCATTTCTCACCCGTAAAGCTTGGTTCATCATAAACAGACTGGGGAGGATGAGGATGCCAAAGAACAGCTTTTTCTTTTGTCACATGAGCTTACTGTGTTATTTTCCATTTCATTTAATTAAAACATAGAAACGTATTGCACTGCAACCTGATGATTTTAAGTGTTATAATGAAATGATAAGAAAAAGATCCATAATTTTAATGACTTGAAACAAAACTATGAGAACTATGGAACTCATTATACTGATTTCCAATTTGCCCTGTCAGAATTATTTTTCTAAAGGCAACTAAAAGCTTAATATAATGCAATCAAATATTTTAAAATAGTATTGAGGAAATAGTATTGATTTAATGATAAATTATCAAGAAAAACTAAGAAATCATATTTTAAATTACTGTAACCATAGAAGAAAACAAAAATAGTTCATTGCAGTACATCTTGCTTGGTCTTTTTAACTTTATTGTCACTTTTGAGAATTCCACCCAGGGGCACCTTTAATATGGAATTGGGATTCTAAAATTAAGTTTCTATTTTTGCCCAGATGTATCATTCTCTCTTCAATCTTTAATCTTATTAAAGAAAATTATTTCTTTCTCTTATTAAAGAAAATTATAAGGATTAGTTTATTTAAACTCTTCATCTCTCTGCTTACACATTCACTTCTGCAGCTTGAACTGATGCACTCTAGTCATTCAGTGCTGAATTCAAATCTGTCTTTCTACATAGCTGCCAAAGTGGCTGGTTTTGTCAGACACAAGTCTCTCATTTTCAATTATATTCTAATTTATCAGACAGCATTCTTGTGTGTACAACTTTTTTCTTCTTTTTTTTTTTCATTTCTTGTTGCCATTAACAGTCTCCACATGAGAAATTATTTTCAATGGCTTCTAGACCTGGTGGTGCAACTCCCCGCTCCTTTAGGCCACCCTGTGCTTGGTGCAATTTCAAACACACACACACACACGCAACATAACAATACAATGGGCCAGAACGTTACCTGAGACACATAATGGTCCAACATAAAGGAAAGAAAAAGGTGGAAAGTAATTGACCAGAACCACCTGGCAACCCCTTAGCGTACCTGGCTCCCGTCGTTTGGGAATAATTGCAATGATTGATCACTCCTGACAGTGTATCGATCATGGCCCAAGGAGGGCAATAGTACTGGAACTTTGAGATCTAGCAAGTTCTGGTTTGTGCAACTGGTGGAAAGTACCAGAATATCCTATGGTCTGAATTGGGCTGGAGTGGACAAGCACCTGATGGAGGTCAGTTATGTCAGACCCGGACACAGAAAGCTTTCAAAGTAGTTTCCTTTGAACTGTGTGATTTGAAATTTTAAATTTTTCATATCAAAAGCAAAAGACTCTAAAGAGAATTTAATAATTTAGAACTGTATATATGAGATAAGGTGTTAAATATATCTTATTCATTGAAGAAGCTGTATTTATTACTTTCTAGTTTATTTTCTCTGAAATTAGAAGCTGATGAGGAGAGTAGCACAAAGTGGACACTGAGCAGCAGGACTTGCCCTTTTGTCTTTGATGGTGCCAGAAGTGTATGCCTTCATTTCAACATGAATAGATAAAAGATATTCTGCACTGTCCCCTTTTTGAGAGGTCCAATAAAACATCTGTGGCTCAGGGCATTTATTGAGGATATGACCGTAGTCTGAATGTATTTTATACCACGAAAAGAAGACAAGACTCCTTGCACTTGGGAAATTGACACAGTAATAAGCCAGGCTTTGCTTTCAGATGCAGCAAAATATGGCTAGTACTACATTTGTGTTATTAGTTAACATATTAATACTAACTCTTTAGTTCAGTGAGTCTGACAAAGTGACACACAGCTACACATCACACGTACCCTGTGCTTGTAGCTCAGCAGCCACATAAAATCTCCATGACACCACAATGCAAAAATCCTAAAAGAAGCAGCAAGTTCTGAATGAAGTATCATCAAAAACCGTGATATTCAAGTCTATCAGTTCTGAAATGCATTTCAGTCACTTCTGCTGCTCTCTTTTCATCTCTCCAGAGACTGTCATCAGTCTTATTTTAAAACCATTGTACCACACATTCGGGCGCTTTTAGTCATTCTGTTAAGACTAAGTTTGGTTCAAATTTTGTGATGTTTCTCCGCTCTGCTACAGCATTTTTCAAATGAGAAAGTGCAGAAAGAGACTTACTTTTCTGTTTAATAACTACCACTTAGATTTAAAAGCTATCTGACTAAAATAGCAGGAATAAAGGAACAATTAATCCATTATTTTAGTGACACTGTAGCTGCAATGACTCTTAGCTAGTATTATTTTATTGATACCTTTCACATTATTTGATTTTATGTGACATGTTTCATTCACTAGAGTAATGAAAAATTGCCAGCTGTATATTACTGTTGCCAAGGATGCTTGTAGTCATATTATTAAACTGGACTAACAGAACAAATGACAGAAAATTTTTCATCATAATCTCATCACCCCTTAATTACCTCGAACTTTAGCTTCTTTACTTTATTCTCCATAAGTAATGTGTAAAAGTTAATCTTAAAGAGTATGGTGGTCATTACTAAAACTCTCTGTGTTTCTTATAAATAATGCACATTCAACCAGTTCATCAATTTTTTTCAAATTCTTCTTGTACCAAAGTATCATTTACTTTTCATCATGTAAATATTATTTTTCTCACCTTGCTTTACATGCATCAATATGAAAGATAATATAATGAAAACTCTTTTTAAAAATAAGAAAAAACGTAAAGTCATAAAAATGGTAAAATGGAGTAAATGGATCTTTATGTGAATAAATACATGGTCAAACAGTAACATGACAAGGAGATGAGTATTTTACCTAAGCAGTCTAAAATAAAAAGCTTGAGAGAGTTAACAGCAGTATTCCAGAAATTTGTGGCTATCTTGAAGTGTTAGATAGTTTTTTACTTCCCCCTCTCTAAACAAGGTCATGATAGTTTATTCAGGATAACCTTCTTTGCATGAAAGAAAGAAATAAAAGAAAAATAAACTTGTCCATAAGAAAATGTATGGTTCTTTTTGAAAAAGGCAACATCATCCTGAACTGAGTAGTTGTTACTGGAAGTCTGAATAGTTTTTAACTGAATTTGGGTTTGAATTATGCATTTCTTATTGTGTGTTTTGAAGGTGGGTGAGAAGGTCTTAATGCTACTGGAGACACTTCTTGCCCAACTTTGCTTACAGGCAAAGCAGAATCCATTTTAAAAGCAGAGGAATGGTGGAGACACATTTACCATGGCAAATCTAAAGGGCTGAGCTGCCACTGGGAACTTAATGGGAGGTATCTAGAAGGTTTAACTGCTACAGGTGATGCACGTGTAGTTTTAGGTCTCTTAAAACATGTGCAGTAGTCTCTGAGCATAAAATACAAATATTATGAGCTGGTAGCATTTTATACCTATGTTGCTCAATTAACACTAGTAAATGGTAAGTCAGCACTCTAAGAGGTGGAATTTGGCTTGGTCATTTGACTTCGGTTACTTGTGGTTTTCATTAAAAGAAGGAAAAAGATACTTGCCCAAGAGAGTTAAATTCATTGCAGAAATGAACAGTCAAAACTTTAGTGACATCATTTGGCTTAGTTAAAACATAAAATAACATAGCCTCCAGTGCTTAGAAAATTTCTGATCTGTGTCTAAACAACTTTATATCCCTATTTAGAATAAGGAATATACAAACAGTATGTTCTCTCTTGCTTTCCATCTTAATTAGGCTGGAAAGTCTTACCAGGGCCATATGGTGTGTGCACAGTTAGGCATCTCTCAGTTGACTTGAGAATAAGCAGATATTACTGTTGTGGTCTGTTATGGTGTAAAACCAAAGTATCATTCAAAGTCTATAAAGGGGTAGGAGATACCCCTTCCTAAACCAGCATGTTAAAATGATGCCAAACTGGATATCTCTGAAAATTGTTCTGTATTTCTTAGGGTTTTTTTCTCTCTGCAAAGGCCCCTGTTTGAAGTGAGAGAGAAGCGTTTCTTCATCTTATTCAGTGCCTGGTAAATGCCATGACAAAGAGTGAATTAAACATCTAAGGATGGTGAGCATCCAAGGTCTAATCCACCTGTGTGCAAAAGGCTCAGCCTCAGGCCCAGGTTTCAAGACCACGACAAGTGGTGCCAATATTTTCTGCTCACGCTCCATCCTGGCCTTTGTTTTATCCTTCTTGAGAACCATAGTCTGTACACTTCAGGCAATTAAATAAACACCAATATTTTTTTTCATTACCTTTTAAAACTTATTTTCGGCTAATTTTACAATATAAAAAGTAGGAGAAGTTAAAAAGATCCCAGCACTTTGAGTTTATGATCAGTGAACATTTTGGAAAGAAAAGAGCTCACAGTCTGAGCAAATAGAGTGTTACTGAAAAATAATTAGTGTGCTTTGCCCTCAGGGACATTGCTTTTAAATCTTACCCAGTTTACCCTGCTCTTGGCATTCTGCTGCTGACATCAAACAGACATTGTGGAGTTAGTTACCTAGGCTGTGTCGTAGATGTATGTGTCCCAGAAGAAGCCAACCATATAAAAGGAGCTTAGCAAAACTAGCAAGCCATTTATAATGTGTCTCCAAATACCTGCTGGCTTTTGCAATAATATTCCAACAACAGTCACCACAGCTTCCAGAACGCTGCAGAGCCTGCTTCTGGTTTGCATGGTGAAAAGGGTGCCTAGCTCTTTTTTCATTACTGATGTAAAATTGAAGCATGCTTCCAATAGAACTTTTAAAATTATTTTAAAAGCAGTGGGGTTTTTCATGTTTTATGTTTGTGTATATTTAACCATTTAAAAAACTTTGGATCCAAGCCTCGTTTAGTATATGTTGAAATCAGTGATGCTGGGCTGCTATACACAGATGCTGTATGTTACTGGTCATGTGAGTTTGATAAGCAAGCTTTTATATTTTGAGGGTAGCCTCTGGTATTGAATGAATCAACCTCAGACCTACAGTGCTGTCCTAGGAGGGCTGTGACTCCTTCCTTAACTCTCCCAATTCGGTGTGCTCGCTTTGTGTCCTGCGATGTTGAGATGCCAGGGGTGGCGTTGCTTCTCCAGTTTTGTCTGGGCAGCTGCTGCTTCAAACCCCACAAAGGGACACTGTTGGCCCTTTTTCTTTTTCTCTTTCGCCTTGTCATTTTCTCCAAGAAAATGACTCCATGCTTATTTTAATCCAGAATGGTTGGATATCTCCTGGACAAGAAACAGATTCAAGGTGGGATTTCACAAGACGGCAGAGCTGTGCTCTCACATTGAAGGCAGCTGGTTCAACTCAGCAAATCAGTAGAAAATTAATTTAGGAAAACAAGGGATTGATTTTCTTTCAGGTTAGTATATTTCAGATATTTGTCAGAGAATTGCAAAGGAGAGAGAAGGGCCTTACACCTGTGAGCACTGACACTTTAAGGAGTAGTGGCTCATTTAGCTGGTCAGCTGGAAGTGTCCTCCTTGAGTTTTTCTCATGGCTTAACCCCAGCCAGCAGCTAAGCACTGCACAGCCTCTCGCTCACGCTCCCCCCGGTGAGATGGGGGAGAGAATCAGAAGGGTAAAAGTGAGAAAAAACTTGTGGGTTCTGATAAAGACAGTTTAATAGGTAAAGCAAACGCCATGTACACAAGCAAGGCAGAACAAGGAATTCATTCACTGCTTCCCATGGGCAGGCAGGTGTTCAGCCATCTCCAGGAGAGCAGAGCTCCATCATGTGCAATAGTTACTCGGGAAGACAAACACCATCACTACGAATACCGCCCCCCCCCCAGCTTTCACAGCTGAACACAGTGACATACAGTATAGGATATCCCTTTGGTCCACTAATGGTACTAAAATGACAGTCGTGATCAAAGGGACTAGGGCAGTCAAAAATTAGTGGACGTCTGTGACCTTTCTGTGTAGATGAAAAGCATCTCTGTGCCCTTTATAGTTGAATTCTCTAGTTGCTTCAAGGAGATCTTGACAATTGCTTTTTGCTCTGACTTTATGCAATGCCTAGCCTAAGAGTACTGATGCTGCCTGTTTCTGGATCAGTTACTGCAAATAGCACAGTGACAAATCCCTCTAAATATGTTGGTCTAAATTATCTCCTGACCTTCAGCTGTGTCCTATGAGCATCAGGCTACAAATCTCTACAGTATGAGTTTTTCACTGTTTACATCAATATCCAAGATGTGCAAAGAGGCAGAAGGAGGTGCAGATGTAATAGAAGAGTAATGAAAGGCAAAGGCAGGGTTAGAGTATTATGTGTTGCCTTTAAAGTAGTCTTAATGAGTCTTGATTATAATGTGACAGTGAAGGGGGAAACAGTCAACCAGTCTAAAAACAAAACAAAAAAAAAACCAAAAACAAAAACAGAAAATCCCAATTAGAATAGAAAAAAGGAGAGAATTTTGAAGACTGAGATTTTGGATGTAATCACTTTAATGTCTGTAGGTACTTTGTAGGTATTTAAACCTTTAAAACTTTCCTATGATCCTCTCCTTTATTAATTAAGCTAATTTCAGAGAGGAGTACGGACAAGATTATGCAAACTAGACTTTGATTACTTTATTGTGCTCAGAAATGACTGATTTTCTTGAGGGGAGTACTAGCCACAGAGGAATATTTTCCAGAAGTGTATATGAACCAAACAAGGCTAGAAAAAGTAATCCATATTTTTTTATTATTGCATTCATGCACGGAAACTGTGAGGCATCTTCCACTAAATGAAGCATAGGAAAAAAAAAAACAAACCTCCAGAATGAAGAAGAGTCATGCTGGTTTTTATTAGTCTATGACTTGAGACAATGGGTGACATTTGTGTTTATTTCCTTTTAAGTCAAGTTGGTTTGCAAAATTTTGGTGGGCCATAGCTAATAGCATCATACAGGAACTCTATAACTAACCTCAGCAATTATTTCTCTGCCTGTTAATCTGTACTATGTTGGCTTCCTTTTAGCATTTGTGTAAGCACTTTTGTGCTCATTATAATGTTAGTCATGTGCTGCCAGTATTTCGGTAAGTACCTCCCACAAAAATGTTCCTAAGTACCGTATAACAAATGCTGCATCCTTCTGGTGCAAAGAAAAGGAGGGTTAATGGGAGGAGAGGAAATTTGGAGTTTAAAGTTCCTTGTCTTAAAGAGAGGAAAAAATTGATGATTCATGGTATAAGCCATTTGATATAGGTAAATACAGGGAAATAGTGTGGTTTCGGGAGTGGTATTTTGTCAGCGTTTGCAAGACTACAGTCCTGAAAGTGTAACACTTGGTAACATAAACCCAGCAGAATACAGACTAATGTGGCTATATAACTAAGATATTTTAATATGTACAGTGAAAACTGTTATTACTGCACATAATGAAGGGCCAGAGCATCCTTAGCTTATACGCATCTTTTAATGACTCCATTCTGCCTTAATGAGAAAAAGAGAGAGCTAGCAGCACTAAGTTAATGGGCATCCCTAAAGACAAAAATATGCAAAGCCAGTACCTTATTTGGAGGCTTGTAGGTGGGCCCAGGTTCAAGATTTCTCATTTAGACTAACTAGCCTGGGATGCTATTTTCCTATATGCAGTGACACTCATTTTGAAAGAACCGTGCTGAGGTAGAGAGAGCTCACCTGAAATTACACAGTTACAGAAAAGCTGTTCATTTTGGGAATGATCCAATTATATAGTGAAATATGAAATAATATTTCAGTTAATAAGAAGTGGCCGAATTTCTTGTTGCTGTCCAGTCTCAAGGTGCACCTGTCATGACCTCTTGGATTATTTAAATGTTGTCTTTTCTCAAGAAAAACTTGCTGATTGGCTGAAAGGCAGTCTCAGGTCTTATTTGCAGTTGGGTATTACACAGAGAGACAGAGGGACTCCTCTATGGATGTCTCTGTCTGCTGAAGTTATTTCCCAGCTTTTATTTTTATTGGCCATAGGGACATTGGAAGGCTGAAATAAAAGAATAACAGGAGTCAGGATTTCTACAAAAACATCCTGTCTCAGAGGTCCACTGGTAAGTGAATAAAAACACCTCTTACACAGCTAATCTTATAGCCCATCTCACTTTATGGCCTCCAGTTGCAACCTGGGCTAGCTCCTCTCTCCTAAAGGTCCATCCCACATCTGCACGTAGTGTGAAGGTCGGGTGGGGCGTACTATCTCCACATGCAGTGAGATGCGTAGGTAACACATAGCAGAGGACACCCACAGCTTGGTTAGCTGATGGATACATGTCTGGTGACGTGACAGAAAAAATGCCCACTGTATAGAGCCTGCAAATGCTTCCTGTGAAGAAGCTATGAACGTTGTTGCAGCCAAAAGACCAGTATTTCTTAACAAATCACTTTATGATAAGCCAGATAACTATAAAGGCAGCAATGTCCAATGGATAAGGCCTGAACTAGAGTTTGGAAAAGTCCTAGAGTGACATCCTTTGGGTGACCTTGAAAAAAAACTTTTTCCAGCTTCACTTTGCTTCTTATGCTTTTTTTCACTTTCCGTTATTGGAGATCACTGCACAACAGATCTTCAGCATCAAACAAACCATTGATGTAGTACAAACAGATAGCAATAATAATCATCCAAGTAATAATAAACTCTCTTTTTCCCACCGTCTCCTCTTTTACCCTCCCCTCCTCTCCAGACATACTTTAGAGTAGACAAAAATAAACCGTGAAGAGGGCTTGAAATGTGTTGATTGGCTGTTAATATCTTGTGGTGGTTCTAATTACTGTATCATCCATGTCCTGTATTTTGGTTAATTTCCTTCTCTGGTGAAGTAGCATGACATGAATTTCAGTAGGAGTGCAATAGTCCCACATAAGCTCAATCAACATTGTTCCTAGACTCTAATATGCTGCATTTCTGTGCCAGAAGGGCTTACCTTTATGCAATCCAATCTCCAAAGTATAATCCTACTTGTAAAAAGTCCTTCAACAAGACAAAAGCCGTGTGAGGTTAAAGGGACTGTTAAAAAACAGGAGACTGGCCTCAATTTCTGTGCTGCTGTGAAAATTCTTGGCTTAATTTGTTAAAAAATGTATAAAATAGCAAGAAACCAGGAATCTGTGAGAAGGCGTCTTTTGTCTAGGGTCAAAATATCATCCTTTATCTTTGGCTTCTGTCTATTAACAGACAGGACTATCACATTTCTTTGTTTTCTTTTGTTCTTTGGCTGGATACGTTCTTCTCTCCTGTGTTCAAAGTTATGTGTGGGCAGATTTTTTTTGGCCGGGGCAGCCTGCGTCCAGGTTGTTTTCAACCTCATCAAGGGCTGGATCCTGAAATCTCTTCCTGAGCAAAGAACTCAATGAAGGGCTGAGCTCAGTCACTGTGGCACTAACGGGAGAGCAGGGAACTAGCAAGGGACATCGGCAGGGTTTGTGCAAACCTTGTTGGTGGGCATGGGGCAGAGGTGGAGAGAAGCTCACAGAGATGCTGTGCAGGTGGTAGAAAGCTTGGGGGACTGAGGCTGTTGGAGGTGGGGATCCAACTTAGGAGGAGCTTTGGGGTAGGAGAAGGTGCAGAGGAAGTAGGGGGTCTCAGGACCCAGGGATGTGGGTGAAGGAGGGTGGCTGAGATGTGAGGCGAGGTGGGAACCCATGCTGAACAGCTGTCAGTCATGTCAAGGAGAGGACACCTGTGGGCAGAGGGGGTGAGCAAGCCTGGGAAGGCAGGCTGGCAGCGTGGGTGGCAAAGGGGTCTGTGTAACTGAGGGGCCAAGGTGAACTCTTCTAACCAGCACCTGCCACGGGAAATGCGACCACGACAACTTCCACACGAGCCTGTACAGCTCCTTCTCACTCTCCCCTTCTCAGCAGCACCATCACTTCTGCTTTATGGAACTATATGGGCCTTTTATAGGCAAATAAATAATGGCAAAGGACAAGGTCCATCTAGTTTTTCTGCAGTAGTTTGGTATGTTTGATACCCTGACAGGCAGTGTACATGGACGGCCATTGACGTCATCTTGCTGGCTGGAGGTCTCAAGGTGCAGAGACTTGTTTGTATGTATGAAAATGGGGCTTCTGACCTAAAACCTTTAAGAACGCTTGCAGGCATGTGGAGCCAATTCAGATTTCCGTTTCTATGAGATAATCCCCTGGCACTAATGACTAAGGTCTGTAATTTATTCATCAAAATGTGCCAACTCCCTCTTGCTTTGTGACGTCTTCGTACTGAGGCTTCAGGCTTTGGGATTTTTTTTATATATATATCTTTTTTTAGATTTGATAATCCTATTTAACCCTACTGCCAATAGGACCCCAGGGAGAGGTTTTCAGTTACACACAGTTAGTTTTATAAGTGGCATTATTAAACCATCCATTAGCTGGTGTTTTTTTTTTTTTTAAACTCATTTATTAATAGCAATAAAGGCTTTTGTATGAAGAATAGGGGGTGGCATTATATGGAATGGTTTCAGACTCTAATAATAACATTTCCTACTTGTGAGTAGAATTTAGATATGAGCTTTCTCATGTGATATTTCATTCATAATCTGACAATCCTTTCCCCCCCCACCCTTTGTCACCTCCCTGATTTTTCCCTCTGATGCATGAAGTGGGGCTATGCTGGATGCTGAGAGAGAGGACAGGTTACGAGGCAGGGCTACTGCTGAGGAAGTCTGGCTTGGTTTCCAGCAGCTCAGGATTGTGCTCTCCCATGAGCAAACCCATTGCCAGAGGCAGCCAGAGGCAGAGGATCATGGCTTAGTTCAACCAGCTGCTCTTGGCACTTGAGGCCACGGACCAGGAGAGGGGCCATGGTTGCTGCCAAATAAATTGACGAGTTATCACTGCGGCTTGGGGTAAGGGAGATGGGGTGTTAGAAAAGAGCCTACAGGGATGTGTTAGGACTGTGCCAGTCTTGTGTTTATAAGAGCACTGGGAGGGTGAGGGTGAGAGCAGACGCCTGCCTGCTCCAGCCCCACAGTCTCCAGGGGAGAGCGTGAGAAACAGAGCAAGTGCGGGATAATATTTCTTCCTGCTGCATTTTCAGTGTCTGATTCTGTGTTATACAAAGCTGGTGGCTGTATACACAAACCACCACATCCACCAGGCACTTTTTTCCATAAATTTGACTAATTGCCTTTTGCACCCATATAGGCTTTTGTCTTCAACAATATCCCGTAACAACAGGTTCCCCAGTTCCTCATTGTGTGAAAAGGTGCTTTTGCTTATTTTTAAACCCGTCGCCTGATAACTTCATTGTTATGAGACATACTGAGCAGTCATTGCTTATTCACTTCCTCCCTGTCACTCCTGATTCCTTTTGTTCTCAGGGTATTGTATTTGACAAGGCTGTATTTAGATCTCGTTCTGAATTTACCACAAACGTAATGTTTAAAGCTCTGAAGTTGTGGAGTGGAGCTGAATGCACTTCATCTTTGTCTGCTCTCTTGAGGCTATTGTGCTGCCATCCCTATTCCTGGCAGGCCAGTTCATTTACATTTTAAAACTTGGGATTTAGAATGGGTATGTAAATGGACTTTCCAGCCGGTAATAGCAATTCCTGCTACTTAGTTTTAAATTAAATCCTGATCATAAATTTAGGATTGAAGATATAGGCTGTATTCTTGGCCAATTTGTACTTAAAGTATTGTAAGTAACAATTTGATTTGAGAAAACAGAAATAAATACTCAGTTAAATGCAATCAGCAGTATAATTTCTTTATTGAAGGTTCAGAAGCTTGTGTGAGTTTTGTCTGACCTTTTCAAACAAAGATTCGCCTTTTCAAGCTTACTTTTATGATTGTGCAATAGGAAAAGAGAAAATTCAAGAGCATATTCTTATCAGGAGGCCTGGCTTACCAAGACAGCTCCACAGACAGCCCTCTTCTTAATAGCAAGTTCATTCTGTTTTAGAAAAAAAATAAGCAAATTACTTTTGTTTATGAACACTTCGTTGTTTAATCCCAACCAGCAGCTAAGCATCTCACAGCCACTCACCCACACCCCTTCCCCTTCTGGCGGAGAGAAGCAGAAGGGTAAAAGTCAGAAAATTCATGGGTTGAGATAAAGACAGTATAATAGGTAAAGCAAAAGCCACGCACTCAAGCAAAGCAAAACTTGGACTTTGTTCACCACTTCCCATGGGCAGGCAGGTGTTCAGCCATCTCCAGCAGAGCAGGGCTCCATCACACAGAATGGTCACTTGGGAAGACAACACCATAACTCTGAATATTGCCTCTTCCTCCTTCTTCCCCCAATTTTAATGGCTCAACATGATGACATATGGTATGGGATATCCCTTTGGTCAGTTGGAGTCAACTGTCCCAGCTGTGTCCCCTCCCAACTTCTCATGTACCCCCAGTCTGCTCACTGGTGCTCACTGTCTATCCCAGACAAAACCAGCACAACACAGTAAAAGGACTGGACATTCCTCTTTTTGATACACAGAATTTGTAAATGAAGAAAAATGTGAAAAAAGAAATTGCTCATTTCCCTAGGATTAACAGAAACACAATCTTTCAACCAGTGGCCATTTTCCTCTTCTCTTCTGTGTCTTAGAAAAGGAAAATAAAATCAATGCAAAGTTCCAGTGGACAACATAATTTTCCTTTGTTTATTTTGTTTAAAAATATATATACTGTAAATTAAAAAAAATAGATATATATACACACATTGACAACAAATATAAAATGGCACTTTCTGTTCTAAGAATAATCACACATTATTTGAAGAACTATATCCCATACTGTCTGTAGGCATTTATTGACAGCAAAACCAACAAGAAAAATGGTTATCACCCACGCTGGACTAACATTTTCTTTACATATCTACAATCGATTTAGGACTTCTCCAGAGAATTTAATAGACCGACAGGTGTCTCACACTCACGTGCAGAATGCAATTGGCTACATTCCTAGGGCAGGAAAAAATTCCAACCCCCTTATTCTCCATTGTATTGTCTTTTCGTGGGTAATTTTCACAGCTACAACACAAACAGAACGAAACAGCAAAGCTTTATATTCCTACTTGGTTCAGCTGACCATAGCTGAAAAAGCTATTAGCTGATGAAAAAGCAAGATCACTGGGTTTAGCTGGGAAAATGGTATTACCATCTGCAGTTCTAAACAATAGCCTGTATTATTTAGTAGGCCATTGTTGGTCTGATCACTTACTGAGTCCAGGAGTACTTTAGGAATAAGTCTTGAGAGTCAACTCAACATGACGAAGTAGAGTTGCTTCTTTGGAGCTGCTTAGTGTTTGCTTTTCACAGAGCTTAGGTTTACAGGATGAATTTGTGAAAATCAATTTCACACGCACACACACAAAAAGACTTAAAAGATACACTTGCCCCCCTCCTCCCCATTTTTCTGGCCTCAGTAGGAAGAAGAATGGCTGATGCCTCTTCCCCTTTTTTTCCCTGGACAATTCCACAAAGAACACCCCTCATCCTGCAGCTTGATCTTGGCGTCCCATCTGCTGTCTGGAGACTTTCTTGGGGAGTAGCCCTTTACTTATATTTTATAAAGAAACTTGCTTTTCCTTTCCTAAACCTCTGCTTTCCAAAAAAAGCAAGTGAAACCTAAGGAACTGAAACCTTCCCCAAACCCAACTGGAGGACTGGAACTTAAGTGGGGGAATAATTTGCCTTTTCTCTCCTCTCTTGTCTGTTCTTAATTCAGAAACACGTCACCTCACTGTACCATTAAATGGCAAGGAGCTGAGATGCCTCTGCACTGTAACAACAGGAATGGCTTCCAACTTCACTGAAAAAACCAGCATCTCTGACATCTAGATTTTCCTTGCTGCTGGCCACCCTGGAAGGCGTCTGCCAGGTCCGAGGGAACCATTTTTCCAGCTATCATGGGTAGATGGAATCGTAAAGCAATAGATGCACTCACAAGTTTTTCATTTGCTTGTTTGCTTAAGAAACATACCTATTCAGAATTTAGAAGGATGGTGAAAGGATGTTTTTTTTTTTTTCTGCCTACACATACAAAGGGAAATGGAACTGGCTGACACAGCTCTTTTCCCCAGGCTACACAAAGAAATTGGTAAACTGGGAGCAGGGGGTCATTTAAGGCAAAGACCAGGGGCTGGTATTTTTCCTTTTCTCCTCCCAAGGAGTTGTTAGACTCATCCCACTTCGCAGAAATCCAAGAAGGTATGTGTGCAGGCTCATGGGAAAGCTGTTCTCTCTTGACAGGGTGGGAGGAAAGGAGAAAAGGTCAAGAACAGAGTGTGTTTACCAAAGCCATGTGCTCCTAGATGTGTGTTGCTGCTGAGTGCAGCTGCTTCCACTCTGAGCTGGCATTTTGTGGTTTTGAATACTAGAGAATAAAATATGGGGTTTTAATACCTTTTTTTTTTTTTTTAATATAACCAGTGTGGGCTGCTAAAGTAAACAGAATATTGCACGAGTGCACATTTCATTCATATGAGCAGAAGCTTAAAGCAAAAACGGGGAGCGTAATTAGCAACCAAAGCCCACAGTCAAAGACCCTGGAGTACAGCACAACTACAGGCAGATATAAATTCCCTTTTAAAGAAATATACTTGGAGGACCAGTTGCATAATTCTGCAAGCTAAGGAGAACACTGACTCACTAAGTCAATATTTGCTAAATCTCCTGGGCCAAATTCAACCCTCATTCAAGACTGAAACAACTTCGCTGTTGTTTCGCAGCAATGGAAGGGCTTGGACATGAGAAGAACAGGCAGCAGCTTCTGCTCCCCCAGCACTTCTCTTCCCAATCACTGACCATCCTCTCAGGCTGGATTGTCTTTCAGCCTTGAAGGCTTTGGGCAGCTCGTCCTTCATATTTAGTATAATCACACAGCTAGGAAAGGGTGCTTTTCAGTAGCTTTCCCCCCTCTTTTGACTAATAGTAATAACAGGAAAATACAGGACTGAATGAAGAAATTACTTTCTTTTTCAGTAGGGCATGTAGTAAAGACACGTTTGTTAAAGGTAAGAAATTATTATGTGCAAAAAAAGCATGGAAGCAGACACCTGTCTTCAGAAGCAGCAGTAAGCTGAGTTGCTTAGCTGTTGCAGCCCGGTTAACAAAAGAGGGGAATTAAAAAATAGGAAAAAGCAAAGTGGCTTAACAGGGCATTAAGTAAAGGAGCACGACCTGCTGGGACACAGGAAGATCAGCTGGTGAGAGAACATGGTGAAGCTGAAAGATTTGCTCTGTGATCTCCTCTGGTATTCCAGCACTTAGGGAGCCAAAAAAGAATTTCCCTGCAGTTTTAAGCAGGGAGATGGTGCGTGACCTGTTGCACCCCTGCAAAATCCTCTTCAGGTTTCACAGTCTCTGCTGGGGCTAAGGTGAATGCAGCAGCAGTCTGGGAAGATAAATTTCCCTGGGAAGATGCAGTGGTACACTGTAAGTATTTATTTTAAAGAAATTATTTTTGATATTTGTAATTTTAATATTTGAATTTATCATGTTACCTTTTAAGAACCCTGTTTTAAAAGGAACTGGCATGAAAGAGAAAGACAACATCTACTTTCTCCCCTTTTGGGGGCTTCACTACCTGCAAGCTCGTGAAGGAAGGAACAGCTGGTCTCTGCACCGAAGTACAGATAACAAGAGAATGTTATTTTATATTTTCTCTGCAACTCTTTTTAAAACTACACGGGACAACATATTAAAATAGGTGTTAGCACCTGAAACAACAGGGATCTTTGATGAGCTGACTCCCTTTTTCTCCACCTTTCCTTGATCAGCAAAAACAATTGCTGTTCTGTGGGCTGAATTCCTCATTCTGTTGCAAATCAGGATATGATTATCTGTCCAGTGAAGCCAGATAACTTGCTAATTCAGTTGGTGAGTGAGCTTTCCTATCACCTAAGAAAGCGCTCTTTCCTCAGCCTCCTCCCTGAGCTCCACATGCTTTGGGAAAGCTTAATGAAAGTAGGAAAGCAAGCAGGTTAGAGGACACTGGAGGTGAAGAAAAATGTTTAAATGAACAGTTTTGTTTTAGCATCACAAAACCTCCTTTCCTGGTAGGGATCACCTAAGACAACAGTGGAAGCCCAGGTTATGGACTGAAATGTTACTCCTCTGTGGTACTCCTGAAAGAATTTGGCTTTGTCTTGTCAACTGCAAGTGATGGCAGAACACCACTTTTCTTTTCAGCTGGTTGTCATGAGTATTTGCTGATGTTTCTGAATGAATGTTGATCAAAGGTACTCAAAATGGCTTTAGTCTTTTAGATCTACCGCTTAACTAAAAATATATTTAACATCTTATGTTAAAAACTTAAATAAAGTTGGCTTGCCTGTAGCTATTATTCAGCCTGTATTTTCTCTATTAATAATAAGCTACTCAGTAATTGAAAGAGTTATATTGATAGCACCTAAACAGGGTTCTTTTTAGAGCAAATGACTAATGAAAATTAATTGCTCCATAAATAAATGAGTCTAAAAAGCACCCAACTGTTAACTTTTTTGAAGAAAAAAAATAGCCATCACGTATATTCTTCGTACAGTAAGGTAGAAGAAAATTATTAACAGAAGCGGGTATGAACTGTGTACAGCCCTTGTACCCACAAAGCCACCCTTCTCTATTTACCTAATTGTTTATTAACAGTAGAGTAGGAATAGGCAAATGTTCAGAGGGATGGACAGTGTACGCCAAAAAGGCTTCCTGAATTTCCACTCATGAGAATCTAGACAAATTTGCTGGAATGCTGGGGAAAAAAAAGTAAGAGAAACACAAACCCTGATGAATTACATTACCAAAACAATTACCTTTAGCCATTAAATTGCCTGTCTCTCTTCCAGTCTCCAAAAAAGACGCCAGAAGCTGTTTTGGAAGGACTGAGCAGCACACACCTATTTTTCCAGGTGCAAATAACGGTTGACTTCCTGTTTTGTGAGAAGATGAGATTAATTTTGGCCCAGTTGAGGACAAAAGAACACTAAGGTTTTTTCTAGGCTACCCTGCACCCATTGACTTAAAGTTGAGCGTTTGGTGCACCAATTGAAATAATTATTATTATTATTAAATATTTAATTTTAATACCACGCTGAAAACAATGTAAACCAAGGCCGCACAGGCTGAACCCATCCATGCATAGTTCTGTTTTTTAAAACTGATCTCCACTTGAAAGCCACTGCAATCAGAAATAGCTCCTTTTAGAAACTGCACTATAGAATTCAAGTCATTTTTGTTGACCTCCCTAGTTTCATCCTCCACTTTTTTATTATATTTACTCAGTAGCCCTTAGGAAGGTCCGATGATCTGTAGCTGAGAACCATGGGGCTAGACCCAACATCAACTCCGGTAAAACAAACTGCATTCTGCCTGTCCTGCAAGCATCACTGAAAC
>JAHREE010000259.1:2681933-2764183 GCA_033628505.1 Tringa tobata | reverse complement strand
TAGCTGTTGCAGCCCGGTTAACAAAAGAGGGGAATTAAAAAATAGGAAAAAGCAAAGTGGCTTAACAGGGCATTAAGTAAAGGAGCACGACCTGCTGGGACACAGGAAGATCAGCTGGTGAGAGAACATGGTGAAGCTGAAAGATTTGCTCTGTGATCTCCTCTGGTATTCCAGCACTTAGGGAGCCAAAAAAGAATTTCCCTGCAGTTTTAAGCAGGGAGATGGTGCGTGACCTGTTGCACCCCTGCAAAATCCTCTTCAGGTTTCACAGTCTCTGCTGGGGCTAAGGTGAATGCAGCAGCAGTCTGGGAAGATAAATTTCCCTGGGAAGATGCAGTGGTACACTGTAAGTATTTATTTTAAAGAAATTATTTTTGATATTTGTAATTTTAATATTTGAATTTATCATGTTACCTTTTAAGAACCCTGTTTTAAAAGGAACTGGCATGAAAGAGAAAGACAACATCTACTTTCTCCCCTTTTGGGGGCTTCACTACCTGCAAGCTCGTGAAGGAAGGAACAGCTGGTCTCTGCACCGAAGTACAGATAACAAGAGAATGTTATTTTATATTTTCTCTGCAACTCTTTTTAAAACTACACGGGACAACATATTAAAATAGGTGTTAGCACCTGAAACAACAGGGATCTTTGATGAGCTGACTCCCTTTTTCTCCACCTTTCCTTGATCAGCAAAAACAATTGCTGTTCTGTGGGCTGAATTCCTCATTCTGTTGCAAATCAGGATATGATTATCTGTCCAGTGAAGCCAGATAACTTGCTAATTCAGTTGGTGAGTGAGCTTTCCTATCACCTAAGAAAGCGCTCTTTCCTCAGCCTCCTCCCTGAGCTCCACATGCTTTGGGAAAGCTTAATGAAAGTAGGAAAGCAAGCAGGTTAGAGGACACTGGAGGTGAAGAAAAATGTTTAAATGAACAGTTTTGTTTTAGCATCACAAAACCTCCTTTCCTGGTAGGGATCACCTAAGACAACAGTGGAAGCCCAGGTTATGGACTGAAATGTTACTCCTCTGTGGTACTCCTGAAAGAATTTGGCTTTGTCTTGTCAACTGCAAGTGATGGCAGAACACCACTTTTCTTTTCAGCTGGTTGTCATGAGTATTTGCTGATGTTTCTGAATGAATGTTGATCAAAGGTACTCAAAATGGCTTTAGTCTTTTAGATTTACCGCTTAACTAAAAATATATTTAACATCTTATGTTAAAAACTTAAATAAAGTTGGCTTGCCTGTAGCTATTATTCAGCCTGTATTTTCTCTATTAATAATAAGCTACTCAGTAATTGAAAGAGTTATATTGATAGCACCTAAACAGGGTTCTTTTTAGAGCAAATGACTAATGAAAATTAATTGCTCCATAAATAAATGAGTCTAAAAAGCACCCAACTGTTAACTTTTTTGAAGAAAAAAAATAGCCATCACGTATATTCTTCGTACAGTAAGGTAGAAGAAAATTATTAACAGAAGCGGGTATGAACTGTGTACAGCCCTTGTACCCACAAAGCCACCCTTCTCTATTTACCTAATTGTTTATTAACAGTAGAGTAGGAATAGGCAAATGTTCAGAGGGATGGACAGTGTACGCCAAAAAGGCTTCCTGAATTTCCACTCATGAGAATCTAGACAAATTTGCTGGAATGCTGGGGAAAAAAAAGTAAGAGAAACACAAACCCTGATGAATTACATTACCAAAACAATTACCTTTAGCCATTAAATTGCCTGTCTCTCTTCCAGTCTCCAAAAAAGACGCCAGAAGCTGTTTTGGAAGGACTGAGCAGCACACACCTATTTTTCCAGGTGCAAATAACGGTTGACTTCCTGTTTTGTGAGAAGATGAGATTAATTTTGGCCCAGTTGAGGACAAAAGAACACTAAGGTTTTTTCTAGGCTACCCTGCACCCATTGACTTAAAGTTGAGCGTTTGGTGCACCAATTGAAATAATTATTATTATTATTAAATATTTAATTTTAATACCACGCTGAAAACAATGTAAACCAAGGCCGCACAGGCTGAACCCATCCATGCATAGTTCTGTTTTTTAAAACTGATCTCCACTTGAAAGCCACTGCAATCAGAAATAGCTCCTTTTAGAAACTGCACTATAGAATTCAAGTCATTTTTGTTGACCTCCCTAGTTTCATCCTCCACTTTTTTATTATATTTACTCAGTAGCCCTTAGGAAGGTCCGATGATCTGTAGCTGAGAACCATGGGGCTAGACCCAACATCAACTCCGGTAAAACAAACTGCATTCTGCCTGTCCTGCAAGCATCACTGAAACACAAATATCAGCAGTACGGTTTCCCAAGAGATTTTTCCCAGAAACATATCTTGGTAGTCTACTCTTCTTCCTCTGTTTTGGAGAAAGCACTTGCCCTTAACACCTCCATGCAGTTCACAAGAATTAACGTTCCAGTTAACTCTCGCCAATGTTTTGTTACTGGGTTTTTCATTTTATCCAAGGCTGACTGCAGATCTTGCAAGACATCCCTGTAGCTGTCTCCATAATGGGCACCCCACGTGTAGAGAAAGTCATATGCAGGTTTCCACATCATCTGCAAATAAAAGAGGAAAAAAAAAAAGTTTAGTTGCAGAAATTGAATTATTAAGCAAAAAATCTAAATTGTTCCAACAGTAGAAAAGTCATAGGAAAAAAAATAATAATTTGATAGCTAGCCACACTGAAATGCTATATGATAAAAGACATATTCATATAAAAACTGCAGTAACCTTATGTACTTAATTTCTATGAAATTTTCAGTTTCTTAGAGGGGTAAATAATGGAAAGATAAATTCTTCATTCAGATGATTACCACCAAGTTGAAATATATCCCTGTTTGAAAATATAATTCAAAGAATAGGGGTGAAAGGAAAACACTTTCCTTCTCGGTTGTTTTCTCAATGCATACACCCAACAGCCATTTCCCTATTTGGAGTTTGGCTGTGCTTTTGATGGTTAATGACTCCTTTTGTCTCATTAATCAACATCCCACTGTCCCCATGCCTAGCCTGGAACATTTCAACATGATTCTTATCTTTACAAAAATGTCTTCTGGTAACAGCAGCAGGAAGACGATCTATCTAGAAAATCTCTGTTTAAAAAAAAAAAAAAAAAGAAAAAAAAACCACCAAGCACTCCAAAAACAGGAGAGTCAAAAGCTTTAATAATTTATTTTTTTTTTTAAATGAAAACAGGCAATTTAAAAAGTTTCATGCAAGAAACAGGGGAAATGAAAAGACAGGTTACCAGCACTCCTTATTTCAAACTACAATGTCTTTCTTTTATGCCAAACAAATATGGAGCAGATCCTTAGCAGGTGTAATTTGTCATTGGTTTAGTGACATTAATTAAGCTATGACAGCATGATTCAGATACCAAGCTGGACATACATCTTTCAAAATCCTGATGTGCAGAATAAGTTTGTCCATTAACAAACAAAAAGATTGTTTTCCCACCTGCTGCTTTTCCAAATTTAACTTGGGTTATCTGTTTTCAAGTTTCCCACTCATCATTGGCAATAAAGGTTTTGCCAACAGCAACTGAGTAGCAATTGCAGCGATGATACTCAAAGCCACACAGAAATCCATCACTTTCCTAAAAGGGTTCTGGCATTTGCTGTTTTAGCAGAAAAACACTTATGCATAGTAATAAAAGCCTATGGACTGATGTGTGCACATTCTTACGTATGTATATATACACACAGAAGTGATCAAGAAGTCCAGATTTTTTAACATCTTTTTCTCTTTTAATGGAAAATCAGTTTTTATGGTTCTGAAGGAAAATTCAGGAGGAAATTGGTTATTTCCTCAATATAATCTGACTAAATTACAAATAATACACAACACAAAGCTCTGCTTCCTTGATTTAAGCTTTGTTTACTTGATCCCTTAAGGAACTGAGTAGCAGGAGAATTTCTTTGCTCATAGTTCTGAGCTTTTTCTCCACATTTGGGCTAAGAACTCTCAACTTACCCCAAGATTTATTGTGTCATAGTTTCTGTAAACATCTCCCTCAACTTCTGCTGCCTTTCTCCCCCAACCCCAAATGGAAAAATCCATCAAACTCATAACCCCAGTAGCATGTCTCACAGTCTGATTAGTCTGGCTTCTGCCTTCAGTTTAAAACATTAAAAAATGCCTATGTTTTCAGTGAAGTTTCTCATTTTAGATCTACAGAAGGGAAGAGTATCATGATTTACCCAAAATCAATGGTGTCTAGTTCTCACTTTAAGCAAGTCTATCTTAAATCATAACCACCAGGTTAAAAAAGGAGGAAAGAAAAGTAGTTTGGTGGTAGGTTGGAAGGAGAGTGATGAATTCTTTCCTTTTATTAGGCAGGCTATGTTGAAAAAGAAGTTTTTACTGTACTACTGTAGATACTAGGTGTTACAATATATTTTAATGAACTAAAGCAGCTCACCACTGTTGTATTTATGCTAAGACCAGAAAGTGTCTGTGTTCCTATTTTTAGCTTGATAATCAAAGTAGCCAACAAGAGAAGCTGGGATTTCCTGATATTCTGCTGCTAGTTATGCCTTTTCTGTCTCTTGTGCTTCCTTTCCTTATATTCCTGTTAGATCAGGATATCTGAAGAATTGGGGTACAGCCTTCTGTCTTCACTAGAGTGTGAAGAGACAGTGAGTATGAAATGATGCTGTGCTGTGACTTATGCTGAAGGTCAGTCTGACACTGCAATAAGAGAATTGGTTGAAATATGCCTAAAATACAAACCCTGTTTTCCTCTACTCTGTCACAACTGATAGTTTTCCTGGTACAGAAAAAAAAAAAAAAAAAAAGATAAAGAAAAAAAGGGAAGGGGGGATCAAAAGCTTTATAAACTGGTCATCAATAACGCATCATAACTCAGTAGTAATCTACAGGATCACCACATTGAATTAAGACTGCAAACCAGGCTTCTAAGGCAGGTCCTTCTCCACATCCCCATACTTTAATGCAGTAGGTGAACTGAATTGCATTTGACATTCCTGAATTATATCAAAGCAGATTTTCAGGCAAAATATTAAAGTCACTGCAGCATGCTGGGCAAGTCTCATCTCAGCTGCATGCATGAGTTTTCCCTCTGCTCCCACTGCCTCCGCTGAGTAGGTAATAATGATATCTACATTCCCTGTAAAGTGATTTGGAATTCACTGATGAAAAGCACTTCAAAATCTAGGCACCAATTGTATGTACCTCAAGCTGCCTCTATGATCATCTGGGAGAAGATTTCTCCCACTAAAAAAAAATATTAAGTTTAAAAGTAGAACCAGCCAATCAATGCTCTTGATGGTAGAACAGTCCTTGATGGGTAAAGAATTGATTAATGCTTTCAGGTAATCCTCACTAATTAATCAAAATGTATTACTCCCTCATCTTTGTTTGGCCTCCTATTTTCACACCAACAACTACTATCAAAGAGAAAGCTTTTCCATTAGAAAACTCCAGGCTGGGATAAGGTGGTTTTAATTAGGGTTCTGTTATCCCTGCTAAGCAAATGTGAGGATCAACAATCATTCTGAAATTAATCAGACTAATACTAACCTTGTAACAACACTGGGGGCATCTCTACACACAGGTATGAATTTACACTGTGTTAGTTGAATTAATTTTGCATCTCCACTGAACAAAATACACAAAACTTTATAAACAGAGTATTGGTTTCTCTATTTAAATTTTCGAATTCATCTGCGCATTGAGAACTTCAGAGGTCAGAAGAAAACATTGAGATTCAGTATAAATTTAAGGTTAGATTTTACTGAATTTACTGATTTTTCACTGAAATTTAAGGTTAGATTCACAGGCCAGCGAAGATGGTGAGTTTTCCTGTGAGATACCAGTGCTAGAAGCCTGGTGTGTTTTGAACTCACACCTGTGTGGACAAGAACTGGTACAAAACCCACTCAAAACCAGTAAATTCCTTATGGGACCATCTTAAGTCTTGAGAAATTACATAGAAATAAAGCAAAATTCTGATTTTGATTGCTTGTTGAATGTTCTCTTAAAAAAATAGAACATGCTCTATTATTGTCTTTCTTATGATGAATTTGACTGTACTATTTTCTGCCAGCAAACACTGTCACTGAAAGGCAGAGAATCTTGTAGGTGGTTTATCATAAAAATAATTTAAAAATTTTTTGAAAGTAAAAGGACAAGGTGTATGAGGCAGAAGATGGGCTTCATGAAAATAGACACCCACTTAAAACAAAGTAAACTTATGTATTTTTTATATATTTATATACAAAAATAAATAGATATGGTGCTGGAAAAGAGTTTTAAGATTGTTTTAGTTCTGCTGTCTGTTAGCAAAGGAGAAAACATTTCTAAATTTCATGGAGACCAGTAGAATTAGACATGGTTCAGGTCTATAATTACTTCTGTAGAAAGCTGGGGTTTTGTCAGGGAAACAGAAAGCTTACTAATTAAAGCAAAGTCTAGGAAGTTAGGCAAGGCACTGTATAGAAGTAAAAAAGAAAACAAAAACATAATGGAAATGTCAAAGATCCACATTCTGTTTGATTTTAGTATTTTAGAATAAGTTAGTGTAAGAACAGAGCCAATAACAGGATGATTTTTTTCACTAAAGGAAAGTAGTAGACTAGGAATTGATAGAGCTGAGAGTTTTATGAGAAGAAAAATTAATGAGAAAGGTGCATCTAGGCACAAGCAATGTACCCAGAACAACTTAAAAAAAATACCTCAAAGAGAAAAGAAAGATCAGAGGAGGCAGTGTTTGCAAACAGCAATGATAGAGATAATTTTGCAGAAAAGCGCACAACCTTGTAAGTAAACGTGCAGAATTTTGGTCAAATACTGATTAAGGAGAGAGGGTGGAGCATTCAAAAGGAATAAGAGGTGGTGGTTCATGATTAGAGCAGAAATCTCTTGATAGGTATCACCAGGCAGATAAAACTGAGATGAAGGACACTGGATTCAGACTATGAAGAGGAGAACATGTTTAGCAGGGAATAGGAAGAATCAGATACAGGGAAAGAAAAAGGAAGAAAAAGTTATCTCGAGCAGTTGTCAACCTGTGAATGGGAAGTAGCAACACCTTTGGTACTGAGAGGTGAGAGAAGAAATTCAGGCAGGATGATGTGCACTACCTGCAATAATCAGGGGATAATGGTACAGGCAGCAGGAGTAGAGCCTGAGTATAAGCACTCAAGGAAGAATAGTCAGCTGGAGCATCATTCAGCAATGCTCATAAAAGAGGACATTCAAGGTAAAACCCAGTCTGGGACCTGGAAGTCATTGGCACATAACTCTGTGGGAAACAGTGGATCTACTGTATGCTTCAATGATAAAGAGCAAGCAGAGAAATGCAGGAAGCAACTTGTCTGCCTGGGCAAAGGTGTGCCAGAAGCACAGGCTGGCCCTCTGCTCAGAGGCACAGACAAGGGCCTACCCTAACTCTTGTGACATATCTGACATTGCATGGTTGCCATGGGTATCTCTGGGCATGTCAAATGGCACTAGAGACGTAATTAGGCAGCTAAATTGCTCCTCAGATGCATAAAGCACTAAAATACATCTGAGAGGACAACTTGGCTTTTATTTAGAACTCGTACCTCTGTATAAGCAGAGTGCTTTACAAAGGAGGACAAATCGCATGACCTACCTGACAAACTACGAAATTAATGCATGTATTTGCCATGTTCATATGGTATGACAGATATTAGTGTCAGAACTTCCAATCTCTTGTCATGCTACTTAAGTTAAATGATGGCAAGTATTATACAGACGCAGAAGAGAAAAGTGTTGATGATGGAAGTAACCTTCCTTTCAGTGGAAAGAACAAAACTTGTGCTGAGGGTGATTTGAAGTGGCTCCTTCCAAGGACCAGGACCTCCACACAAAATTAATTTGGCACAATAACAGTGAACAACTGGCCTCAAAGGAGTATTTAGATAGTTGCTAACAGAAGTCGATGAGAATTCCTCACATTGAAGGGCTTACAAATTAAATAAGGAGGCTGGACTGCAAAAGGGAAGGAGCGTACAAAGCAAGGAAGAAGAAAGGTCCCTGGCCGTGTTTGAGCAGAGGAGCAAGTGTGAACACCCCATTACACCAGAGCCTTACCTCCAGAGCCATCGTGCCATTTTTCCCGTGGTGGGGTACTTCGTAAGCCTCGATTTGCTGCTTTGTGAGTCGGGCTAGTTTCTCCGCAAGTTCCCGCCAGTACTTGCCAAGCTTGACAGCTGAAGTCAAAATGATGGTGTCCTGGGTAAGACGTGCCACTAATCCCTGGCAATCTATTTTCAAAAGTGCCTGCAACAATCATTTTCATTAGTGTTCCTTCACCAGTAATTACAAACAGAACATTTTAATTTGTTTTTATAGCACTATTCTGCATTTCTAAGCAGACAGGAAGGCTTTTTGTCTATTTTGTGTACTTATAAGTATGTAACTTTTTTTTCCTACAAAAGTTGTTGCCAACAGTTTCACAGGAAAACTGCCCACAAGCTTAAGAAAAAATTAAGCTGGCATTCAGCTGCTTCAGCATTCCAGTGTCACATGGATCCTGCCAAGCTTACAGATCCTAAAGGAAAAATATGCTTTTCCAACAAAAATATTTGGGACATCAAATTTAGCTTCTTAAAAGTATGACATGAAACTTAAAAATGAAGTTAGAGCATTATTATACTAAGGTGTGGTCCTTCGTCTACTGCTTTTCCGGAAAATCATTGATTATGTTGGCCAGCACCTTTTGATTTACTCCTCCAACAGGACTGATAATTTGTTGTGTACTAAGAAGAAATGCAAGCATGAAACTCATGAAACTCTTCCCTCCCCTATGCCAGATGAACTTTTAAAAACAAACAAATTAAAATGGTTCCAGGAGTGAAACCCTGAAATGCAAATATGTTGCATTCTCCTTTCTTTAATTGTTTGGATAAGAGCTAATGAGAAAAATAGGTGTTGTTTTTTCTTCTCCTCAAATTAACAGCACACTGATCCATGGAAAATGTTGACTTTTTCAGTGAAAGATCAAGGAAAACTTCTGGATTTTGTTATTGTTTTTTAGCTACTGATTTCTAGTAAAAGAGCAAGCATTTCTGCAGAAATCAGACATTTGTGTGATTTAATTGTAAAGCATTTTTCCATAAAAATCCTCATCACAAACTAGAACTTTTGGTAGGCACAGTACTGAGAAGCAGACTACAGTGCATGGTGCAAAATCGCCCTATACTTTGGCAAAGTTGATCAGTTTGCCTTTGCTCTGATAAACAAGAACCCTATTAAACACAAAAGTAGGAGATTAATTTAAAGAAATAACCACTGAATTCTACTCAAAAGTGACATGGGTGATACCTAGCTTTAAAGTCTAACTTTACAAAGACAGGGATCTGCATTGGAAAAATCATATACATACCAATGAAATGGGACATATTGTTAATCTGCTTGTGCCCCAAGCCTTTTGCCTATTCTGTAATGAACTCTATTTCACTGCATGCAATTAAAAGTTTGGATCATTTTCACCTTTAACTCACACCTCCCCTTTTTGTACATAGGCACGGCAGACTAAACTGTACTTCATACTTAGTTTTATTCCGCAGAGTTTACTGCAGTCTTAAAAGTTGAAGTGGCCACTGCTACCAAAATTTTCTGAATCCTACTGAAATTGCGGTCAGCACTTCAAAGGGGATAGACTAGTTATGAGAAGACCAGGCTGGATGGGGCTTTGAGCAACCTGGTGTGGTGGGAGGTGTCCCTGCCCATGGCAGTGGGGTTTGAACTTGATGATCTTTAAGGTCCCTTCCAACCCAAACCATTCTCTGATTCTAAGTAAACTCTGCTAATGTTTGCAATTCAGGATAGTCAAAAGGCTTCAGATGAAAGGCTAAAATGTGACATTTTCTCATAATACTTTATTTTTATATGAGAAATTTAATTATATTCTGTCCCTAAATAGGCTGGTAGACTTTTCAGTCAGAGCCAAGGACAGTACTTGGAGCAATCATCAACTCCAAATTAATTTGTATACAGATCCTTAAGTAAATTAAGATGGCTAACAATGCAACCTATTTCCTGGAAGCTTTTAGAATAAAACCACTTTTGATTCACATGAAATGGCACTGAATAACATAAAAGTTGTCCAGTGGTTTACAAATATGTACTGAAATACTTGCCATATTGTCCTTAAGTCACTACAACAGTGACTGTGAAGTTGTCTTATGTAGATAAAAAAATCTTGTCTTCAACATGTGGGTCAGGATGCTCTTACTTTAAAAATCTGAAGCAAACTTATACACGTACTTTAGGGTACACAAGATGTACAAATAATGGAGTTTCCACACTATAAGGTTACTAAATATTTCACAATGGGAACGTGAATTGGTCAGGAAAGCAATTTACTATGATGACTTCCATGACGAAAGACAAAACTATTTCTATCATGGTCGTTGGAAAACAAAGTCAACTCAACCAACCTACTAAATGAGCAAGGCTCCTGGAACATTTACAGAACACTGTTCAGAATTAATTCATCAAAGTATAACTCTTCATGAGAATCTGGATGTATTTTCCATCTACAGGTGTTTACAACTCTTAGTAAGCTCTTCAGGTTTGAAAAGATTCCCGCAAGGGTGCAGGACCATTTTTTCTTGTCCACAAATTACTATTGAGTATTTTCTTGGCAATGCATTCCCAATAACCGATTTAGTTCATGCAATACTTACAACAATGAGCTCATAAAGAAAGAGTCTTTTTTTTTTGTTAGCATGGCAATCTTCCTTCATCCTCTTCACAACGTGGGCTACCCTCTCTGATTCTTTATTGGCATGTGCCTCATTGAAGTCATCCAAAGACATGTGTGAATATCCTAGCACCTCAGCCAAAGCTCTCCAGTCATAAACACTCTCTGATACTGTAGACAGAACTACTGAGTAGATGTAAGTCAGTTTTTTGAATGGCAGTGCAATTTGTTCAACAAGAATCCTGGTTGTTAGCTCACTATCAGCAGTGTCCATAGCTTGTTCTTTGGAAATCACCTTAATATTTTTGCAATGTACAAGACCAATCTTTTTTCTGAGAACTCCTACATACCACTCTTTTATTTTTGTTTGTCCAATGGCTTTTACTTTATCTTCACCAAGAAGAGCTATTGTGTCCCCTTTAAAATATTCTAGCAAATAGTCAATCTTATTTTGACGTAACACAGTTTTCAAAGCCACTCCGTAAGTATTAACACTCAAAGTTTTATCTTGAAACTTTGGATATTTAACTGTTGGTATTAAAAGCAAAGGCGCAGACTTGATTTCTTTGCGGTTCTGTAAGCGCTTTGGCCTATTGATAATTCCACTTAATTTTGGAGCTGGATCAGGAGTCGTCACATGGAACTGCATTACTTGGCTGCTTTTTAAGACTTTAATCTGAACGAGGAAAACAAAGAAATGCATCTCCCTACATCCAAGCATGGAAAAAAGGAATTGTTGGCGGACCATTTCACCAGCTTTTAGCTCCTCCTCTTTAATATTTTTGCTTTGGTCTTCCTTCTTCACTTCAAAATCTGGATCACAGGACACTAAAGAAATGTTTAGATCTTGTGGCTTTTCAAGCAGAAATGTATGTTTTCCCCACAGCTGAAACACAACGGGAGGCATACTTTTCCCCGCCTTTTTTATATCACAAATTGTGAGTTTTCCTGGAATGTAGTTGTGACCGAAGACTGTAAAAACTGCTGTAAAAGATGGATGAATATATTTGGGACCATAAATTCCAACTGAGACTGTCCTATGAACATAATCCCAGACATTAGTTGCTGGAGGCTGGATTTTGTTTGCTTGTATGGCAATGACCGCATACATCACGTGACTTAGGTCTGTTAGCTTCACTTGTATGGTATCCTGGTAAGTGTAGCAATTCTCTAGTTTCTTAAAAGGCCCTTCTTTATTGAGACTAAAAAAGCACACAATATCACTCATAACTTGGCTGAGTGGATCATTCTTCACTTTAGCGGCGACTTTCACCTCTAGGAAAATGGCTTCCCTTGTGTTGAGGTTGCTCAGCCTAAGTTCTATCAGAGGACTTACAGTGCTAGACAGCTCATTGTTAAATGACGACGGAGGGTTAAGGATAGCCTTTAAACCAACTTCTTGGAATTCCCCAGGTAATACATGACCCACAGGGACATGAATGTTGATATCCGAGTCAGGTAGTTGTACTGAACCCCCTTCATGATTCAGTTTACAAACCACATGAATGTCTGTAGCTTGAGTTTGAGCCCATCCAGGACTATGGCTCATGGCTTCCAAATCTAGGCAAGACCGGGTGAGTTGTCGGTGGCTCAACCAAGCTATCTTGTAGGCTTCGCGGTCATTTTGAAGCCATGTCATGTCTGAAGCTATAGTCTTTTGAGTTGGCGTCTTGCGAGGATTAAATTTTCGGTTATCAACAATATCCAGAAAGTCAGAGACACTCTTGGATCGTCCAGATCTTCTTGATGAAGTCTTTCTTAGAAGACAATCAATATCTAGTTCATCACCTGAGGAAGCCAAAGAATCTCTGTTGCTAGAAACTTTGGAGCACAAATAGGGTTTTTCTTTTAAGATCGAAAGGTATTTATTATTTTCATTTCTGTTTGAAACAGCTATGTCATGTACAAAAGGGTTGGAGGCTGACAGTTCATTCCAGAAAGGATTAGTCTTGGAAACAGCATGGGCATGTTTGAATACATCAGACCAATCAATATCCAAATCCAATTTACTTCCGTTGACATCTGTTTAAAAGGAAAAACAGAAGGATTTCCTAAAGCACAGAGAATGGAGACATTCCATTCATTTCCAAACAATAGTTAAGCTAACAGGTGGCTAAATTCATCCTCCTAAAATACATATAAATCACTTAAATATTTCTCCTTCGTGTTTTTAAAGAGTATCAATATTGATTTCTAAGTAGCACTAAGAATCTTTGTTAATAGAAAGAGTGCTGACAAATTAGTGCTGAAGGATGTAAAGCATCTACTGCAAGATGCTGATCACTATCTTACAACTATTGACATCGAGTATGCTAAGATCCCATAGTGTTTGAACCCTTAAATTTCAGTAATCTTTGGCCCCTTACAAAATGCAATGGATTTCTTTCCTTTGTGTCTAACTCTCTGCAAAGATTAAACAACTACTGTTTCATTTGTCAAACGTTGTAAACAGTACAGTTAAATGCATTATTCAGGATTCCTTTTCATGCTAGTGCACATGCATTAATTGATAACAGCACTTTTACAATTCATCTCAGTGTGTGTGGAATTTGTTATACTAGCTTTCCATTAAAAAAAATTCATTGGTATGATTTATGAGGTCTTGTACAATTTGAAACTTGGAGAGAAATGTTTTTGTGGCTACTAATTTTTTCTGAGATTGCACTTAAATAGACAAACAAGGGTGTAAAATTTATATTTAATAGTAAAAATACTCATTATTAACAGTAATGTCTATTTATTCTGAAGACAACATGTCCTTATATTTTATATTAATATATATTCAGTTCACAGAAGCTGTTTTATAAGTTGATTAAGGCTCACACTTCCTGCAATGAATAGACTATCTGCAACTTTTTGTGCTAAGGGTTTCTACTATTCAGTTTGTTGTTATTCTTCTACTTACAGAAGTTATACCATCCCTTCTTTGTATATCCTTGTAAAGAAATTTAATTGTAGAGGAAACATTCAGCATTTCTATTCTTTCTGCATATCTATAACCTTCATTATTGCACTTTCCATCTCCGAGGTTACTAATTATTGCTTAATTGCAAGAATGACAGTGCATTCAGACACAAAAAAAAAAAAAAAATGAAACGTTAGTACTTTTCTTTTTGTTTCATTTTTCACGAATTGTGACAAAAAGCCAAAATAATGAAGTTTTTCCACAGTTCCAGAAAAATCCCAATTTGGAAGAACCAAAGTGAAATTTATCTGCTTCCCAGGTGTCCATCTGGAAGCCTCTGGCATTGTCTTGACAAGACCCTTCCATGTGACCTGCCTGGGGGAGCAAGCCCAGAGGCAGCTTCCTGTCCCCCTAGCACTCAGCCTTGGCCAGGGCCACCAGACAGAGCTGGGCTGCTCAAGAACCAGCTGAAAAGTCCTTTTGTTTCTGCCCGCAGGCCAAAAGCCTTCCTTGCCCTGTGATGCTATTACGGTCACACCATTATTATCTATTAAAAAATAAATTAATTAATCCCAAAAGAAATATTAGGGTTTGTTTTCCTATAGAAAGGGCATGTTTCTACATGAAAAGTCTGAGCAGAAATCCCTGGCAGAAACTGAGTCATTAGGCTGGACGCTTTCTCATGCCGAGGTAACCACGATATTGGGGTGCAGTAGGTTAGCGAGGAAATAGTTCCTGCTCCCCAACTCACACAGCAAGTGCCAGGCCCACCGTTACTCACATCTGCTACTGGAAAAAAAGCAGAGAATGCCTACCTTGTGGAGAGGAATGTTTTCCTAACTTTTGGGTTAAAATAGCAATGAGGTTAAATCAACTTTGCTAAGACTCCAGTTAACTCTGGAGTTAACCTTGGGCTAACTCCAAGGTTACCTTGTCCTCCTGGTTCTTAAAACCTTAAATTAATGTAGTTTGTCTAAGAGCTTCCTCTTCTCGACCCCAATGAACATACAGAGCATTTATTCATAAAAGGTTAACAATTCCAGCTCTTCCTCTCAACCTGCCCAACCCACTTTTGCTACGGCAGGGGACAGAGGACTTCTCAGAAAGTTTCTCCTAGGGGACTTCATGAAAACCCCTTGTGTTCTCATTCCAAGGGCATCTGTGATGACCTGAGTAGTGCAAACCACACACAATAAAATAATTAAAAAGCCACCACAAAAAAAAAAAAATAGTGCTCTACAGGGGTTTTCAGAGTAGCTATATAGCTCTTGACAGTACTGAGAGTTTTGCAGAAATACAGACTTTAGGTGTAAGGCATTAGTATAGAAAATTGCAGAGAGACATACCATAGCTGGCTGAAGGTGTTCGGTCATCCACATCAATCAAAGCCCCCTCTGACCTGCTCCGTGGAATCTCTCCACTGGTTACAGAAGCTGTTCCACTACTGGAAGTATTTTCCTCCTAGGAAACAGTTAAACATATAAAACATCAGCAAGTATGCAATTTGAAAAAGGGGAAACTGTTGAAAGGGGGAAAAAAAAAGTGAAGTTCTGTTTTATGAGTAAATTTATGGAGTCTACCCAAGAGCATCACAATCCTGAGTGAGTCTTACTATATAATTTGCAGTGAAAACACCAGATGCTACAGCTGTAGTACAATACACTACCCCAGTCCACAGCGAAGTCCAATGACTCACATAATTAAGTATCTTGAAATTGGAACTGAGCCATGGTGTGATAAGTTCTTGTTCAGAAGGTCTTGAATAAATTTATTTTTTTTAAATAAATATCTTAATTCCTGTTTTTGGGTAAGTTTGACCAGAAATATTGCAGGGGAGGAGCTAGATCTGTTCCTTCCTTTGCCAGTTAATATGAAATATTTACACCCTTTCTGCTTTATTATTCTTCCTATGCTCTTCCTTGAGAGAACACGAGGTCAGATTTTCTTTTTATTCTGTACAAGAATGACTTCAAGCACCCTTCTGCAGTGCCCATGCCAGCACAGTAACAGCCCAAGAGAGGACATTCAGCTCTCTCCTCTTCCTTGTTCTGGCTACAAGAAGTTCTGTTTGGTTTTGATGCAGTTTTCATGTGGACTAGGCCACACAAGAGCTGTAAATCAGATGTTGTGGTTGAAAGACAGAGAGTCAATGGCAAACTGGTCGCTAGGGCAGGGCAGGAGAGCATCCCTTTGAGGCAGGCAACAGGAGAATGGACCTCCCAAGGTACCACTGCCCAATGCTGTTTTCAGGTGCCCAGAAAGAGGAGTTGCAGGTCTTCAAAGGAGCGCTGGGTATCCTACATGCTGAAGTTACTGAGTCCCAGAAACAGAAGCTGGAGGAAATAAAATATTCTAGACACTTCTGTGCAGGAGACCTCATTAAATCAGTGTTACAAACAAAGGGATCATTTAGTGGCTTTCCCAGAATCTTCTCACCAATCCTGTATGTAGTGAGGTGTAAATGCTGATGGGCAATAGAGACATTAAGACATATGGTTAAAAAGAAAAGAAAAACGAACAACAACAACCAACAAAACCCACCAAAAAAAAGGAGAAAAGGTTAAAAAAACAGCAGTTTATTTGGGTCCATCCATAGGATACAGCAGTCATCTTTGTTCAGGAGTCTGAAACATTGCACCCTGCTGCTTCTGCAGCAGCAATCGCAGCCTAAGCAGATCTCAATTTATCATCTTTAAAATGAAAAAAAGAAAAAAAAAAAGAAAAATATGCATTGGGCCTTGTTTTACTGTGTCTGTAAGAAAAAGGAATTTTCAGTTACAGTTCTAGTAGGTGAGTTATGGGAAAAAGGAAGCATACCTTAGATCAAAGCATTACTGAGTAGAAACTGGAAGTCAGCTCTCTGTTTCCATTGCACAATGCAATGGTTTAAGACATCTTTTTTTTTCCCACTACAAATGTGAGAAGAACAAAAAGTACCAATTTACAAGAGCTACCTTCAGCTAATGGCAATCTGTTCAGTTGCTGATTTACTCCCCGGCAGGACAAAAGGCTGAGGTCAGGCTAAGGCTGACAGTCACCCAGCCATGCTGCTGTCACAGGACTGTTCCCACTTTCAGGTTCCTCTGTTAACAGAAATCTCAGGTGTTGGCCTCAAAAGTCCTGATTTCAGATGGAAGTGAAAGTTAACCTCCAAAACCCACACTTTGCAGCTTCTGCTATTAATGTTCCAACAGAATCAAACTGGAAACTAAAATAATCCTTAATCCCAACACTGTCGTTCCAAGATCAGACATATCACACCTGTATAAAAATATCACCATTCCTCCCACCTCTAATCAGAGACAGTATCTTTTATAATACGTACTGATTTCTTCAAAGGAAACAAGTTTTGCTCTCCTTCTGCATCTTAAAACTTTGAAAAACTGAAAAATTGTGCTTTTTCATACAGTGTGTTATCTCGGGCTTCTACTTCAGGGTTTGGGGAGGTTCAGTCACCAGTGTAAGGTATGCACAGTCTAAAATTCCAATAAGTGTACAAAAAGAAAGTCTACTTTATACCATACCAGTGTATTTGTTGCCAGTACTGATCTCTGATGACTTATTGATCAATTGACATATTAATCTAAGAACCAGTCTTTAAATAGTTAGAAAAACCACAATTATTATGGTAGCTGTATGAAATGTGAGGCAGTAAGTAAGGATAAAGAAAGAGCACAAGACTGCAAGTAGATGCACAGAGGCTAAAATAGGAAACCCTGGGGGAAGGGAAAGGGAGAGAGAAAGAAAAACAAGACCTCTTTATGCAGTGGGAGTATACTGACAGAGACGTGACAACAAGATTGCATATAGAAGTTTTATAAACGCTACGAATTTCTGCAAACAGGATGAGCCATTTCCTAAAAGTTCCCTCTGGGAATTCCTTAAAACCTTCATCTCTAGCCTGGCACAAAGACAGAAAAGGCCACTACTGAAAAGGAAAACCACTTTCAAAAAATAAGTCATGCCCTCCCCCTGCTCCAAAAGCATCCCTTGGTAGGAGAGCATGATGAGGGAGCCCTTGTGATTTAGGCATGTCTTCAGGCCAGCCAAGAAGAGGATGAAAGAAGGGGGAAATATAAACATTCCTGTGCAAAAGATGACCACGTTTGGTCAGTATGTCAAGGGATGTGGGAAATGCTGGGGACGAGCTGTACACATGCTGTCGGGTACCAGGCAACGTGCCTCCTGAACAGAGACACGTGATCTGACATCAGGGCTGGGTCCCGTCTCTCTTGTGTTCCAGCTTCAGCGCTGGGAATGCAGAAATCCCCACCGCCTTTGTATGAGACTAGGAAAATAAGAAAACCCCTTTTCTGTGGGTACGTTCTGTGATAAAGTAGCATCCCAAGTGAAACTTTTGATAGGACAGCCCTATTAATTAGGATCTTACCTGCACAAATCCAGAAGAACGAACGTCCACAAGAGAAGAGAGATCAGTGCACGTGGGGTATAAAGCCATGCTGATCGGTGGCAAAAGGGAAAGGTATGAAACCCTTTTGCTGCAAAAAGAGGGGATTATGAATAGGAAGAATCAGAAGCTAAGCTTTTCATTTGCTGTAGCTACTAGTAAGAGAGATGAAAACTGCCAAGTGCTTAATGGTGCAAAGAATTATCTGACTGATGTTGTGTCAGCTCACAGTGTGAAGCGAGCGGGGAATGAAGTGAAGAGGTTGGAAAGAGATCAGCTACGGGGGAGATCAGGGAGTGAACCTGAGCGGCTGCTGAGAGATGTGGCATTTTTCTGCACGAGGGCAAGGAGCAGTTTGCCAGCTGCACTCTGCTGTTCGAGCCTGCAGTACATTGCTGGACCCAGAAAAGCAGGCGACTCAGGACCCACGGTCCTGCTGGCAGGCACGTTGCTGTACTGTTACACAGGAAGAAAAAACACACCAGAGGAAGCAGAAAGTCTCAGGTAGAAAGTTCAGTTTCACAGAAGTCAGGAGACAGATTTGCTGCAAATGGCAGTTTTGCTGCATGTGAAGCCTCCAGAAATCTCTTCCAGGTCTTTTAAAATTCAAGTGCACTTTTTTTTTTTCCTAAACTTTTTTTTTTTTCCCTCTTTCCAGTCTCTCTACCAAAGAAAACATGTCCTGCTATGCTTAAAATAGTGGTAAGGAAGAAAATTTACAAAGCCCAAAAGCAAACACTTCTCCACTGTCTTTGCCCTCAAAAATGAGAGAGAACACATTCCTTTGTGTTTTTAAAGCATCAACATCCCAGAGCGAAACACTAGCAATTTGCCTTTTATTCAACCTTAACCCTTCTTCCAAAGCAGGGTGTGTTAAAAGCAGAGCTCTCCTGTGGCAGTGTCCCCCCACAGACCCCTACACGCTCCTTGCACAGACAATGTACCATTATTCACAATGATTCATGGCCTTTGTATCCAGGGGATGAAGTTTATGCATTTGCAGAGACAGGACAAACAGCATAAGCAGGTGATGGAGATGCGCCTCATTCCTCTGCCTCACTTTTAGCTGTCATGGGGAAAAATGACTTGCTAGTTATATAGGTTGGGTTGTTAGACTTACTTTACTAGTTTATTCCTGAAAAGGGAGAAAGGTGTTTTCACCAGAATGTTAAACACAGTGTTCCTAACCTGACCACATACTGAGTATACTGAATTATTTAAATTCTATTAAATAGAGAGAAGAAAAGGAATTCTAAAGAGAAAGCAATACACAAAAAAGAGATGGTTTCAGAAGGCTCTACACACCACCATCAAATCTAAACCACTGCCTGTTCTCAGGAGATTAACATGTTTCTAGCCAAACATTAGTTACAGTTAAAAGGTAGTATTTTAACAGTTCCTCAGTACTTGTGGCCTGGAACAGCTTTATGCAGTTCGGAGTTCAGCGAGAGGCATTTGGACATGAGTTTTCCAGTCTTTGATTACAGGGCTGAACTGTGGTGCTGTAGCTCATGGTAGCTCGGGAAAGCAAATGAAACCTTCAGTTGAAGCGATAAACTCCGACTTGTTCTCTTAGCCCGGTGCCTGTGAGGCAGTCGAGAAAACGCAGCTGTATGTCATTTCAAACAGAGACAGAAATGGCTTTTAACCTTCAACCTTGAGAGCTCTCAACTCTTGCCTTACTAATACTCAGCAACAACCTTAATGTTTTAGTAGGACCCCATCACTTGTCACTTTGCCTATAATGCTAGGAAAGCATTTTCAATTAATATATCTACTAGTTTACTCTCTTGTTTAATAGTTGTCGAGTTTGGTACCTACTTTTTCATTGCTCTGAAAACTTATCACCCTGTGGGACCCTGTGGAACCATTCATGCTCCTTCCTGAACCCAGGGATTAAGCGTTCTGTGGAGCCCACATAAGTCTGCACTACTGCTTGTAACCTCGTAATACTTCATCTGAGCTAGTGCTAAAGGGTCGAGCCAGTAGCCTCAGCGCAACAAAAACAGGACCTGAAGTGGGTCATCCTCTCAGTAGATTTCCATAAGTTTGCAAGTGGGTTTTTACAGCCTCTGCTCAGCTCTGCACGACCCAGAACTGACTGATTTGCAACCCGGCTGGGGAACACCATGCGAGCAAAAACAACTATACCATAGACTATACCAGACACTCCCTCTACAAGGCAAGAATCCTTCCTTCCGTTCCTTACATCTACGCTTCTAAAATTGCTTGTTGTGAGCAGAAGGGCTAGAGCATTTCTTTTCAATTACAAACTTTACATTTGGGAATATTGCTTTCCAGAAGCCTCAAGAATGTGTAGTTTTGATGTTGTCCTTTGGGTTTCAGCTACCACACAGAAATACTCCATGGTTTCTCCTTGGGCCTCAGGAAAAACTAAATATGTTGCCTTCTACTTACATTACTAAGTAACTTTTTAAAGAACAGGAAATGGAAAGTAAAGATGTCACTAACAAATTAATGAAAGGATCCGACTTCATACTATTAAATTGTAGTATTTCTTCTTTTTGCTGAACAGAGGAAACTTTGCAAGTTTATTAGTTTAATTCCTCTATGAACTCATTTCCTTACCACCGTTCAAAAGCCTCTAAAATCAAGAACAGTTAAAAATCACACTGGATTCTCACTTGCTCTATGTATGGAAGCACAGCTAGTTTCTTGATTTTTGGAGGTCCTGTGAAAACATTTCTGGCTGTTTCACAGAGATTACAATACTACAAGTTATTACTGACTGTGCTCCCAACAGGGTTATTCCTTCAAAACAGTGTACTCTGTAAGGAACACCATTTATTTAGCAGTTTCATTAAATGGTAAAAGTTTCCATTTCTAGGTGCTGCAAGTGTTTCAATGCCACCACAAATGCATGCAATATTGCAAAGCAAAGGCAAAGCCTCCATGTACCACATTCTGCATGAAACTAGAGCCTTGCTGCCCATCCTTGGGTTCTTTTAATGGATGAAACAAAAAACCTCAACTGTCAGCATTTTTGAACAACCTAGAGGAGCGGGAGCGACTGGGAATCTCAAAATCTCTGCTAGCTGTTTATATCCTTGTGAAGGACAGCTGTGATCACAGGTTTGTAAGTGCAGGATACCTCCAAAGTACTCAGTGTATTATTTTGTTACCCTGATTTCTTCTTCCCTTTCTGTTACATTAGACTTTTAATCACATCCAATCTGCATTCAGAAGTTACGCTGGGTCTTTACCTGAGGAGCTTACCTGTCAGTGGCACGTGGAGATAAAGCCTTACACACCTGCACACTAGCTTGGCTTAGAGAGCACTCCCAACTCTGCATCGTATTTATTATGCTGTTCTCCAGAAAAGGCTCGTGTCGCTGCCTGTTAATGCCAAAAGTCAGCTTTGGGGGAGGACAGCTATGAGCTGTGGTCTTTGAGGGCAGGAAGCAGTGGTGGGGAACAGAAGTAGCAGTAGCATTAAGAGACATGAATGATTTACGATCTCAGAGCTAACTTCAAGGAAAATAAAGGAAATTTCTTTTAAAAAAACAAAACAAAATAAAACAAAACAAAAACAGAAAAGCCTTTGTATGCCTCAGTCACAGAGGCACGACAAAAAAAAAAATTTAAAAAAAATGAGGGACTTGATTTTGGCAACATCTTATCATTTAACACTCTTCCAGTTATATATAGAAAATAACACATTTACTATCCACTCAGAAAACAAGCAAAGGGTAACAGCTTCCAGAAAATCAAACCCAGGTCAAGTAGTGAACTAGTTCTTCATTAGGAACTGACAATCAGGCACTTATGAGTTATACGTTTCACAGAAATAAGAGCTTTTTAAATTTAAGGGCTTAGCACAGGCAGGGGGAAAATTCCTCTTGATTTTCAACATTTAAATGTCTCATCTGGTCCAGTGATGCGACAACAGAAATCCTACGAGTGCTGTGCTCTCTTCACAGCATCAGGGCAAAGCAGAACGCACCAAGGAACACACCTGCAGGGAAGGGCTAGTGTTTTACTTGCTCATGACTCTTGAAGTTCGTAAAATTATAGTTTTAGTTAACATTAACAACAGCTTTTAAGGACCTGCATTAGCTGGGTACGTTGCAAACGTGTAGGATGGGTTTTTCTGCTATTCCATGCTAAAAACAATATGACAAAGTGATGTGGCTGTGGCTATGCCAGGAGCCAGTCTTGAACATCCAGCTGTAGAACCGAATTGCCCATCTGTACACTGCCTGGATACTGACACTTCATTTTGGACAGATGTAGACTGAAGATGTATGAGCAAAGCATGCAGTGGGAATCTTGAACTAAATTGACCCTGACATCCAGACACATACAAGGTGCCTTTACTCTCCTGGTGCTCCGTTTACAGCAAGCTGAGGTGAGTGCCTGGAGAAAGATACGGGGGACACCACAGCGTGCTGTGCTTTTGATGAGACAGAGGACTAGAAAGGTCTCTTCCCATAAGCACGACAGACTTTTGCTCCAGGTGGAAGGAAAACACATCAGAAAGCCTGTACTGTCAAGTGGACCTTTCTATATAGAACCACTTTCATTTGGTGTTGGTTAACTTGGGGGGGAAACCCCAACCAATCCACAGAACACCCCCACCCTCACCAAAAAATAAGTTAACATGGCAATACACAAGGAGAGTTTGTTTTGCAATGTCAGGGAAGCTTCCACAGTGTACAAAAAGGGCAAGAAGAAATCCCAGTTGTGTAGGGCATGAATGGGGAGCAGGAGAGGGGACAGGACAGGACTCAAGTCAGTCACTTGTTCCATCTCTCCCAGAGAATATAAAGGGAGTTCAATACTGAGAGGGCAGAAACGATGGAAGATGGGTGACCAACTCAATGTGGAAAAAAACAAATAAAACAGGCAGCCACCTGTGTTGGGAAAGTTATTCCATTAAATATGATAGAAGAAAGTACATCCATTTGGCAAGGACTCCTCTGGTTGTCATTAGAGGTTAGTTTAGAGAGTTAATAACTGTAAGCGAAATCATTCTTCACTGCATCCACAAATTACATTTTGCTCTACTTGACTGACCACACAACAGACTCAAAGGATATGTAACAGCACAAATACTATGTTTGATAGATTGTGATAATATTTACAAGGAGAGACTGATACCCATTTTTTGTGTATTGATCTGTTTTGACTGAAGAACTTGTTTAAGAGTCCTTGGCACTTTAGGAACATAGTGAAGAGAGCATCAGAGAGGGAGTCTTAATCACAGGGAAGCTTTCCAAGGTGTACTGCAGAAAGTGCCCTTTTTCTTCGTTGCTTTTTGTGGCAATTATAGTCCCCAAAGTTTGGTCAGAACTCTTCTCCAAGATTGTGACATCACCGCATTTAAAACATTTTTGCCTGTGTTGTTAATAATAGGCTGAGCTGTCCATTAAGGTAAACCTGCCAATATTTTAAAGCTATTTTTGACACTGTAATTTTGAAGGGAATAAGGGAGGGGAATTCATAAAAATGTATTTTGTCCTCTAAAAGCCAAACCCAGTACCTCTCAGTGTATTGCAGACTCTCCCTTTACATAGCAATTACAACATGCTCTTGACAAGCAGAAAACCCTCTTATTTCTATCAAATGGGATTCATGTTTAAATTGATAGTTTCTCTACTAATGAAGGACATCTGAATCTCTGAATTGTGCCTTTTACTACTTATTAATAACACAGTTAACAGAATACTTTTACTGAAATAACATTACTGCCGGATCAACTCTAAAATGGTAATGATCCAGCAACAAAAATGAAGTCAGAGGAAGATAAACTCCTATGCAATATCAGATCCCGTTAATAATCCATCTCTGATGACAGAGGACTACATATTTCAGAGAAAGAAGTAAGAAGACCTACGTATGAAAATGAGGAAGAGCTGCTTCCAGTATTGCTGGTAATTTAATAACTGAAATGAGTGATTTTATGTTTTTTTTAAAAGTACATTAGTCTACAGTATCAGTGCGATCTTCTTGTAAGGGAATTGTCAAGTTCAAGAAGATTTGAGGCAACAATTTCGCAACAGATTGCATATCCTTATGTGTCTAAATTTAGTTCTTAAATCTAGCTGCCTTCCAGGGTCATTGATTGAACCATCTATTCCTACCTGTTCAGAGGAGGGACCTATACTTTTTTTCCTTACTGTTTGGTATGATAAGAAGAATAACATGTCCAATTTCATCCATTTTTATGCAGCAGTGAAAAGCCACTCTTTAAAGATTTTCTCTTCTTTTTTGATAAGTGAATTTAAGAATTATGGGAGATAGTTGTTCCAGGACTCCTCTTCCTCCAGTCCCTACATTCTTTACCCGCCTTCATTCTCTCCATTGCATCACAGTGTCCAACTATCTTTCCAGCAGCAGTTCTTCCTCTGGTGATACATACCATTATCTTGGATGCAATACCTTCTTGGAAAGCTAGGTTTCCCATCCAGGAAAACCACACTATTATATTGCAACGGATAGTGTTACCCACTGGAAGCATTTTAAGCATGTGTATTCCCTCATCCTGCCTCCATGGATGGCTCAGGGGCAGAAACCATTCCTGAGGTTCTCACCAGCCAGCTGGTGAACCAAAATCGATCAACGGTTATACAACAACTCAGAGAAGTACCTCATGTTGCTCAAGGCTATGCTGACTTTAATCTCCCATTGTCTCTATACACCCCCAAAATCAACAGCGAAGCTCCAGCTTGCTCTTCCAAACACCCTTAGCCCTCAGGCTGCTACAGGCACCCTGCCTCCCCACTGGTTCCAACTCTTCCTTCTGAACCAGCAACACTGACTTTTGAGGGCAAAATTTGATGAAGCACCTGAAAGCACTGCAATTGCTCAGGATTAGCATGAACAGGCACTATACACAGATGGGTGCCTACTCATTCAAGAAACCTTTCCCTCTCAGCCCTATAACATCTTTTCATGCCGTTTGCCATGAAAAAAAAAAAAAAGCACTTAATGTCATTTCTTCTTTGCATTTTGTATGACAGAGAAAGAAGGCATAAAGCTGTCATTTCCTTCTTTCTTATTTCCTTCTCTAATGCCACACAGGTGCACTGGCTATGACACTGTGTTAGAGATGTGGAGGTAATTAGTGTAGGACAGAAAATTAGGGGGTCAGTGTCTCAAGCACTATAATAAGGAAGACTCTCAACTTAAGTCACACATCAAAGGGGAAAAAAAATAAAAACAATCCCTAAATTGTCAAAAATTTTACCCTTCTATACACAAAAAATAGTTTAGTTGAAAAAGAAATTTCATCTGCCCCAACAAATCTGGCTGATACTCTCAAATAAAGATAATGGCTGGAGGGATGCAGTTACAAGTTGCTCAAAAAGTTGGATGAAAATCAAACTTATCAAATTCCCAAACAGTGGCTCTCAGATAACCCTGCAGAAAATCTTCAGGAAAACAATTCAGAAATGCTGTGGATTATACTATATCTGTTCAAAACGTGTGCCCAGTTTTTTATTCCATTTTTTCTGCATCAGCAAGCTTTACTATTAGTCACCACAGCTGAAGTTACTGCCTTTCTAGCAGAAGTAGAGGGCTGCAGATCAGTAACTTTTATATATAACCACAGTATTTCAGTATATTATCTCCAGCCTCCTCCCTTGCCTGTCCCTGTCCCCCACAACCCAGCTGCCCTCCCCCCCCCCAAAAAAAAGCCTCACAATTCCAGTCAGTCCTGCACTCCTTCAAGAATTTTTACATGCAGNCCCTCCCCCCCCCCCCCCCCGAAAAACCACGCCTCACAATTCCAGTCAGTCCTGCACTCCTTCAAGAATTTTTACATGCAGTTAATTAATTCTCACTCATATGGCAGCCTCTGCAAGATGTGGCCATTGTCCAGCCTTGAGAAGATGCTGGCGTCAATCCTTTGGTTTGCCTCACCCTTCACAGCCACTGCACATGTTCCTCTTCCAATTTCATATAGACTGAGCATGCTCAGTATTTTATGCTATTAAAAAGTTGCAGTTCTTTGACCTCGCTGGCTTTCTACACAGAAAAATCCTGGGCCTCATTTTTACATCCAAAACCACCTCAGCAGCCATACGATGCTCCCTTCACTAGAAGAATGATCACCTGGTACATGAAGTGGAACTGCTATATAGGCTATTGTCAGGTTATAAAAGTAAGTTACAGAAAATTGATTTGAGACCACTATGACATTTAAACATCATGCAAAACCACATTAATCTCACAACTATTACATTGGAAGGAAATTTTCATGCACTACCTAGAGTTGAGGTTTTTCTGACAGCCAGTCTCGCAGGAGGGGAGGTCAATCTTTCCCTTCTGGAAGGAACTACCAACAGTGTCCCATATATTGACTATGGCAGATTGAAAGGAACAGACAAGTGTCTCAAATATCACTAAACAGTCCAGGGTGAAAAGTCCCTACAGGTACCAGCATAGGCCACTTCAATACCTCTGTGAGGCTGGAGTTCCTCTAGCTGACAAGTTCCAATCTGATCCATAATAGCATAGAAATCTTTTCTTCAGACAGAAACAAACCAGGTACAAGGTTACAAGAGAAATAAGCTGAAATCCAAACCACACTTACAACAGCTTTTTAGTACTTTGACTTTCCTAGTTAGGAACCTGAAGGAACCTGCCACGTGTTAGCTCAGAGAATTCAGCTTGTTCAGCAACACCTTCAAAATGTCAGCCCTAAAGAAACACTTTTTCTGGTTTCATTTTCATAAATTTACTGTCCTTGCTCCATTTGTACCGAGATGTGGGAGGAAGCATTCACAGCTTTTCCAAAAGGTCACTGACTCTGACGATCAAAGCATCTCCCTGCCCGTCTCACCTCCCTGGCAGCAAGTCCCGAGTTTTGCACCTTTAACTGGCTCTTACCTCTCCAGATTCTAAAGGTTCAAAATGTGTGTTGTGTTACTTGAAACACTGCAAAATCATATATGCAAAATTCTACTGTTTGTGGGGGTTTTTTTTAACCAAATCTGTTGTTTTATGTGTTTTATGGATTGGGAGACCAACATACACACCACATTTACAGTGCAGCTGAAAGACAGTTAAGATCAAGCAGCTCGCTCCTACCATTAGATGTGCATCCTTGTTGTCTCTGTCAGCATGTCCTTGATTAAAGCATACAACTGTCATAATGTGTAGATACCATTTTAACATTTAACTTATAAATGTCAAATCAAACACACACCTTGATGTTTGATGGCAAGTTACTTTGCTTAAGACGTTTTTCTGTGGCTGTAGTCAGACAGGAGACTATTGTTACATCCCTTTGCTACAGACACATGTAATCCTGGCTGTGCAATTTATTGGATGAGATTTTCAGTCTCCCTTTGATGGCAATTATTCTTCTATGTTTTGGGTCATTGATGATGACAAGCAGATATTTACAGAACATAAGATCCTTCAACAAAGAGCTGTCTAGTACAAAAAGGGAAAGAAAAGCATGAGGCATGAAAATCAAAACTCAGATTAGATATGTTCTGCTTCCAAAATTTTATCTAAACCTTAATTTGGCAAATATTCCTGGAGGTGCATGGACCAAATGTTGTGCAGCATGAAGTTAGTTTAGGTCAGCTCCTGGCAGATCACAGGTCAGGGTTATATTTGTATAGGTTGCTTCATCTGTAATAAACAGAAATGTGTACAACTCTGCTCAAAACTTGAATCATCATGATTTAAAAAACTATTATCATGTAGTGTTTTTATGTTCACTATTTTATAGCTATGTCATGTCCACCAGAAATGAGAAGTATCAATCAGCAGATTATCAATAAGAGCATGTAAAGATATTTGTTTAACTTTGTGCAATTCCTAATCTTCAGAACTTCAGGATATTCTGCTCAATTTCACACCATGCAGAAATGACTGTATACCCAGACTGTCTCGACGAATTTAGCTGAACAGTTATTTTAGTTCATTTTATTTTACAGTGCAAATTCATCTGACATTGCTGATTTTAGCAAGATTTTACAACGGTAAGTCAATGGCTGTCGTCATCATTCAGGATGCTGAATCACTAGCGTTCATGCAAGTGATTCCGTTTTAAAGTTCTTTAGAGATTAGCATTAAAAAAACCTAAGGCTTAACCCATAATCTGTATGTGAATTTTTTGCCTGGAGGTAAAGACAGTGAGCTTTCGCTTCACTTGCTCCATAATAGGAGAGAGGTGATTTGCAACCTAAAAAACATGAAGGTTTTTCAGCCTCCCAGATCTGTGAGTCCCAAGAGTAAAGGGGCTCAAGACACACCAATTTTGGCACCCCAGGCACAGAAGCTCAAAACTGGCAGCTCCTTGGTTGCCACTGTTTCAGAATCACTAAATTTGATTTATTCAGATTTCAAAGCAGAATGAGGCCCCAGACTTTTATTTAGCTGTTATTATGTCGAATTGAATGCTTTTTATTGAACTGAAAAAGGTGGTTTTTTTTTAAAAAAATCCAATTTTGTGTCCCAGAGCTGGTGTTTATATTCTGTTGGGACCCAAACCAGGGTTTTCTTCTACTTTTTCATTTATATCCTGCTAGAACTAGGTGGAATAGCACCCCTCTGCTAAGCTTTATACAAACACACGGCAAACATTTCCTGGTGACAAGGAACAAATTGTTTAAGACAAGGAAGGGCAGGGATGGGGGGGGAAAGGAAGATACACAAATTTACAGATGGGAAGACGAAAACACAAAGAGACTGATAGCCACATTCCAGCATCTTCCACCCCTACCATAAGAACTGCGTAAACATGTGCTAACCACAAAAAAATCCTGCTCCAAACAGCTTGTCCCAGACCACTCAGGAAATCAGTGACAGAGCACAAGACGTGTGAGTGCCATGGGAAGAAAACTGCCACCAAGACCACAGATCTGAAAGTAACTGTATAAATATCACAAGAGCCCTTCTCTGTCCCAAAGCGTTCACACCCTGAAAAGGCAATTAACTTGAGAGCAAGGCAGGTATTTGTAACACCTCCTGACAGCCTTCAGCATTGCTAGGTTCGGCCTCCCTTTCCAGCTATGAGCAGAAATCACATATCAAAGTCAGATACAAGTAAACTGTAGCTACAAATCACAGGTGACAGAAAATTACTGACGTGTACACACACCCTCCACGCTGTTTTCTCTCTCCCATTTTTTTATTTATCTGGTAAAACAACTGACCAGTAACCAAACTTAGAAGTCTGAGGTAATTTATTACTTTAAATTAAATAAATAAATAAATAAATATGTAAAAATCACAGTGGTGGTGAACGGAACTTCCATTAAGTTCAGACATCACGCAAATTGTCCTTCTGTTCCTTCTACCATATTCTACAAACTCTTACTTTTCTGAGCAGCGCATCAGTAGAGCATACAGTACCTCCTGCCTGTGTGTTTTGTGACTGGAGCACAACTGTTATTGGTAAAAATACACTGGGGAATTCCAAGGTGCAAAGGGCGCTCACATATTTTCCAGATTAGTAGCACTTTTCTGCTCAGCCCTATCAGCATTCATCCAACAGTGCGAGCCAGGCAAGTGACTGTGGGTGGGATCCAGCTGGCAGAGCTAAGTACCTGTGCTCTGTCAGAGAGAAAGGGAACTCTGAGAGCCATTAAATGCACCTCTTGCTCTCCACCGATGAGATGAAGAAGTTAAGTTACTTGTGTTAGGATGATGCATGCATTAAGAACTCACAATTAGATTCACACACATCCCTCAGAGTCATAACACTTCCATAGTGCTCCAAAAAAAAGCAGTTATCTCACTGGGGAGGCCACACTGCCTTCTCACACTCTCTTCAAACCTATGTGGAGTTTAGCTAGAGGGCTTCTAAGCTTGGCTGAGTTAGGGTAACCCATGTCCTGTGTACCATCTAGCTGTTGGACTAGACAGCTTTGCCCTTTCTCAGTTTGTCCTGTATAGGGAAAGTGAGGCGAGAGGTTCATGTTTAGCTTTCCTCTTCTCATCCCTTAAGACAGATATTATGAACACCTCAATCAGAAGTTGCTTCTGCTGAGAACTATTAGATGTTTCCTTAGAAAACTAATGAGATTTTATGAATGTGGTCATGATGCTATTAATTTCACTTGGTGGTTGTATAGAACTTATTGGAAGCAAGTAAACAGTCTCAGTCCAGAGCTGAAGAATTACTATAGACACTAAAAAAGAGAATAAATTTCAAATAGGAAAAAGAAAGAAAGAAAGAAAAGGGTGAAAAATTAAAAAAAAAAATATCACTGAACAGAAGAACAGACTGGCATTACTCATGTTCGTAGCACTATAATTTCACACAGAGCAACAAGTGACAATTTGTGCTGCAGGAATTAGGGCAGTACTATGAATAAATTGAGAATTCTTGTCTCCCTGCTGCGTCACACCCCTCCCACCTTTACAGAGATCCTGTTAAATTAAGGCTAGTGGATCAGAGGGAGTGAACTCATAAAAAGGTTATCATCACATCATAGGCTTTCCTTCAGGGCTCAGAGTTGGTATTGCATGAGATCATGTATGAATAAAAACAAACTACCTAAAAGTCTTGCCAGCTGCTTCTCCCCACCCCCCCCAGTTACTTCAGACAAAGTCATTTCCTTTTAATTACACAGCTAAGTACATGTAGAAATACAGCTTATTCTCCATGTAAATACACATCCAAGTTCAGTCCCAATTAGACCACGGGACAAAAAAACAGGCTGTAGGATTTGCTACTGATGGGTCACAAACTTCAAATCTACTGGTGAAACTCTGGGATTTTTTTTTACATACGTGGGCTCAGGTAGGAACTTGAACAACTCCTCCTCAAGTTGTTGCACGAATGTTTTGTGGTACAGCCTATTGCAGCCAGTGGGAAAGGAGCTGTTTGCTTTGGCATGACTGCAAGATGACTGGCACGATGGACAAGCAAGGCTGTTGGCAGTTTGTCTTAGTAAGTAAAGACACAACCTGATTTAATAATATTATATCTAAGCAGAGGTCAGTGCAGATTAAAGCGTGAGCCAATACATTTCAGAATCAATTTAAATACTTGTTAACTCCCTTGTCGTACAGAGAAGTATTATATGCCTCCACGGAGAGTGAGACAGAGAGGTAAGAATTAATTCAGAGCAAGCTTGGGATAGAACTAAGGTCAAATCTTCCACGTTTTTAAGGTATTAAACAAGAGACAGGATCATCTGGCATTCCACTTGAGGTTAAGCCTGCTCTGGGGGATGCCATCTGACTAGGTGGCTGTCTGGCTGGCTGCTCCAGAAAGCAGCAGTCCTACATCTCCTTTGCATCAACACCAGTGCTTATCTGGTCTTACTGGGAGCTGGCCCAGGCACCATGAGTCAGCGTTCACCTGTGCTGGCCTGAAGTAATGGCAAGGTATAAGAAATGGGACTGCCCCGTTCAGCAGCAGGTAGCCATTACAGTGGCTTAAATGTAGTGCAAGAACCTACCCAGAGTAAAATGGCAGCTCCCTACCTCACAGGTATGTTGTAAAGGGGAACACAAAGACGAAGTACTCTGAGTCCACAGTGAAGGCTGACTTCCTCTAATAATTCAAAAAGATCCTTTCCCCATTGAGAAAGCTGAAGAAAATCATAGAATCATAGAATGGTTAGAGTTGGAAGGCACCTTAAAGACCATCTAGTTTCAACCCCCCTGCCATGGGCAGGGACATCTCCCACTAGACTATGTCGCTCAAAGAAAAAAAATGGCAAAGAGACTCAAGTATTTGCATTTTGGATTCAAATAATTGTCATTCATGGTCCTTTGTAAATACATATACCAAGCAGAAGACCTAGGAGAATCTCTTCTGGGCTGCTGGATTACTCTCTGGTTTTCCAGAGCATTTCAGCTTGCAGAGTCACCCACACAGCAAGGGAGAGGCAGCATTTGGGGGTAAATAAGGCAGTTTTCAACAAAATGATCAGTCAGTTTCTTCATGAGTCATCTGGCTTATAAGGCGAAGATCAGCTACTCAAGGAAAGGACTCCTACTGTTACAGGAGTTAAGCAGTCTTGTGTCCTATAAGATTCCTTGAAAAGGATGTCTGGATACATCCAAAACTAAAAGTTTTTCCTCTCCACCATAAGGACACCAAAACAGAGCCTAAAACATCACTTGCTGCAAGCTATAAAACTTTGTTTCAGTTTCCTGAAGTTTTCAGTGGTTCAAAGCCCTGACTTGACTTCACCACCGGTCCTTGGTGGGGAAGTGCTCCAGTGCCTCTGCTCACTGTGCCATACAATAGGCGCTTTGAGTAAATTCTGGAGGGTGGGATGGGAAGGTCAGCAGAAAGTGATATGACAGTGTTTGCTCATAAACTGAAATTACTGAGATAACTATCACTAGTCCAGACTATGAAGAACTACTTGAAAGCAAAATGAATTGAACAGCGTAAGATTAAGTTTGCTGTAGATAAGAACATGAAGAGGTGCTTTCAGAGGAGCAATTTAAAGTTACTCATACACGTTGATTTCTAAACTGGTTGTAGTTTCTTAGAAAAAGTTTAAGCGTGATCCTCAGAATTTATCAAGGACGTTTGCTCAATGTGCAGAAATGCAAATAAGATACTGGTCTGTACTGAGAAGCGGATGACAATATGGTAAAATATTACAAAGCCAATACATATATATGTTTTCCATGAGTATATGGCCTCACCTGTACTCCAGAATTCAGTTTCTGAAAAAACCCTGCTTACTCCTGAAAATACGAGTTGAAGGAAATGAACGGAAAAGAACTCAAGAAAGAAGGTAAGAGATTAGAGAAGAAGTAGTTGTTAAAAAGACAGAATGGCAAATTAGACAGCTCTGTGGTAGCAGCAGAGTATGGGAACATCAGGAAAGGGATGCTGGTAAAGCATCTCCTTTTATCCTCTCCAGTCATGTTCCATTTCCCATTGTGGGATCTGTGAGGTAACCTAGGATCCTATGCAGTATTTTATAAGGGAAGGGATGGAAGAGCCTATAGTCCCAGACAGAGCTTTGCTTATTCTTTTACAACTTTTTTTTGCAAGTACGCACCATGGTTTGGGGTGTAGAAGTTTGCCGTACTGCAGCTACCACTACTGTAGAGCTCAGCTCTTCAGACAGGTCATCCTTTAGAGACCATTAGATTAGGCTGACTAACTGGCTGTTCTGTCCAAAAAACCAGTCTTTTGTCTTTTACAGCAACATGATTTATTTTTCTGCATTGTATGTGCTTTTGGTGCTTCTTCAACCTATTTTGTATTGATATTTCAAGGGTGGACTTCCCTGCAGGGACTTATGCCAAAGTTTACAGTAACACAAACACACGCAGTTTCTCAAGGAGCTCAAGTTTATCTGTTGTGGAAAGTAGAGAGGAAAGGCATCCAACTTCAGAGGCAGAGAATTTCAAAGGTTTTTCTTCCTTGGGATACCTTTCATAGAAATCTCTTGGAGATAATCCACCAAACACACCAAACACAAATATTCCTGGGGCCACAGGCTGAAAATCATTGTGATAAAGAGTTAACAGGAAGTTGAATAAAAAAGAAGAGTGCAGTTGAACCCAATTAGCCATTCTCATAACAAGGGGAGAAAATGGGGAGAAGAGAGACAGCACAACATTTTAAACCAAACATTTAAATGCTCAATAAGCCTTCTATTGCAACATATAATTAGCCTGCTGAACACATTCCCACAGGATATTGTTGTACTGTATAGTTTAGTGAATACGACTGTAGGTATTCCAGATTTTTAATGTACCCAAGGTAAACACTATTTTATGGCTTCTAGCATGACAATAACCAGCTTGTACTTGTGTTGTAAGTGCCATTGTGTATCTCCCACCCAACACAGACACTGCGCAACTGGTTTCAGTGTGTAAGTTCTGCATTGGAGCATTTCACGTTAACCACTGTCGAATACATGGTTTTGGGCTAAGGAAAGCGTTGCCAGGGTGGCAACTTGCACCTCCCCAAGATCTGTTGAGCTCGAATGATCCCCTCCCTCCTTCCCTTCTGCTTTCGCTTACTCTGGAGGGTGCCTATGGCCAGCTCATAGGAAAGCCAAAAATTATTCCCAAGCTGTTCAGTTTTTGAACCTGTCTCTTTAAAAAAAGAAAACTATATCAATGGAGAGGTGTTATTAGCTGAGTGGTAATAACAGGTGGGAAGAGAACAAGAACTGTTTCTTTCCTGTCTTTCATTTAAATGCTCCTATTTTTAAAGAGACCGGCCAGCTCTGCTTGTCATTTTTTATCCATAAAGGGAGTTGGTTCAAGGTCTGTCAGCATGACAGGTCTTGCCTCCATTTAGCCTGGAGGTATTACCTTTCAAGTATTCTTTTAAGAGAGAACAAGTATTTTGAAGTTCAGAAGTATGCATGCTCTTTAAACTCTTTTTTTCCGATTACTAATAGCTGCCTCGTTAGTGGGGAGGGTTGTTACAGGGTGTTCAGCACCCTGTTTCACGCTCCTCATCCCCAACGCACAAAGCCAGGGGTCAGTCCAACTGCTGCATACGAGAAGAGGAGTATTTCAATTTATATAGTGCCTCAATAAAACCAAACTAATCAACCAACGAACCAAACAATAAAAAAAAAAAAAACAGGCTCCACACATGCCCGCACACACACACACAACTACAGCAGCTTGTTTCACAACAGGAAAAAGCCAGAGAAGGACAGCTTAACATTGGTTGATTTAAAATTGTAGGAAGTTCACCATTATTCAGGCTCTCAGGAAAGGCAATCACCAGCACTTAGCAAGCCCCGTGCCTTTCTCCACACATCCCAAATCACCCTAGGGTACAATATCGTGCAATTCAAAATGTACACATGGGTTCTGCACCTTCTCCAGAGGCACCTGGCACAGGCTACGGCCAAAAAGAGGGTATGGGACTGCAGCATTCGTACCAGCTAAAAAACTACTCCCATATTTCAACACTTACAAAGTATTTTAAACAAAAACAGCAAAAGATAAAAAAGGAAACTCACCATTCTGGAAACTAAGAGTTTTCTCCTAGATCCAAAGGAGCGTTGTTGCTCAAGACATCAGCGCTGTTGAAGGAGCACTTTATTCTTCTTGCTCCAGCTTTGAAAAAAAATCTCTGGTGTGCTCAGGGCTCGGGTAGGTTCTGGGAGCACACCTGGTGAGACTCCCTCCTAGGGGTGCTGAGCGATGCCTGGTGGAATGTGCAGTCCAGCAGGTACCTCCCACGGCTTGTTCAGGCAGGTGGGAGGGAGCGAGGGAACTACATTACCCATAATTGCCTTCAGCTGGTTGATGATTACACCTGAAACCAGGAGAGGTGGTGCGGGAGTTTCACCTTGGGGAGGAGAGATAGGCAAGTGAGCACCAGGAAGAAGAAGGAAGCGTGTGCTCCTTGGGTGCTGCTGGAAGAGAGTTGGGGTTTTCTGCTTTTGCGCGCCATGTTGCAAATATAGAGAATTTGCTGGGAGGGGGGACCTTCTGATAAAGGTCAAGGTTAGAAATAATTAGATTTACAGGCAGTGAATACAGTCACCAACATCGCGTGGACTCGTACGACCGGTTTGGGCATCTCTGTGCATGTGAGAGAATCAGACAACTGGGTATGAGGAAGCAAGTGAAGGAGGGGTGGCAACGGCCTGAGAAGACATCTACAGAGGAGGGAAAGCCAAGACACTCAGGAGGGCGGGGGGGAAAGCTTTCCTTTTTGGCTCCATAAGCTTGAGGTAATAGCAAGTTTTCCCAGACATCATATTGGAGGTGTTTTTCTCAGTGATTTCAGCATTTCGCAGGGCAAAGTTGATAAAGATTAGAAGGACAAAGATTATAGCCACAGAGAGATAAGATAAAAGATCTTTAAGCCAGGAATGTCATGGGGAGTTGGAGAAGAGGTGATTTGCCTGTCCTGTTGTTATTTGATACCCTTTTTTTTGTGGCACTTAGGACTCACAGCTGAAACTCATCTTTGATGAAAAGAGGCTTCACAGGTTTTTCAATCCTGCCTCTAAAAAACTGAAGTATAAATCAAACAGGATAAAAAATTGAAGAAAGGAAAAATCCAGCTTGTTTGGGGGGAAGATAGTGTCAATATTGTAGGCAATTTCCACCAAATAAGCTACTTGCCAAAATTAGTGGTTTTGTTCAACCAGGACTGCTAGGATAGCAGGGTGAAACTCAGCAAATCATCTGGAAAAAAAAAATGAAGTTGAAATGGTGCCACCGTGTCAATCAATTGCAGCACAATTCAACTCCTTCAGAGAAATCAACACTTTCCCTCCCCATCCCAGCCTTTCCCACCTGACCTTATGGGATCTTGGGGTGGGAATTCTCTTCTATTTTGTGTAATAAAGTAAGGCATTCAGGGTGACAAAGATGAAAAGGAGATGCCCCATCTCCAAATGTTTTAACCAACTAGATACATTGTTGAGAGAGCATTGTCCTGCAGTCAGAAGGAGAAGTTTAGACTAACACAGCAGGGTTATTAACTTGGTACTAAAACTACCTATTACAGAAAAATTTAGTAATTTTTACTCCCACTGCCTCTCTAAAGGAGTAATTTAGAAATTCAAGATCTGGAAATAGAATACGTAGGGCAAATAAAGCCCTATCAGCCACCAGGAAGAAAACAGATATATTTCTAGAGATATTTAGTGGCTTACTCAGAGTTATTAAGAAAGCAAGTATTTAATTTTTGTTAAATATTTCATTTTCTGGGGTTTTTTGAGGTAGGTACAGTCTATCATGTGTCTCTAATATTAATGACAGTGACACTCCAAACTAGTTGTAACTCACTGTTACACTAATAAAATTTAATAATAAATGAAGATCTTGGTATCTTTAAATTCCAACCCCTTTCCTGTCATCTCAAACTACTCCTTAAAATTTCCTTTTAGATAAGATGTTTTTCTCTGAAATGATCATTAGCTCATAACACAAGTGTTGGTTCCCAGTAGAAGTATATTTCAGAGCCAGATGTTTTTGAAGATCCATTCTTTTAATTCAAAGAATAGTTTAAAAAATATTAGTGGTATTTTACCTTAAACAGAAAGACTCTGGAGCACCTTTCCTATGAAGACAGGCTGAGAGAGCTGGGGTTGTTCAGCCTGGAGAAGAAAAGGCTCTGGGGAGACCTTATAGCAGCCTTCCAGTCCTTAAAGGCAGCGTACAGGAGAGATGGGGAGAGACTCTTTATCAGGGAATGTAGTGATAGGATAAGAAGTAATGGCTTTAAACTAAAAAAGGCAAGATTTAGACTAGACATAAGGAAGAAATTATTTACTCTGAGGGTGGTGAAACCTGAGGGTGGTGAAACACTGGAACAGATTGCCGAGAGAGGTGGTAGATGCCCCATCCCTGGAAAGATTCAAGATCAGACTGGACGGGGCTCTGAGCAACCTGGTCAAGTTGAAGATGTCCCTGCTCATTGCAGGTGAGGTTGGACTACATCACCACTAAAGGTCCCTTCCAATCTAAAATACTCTATGATTCTATGATTAGGTTGATGATTTTTAACATCTCTTTTTATAGGGATGAATTAAAACTCAGTCAATCTAATATGTTTCCTAACTGTTTCTCAGCAAGAAAATCACTACAGAGGATATCTGTACCCGTAGCTTTGTGGGACCCTGCAGCTGGGACCCTGCTGACCCAAAAGTGTCTACACGATTTCAGTTCATCTCTGGGCCTCAGAAAAGTGCTCAAGTATTAACATAGTCTGTCTGGGTTTTCTGTTCAAGGGTGACCAATTGTTCGTTCCCACATTTTTATTTAACTCTGCGACTTCTGTCTTATTGCATAACGGATTTAACCTTGAAGGCATCTCAAGTAGGTCTTTAAAAGACAGCACTGCATACCCTGCTACCTCCCCAAAAACAGATCTGACCAGTCAGCTTCCATTTCCAGACTTGGCTGAAACCCATGCTCTGCAGCAAATTTTGTTTGAACATCATATGATGAGACACTGTGGTTTTCTGCAGTTTGACTCATTTTCAAGGCAAAGTCATCCACAATGCAGATTTAGACCGTTAGGTCTTACGAATGGTAATTATTGTGTGGATAGTTAATACGCAAAATCATGTGTTTAATTAACTGCATTGTTTGGGTACAGGGGAAATCCACATGCTGTACACACGGACAAAAGCAATAGCAGATGCTCGCAGGCTCATCTGGCAATATATTTTTCACATTTTTTTTGTTTGCTAAACTCAACCCGTTTCTCAGATATATTCCTGTCATCGAAATCAATGGAATTTGGGAGGGAACTTTTTGGGACAGAAGTGGGACCTATGAGGTAAATTTTGAGATGGGAAGTTTGGAAGCTGAGAACACACGTACGTAGGAAGCCCTGGATGAAAGCTGGACGTGGTGGGTCAGTCTGTTATGAGCGCAGTGGCTGGTGTAGGAAGAGCAGGGGAGCTGGGCCACAAGGGCTGCCCACTCCAGGGCACAAGCAACATCACGGGATACTTGCCTCACTTTGGGAGGGGGTGAACGCCGCCAAGCCACATCCTTTGGCTTTTGCAACCTTACTGGTAGCGGTGGCAGGATCCTGGAAAGCTTGGGAGCGTAAACAGTCACAGTCTGGCTTGACATAACATAACATATATGGGAAGTGGCGGCCAAGACCTCACTTTTCATTTGATTACAGTATATGCTTTCCACTTCACTGATTTTTTCCTTTTTTTTTTTTCTTTAAATAACTGCATATTTTGTTGGCTAAAAATAGCAATGATTGCAAAGTTGAAGGGCTTGCTTTGGTTCTATCTGTAAACATATTTTATTTGCCTGTAACAACTGAGCAGTTGGGGCAGAAAATAGTATATCTTTTTGGTCCTGATCTCATTTTTGTTACAGTTCTCATCAGAAAAATAATAAACACCAGGGCTCCATTGTTCTCATCCTGTTTGTTTCAGTCATTACTAAAGCTAATGAGATAACAAATATGAACCCCCCCCTGACCACCAAACCATTAGAAGAGAGGCACCATAAACCCTGGGTTCTGTGACAGTTACCTGTACAATGATTTCCAATGAAAATTAGCTGTGGCCACTACACCATGATTTATGCATGAATGTGTGAGAGGAAACGAAGGTACAATGTCAGGCCATTCTGGATATAAAGAAGCCACTCAGACATGGTCAAACATTTTTACGTTTTTTCCTCTCGTTCCTTTCCACCAGTGGAAGAAAAATTTCCATGGCAGACAATATTCTGGCCAAAGATGTTTACACGTGAGGTAGCAGTTTGAGTATATCTCCCAACGAAATAACATTTAATAACTAAGAGAGGTGTGGTGGTGAAAATTGGGTTTCTGCCAGATCTATGCTAGAAAATGTTTAATCGTATAGTTATGCTGGCAGAAGTGGCGTTGACTGTTTTTACTGGTTCCAGAACCTTGAGTATAATCTATACCAGCAAAGGCACTTCTTCTGCCAGTTCTGTGTCCACATTAGGGCTGTTGCCAGTATCAAACATCGCCAAAAAACACATTCCTAAGGGACATTACTTATACTAACAAAAGTTTCTAATATGAAGCAGGCTTTACAAACACTAATGAATACTCCACCCAGGCAGGCAAAACCACCTTTCCTGACAAATAGTCAACCAAAGCAATCAGAAAGTTCTACCTGGTTTCTGAAGGGCAGAACACAGTTCTGGGCAATGTTAAACATGAGAAAAACAGCCCTCAAAGCACATTGAATCCTCAGTGGGCTACCTTTTAGACTTTAGACAAGCTAAAGAATTGGTTTAAAAATAAAATCTGTGGCATTGCATTTTAATGAACACATAAAACTTGTGGCAACAGTACCACAGTATGGGAAACTACAGCCAAAGTCTGCGGCAAAAATATGTACTGAAACTGCTGTAGGCAGTGGACCAAACTGAAACACTGGGCAGCATGAAAGTTAGTAACAAAAACGTTATATTGAGCAGCCGAGGCTACATCTGTATTTACTATATCTACTTGTGCTCTGAAAAGAATATAAATAATTGGAACTGGAATCAGTTCTCTATGGTGAGCTGGACTAAGAATTGAAATTTGTTTGCTTTTTTGATTATTTTTTTTAAAAAAAAAAGGAAAAAAACCCACCCAGAAAGTCCCAGTGAAAGTATAGTTGTTCTTATTTGCATACATCAACAACTCCAGGAAAATTGTTGGTTTCCTCTAGTATTTATCTAGGTGAAGGTATGAGTATACCATGCCCTTATGCTGATTGAACATTAAACTATTTTTAAAAGAGGGGTTTTTTTTCTAATGAAGAGAAAACTTTAAAGAGGATCATTCAAATGAAACATTAATATAAATAGGTAGCTGGCAAATTGGACTGAGGAATATCAGGGCAGGAACCCAAAAGGCTTCAGGGCAGAAGTCCCCAAAAGGGACTTGGAGGAAGAGCTCTGAAAACAGTAGAGAAAAATCTCTTTCTGTCTTGAAATAGCAAGTGGGCTGGAACTCGTGCTCTAGGGAAGGACCCACAAGATGTTTTTTGTACCATGAAAATATTTGCATTTCCTCTCTGTAACTAAAGCTGTTTAGCTTGGTTAGTTGCTAGATTACTTTATGCAAAGTAATCTTCATTAAACAAACAATTTCTTTCTGTGTTTACACCGTTTTCGCTCTGTTGCTAGCAGACCTCTCTCTCCCACAGCAGAATCTGCTACGCTCTGCAGGGAAGGTTCACTTACTCCATTCCCACAGAGAAAAGGCACCAGGTGACCTCGAAAGAAGGAAAACAGATTTGGCTTTGGCGTGCAAACCTACCACCCCGGTCAATAAAGAGACAGGCAAAGATCCCCGTGGCCCAAGCAGTGCTTTGCAGAGCCCCATCCTGGAGAAGTGCTCACAGTGATGCCTCCAGATTTGAGGCAGAAGCAGGAGTAGAGGACAGGGCCACGTAGCACTTATTCCTCCAGCATTAGACTGGGCAAAAGAATAACATCTTTCATGTTAGGACAACCCTGTTTTTGCCCCAGTTCCTCATTAAATCCTGCGGACTCATAAAGATGGCTCGCTTCACTTACATTGCATGGCACCAAGGAAGATGTGACAGTAAGAAAAAAAGTCTGCAGGTGGGAGTCACAAGGCAAAAGAACGTGATGCAGGCCAAAATGTCCGTGTCTCAAAGAGTAATGAGCAGCGGGACAAGAAAAATACTCTTGCATCTCAGATTTTCTTATATTGTCTTTTCAGAAATGATTACCACACTGTACTCGGCTACACTTGGGTAGAAAATAACTGATTGCTATAGATGAAGTGCATAAGATTTTTTTAATTGTTGTTTTTTAGCTGGATTTCCTCAGGAAACAAGGTCTGTACAATCATGCTGTGTTTGTCTATGACAACGACTGATCCTACTCACCACTGCTTTGTGAATCCATTAGCCTGCTCAGCTCAATGAAGAAACAGAAATCTCTGATTTGGTAGAATGCTGAAAGTTTCATGAAAAAGCTCATACAGAAAAAAGAGAAAGCTGAAAATCTCTGTGGAGGAAAGGTTACTATATTATTATACCTCAGAGAATCACACAAAAGACAAAAAATGAAAGAGGGACTACTATGAAAGCACAAAATCCAGACATCTTTTCCTTTTTCAACAGTTAAAAACCCAGTTCAAAACACAAATTCTTGAGAAATTCAGCTCCAGAAGCTCCTCTTGCCCATAGGAATACATTTTTATTTTTATTTTGGTTAGTTAATGTCCATACAGGAAAAAAAGAAGGCATTTATGTGCATTTATACAACACAGACATAAAAGGATGAGGATCTGATCTCACTGTAGATCCCAGACAGCTCTCCTGAATTAAGTAGTAGGTGGCTAGCCTTGACCATATAGGTTGTCAACATGGACCAGTTTTTCAGCACGAGTACGTTAAGAACTTGAAAATCTGGCCACGGGTGCCTCACCGGGAGTCAGGAGATACCAGATGCTTTTGAAAGTCAAGCCTTTGTTTAGGTGCCTATATGGAAAGCAGGTGCTTCTGAAAATCAGATTTAAGCTGACTGGGTAAGACCTGAAAAATGTATTCTAGAACCATTACAAACTAAAAACTCATTGTCTCCGTGTTAGACAGGTGTTGAACACTGGCATAAATAACAGGAGCTACGTGTTCTCTACGGCCATTTAAAGCCGAAACTAAGTATTTATTAGCTGTGGTTTCTTTTTTTTTACTTTAGATTGATAAAAGTGCAGCTTTGGAAAGGCTCAAACACATTAATTTTTTTATGTTATGCTTTCTTCGCAACTTGAATAATTATTTGCTAAGTATCTGTTACAGCATAATTATAACTTTTTACCTATACCAACTATTCATCCCTTTAACACAGATTATAGCTCCACTAATATAGGAGCTAATAAACTCTGAAAACCTTGGGCCACAAATTCAGTGTTTTCTTCATTGTAAAGTGAGGGGTTGTTTTGGCTTTTTTCCTCCAGCTGAGAACATATCCTCAGTCTAGTAGAAAACATTTCTCCTATTTTAAATTTAGCCTGTATTGAATGATAAACCCAAATGTAACTTATTTGCTGAACTGTGTTCTAAAAAGTAGCTAAGTTGCAAGTCAGCAGTGAAACTGTGGATGGAGCTAAAGGCTGATTTCCAGTCCCTTCTCGCAATCACCTGGCATCCTTAATCACAGCACGTTGTCGCTCTCTGTGACATTTCCTTGAAATATGACCTATTAACATATGACTTTGTATTGCCGCAATAACTGAAGCAATAGTCTAGGTCTACTACATTTTTGACCTGCCATAACCAGGACGTCATGTCTAATACCTTAAGTACTCATTAGTCACATACTGAGTGGTATATCAGATAAAGAAGTGTAAAGATTTCCTTTCAAATGTTGCGTACAGCTAGAAATTGGAGTCAGGGTTTAGACAATGTCTGTAGCTTTAAGAACATGTTATCTGTAAAACCACCCTGGAATTGTATAGGACCTGGATTGATCAGGTTTTATGCATCAGTTGCTTACACATAATTTTTGTAAATTAAAAATGTACAGGCTTGGGTTGCATTTTGCATCTGTTTTCCTTAGATAATTTGATCATATTTATTTTTATAGTGACTTTAATCAGCTAAGTTCTACTGTGCCTTTGTCACAGATTTGACATCCAGAGCTGTGGACCTGAGCTCTCACTTTCTGTGTACTCATTACCTGGAAAAAGGCACTCCATTTCTCACCATCAGGTGCACGAAGCAAGGGAAAAATCTTATAACAATGCAAACAAAAAAACCCGTACCACGGATAAAGAAACTGTTCAGCTGTATAATCACCCAGGTGTTCAATTAGGTTTCTGAGTCAGCAAAACATCAGTTAATCTTGTTGTTGTTGTTGTTGTTGATGTAATTCAGATGCATATTTAACTGTGTATTTTGGTGTTCTGCTCTTTAGGAGCAGTATTATCCTACTTACATTGCATATGTATATTTATTTTTTTCTGAGCTGGAATCTAAGCTCTGGAGAAGGTATCTCAGCTCCACAAGCAACTGGTACTAACCGGACACTGTCACCATTAACCATTAACCATTCTGTTAATACTTCTCACCTTTCAATAACCGAAATGTAATTTTCCAAAAGCTCTACAAACACCTACCTGATCTGCGAAAGACTATTTCTCGAACAGAAATCGTTTTCCTACAAGTAGAAATTTCTGGTGCGCTGTGAACACATCACACTTCCTCCTAATGCAGGGTGACCCCACTCCTGTCAGAAGAGGGCCTGGCATTATCATCCTTGAAAGGGAAAAACAGGACCTGGCTTTAATTCCCGAGTGACCTCACATGGCTAAGCTGAAGCACACATAAAGGGCCTGACACCTTCCCGGCCGGTGTTTAATGCTGCCCACCGAAAGGGGAGATCATTTCTGGCTGCCTTAGGAGCAAGAGGGCTGGAACCCAAGAGCATTTCAGCCAAAAAACCACTCCCAGACCTGGCCAGCTCCCGGGAATAGCTGCTGTCACCTCTGGGCCCACGGTACTTAAAGGAGATCCTCTAATTCGGTAATACCGCCAATTGCCTCTGATTACCATAATGACTGTAATTAATGCCTAGGCTACCAGAGCAGTGTGTGCTTGTACAGCAGCTCTCCACCCACTGCCGGCACCCCCGGCCGTTCCCTGCAGCAGCAGCTGAGCACTCCCTGCCTGTCCCAACATTTTGTACATCGAGGCTGCTAATATGGGAATAATAGTAAAGCAAGAAGACGATATTCTGACCTCATCTTCTGCTAATTTCATGTTTCTCTTTGTTTTAAGTTTTCTTTTTTAAGGCTTTCAAGGGTCCCGACTAAAAATGATTTGCCAGCTTAGAGAAAACCTGCAAGGTGTAATAAACAGTATGATTTCAGTACAGCATATGCAGTTATAAAAAAAAAAAAAAGAAATAATGCCAGACCTTCAGCTGCTATTAATCAGAACAACTCTGCTGAAGTGAAGGGTGTAATTGCAGTTTACATCTTCTGAGGGTCTCATGCCTACGTTTACCACCAAAGCTGTTAAACATGGCACATCGCTCCATCGCTCCAGCACGCTAGGTCCCTGTTAGCTGAAAACTGTGGAAATAGAAGCAAATTTAGTTTCGAGGACTTTACGTTCCTGCGATGCACTGAATATTTTCAGCGCTGACTGGCGCAAGGGAGTGCTCGCTCAGAAATCTTGCAAGGTTCGTTCCCGTTGTCTTCATTTTGAATGTCATGATTTATCTCTGTTGACACCTTCGGGAGCAGGGTGAGATCAAATAACGAACTGCTTTAAACTGACATGGGTGGTTTCAGGAAATATTTCCCAGCAAAATAATGCAACCTGCGCTTAACCTGGCATCTTCCAGATTCTCTTTGGCTTGTTTTAAAACAAGTGCAGCGAGGAAGCTGTGATTATTGAGGGGTGGTGAAGCTGCAGGTCTCAGCCAAAGCTGACTGTGGTGTCAACAGCTGCAACTTTGCTGACTATGCACAACTTTTGAGTTTAGACCAGCAGTGACACTGCCCCATGGGTGGAAGTTCAAGTAGGAACTGCAAATAAAAAGGGCCGTAAAGCCACCTCAAAATGTAAGGAAAAAACCCAGCTGCATTTCAGTGAACATGCACAAAAAAGTTAATCGGTTTATGAAGTAAGACGGTTTTGAATAACAGTTTGAATCACAGAGGACACACGAGGATTCCCTTTGCATGCATTTCTTGCCGAAGGCCAAGTTCAAAAACACACATAAATTGGACAGTGATGCTGGCACAATTCAGTAAAACCTCTAGACTATAGTAATGCTAATGCAAAAATACATAAGAAGTCCTCCAAAATACTTCTCCATATAAAAACCTATATTTTTGCTTTCACATTATTAGCTACTCTTTTCACTGGCTTCATTTACTGGCATTTCAGACTTCATTACTCTATAAAGAAATACTTTTTGGAATAGGGGCTAATTGTCTCACTTTATTAATAGTGGACAAATTTAGTCATATTAAAATACTACTCATTAAAACATTAATCTTTTAAATATGAGGGAAAAGAACAGCTTAAACGAATCTGAAAAAAGTCCAGAGAGTGATCTTCCCGATGAGCATCTTGAAATGAATTCTTCAGCAACATCTGCAAGCTGTAAGTCATCTTTTTTTTTTTCCCTCATAAACATGTAAAATCATATACAAGTTCAGTCATGATTATTAAATTGTGGATCAAAGCCACAGTTCGTTATAATGAAGGGAGTACTTAAATACGCCCACAAAGAGCATTCATTATTGGTGCCACCAGGCCTGTTGTTGCTGCTTTTGACAACACACAATATTGGCGTCTGGTTGAACTAATATACATATTTCTGATCTGACTTTAACAGTCTTGTCAGCTGACACTGTCTCACAACAGATATAACCTGTCAGGTCTCACACATGCTCCTGCGTGGGGCTGCCATCTCCTGCTCCTCTGTAGCTTGGGCCACATCTTCTGTACTGGCCATGCAGTGTCTTTGCTCTGGTTCCTTTCCTGCTGTGTATTTGCTGATCAAATTATTTGAATGCACCTGGAGCACTCAATACAGAGCAGGGGAGTGTGCTGAGAGAGTGCTAAAGATGATGAGAAGATGGGTGGTAGCTAAGAGTTGCCCCAGATAGAAGAACTTCTTCCAGGACTCATTTCTCTGGTTAAAACAGTGCTACTTCCACGCCAGCCCCTTCGACTTAGGTCTCAACCTCACAGTCCCCTTTCCAACATCCCAAATCTTCCTTATGCCTTGAAGCAGACGAATCTTGAAATGAAACATACTAATAATGTTGGAAGATCAGTCAATCATAGCTGCAATTAGAGCCATTCATCCAAAGCATGTCTGCATGCATGTTTCTATTAAGGTTGACATCATTATGAATTTCCAGATCTTATATAATTGGTGCCTCTTCTGTTCAAAGTTTGATTGAGTACTCGGCATTGGGAAATGTATTTATGAGCCAATGAAAAAGTCATAAAATACTTTGATGAATTTGAGTGTCTCTTTTTATTTGTCAGAGACGCTTTCTTTGGATCTTTCCTCTTCCTTGGAATCTGAGGCACCTCCAAGAATTTCTAATTTCACATCTTTTTGGTGGATTTGTCCTAGAATATAACCCTTGGCAAATAATTCCTGCCAAAATGTCTGTGGCAGTTCAGAAATTACACCCTTCACAGATTTTTATCCTCCCTTCTCTGCCAAAGATTCCGCAGCTAGAGCTCTTCTAGCGTAACATATCAGGTGAGCGCTCCTCATGGCGTACATAATCTGAAACTGTACCATGAAAAACCTCCTACTGCAGCCCCATTCTGCCATTTGAATTAGAAGGTGCTAATCTTTGCTTGATATCTTATTTCTAGATTTCAGCAATGTGAGTGGAGAGAAATAGGATTTGTCTTCATTTGCTGAAACTTGTGTTGGAAAGGAGGTCTAACCTCTTTAGAATTTTTCCATGTAACTAGTGTGAAAGAGGGTGATTTTTAAAACTCACAATACTTTGCAACCAGTTCAAATAATAATTTAAAATTTTTTCTTTGCATTTCTCCCAATTTTCCTATTGCGACATGTTCCAATCTGTTCAGAAATTAGAACCAGTGCTCCCCCACGCGCGTGCTATCCATTTGGTCAAATTCCTTATGATGTCATCATGACACTTCTTTATTTGGCCTGAAAAATAACATTTCATTTGTGTCACTCCTATTAACTTTGATCTTTTGGTAAACAACGACGAGGTATTACAGCCTGAAGCTGATTTTGACAGCCTGAAGCCATGCCAAATTCCAAGCATGGGCATTGTAATGAGCAAACGGAGCCCTTGCCAACTCCATTTTGCTACATACGGTACTAAGCTTTCCATACTATTGGAATCCTTGCAGAAGTTTCCGTGACAGTTGTTGAGCCTCAGGACTGAATAAAACATTGTAACTTTACCATTTCAACTACTTCTCCACAATGAGTAATCTTGTGGACTCTATATGAACCTTCTGTCATTGTCCACATATGCTTGAATAAAGTCAGTTGCTTTTTCTTGCAAGTTGGCCGTTTCATCAACCACAATTGGATACTGTTTACAAGAAACCATTGCGAAAATAGCCCTCACAGACTTAATGTCCATGATTTTTGTTATCTCATTTTGAGTAACTGGAATTGTGCATTTGCTTTGACCTTTTTCCCGTTGTTGTAAAGTACCAGGATCACATCTGCTTGCAAAAAGCAGTTGAATCAAGTTGCACTCGGCTTCTGAAGGGCAAGCATGTCTTATTCACTACAGTGACCTTGTGGTGAAATTTTTTTACTTGAAAGATGATGAAAACAACTTAGAAATTTTTTATCGTTTGCCTTTTTTCCTTCTTTCTCCTGTGAATACTGAAAACTTACCAAGTCTTTGGCATTCTTTGTGGTTCCTTGAAGAATAAGAGCTTGGATGCCTCAAACTTCTGATCAGGGGACTCAGGCTAAGTAAATGCTTCTTCTGAGTAGTTTATCAGAAGTTTTTCACAATTAAAAACTGCACGACCACAGAAATGGGGTGCATTGTCACAGACTTCAAAACAGAAACCCTGAAAATCTTCAAATTACAGTGAGCAGAGCAAGGGTTCCATTTCCCAGAGTTGCCCAGAAGGAAAGGTTTCAGTGGCCTCCGATGAAATGTTTCAACTGTTTTCCTGGCACTGTTTGTTCTTGATTCAGGTGCTGATAAGTGCAGGCCATTACTACGCCAAGAAAAAAGGTTCACTTTTTGTTAGAAATAAAACTCTGTTTTTCGAAAGTTTTAAGAATATATTTAATTTTAAATATATTTCATTTTATCTTCAGAAAAACATTACAGTTTCTCATTATTTTGTTCAATCACTACTTATTACATTTCTTAAAATATCTAGGACACCCGACATTAAACTTTTTTGCTGAATTTGGGTTTATTTGTTAACTGTTCTTTATAAAGTAACTTGAAATACAGCAGAATGATGACGGGAAAGTTAGAAAATTAGGTTCCTACTTGTCCACGGAGGAGTTACCTTTCCCTGGTTCTGACATAACTAGTTGTAACCAGTTTGTTAAAATAGAATTTTAGAGAAAGGAAAAATAAAAAAAGAAAAAAAAAGATTAAAAACATTTCCCACAAACATTTTTTTTTCTAAAAAGGTCTTCATAAAAATAATACTCTCATTTTAAAATATTTCCAATAGCAAAAAGTAATTAAGCTGAGGTTTTGAGTAAAAAATTTTGATCTCTTCTTCTATTGAAGAATGACCCCAAAGACACACATAGATTTTGCAAAAGACTGATGCAGATCTTTTCATCATAGTCTAACCTCACCACAAGATCCACCTTTACCTCAGTGCCTCATATGAAGTTCCCAAAAGACAGAGGCCAAACTTTCACGAAGTATCAGCCTTGCTGTAATTGTCACTTGCCCTCACTTTGTATTGTTCTTTTGAAAAGCAGGAAACCAGGAAAAAAAGCTATGTCTGGTAAAAGAAAAAAAACCTAACTATTTATTTACTTTTGGAGATATCCTGCCAAATGCTTCAGGTTCATTTTCATGAGAAAGAGCATTATTACCAGAAGTGAAATATGTCTTTGTGGCTCTAAACATCAGCAAAATACTGATGAATCAGAGACATAGAAGTATGCTGCCAAATCATAATTTCAACAGAGTATTTTTTAGTTTCTTTAACTGAATACTTTGTTAGAGATAAAGCACTATTTAACCAAATCAGTGGACTAAGAAAAGGATCTCCATTAAATAAAATGAAATTAACTGTCCTTTCCTCATTCCATCACCAGGAACACAGTGGCTCTGAAAAGTAAAAAGCCAGGAGCCACATCTCAGGTTTTTCCAGTCTATATAGAAAATCTAGTTACATCCATGAAGTTTGAAGGGTATATTTTTCTCCCTGTCCCTTTCCTTCCCCTTCTGATTTCTTTTTATACTATCCTTTGCTCAGCCAATGTTCACCATGAAGACCAGCAGAAGCCCCCTCATAAAAGATCAGAATATTTACATTGTTCTGTCAGTTCAGGCATTAATAGAGGTTTAGGCTTTATTTTAAGTATTTGGATGCTACTGCCATGTTTCTTAATAAAATAAATTGTCATTTCAGCATGCATAATGACTTTTAATATATCTTGACAACTTTTTTAATATTCTAATCTTTTGTTGTTATTTTTACATTTTCTATAAAGACCTCATCCCAATTAGTCATTGAATTCAGGGTGGTACTGATAATTTTCATTATTAATTTAACCTCTGGGGCATGCAAGTTTTTGGTTGTATATTGAACTTGAAATCTTTGTATTTAATTAAAGTGCACATATAATGTTTTTCTGATGTCAGATATATAAACAAAAAAAAATGTTTACAATTCAATTTCTACAGTAACAGGCATTATTTTTAAAAAAAGGACTCTATTCTATAACAGATGCCATATGGAAAGTTGAACAAAAAATGTGATGAAGTGATTTTTATCCACACCAAGTTACTTTCAGATTATTTGAATCGAGAGATTATTGAATGTGATCTGTATATAAACATTTAAAATCAGAGTTAACAGACATCTTGAAAACAAAAAAATACTCTAACATCTTTTACAAACGTTTCCACTGACGAAACACCCATGAGTCATATTTTAAAGGCTTTGCAATAAAAAAGCTGCTATAACAGGGCTCTATTCCACACGCACATACAAAAATGGTTGGAAAGTCACATTAGTTTGATAGTGGAATAATTTTATTCCAGAACATGTTCTTTTGCCAGCTTTTTTTTTTTTTCCTATGGAAACAGCAGATCTTTCCCCATGAAATACAAGGCTGGAAACACAGTGTACTCAATCACCAGAAAAGCATGTGCATTTTTATAGAGCCTCCTTGTAACAGGATAATACAATTAGAAATAAAAGCATATTTTGCTTTTATTTGTATTTCAGTCAGTGAACTCACATTTTAATGAAGAATTTATGGTTATCATTAGATGTGGAACTACATATTCCAGTTCTATGGGAAAACAGAAGTGAAAAAAAAGTTCAGAAAGCACTTTCTAAAAACTTAGAATTTTCAAAACCTAATGAAGCTTTGTTTCAGTTTACATAAAACTCTTTAAAAGCTTAATTTCTGCATCACTAATTAATGTACTGAAAAAATGGAGTCAATCTGTCACTGGCTTACGTATTCCAACTAGACAGAAAATGAAGCAAACAGATGTAAATCAGGCGTGTTTGTGCCTTGCAGCATTTGTTCCAGGAACGGAGGTTTTTAAGAGAGCAGCAGAGAGATGCTGCACACTACAATTGCTTGCAGGTGATGACCTTCAGAGTACTCAGCGGGCCTGGCACCCGGCCACCCTTGATAAACCGTACAATTTGTTATGCAGATCTTTACTACTGAGGTACTATTAGAAACGGTGCCAAGAGACAAGAGTCCAGAAAGTGAGGAAAATATTATACCAAAATATTTGCCTGGCATTCCTGGATGGGAAGCCTACAGAGAGCTATCAGAGAGGCCTGGGGCAGATCCTCCAGCACAAGCAAAGTTTTATGGTTCAAGTGCACTCTTTTTCAGAGAAATTATGTGGAGTGTTTTATCTGGGAGGGCAAAGCAGATGATCACAACAGTCCCTTCTACCTTTATGATCTATGAAAAATGAAGGATCCCATAAATGCCAGAAGAGCATTTGAGACAAAGATATGGCCAAGCCTGTGAAGGAGAGAATTTATAGAGCCAAGACTGGCCTAATATACTACAGCAACAAAGAGCAGGCCAGGGGTGGTTTGCACAGAGAACACTGTGCTAACACAGCTGAAGGGTTTGGGAGAAAGGGCTGAAATAAATCAGCTCTGGAATTTTTAATGGGAGAAAAGATGTACAAAGGCTTGGTAGGTCCATGTGATAACTTTAACTGAGTGAGATGTATAAAGAAAATGCTTGTTGTGGAGGCTTCTCTTGACAACACGCTTTTCATGCAATGATTAACAGTAAGGCAGTTTTTTAAATATTTTTGTTTGTTTGTTTTTAAAATGATCTGAGGATCCATTTTAGATCCCATTGGGCTGAAGAGAACAATACACAGCTCATACAAATACTTGAAGGATGATTTTTTTCCATCAGTATCCTGCCGAGCATAATTTATCACTAGCTCCCCTGTAGTATCATTCCTTACCAGACAGGGTGAATGCAGAAGGCACTCAAGAAGGTTTCTGCAGAAGTCGTGACATTGCCATGGGCAAAGCAACATGCTCCGGGGGCTTGCAGCAGCACTGGCTGGCTGAAGTAACCTCACCAGCTTCAGAAGCCAAGGATGACAAGAGCAGTGTCTCTGTTGCCATGGTACCCCCGTCCCATTAAATGGAAATGATCCCTGGGTTTCATAAATGACGTCACCCAATTATCCAACTGAAGCGTTGCTAAACAGCTTTAAGTTAGCAGAGTTCATGCATCCCTTTGCTTCTTTTTTTCTATTGACATCTTTGATGTTCAGGAGGCACATGTTGTCTTAAGGGAGAAAGAAAAACTTTCTTCTTGTTCCAGAGCAGCTTTTCTGTGTTTTCTTTTTTGTAACACTGACTGAAGATAAAACTCAGGAGTTCATACTTGATTGTTGCCAGATAGATTGCAAAAAGATGCTAGTGTTGTTCCAGAAATTCTACAAATATTTGGACAATACCTGTTTCAGATCAGCATCTGCGCCGTTGTCTAATAATAATTATACTCCAGAAGAAACCCACAGAAAAGAGGGGGAGAATGAGGACACTTTTGGGGTTGCCTGAAATGGCCCTCACTGGAGGAGCTGTGACAGGATCTTAAAGGAATTTGAGACCTGCTAATCCCATGGGTCATCAGGATCTGGAAAGAAATTGCCTCCTGGAAAAGAGGTAAAAATATTTTGTAATCATGTAACTGTTGCTCAAAAAGAATCATAGCTGCAACATTTCCTAACTTCAGAGCCCTTGATTCTGCAACATACGTTTTCAATGGAGAAAGGAATAGTGGAGAGGAGTGGGCACACGGACTGCCTCTCTGTGGTCTTAATTAGGAGGAAAGAACACAATTTTTTCATGTTTGATAGGACATTTGGCAGGCCTCTGGGGGGGTTGTAATTGTAGCACCTTTTCCTTGTGCTAATGAGTGTTGGGAAGAAATTATCGCTTTCAGCCTGCAAGTAAATGCTTGGGAAAATAGTTAAGGTGGCTTTAACGCATATTTGGTTCCTGGTTATCCAGTAACTTTGGGTGACCAAGGCTTTTTAGTGCTGTTCAGAGCAAGTGACTTCTATCAATCTTCCAAGCTGCTCATGGAAAACCTCTTAGCACCAAGATTTGACTTGTGTATCTATCTCAGTGTTCAGTATGACCAGGTTTTCACCACCAGTGGTCTGCAGACCACAGTTCAGGAATCTGTGGTTTAAAATACTGGCTAAATTAAGCAGAACCGGGAAGATTTGGAAGATATCATTACTGGCAGGAAAAAAAGAAAAAAAAAAAAAAGGTGTGATTTTTCTTTTCTTAGAAAAAAAGTCTTCCTGTATGCTTTGTAGGGACATTTTGTCACTTTGAAATCGAAAGTATTGGTCTTGGGAGCTGATTGTAACAAGGGAGGTGTTCCACTAAAATGTCCCTTTTTCAGCATGATTAGCACCCAGAAACTTCTGTGTTTTCAGGAAAATGATTCCACATCTAGCCTTCTTTTGCAGTCCTTCATCAGAGGTCTCAGTGCCAAAAAAAGCCACAGTTGTCAGTCAGAGTTGTGGCGGGTTTTGGGGGCAGATCTCTCACTGAAACATCATAATACTGTTCTGCATGGAGGTCTCTGTGCTGTAGTCCTCAGTGTTTAAGGATCAGACCACGGATAAGTTAAACCTGCTATAAAACCGCTTTGCATAAGATTCTAACTCTCCTTTTCAAGACTGCTCAAAGGAGGAAATATACAAAAGAGGTTTTCAAAAATAAATTAAATTCCAGCTGACTTTTGTCATTGGGGTGCAAAATAACACAGAGCTTCTTTGCCTTGGAGAGAAGCTTTTGCTGCTCGAGCTCCCTGACGTGGAGAGGAGGAGCAGCCATTCCCAGCCACCTGGCTGGCTACTCGGCCTGCAAGGAGAAAAATGCATCATAATCATGAGAATACTTACAAGAAACAGTTTACAGTCATGAATACCTAATGTGTGTCTGCCAAGGCAATGTATAATTCACAGGCTGCCCTTCTAAAGCACAGCCTAGGTGTAAAATGAAAGATGCCATTTCTACAACCAATACTATTCCTTCAGCTCAGTGTGTTCAAAAGTGATAATAGTCTCTCACAGTATTTAAAGGACCACGTTTTATAACAAAATCATTAGTACGCAGTTGTACACCTAGAAAGATAGTCTTGTATACTGGGAATTTTATTAGCTTAGAGCAGAATAGAAAGTGAATGTGCTCTTCACCTGGTGAATTAATGTTTGCTATACAGGTAATGTGCAGAATATCAAACACTCTGTTGTGTAATATTTAGACCTAAAGATAGTAACAGCCAAAAGACTACAGGCTTTCTGCACATGAAATTTTGTACTTTGGCCCATCATCAGTAATATCAGCATCTCATACAAGAAATGGATGGATAAACTCCTTTTTATTTTTTTTCCATTTTGTGATATGGACAGTTTTAATTTCTTTAACAGGTGGAGAAAAGCAAAGGTGGCTAATAATGGTGTCATTCTGGTTCTGAGAAGGAAACTTTGACAAATAAAAGGCTGGCAGTAGTTCTGCATATTTCTCATGTAGCCAGTCTCCTAGTAAGAATGCACGGGATTTACACACTAAATTTTTGTTTTGATGATCTCTATTCCCTGGAATAATACAACCTTCTGAATAGTTCATAAGATTATTGTAAAAGTTCTTCTAGTGTACTTTTATGTCTAAGCTTTTGCATTTGCAAAACCTTGAATTCAGCATTTGTGTTTGTTGTCTCCCATGTTTGATTTAAATTTAAAAAAGAAAAAATGCAAAGCCTGTTTTTCCTTTGTTGGGAACAGATTCAAATCCATACATATGAAAAATGGTGGGTTTAAGACCTGAGGAATATTTGGAATGGGGATGCTTTGAAAAATTGGTCTTGTGACTTGTGACTTGTCAAATTCTCAGAAAGGGTTTAGGAAAAATCTGGGTAGAGAACTCCATTTATTCAGAGAAAGGTGCAATTCAAATACATGAGTGACAATCTACACTAAAGAAAGCTTGGAAGTGATTGCACCCTGTAACATGCATTTATTTGGCAGAATAAAAGCATTCCTACATTTCTGACCAGCATAAGGAGTGAAATATTGTAGTACACTTGTAGGTGAACAGTCCTGCAAAATACTGTGTACTCTCTATTCTGAAAAAGATTAGTGGAAACTGAATGAAAATTCAAATCTTTATACAACTAGCGCCTTTTTTCTAAAGGATATGATTCCTTTTTCTTTTCTTTTCTTTTCTTATTTTTTTTTTCCCTAAGGGGATTTCAGTAATCTCTTCTAGCAGTATATTACCTAACATATTATACAATATGTGAAGGGCACTAGCCTGGAATCTGATACGTTGCTTTGCTCCAGATTTCCCATATGACCTTGAACAAGTCTGATTTTTTAATTATTTTTTTTTTTAAAGAAACTAAAACTTTTTGAAGGTCAGACCTTAATCTTTCTTCTCTGTCTTCTCTACCATTTTTTCGGGCGTGTAAAGTGGAGGTAGCAAGACTTTTCTATCTTAGAGATTATGAGAAAAAGTAAATTAAAATATGTGATACAGTCAGATACTGAAGTTTTTTTTAATAAGATTGTTAATGAAGCATTATACACGTAGTCCGCATATTTGTTCTTGCCGGGAAAAAAAACTGATGAAATTATACAAACTGTAATTACTGACTTGTCACTCTCTGTCTTTGAAAGCAAGATACTGCCCATAAATTGAGTTGAGACTAACTTGACATTTAATATATGATAACCACTAAAAAATTAAGCTACTTTTAATTGTCACGACAAACCTGTTTAATCAGACCATTTTTAAAGATCTGAAATACAATATAGGTCAGTGTAAATGGAAGATTGAGAATATACATGCAGACATGAAAGAGTTCATAGAGCTCCCTGTTATCATGGTCCCAACAGAACAAAGTGTTTTCTGCCAGACAGGCTATGGAAAACAGACATTTCGGGTGTGTGCAACTGGGAGTGATTTTCCTCTGGAATTAATATATATATGGAAAAGTAAGAACTATGTACAGACTTTCACATACTTAGACGTGAATATACAAAAGTACACGTAGGTACGTACATCCAGTTTATACAGATTGATAAAAGCTTTAAAAAAGAAAAGTAAAATATTAAAAAATGACAGGCAAATTAAGAAGATCTACTTTCACAATTATGGAAAATGAGCTATGGCTTATTATTTTGAGGGCTTGAGTTTGACAGTAATGACTCTGTAATAGAAACGTCAGTAGTTTGTTTCTTGGCATATTACCTAGGACAGAATGATTCTGGAATTCTCAGTTTGTGGCAGCATTTTCTCATTCTTATTTAGCATAAATTTAGATTTCATTTACAGCTTACATACTGATAGAACAGGGCCACGTACACATGCACAAATATATGACATATTTATGTATGTAATACTTATCTCAGCGAGTGGAAAATGTGCTGCAATTGATCCCTCACTTCATAGCTGTGAGCCATACCACACATTGTTTAGGCATTTTTCTTTGTGACTGTGATAAAGGACACAAATGTTCTTGCCCTAAAACCCCATCCCTGAACAGTAAAAGAGTAATTACTGCCCATCAAAAATAAGGATTTCTGATTCTTGTAACACAGAACACGTACTCTTACGTATACACATACCAGCACTTGGCCAGCATCATATGAGAATGTAAAATCCTGTGGTACCTCTCAAATTGACAATTCTTTAACTGTAGACAGTGCCTTTAAGCCTCTACTATGACAAACTCTGAGGCATCTTTATCAATACAAGGTTTTTCTATTTCATAAGCCTGGGTTTCCGTGCATGAAATAAACTGCAAAACATAATGACAGGCAGCAATTTATTGAACAGACACTGGTGAAGAACAATCTAGAATAATCAACAGAATAAAACCATTAGTAGAATGACCTATCATGATACGAACATTCAGCTGCATGATTCATTAGGATTTAAAATACTTACTCAGGAACGAAGAATCATATTCTTTTATTCTGAAGTTTATCTTCAGTTAGGAAAATAAAATGGTAGGAAGGAAGAGAGTAAGATTAAGCAAGGAAAAAGCAAAGGAGGTCTCTCACATGTGCATGGGAGCTGAAGACAAGCTTATTGTGATGGGTTTTGCTGTGAAGTAGTAAGAGCTTGTACCGATGCATCACTTTTTGTTTCTTCAAATATGCCTTGACAAAGAAATTATATTATATATTCATATATTAATTGTATATTGCATGTCAGTGTCATCCGATCTGTCTCCTTAAGCCTAGAACTTTCTCACTTGGCAGACAACTTTTGGTCACCTTGGCAACACATCATCTTTTTCCATCACAACCATTTCTTTGGGAACCTGGGAGTAGTAAAGCTATTGGAGATGCAGAAAGAACAGAACTTGTAGGGAGAAGGAGAATGTAAAAGACAGTTGAGGTGTTTCCCAATGGGAAAAATGAGAGGTGGAAGGGTGAAATTCACCAAAATATGAGAAATTCTGGGGCTAAGCAGAAGCAACCTCACAGTCAACTTTTCTATGAACTTGACATTTGGTTTCATTTTGTTTCAGATGCTTTTTTCTGTCTCATTTTTTCCATTAATTATAATTTTAATTTGTGTCACACTGTGCCTTTTTAATCAGTTGACTCAATAGAGAGATCCCTTTATCTCTGATTTCAACCTTTCTAACCTTTCAGCCTCTCTAACCAGAAAAAAGATGTTAATTATGCAAAACGTGAAATATTGAAAAGGTCACAAAAACCTACCGAAGAGTGAGATGTAAATTATACATCTTGGGACAGATGTGTGAGCTTGTCAATCTGTCTGTATTCACTCAAATGCCAAGCTTATCTTAGCCTTCTTCAGGCATGCACTTTACAGAGTTCCACGTCACCCTTCGGCGAAGTTCTCCAGTGCTTTTCTATTCATCGCTACTCCCAGTTCCCTTTGTGCCACTCTGACTTCTCAGCCCTTTTCTGGACCAAACAGCAGGCCGTGCAATAGGGAAGAAACCACAGCAGAAAGCTGCTAGAGAGGGATGTGAAATCTGGAAAGGTTCCTCTGCAAGTGGGGCAACAGAGAAGGCACAAAAGGTGCCCCGATTCTGTGCTCTGAAGTAGGGACGGAGATGAAGACATGAGTCTGCCACCGAGGATGTGAGGCGTGACAGGTCTGCCCAGGTCTGTGCCTGCCATGGGTTCTCCCTTCTTGGCTTCTGGTTCAGTTTTACGTCAGATGGGGAGTGCCACCTACTGGGTGACCTTCTCAAACTAAGGCATTAGCTTATGATTTAAGATAATTGTAACAGGAATTTACACACGGCAAAAACACAGCAAGGGCCTAAAATTAATGAACCGGATAATCAGGTTGGGTGAGGACAAATTGCACTTAAAGTAGCTTCCCTGCAGTTTCATGACCAGTTTGCTGCCACTTTTAGTAATCTTTTTCTGGCATGCTGGCCAAAAATCTGTAGAGCTGATCATAACTTTATGTGTAAGAAAGCTTTTCAGCAGCCAGCATCCAGAACCTACCTGCCTGCTAAATCCCTCACAAATCATCGGGTTTGATTTTAAGGTGCAATACCATTGTCTTTATATGCAAAAGAAAAGAAAGAACTGTCCATCAGCTCTTGACAAGGTCTTACACTTCCACATAGCAAAGTCAATAACAAAATATTCCGAGTCCTCCTGGAGATCCTGTAGGAATTTTCTCAGTTCACTCAGTATAGGGGTGAAAAGCCAATGGGTTAGATGGATCAAACTTTTCCAAGCAGTGTGTTTTAAATCTGCACACATATCACTCTATCACTCTATCACTGCATTTCTATTACTTTCTCTGTTATGGGAGGTGTTCTAAACTAAGGTAAAGATATAAAAATGTGGCTCTCTATAACCAGATTTGAGCAGCTGTGACACATCAGGTATAGCACATCATCTGCCTAAAAGCAGAACAACTGTGATTTCCACACAAAAACGTTATGCTTTGTTAGTTGATGAAGTTCACGTTGCACATGATATCTCAATCTGTATCTGCAGTTATCTGGGGGGGAACAAAATCAAAACAAAATGCCAAAAATACATAATATTGAAAAGAAAGAGGAAGAATTGAAGACATAGCTGTATTTAAAAAGTAATAAAATCCCAAAGGTTAAGCACATGATGATAGGTCTTGATGGGCTGCCCGGGAAATCACAGATAGGTCTGTAGTGAATGTCTTGGCTTCAGAACCAGAAAGGATGCTGCTCAGAGAAAGTGATTAAGGGTCCAGCGCTTGACTATTGCCAAAATACCCATTGGAAAGGTGGGGGTGAGCACTTAATTAAATGCAACAACAGTGCCATCATTTCCCAATCTGACTACCTCCTGACAAAAGAAAACGACCTAAAGCATAGGAAAGCAATCCTGTGAGAGCTGACTGGAGTAAATTAATTGACTTCTGCGTGAAAAAGCAAGCAAAGGACACGATGGGACCTGCAGCAAAGGGCAAAGCAGCAGAAAAATCACATGTGCTGGCATTAGTTTAGGTTTTTAAGATGATGTTTTTTGGTCAATGACGTAACACAAACATTTCAGTTCAGTGACCATCTGGGGCCAAATAAAAGAAGGAGAATATCCTGCTGAGGGGATTTTGAAGGCACTACCTACAAGATGGACTGAAATTGAGAAGGTGGAGCCAGTCACAGCAATGCATGGGGGGAAGATGAGAGACAATGGGCATAAACTGAAACAAGTCCAGACTAGACTTTTACCATGAGGACAAACAGGCAGTTGAAATAGGTTGCCTGGTTATGAGAAGTGTGTGTTGTCTCCATCCTTTGTTTTCAAGAGCACGATAAAACCCAGAGCAACCGGGTCTGCCCTTGTAGGTGCTGTGAGCAGGAAGTTGGACTAGATGCCTCCTGCAGTTTTTTTCCAGTAGAATTTTTTGTGAGTCTATGATTATATTATACTGTGAAAGTAAATAACTGAAAAAATATTTAGACTGATAGAAATCTACATGGGAAGAAAATGATTTAAAAATTGCTTGGCAGAAGAATTCTATGTTATGATGAGAAAAGCAGAAAGAGCCCAGTAAAATTCAATTATATAAAGATCACACAAGCATTCAAATACCTCAGCTGATGTATAAAGATAGCACAAGAATTGAAATACCTCAGCTCATGGATGATGACTGGGAATAACAATGTTGGTTTAAATGCTAGCGGTCAGGATGAATAGAGAGACAAGTTGGAAAATCCCCACAGCAGGAATATGCTAAATAAACAGCAATGTCAAGTGAAATAGATGATGATTAAGCAAGTTACAAAGTACATGTCAAATCGGTGGCCAGCAAGGAAGGCAGAAGAATGACTACTGCATGGTATGAAATGGGATTTCTCAAGAGAGTTCTGCATAATGGAGCACATATGCAGAGAAATTACAATTGCAGTCTAGGGTACCCCTCCCACAGAAAAGCTGGGTGGAATGAAAAATTGCATCACGGCCAAAAAAACACAATTTATAAAAGAAAGAAAAGGAAAGAACAGAAAGACCTGAAAGAAACTGCGGTCATCTTGAAGGTAACGAATATGATCTGCTGACTCCAAAAACAGGACAATAAGACTACTTAATTTCACAGATCTGCATAACATTTGAAAAAAGAATAGAATGCAGTAATAGTCTCGTTAAAAATAACAGTCACTAATATAAATCAAGCCAGAATTTCACCCCTGGGTTTTGTTCCAAAAAGCTGATAATCTCGAGATGCACCCTAGGAGGACTATCTTTTTGTGAGTAGTTCTGCCCTTGGTGTTATACTAATAAACGCTATGTGAACATGCAGCTCTAGGCCAAATACAGCAGACAATGATGTAAAGGGAAAAGACAAAAATAAAACACAGATATGAAATTGCTCCATTTTGCCTGCTATTATGAATATTTTCAAAGGGTTGCATTGTCATGCTAGTACTAGTACATTTTCTTGCTTTTAATACCCAGCTGGTCAATTGTAATAACAATTTCCAGCTTGTCCATCTCCACTTAGCTTTCCCTTTTTTTGTCTTAGATATCATTTCATATATTTGGGCACTTTAGTTTTCATTTTGTCTTCCCATCATTCATCTCTGGTGATTTTTAAGACAACATTTCTCTTTGAAGATGGTCAGGAAAAATGGTTCTGCTTCCACGAAAAAAAAAATTATTCCTTTTTATGAATTACAAATCAAGGTGAAATTCTGAAAGCTGATTATTTTTTCTTTTAAGTGGGAGTCTAAAGCTGTAATTTTTGAAAAAGCAAAACATTGCAAGGGCTGAGTCCATGTCCCTGAAGCCAGCTATGCTGCCTGGCCTCTGTAGTGGGTGGTGTTTGGGCAGTGAGTTCCCAGGAGCTCTGAGCTTCCCAGTCCGTTCACACGCTGCATTGCAGAGGCCTGGAAGGACTGAGCTCTTGGGACTCAGGAACCAGCAAGTTCCTGAAGAACCTACTGATGAAAATTCTGGGATCCTGGTGCCTAGGTCAGGTGCCAAGGTATAAAAGCCTCTTTGTAAAAGCTAAACAGGTCCCTACAGAGATCAACATCCCCCAGAATATTTCCATTTCCAGTAGATTATTTTTATCCAATAGAAAAACTTCACATCAGAAAATGTCCAGTTGTCATTCTCACCTTATTTGCACTTCTGCACAACAGGCCTGTATATACAAAATAGAGCATTTTATCACACAGCTCCAGCTTCCATCTTCACTGATCATACATTGACCTCCTCCCAGTGTCTAATCTGAATTTACCATTCTAGGCAGTTTAGAAGCCTATTTTATTGTAGCATACATGAACCCTTCCGATTTCTGCTATAGTCCTTGGCCTAGATACTTTGGGATTTGTGCTAATATAAGGAAATATGAGCTTTTCCCTGTCAAAACATTGTGAAGCAGGCATTCGGTAATCATGCCGACAGCTTGCTCTTCCCAAGAAATTCTTTGGGCAGAAGACCATTAGCTCATGTTACATATCACAGCAAAGGGTGTCATGCCCAGTAGTGTTTGGTGACAGCTTTGCATTAGATACAATGAAAGACAAAAACACCAACACCTACCCCCTTGATCCTGCCAAAAATAGTGCAGTTTAAGAACTAGAAAAGAGCTGTTCAGTTTTCTTGTGTAGTTACCAAATGTTTGTTCCTCAGCAGTAGAGCAATGAGTCTTCTCTTGGAATAGAGAAGTTATGGCCTCATATTAAAGAACTATGTTTTTCCCCTTGGTTTAGCAAAAACCGAAAGATTTTTATTGATGTCAAAGTTTCAAGATGGTACTGAACCTGGTTGATAAAGAAACTCTAACATATCAAACTATTAAAATCTAAGAGGCAAGAAGTAAAAGTTATAACTGAGGTACATAAGGAACCGAAAAGCCGAATACAAAAATGAGGGAGAGATGTGAAAATTCTGGGGAGACCAGCTGGTTATTTCTGAGTGGTCTTTTGCTGTCAGAAATATGCACAATGTGAAAAGAGTTTACTTTATTGCTCCTAGTTCTCATCTTTTTACACTCCAATCTGACGTTTGTACATAGGACATCTGATTATGAAATACCTGGTGATAAATTTATTGTCTTCTGTTTGGATTAGCAGTGATATGGCTGGAACAACATTCTCAGTGGCCTCAATCTCACGCCCCTTTTATGACACAGGAAGTTATACTGCTCGATTTGAGTCAAATCTGTTCTGACACCGGATCCCTGCCTTGAAATAATACTTCATGATATGGCTTCAGATATTTTACAGTGGGTTTTTTTGACTAATGCTCCCATACAAGGCAAAGTACAGTTGTAGGAGAATCACACAGGAAAGCATGCAGTTGTAGGAAAACAGTGTCTTTTATTTATTCTAATTATTTAGAAATACTTTAAATTCTGATTTTTTTTTATTTTATTAAATGATCTTGTATTGTTTTCATCACTCTAACAAAAGTTCAGTCTTAAAGAAAAGTGATACCACTTAATTTCTTCATACTTGTCATTATAGCCTCTAATCCTTGGGGCTGTGGAGACAGAATAAAAATACTTACATTCATTTCATGACTTGGTTGTTAACATAAAAATGTGCCATAGTCAGTTCAGGGTGTCACTATTTACATCTAGAAAATGGCATGTGTACTTACCTTTATAAAATATTTGAACATCTAAAGTAATCAAATTTCGGCAAGTTTAAGAATAGAAGGTTCCCCTTGGGATTTATTTCATGGTTAAATCATGCTCGTTACATTTTTCATTTTATATGTGCTGGCATCTTGCTTTGCTCAGTTTTTACTCACTTCAATTATTCCAAGCTGAACCAAAATGTGCTTTTAAATTTAAGTAAATTTTAAACTGCCAAACCCCAAAATTATATATGTCATTTGGATTTTCCCAGTAGTAATCTGAACACCTGCACAAACCAGATTTTCCTTTGAAATATAATACGGATTCCCCCAAGCTGATATTTGATGTCATATTCTGATGGAAAAAAATCTAGACGAGCACGAATATCACTAGATGTCACCAAACCGTCATTTCCTTTTCAAAGATTCTACTTAACTGTTTGCCGTTTGATAAGATATTTATATTTCATTAGTTTAGATTTCATCTCCAGATATAACATATTGTCTTCTATGACTGCTGAGCTTATCACCTACGTTGTGTGCAAACCATGGTGCTGTTCTCTTCAGTGCGGGGTAGTTTTTCTGGTCATTGAGTATAACTCAATGGTGGGCGGGGGGGAGGTAAAGCCGCCTTGTGGTTTTGCTTTAATGAAGTATTCTGATTTCACATACTCCAAATTACACAAGAACACCCATTTCTGGTAGCTTAACGTGCTTTTTTAAAACTAAAAATACTAAAAACTCTCTCCCCATTGAGAATATGTAAAAAGACTATTCATATCTGGCTTTCTGTGAAACTTGCTTCAGGTTTCATACGTACCAAACTACGTATTTTGCTGAAACTTTGTAGAGGCAGCAGAAAACGAATATGCAAGAGCAGAAGGGCAGCCACCCCTATGTTTCTAATTTTCTAGTTTTCAACAAAAGCCAGGCTGGCCCCTAAAGTCTGCTTTGAAGGGGATATGCCAGCTTACAGTTGTGTCTACATGTCTGCCTAAGGGGGACAGAGGGCTACGTATTCCAAAGAGTGTCTACCTTGAGACTACCCAGGGAAGGGCTCTGCTGAAACAGACCAAGAATTCCAGCTGTGCCACTGTGCAAACACCTGGCAGGCTCTTCATGCACCCTGGCAGCACCCAGGATCAGCCCTGGAGACCTTAGATTGGCTATTAGGAAAAATTTCTTCACGGAAAGGGTTATCAAGCATTGGAATAGGCTGCCCAGGGAAGTGGTTGAGGCACCATCCCTGGAGGTGTTCAAAAGACAGGTTGACATGGTACTTAGGAGTATGGTTTAGTGATTTTTATTGCTTATTTCTTTTTCTTTTTTCTTTTTTTCTTTTTTTTTTTTTTTTTGGTCAGAGTTAGGTTGATGGTAGTTGATGGTTGGACTAGATGATCTTTAAGCTCCCTTCCAACCTAGACGATTCTATGATTCTATGACCTCACCTGTGACTGTGAGACCAGTGCCACCAGCGACAGCACAGTAACCAAAGGGAGCTCACTCTATGCAATGCAAGAGAGGGTCCAGCATTGCCTCTTACCCCCCTGTTCCTGGCTCCTGGGCTTCCAGTTATCTTACTCTGTGCTGTCAATATGCAAATATCTCACTTTTGAGCCATGTTCTACTGTCACCAAAAATTTGATGTGGTCCAGAATACATGGTGGTGCCACGGCTTATTTAGAAATAAGCATCTGGTTAGCACATCTCTCTTGCTAACACTGAAAATGTGTTCGTTCTGAATATAGTAGCTCAGCTTTCCTGACAGTGTAATCATTTTAAAGCACTGCTTCTGCCTGAAGAACCTTGCCACCATCCACTGATTTGTTATCTCTGTACCTTGGAGCGTGCTTTCTTTGCTTGATGGGATTTTAATACAGCTGTGACTCTCCTAGTTCCCAGAGGCAAGATTTGCCATGTTTCTTTCTGTTCCCTGTTTTTTCTTGTCTGTCTGTGGCATATATAAGCCTTTTTCATTAAAAGCAAAACTTTCAAATTAATTATCTTTTACATAGCACTGATGTTTTCCCTTACCCTGGTTACAGAAACTTGGTTACCCTTTAAACTTCACCAAAACTTCAGTCAATTCCTTCTCTGTTTTCAAGGACCATTTATGTCCCACGCACGAAACAGACTGTTTCAGACTGCACCAGGAACATCTGTAGTTCTTGGAAATGAAGCTTTCCCTATTAGTAATCTCTAAAAGCATGCATCTATTTCTTTTAAACCCGACCTTCCTAGTGAGAGAGTTACTAAGAGTGAGCCCCTAAAAGCCCAGACAGTGTTCAGGCAAAGAGTAGGCCCAAGTAATATTTCTGAACTTCTAAGGGCATTCTTGTAACAAACCACCTCCAGAACTGTACGAGCAGGTGACAGTCCATCTTAATCAAACATGAGTGATCATTTTTGAAAATGCTGTCTTCCAAAAATATATTTATAGCAATTAAAATGTAAGAGATCCAGAAAATTCATGTTTTACCATGAAGTTCCCAATGAATTAGAACTCATTTAAAAAAAGAGGTATTTGTACATATACAGAAGCAGTCTAGAGGAGGGAATTTGATGCCTGCTTCCCACTTGATCCAGCAATTATTTGGAAGGGCCTCCAAATATTTTAGATCCCTAATGACATTAATTCTGAGCATACGCATACATCTATATTAGGTAATACATATGATATCGAGGAATTATAATAAAACACGCTCAAGTTCATTCAAAAACCTGGCTGGAGGTCACAGCTGCAGAGAAATATTTTTAAATCCATGCCTTATTGTCTCCAAAACATCCCTGAAGAGAAGTCCACTTGCTTCAATAGCTTCCAGATGTAGTGTTAAGAAAGGGGTCTCCATGAAGGAGGTCTATCTAATTTATAGCTTAAATAATTTCTTCTTCATGTCACGATGCAATGCTATAAAAGGCCATATGTATTGAATTCCTCAACCTACTTGCAGAAAATGAGAAAGCTATGAAAATAACGTTTATGAAAAAAAATACAGGAGCTCTTTTAACCTATCCTTTCTGATAGGATGTGCTAGGATTCTTACTATTTTCCCAGTGAGCTAGAAGAAAGTGATAATACAATAAGATATTTAATCTGAAATAGAAGTTATGATTTTAAATGGCATATGCAGGTAAAACAGTAGCGCTGACAACAAATTTAGTGCTGACCTGGGCCTGAGTTTTCCCTTTGGTGAACTACCAAAGGTAAGAGGTCCTCTTACCCAAAAGCTTAATGAAGATTTTTTGCTTACGCCAAGTGGCAGAGGCACGGGTTTCAGAGCAGAAGCACTCGTCCTTTCTCTCTCAGAAGTTCCACTTGGGCTCAGCATGTTCTATAGCACTGAAGAGAAAGGAATACATTTTCACATGTCTGTTACAAATGCTAAGCTCCCAGCAAGCAAGTTGCCTTTACATCAGCAAAGTTCTCAGCACTGCTTTTTCTGAAAAGTTTTATCCATTTTATTGCTGATTTCTCTTTTTCTTTCAATAGCACTTAGGTAATAACAAAAAATTTTCTGCATTGTCCTTTAGGGAGAAAAAGAAAAAGTAAAATAAATACTAGAAGAATGACTAATCTTTTTACAGCTATTTCTAAAACAACAGATCATTTAGGATTAGGGCTATTTTATTTGTATTTTTGATGGATAAAACAAGGCATACCAGGACAGTGTTTATACTGTTTAAGCAGTGTACTTATGCCTTGAATTACATTCCTCCAGGGAATCTATCCGTATCTATATTTTGTCTTTGCTCCGGTCCATCTCCATAGCAACATGTTTGCTCCTATGGAGAATCTGGGTGAATAATTTCAAATTGAGCCTGAAATTTTTAAAACTAGGTTTCTGTTCTCTATAAAATAATTATGGACAAAAGCACTTTTAAAAAACCTCAAAAAATAAACATAATATTGCCCTTGTTTCTTTTACCCTGCTCTAGACATGGTTAGCTCTGAACAATCCTTTGATCTTTCCTCCCCTTAATGTTTCAGGCTGGGAGCAGGCTTATCCACATGACTTCAGCAGCTGTTATAAAATCTGGTGGGGAATTTTTCATTCCAATTCGAATGGCTCACTTACTGTATTCACTAATTATGTTGTTATATACAAACATTCCAAGTTTTTTTCTCAGAAACTGGGAACTTCACTTTAAAAAAAAACCCAAAACCCAAAAATCTCATGAGAAGAGGGGGGAAGAGAACAGGGCAAGATGACTTTAAAATGATTTGCAGAGCAATATAGTTCATTTTAGATGTGGTCTTTAAATTATAGCCAGTATCACTTCCTGCTCATCTCTGTAGCTGTTCTCTCTTGTGTCTCAGGGAAAGATTCTATGGCTGAGAACTATTTATTGCTACAAGATAACAGTGGTAAAAAAGAGTTTTCAAAGAAGATTACTGCTCTTTAGCATTAATGCTAATGAAACAACTGTTTCTTCATTTCTCCAAATGTATGCACTCAGAGAAATCTAAAATAAATAAAAAAGGAAAATTTTATTTTCCATCAGAACCTAATGGAAAATAAAATATTTTTTAAAAAAATCAGAGGAAAAAAAAATAAGAAAAAATAATCCCTAATTACATAGTTTGGGGTTTTTTTCATGAGTTTTCATAGACCAGTAGGTCTTTTAAATCTAGTAGCAAAATGATCCAGCTAGTTTTTCACTCAAATAATTTCAGGAATTCTCATGGAATTGCCAAATTTGTCTGACCAAAGACAGCTTTGCTGCGTTGCAAAACATAGCAAGACTGAAAATCCTCAGTATACTCTGCCATAAAAGGAATGACCCTTGTTTTGTTCAATTGCTCAGGTGGTGTCAGCCTATTAAGTGCTGCTCAGATAAATGCCATTCATCCTACTTACCAGAATTACTGCTGTGAAGTTTGAACAATTCTACAATATTTTAAGGCAGATCCAGCATCTGCATCATCTGGAGGTAATGAGGCTTTCATTCTCTATGCCAGCTATTCAAGTCTTATATCTGATACTCAAAAAGTTTTCACAGATGGCCCATTCCAACCTGCTCTTTTTTCTGCTTCCCCTGGGCTTGTATTTTTTTAGGCATTTCCCATCTGCCTGCTTTAAGATCTTTAAATAGGTGGAACATTCTGGTGAAAGGAATGAATACTTTTATTCCGCCTCCAAATTCTTTCCCAATGATGCCACATGCACATTAGAGCTGGCACACCCATACTTTGAAAAGAAGCATAAAGTTAAGAAGCAAAATATGGACCTGTTTTATATAAGAGTGAGTCGCTGCCTCATTTAAATCATAGACTACAGACAATAAAAGAAATGAAGTGTCAATGATTTAATTGGCAGCAATAGACTAAGGCTGTATAGAGACAGCATTAGCTCTTTTAAACTACAAAAACATGTTCATTTGTGGGATAGGTGCCCTGCCATCAGCCAATGAAGACAGCTTTAAATACCTACATGGCATAAGTAAACAGGACACACAATTATGGAAGTGGTTTCTGAAAATCACTCAGAAAAATACACTTGAATGACACAAAAATAACTGAGAAAAGCTTCTGAGTAAAGAAAGATGGCACCTTTATTTTGGATAAAAGTAGTGAAACAAATACATTCCTTTTACACCAAGTTAAAAAAAAAAATGAAATTAGGCAGTATCTGTGACGATTTGTTGTTAATCATTTAAGCCAACATTTCCTAGTTCACCTAGGGAAAGAAAAAAGAAGATAGAAAAGGGTGGCAGCTTTGTTTGGAACCAAAATTGGATTTCTGTTAGAAAAAGTCCCATGTGGCATGTGTGGCTTTTATTATCGCAATGTGTGCAATGAACTAGTCAACCATCTTCAAATTTCAGATTGTAATCCTCTTGATTTCAGTGGGAACTAGAGGGGAAATCAGCTCCTGCCTAAATCAGATATCCAAAATTGTGTTGCTCAGGTCTGGGGTACTGAGACAGACCATTTTTGAAAATTTTGGCTCAGTGTATCATAGATTCTATTCACTTGCAGAGTCCACTTATATTTCTAATTCAGTACTTCTGCTTGAAAAATCTATGAACACCTGCAGAAAGAAAGAGGAGCATGTTCATCAGAATTAAAGGTACTAAAGACAATTAAATCATTACTCAGGTTCATGCAGTTTCAGTGTTTTCTGTCCTAAAATTCTGGCTGATAAATGTATCCTGCAGCGTAACATCTGTGTACCATCCCACAGTGAAAATCATGGGCATCCATCAGCTCTCTGGAATATAAATTAAAAACAAGACAGTGAAGTACTGAAAGATGGTTTTTTATGTGACATGAAGAAATAGGAGAATTAACAAGCAAGACAAGATTAAAACACTGAAATGTGAGAAGAACTCACAGACTCATTTCAATAAATTACAGTGATCAGCAAGTCTCACACACAATTTTTTTTTAAAGTTGGTGGATAGATACTTCCATGAGATTTTATTAAAAAGCTAAAAGCTTTTTCCTGACAAAGGACTATTTGGAGACTCACCATATAGTAGCAGAGTCATGGATAAATAAGTTCTTCTCTTCAAATCCAAGGACTGCCTCTAAATGTGTGAAGACATCATCATAAGTTCCTTGGAATACTGTATGTGTTTTGGATCACGTAACAACTAAATGACTTTTAACTGTGGTTATACTGGAATCTACATCATACCAGGGGTTATATGAGGATACATAGGATAAAAGCTAAATGAACTGAACAAAATGAACCATATTACTATTTATCAGTTTTTGGAACTGTGTATATATATTGTGTGGTCTCATCTCCTTCCAAATAAACACTACACTCTCCTCATGAAGGACACAGAGCCATGTCACACTAGAACAGGTTCTTTTCACAAACGTCTTCTCTATATATCTATGTTAAAGAATATTCCCCAGAGAAACAGGCTTTGCACATGGAAGAAGACATAGAAATATCTAAGGTGTTTGAAAACCTGTAGAAGTCAATTCCACTGTTCTTTTGCAGAAATAAATTCTACGTTAAAAAAGTAAGAAGAGTTTTACAGAGCTGGAATAAAGGCACAAAATACCATACCGTTCATGTAAGAGACAGACTGACATTCCCACTCACCAAAATAGTAAGCCACAAGTTAGGGCACTTACCCAGAATTTGAAGCTTGTTAATCCAGGGAGTGCCTTAACTAATACATTAGCTTTTCCATCTTGGGTTGGAGAACTTTTCCCCAGGATGATGTATCCAAGCCTGCGTATTGACAGAAAATATTCTGGTTTCAAAAAAAAAAGGGGAAAAAAAAATACAGTTAAGAACTTTTTGCTGGCTATACCAATAATGAATAAAGAGCATATTATCAACTGCTGGGATAAGACCTAGCTAACTCAGGATGATATTAACAATCAGAAATAGTGCTTTCTGTGGGGCATCCATAAGGAACTGAAAACAACTCAGACACTACAGGATGAATTAGCCAAATGTAAATTTGCATCGAGTAGCCAAAAAGATGAACCCTTCAGACTCTACCCCTTTAACGTTCCTTCATATCTTCTTGGTTGGCTTTAGCACAGTCTTCGTCCACGAAATGTTCTTATCCAACATCCAAAATCATCTTGCTGTAGCATGCTCTTAAGTGACGAACATTACCTACAGCACTTACATTTATGCTAAAACACAGATACAATCATTCACATGAAATCCTTTACTTGCACCTTTATATACACACACATAAATTTTACATGACAGACACATAGAGAAACATAACAAATTGTGTTAACAAAGTAAAAAAGTTACCAAAATACAAATTTTGCCCCTGCCAACATTCCCTAAAGTCCGTCATTGATAAGCTATGGCCGTGTCTTCCTCCCCAACATTTCTTCCTAAGCAGTTCTTAGGCTTAGGCTTACATAGAAATGAAAAGCTTACCTGGAAATGAAGACGTAATTTCTGCTTTTTCTATTTCATCACTTCTTCTGTAGCTCTGGCCCCCTGTTGTGTTTCCGGTTAGAGAGTAGAAACACTTCTGCTTTAGTGTTTCTCTCCATTTAATGCTGTTGTATAGCGGGCTACGGGAGTTGCCTAATTTGAAAGCCTTGGCCACTTAAAACATGGCTGTCAGCAGCAGTTGCTAAGAAACTACAACTTAACTGCTTTCAAATACAGTATTACTGAATTGCAATTACCCACACCTGCTATTATTATTTATATGAGCTAATGTGCAATTCCTTCTCCACCATACTGGACACGTCCTCTCCTACCTCCCATTGCACTAAGCCCTTTCCTTCCAGCAACTTGTGGGATCGTTTCTCATCTCATCCAAACAAACATTTTAAACCACCCCCATATCCTGAATATTCCCCAGGCAGGAAAATGTGTCACAAAACATCTTAGTGTAGCTCAGCACGAGACAGAACACAAATGCCCAGCTGGTCACTGTCACTTAGAAAACCGTTATTATGAGGCAGAGCCTCAATAAAAACTTTACCCCAAGAGAGACTGCACAACTGAATAGGAGGTGGAGAGGCATTTCTTAATTGAAGAAAATGTTTATGCAGTAATAAATCATTGAAGTAAAAAGTAAGTAAGTGGACCGTTTGGTAAGGCTGCTTCTAGTAAGTCAGCTGCCGATGTTTTGTTATATGAACAAACAAAATGCCAGTAATAAGGAATATACACACAAGAGGAGACGGTTCTTTTGGGTGGAAAACTTTTATCTTTACCTTTTTTTATCATGTAAACATCTATCGGTGCCTCTTGAATAACAAAGGCATCTTTTATAGTGTCTTGGCTGTATTCCACATCAGCTCAGACCATTCTGTTTACTAAGTAATGTCAATTAGATGCCTTATTCTTTGCTCCCTGGAGGTGAATGCAATCAAGCAGGGACTTGAATGAAAGGGCGTTTGGGGCAGATAATGGGAGTGAACAATTAAAATGCAAAAAATTTGTAAAGCTTGATGCCTGCCCTTTTTATGTGACAGGAGATGAACTAGCGTGCAGCAACATGGGGCAGCAAGGGGATAACTTAAGTTTAGTGTTAATAACGCTTAAGATAAGTGTTAATAAGAAGAGCATGGCACCTCACCATTGGTGGGAAAAGCTGGGTTTACTGACTTCTTTGCTTCTACTCGGAGTTAAGTAGACACAAACCCATGAAGAGGTTCTGCAGGGAGGGGGATGTATTAACCTCAGTCCAGGCGTGTGTTAGAACAGCTGTAAGTCTTCTGGAGAGACCTTTGCTTGCACCTGAAGAGTCAGAAATATTGGAAATGGAGTTTGCTTATGTCCCAAGTTATTCACATGGGTGCACACAAAATAGAGAATGTGAAAGAAACAGAGAAGGAAAAGGGGAGAAAACCCTAATCTTCTTACCCAATAAATACCCACATACTCAGACAGACATTTAAAATCTGTTTAAAAGAAAGCTGTATTTTCTAATGCACATCTTGATGTAAACCAACCTCATTAATCATTGAATCACCAGTCATTTAAGTTAAACTACTTGATTTTTAACATCTGGTTTGTAGTCACAGCACACAATTACTTGTCTCGCTGCTGAATTTGGGTGTTTGTTCTGCACATCTATGGGTATCCGGCACCACAATCGCAGATACTTCAGCCTGTCTGAGGGATGGTGAGACAATGCATGCTGCATTAGACTGCAGAGGTAAATAACCTGATTTGTAGCTGCATGTAGTTGTTAATTATACAAAGAAAAACTTGGGAACAGTACAATAAAGAGATGAGGTTATTTGTAAATTTCTCATTTTCCGGTTTTAACTCTCAAAATAAATAATACAAATGTCACCATGTTTTCTTGCATGAAAATGACAGTAAGTTAAAAAAAAAGTAAGTTCTGTATCAAAATACATCGTTGTGCAGTCATTTGTAAACAAGACGCATTTTCTTGCCTAAGAGAAAGTCTCTGGAGTCTACAGTTTCTTTCAAATAGTTTTGTCTTCATTAACAAACATTTTGACACCTCCAGATGACTGAATAACATATTGTAATAATGTATTTCAGCAGAATTTCAACACGTCTACTGCAAAAGAGTAGCAAACTCACCCCGGGATTTGACAAGTCCAGTTTATGAAAAAAAACCAACCACAAACCAACTATTTTCACAAAGGTCTGTTTTAGAGTAGCATGGCCTGAAGGCATAATTCCTGAAGATGTAATTTGAATGACCACCTTTGGAGACACAGTCTTCCATGGCATGCCCCAAATTGCCCAGAAGACTGGCATTCCTGCGCCAGGGTGGCAAGGGGACCGGCAGCCCCTGCCACCTGCTGTGATGGGCCATGGAGGCAGCAGAGGAGCTGCATGCCAGGGGACCACCAAGCGTTTCCAACCTCCTCCCAGGTCCAGACACACATCATAAGTCATGTCCTGAATACAACATGAAAGCACTATATGAAGTGCCACTTTTATAACCCTAGGAGTAAGATGTTAGGCTTGAGGGTGTGCTTTTAAGAGTATTTTGAAGGAAACAGAAGGTGGCAGAAGGGCCACAGACAAAAGGTGAATTCCTGTATATCCAGACATGTCCAGGTTTTTAATGCTTGTTTCACTTGTGTGAAATTTTTTCTGCTTTACTTATGGATTAATTTCTAATCCATTCTTCTTCGTATCCTCTTTGCCACCTGAAGAAGAGACCATAAACCACACCACTAATAAATTTAGGGATTCAAACTGTAGCCCTTGGCTGCCACCTAAAGGTTTCATATACTTCTTCAGAGGGATACCATCAGACTACATTCCTGTGTTTGGAATGGAGAAATGCTTGCCTACTATTGTTACAGGCAGCCTCTACAGTCGCTACTGCTGAAAGAAATTAAAAGAGAAAAAAATTTGCTCTGGAAGAAAAAAAAATCTGTTAGTGCTCTTAGTCCAAGAGGACTCCAGAAAGAATGATTTCTTCGCTCTGCATACACTTTGGATTTGAAAGCCAATCTAAAAATTAGGAAAAAAAAAAGTATACATTACCTGCTTTTGGTAAAAGAAGAAAGCCAGAACAAAGAAAGTATAAACGACGGAGCAATGGATGGCTCAAGAGCAAAAGAGGGTGGCATCCCCAGCCACCATTTGGGTGATACAACGGGGGCAGCAGCAGGTTGGGTAGGTCTTATGTTCTCTACAGAGGAAAGATTTCTCTCTCTATGTATTTTTTAGAAATTCGAGCTACTTCAAAATAGCAGAAGCTCAGATGGAGAAGAAAACCCTGGCCACTGACTCCTTTTTACACCAACAAGTAGAATTTTGCCTCACCTCTCAACTTCACTACAACTATATATAATTTCCATCAATTAACTTAAATAATTGTTTTTTATTCACAGTGCCTGTACTAGGTGGGCAACACTGACTTCTTGCACAGACATTTTGAATCTATTATAAAAATTTCAATTTCAAGGAAATATCAATTTTACATAATAAAATCATATGCTGGGGAGCATTTTTCTAATATATCTATGTATCTAGAATTTATAACATTATACAGTGAATGTTATGTTTTGCTCCTTATATAAGTGGATCTCATCAAAACTTTTTGGTAGGCTGCAGAATACAGAGTGAGGCTCTGAATAAGGAGAAAGGGGGCTCTGAAGTGTTTAAGGTCACATAGAATAGATGTAAAATTACCAGAGAAACAACCTACAGTTTGAAATGAAATTGTTCTCAACTTTTTAGTGTTAGGATAATACTAATGCGCATTCTTTTCATCATTTCTGTGATATGTTCAACCTATATGAACACAAAGAGCAAACAAGAACAAAGTAGGAGATATTTCAAGAAGAAAAACTATACTATCATAGGCTCAAAGAATTTCTGGACAACAAAGAACTGTATTTCTGCTAATCAGAAAAAAAAAAAATTATTCAGAGTTAGGCTTAGTAAATCATTTTGCAACCTCTACTTCCCCTCACCTTCCGTTGTTCATTAGTGTGTCACATCAGACGACGATTACTTGCTGGTAAAGTATCACATTAACTAAATTCTAATGGAACAGATTACTAGTTTGGCTCTAATTTAATTATGTAAAACGTGTTCCATTTGAGATAAAATAATAAGGTCTGGCAAATCCTAAGGTAGCTGTGTAGTCTTATTAAGTAGACGCTAACAGCATGACCTTTATCTTGGTCCTCAGTTTATACTGACTCTTTAAATATTGTTGGACAATTCAATTACTCCTAGACTCAGGCTAGAAATATCTGTCCCAAAGTGCTGTCTATTCCTTAGCAATAGACGAATCCCATAGTCCCTCTCATGCCTTATCCTGACTTCAGTAACAGTCAGTACCAGACGCTTCAGCAAAGGTAGAAATCATCTTTAAAGGACCACATCGCTATATGGCTGCAGGGGAAATTTCTCTGCAGCCCCAGACAGTGGTTGGTTCTTGTTCTGAAGCATGAAAACTTACCTTCCTTATGAACTTTTAGCCTGGCTAGTGTAAAGGCACATAAATTTCATATAAATATCTCATCTATTTTTAAATCCTACCAAGTTCTGATCTGGAGCCAATGAATTCCGCAAGTTAATTATACATTATTTTAAAAAGAATCTTAGCTTTATTATAGCATGAAGGAAAAACAGTAAAACCAATAACTACGGCTCTACTGGATCCTGGAATTAGACAAGAGTAGATTTACTGATATGAATAAAAATATTTCAGAAGTAGGGATATCTTTCAGAAGTAGGGATGAACTTGTGTGAGGCGCTGCCCAAACATACATGCTCCTATGCCAAAATGATAGCAATCTAAGGATGAGCAGGATGTGAGAGGTGAGGAGACATATATACACAGACACATATTTGAAACAATTACAAAAATCAGTAAGTGATGGGCGTTTTTTATTATTTCCAACTGTCCCCACCTGCCTCCATTCTTTCTCAATGTCACCGTGAAACAGTTCTTGATTTATTTTAGTTGTCATGTTAGTAATGGGTCTTGAGCAGCAATCTGGTGCGAGAGGGGAGGGGATATGCAGATGAATACCCCACAGAGAGCATCTTGGCTGTAATGTGCACACCACGTTTCAAGACCGAGGCCAACAGCAGCTGAAATCCTATCAGAGAGGCTCGAAACCTTTGATAACTCTGTAAAAACACACGCTCCCTGTCCCTGTTCCCCCACCCCTCCCACTTCCCCCCTCTGCCACACGCACGCAGAGTTTGCCCATGGGATTTTTCCACTCATCCGCCACCGCTCAATGCACCAGACTGAGCAGCTCAGCTGTGGGCAGGAGAAATTATTTGTTCTCATCAATCACCCAGTTACAAACTTCTGCCTTGTAACTGTAAGATACTTTTGAGCCTGATCTATACAGGCTCAAAAACTGTGCTAAAAACCAGCACTAATTTCTGTTAAACAATAGACGTGCTCTTTCTAAACCACAACTTAACTTTCCCTTTCAACCTCTAACTTGATTTCCTCAAGATTTTCTCAGGAGGAACTTTAATCTTTCAGAAGTCCCAAGAAATATTTCCTACTGCTTCTCCACTATATTCTATCTTTTTTCTTTCTACCAGTTCCTAGTAAAACATTACACAGGAAACCTCTGGGAAATACAAGTGAGCTAATGGTGACAGGGGCTTACCTGGGAATTTTCTCTGCAAACTTTCCAACATGTTGTCAGGCCTGCTGTATTTTTATGGAATGTTTCATCTCCTCCTTTGGTAACACAATACTTTACATCCTGGGGACAGAGAAGGAGTGAAATCATCGCGGAAAGAGGATGAGGGAGAGACTGCAGCACTGTTTGAGATGGCTGCTGCAGCAACAATCGTAACCTTGGGACTCCATTGGGGAAGTGAGAGAAGCAGAGAGGGGGAAGATGGGGAAAGCAAGAGGCCTATAAAGTATCTGAGGATCCATCTGAAGTGATTGAGGGGAAAAACAAGCAAGCAAACAAACAGAAAAAAAAAAACACAAAACAACATGAGAAGAAAGAGTAAAAAGATAATTTTAATGTAGGTGAGGAGGGAGGCAGAATGGGAACAATAGTCTTCAATTAAAAAAAAAAAGAGGAAAAACTAAATTCTGAGGAAGAAGAAAATGAAAAAACATGAGGTGTAACACAGTCACTTGATCGGCACCTAAGCGGGCTCTCAGCAGTAAGTGGAGACTACATACCTTTTTCAAGTACCAGAGAGAAAGGTAGGAGGCAGGCAACCAGAACAAAAGGAAATGGGTGGAGGTAAAAGAAAGAAAAACACATGGAGTGCCAGTGCAATGTGGATAGTTTCAGCTTGCAATAATATAAAAAAAAAATCTGATAAAAGTGCATGCCTGTTGCTGAACTTCACTGGGGCTGTTGCTCCTCTATAGAAATAAAAATGCTATTTTTTTAGGTCCCAAACTATCCTTTGAAATTTATATTTTCAGAGTTCAGCAGCCTTAGCGTCAGTGGATCTACACCTACATCTGTCAAGAGGAAACCTGGCCTTCACCCATCCTTTCCCATGGAGCTGGAAAACCATACATCATGGCATCAAAACTGTAATCACTGTTTTGGGGTGGGTCCTTTTCGAATATAAAACTAACCAAACAATACGCTCTTCATTCTCTGTTAGTCAATGAAGGAAAACAGGAAAAGGGCACAAAGATTAGTAACATTGGGTCTGATCTTCAGGCAAAAGTCCCACTGAAATAATGTTATTTCACTAACTTGTCTGGTTTAGTGCCCTTCTCTCTTATTCCTTCCAGAAATCAAGCCACAGTGCCTGTAGACCTGTGATGTAATATCTGGAAAATATTAATAACAGCATTTAGAAGAACCCCAGGTAAACTTTATACTTTAAAGACAGGCCACAGGGAGCTCTTCTGCCTGAAATCAGAAAGGCTGTCATAGCACACCACATGTTTATTTGTCAAAAGGAAGAAAACACTTCTATCTGAAATACCAGTTCCGTCACAAAAAAAAGTGTGGTGGAAGTACTGAAAAATCTTAGTCTAGCAGCGTTCTTTAAAACTTTGCATGTGACAACAATTAAAATGTTCTTCTTTCAGAATAGATCTGTTCAACTCAACATACTGCTGGGGTTTTTTTCAGGAAATACTTCAGAAAGAGATTATTTGAGCACTTCAATAAACAATCCTAAGCTTTGACCACTTGTTACAACACATGTTTTTATGCTTTTGAGCATCTTAGTTGGACTACATTGGTAATTTCTTCTGCTTGCTCGTTTCTAGAAAAATCACCCCACTCCTTTTTAAATGGAAGACAGGGGAACCTTCACCGAGACCTCCCTCAATGTTAATTTACAAATCAGCTGTCTGTACTACAGATGTCCTAGGAAATGAGTGTCTATATAGAGCTCAAAGCCTTGTTTTTGACCTATTAAATCCTAAACAGGCTGATACCTTCCCACCCCAGAAGCCACTGCTGTCTTCATCTCGGACATTGTAAGATGAGATCACAGCCACATGCTGGGACCATTTCAGTTAAGAATCCATCTGAATGGCATTTTTTTTTTTCTCACAATGGTGTGAAATATCTCTGGTTTCTTGTTTCATAACACACCCTTCTTCAGTGGGCTTCTGGCAAGCACTGAAGCACGCAAGATCGAGATCTGGGATTTCTAGAGGACTACATACTCCATTTTTCATATACAAACTTTAGAAATTTATTGGTTATATAAGAAAGGAAGCAAAATGTACTGTTGGGGTTTGAAAGTAATTCTGCACAGGAAAGCAGAAGGGAGGGAATATTGCTGGCACTTAGACTAGAAAAAGCTTCATCTTCTGTTTAAACCGATACAAATAAATGGTGAAGAAGAACAACAGCTGTTAGATACTATATGCACAAATGTCACTAGATTGGGACGTATGGAAAATAGAAGGTGTTATTCCACCTGTCTCTGCATAATATTGACCAAACTGTTAGAGTCAGGAAGGTAAATGGAAAATGATAATGCTTCAGACATTGCCAGATTGTTTGCTGCAGGTCTGCTGAAGCCACTGAGGTTACAAACCCAAGCAAGATTTGTAAGCCCACAAGAAATGTCCCCGAGACAACAGAAGCCTTCATGGAAAACTCTCTTTAGAGTATTGGTTATTTTGGATCATTGTTTTTCCTTAAAATGCACCATTTTCTCTTTATGCCCTGTGCATCAGGAAGTTCAGTAGCGTGGACTTGGTAATTAAGGTAGGCATTAATGAAAAAAATCATGGAAAATACTATTTTGGGGGGTAAATATTCTATTTTGAAAGTTGAGATTATTAGTTTTCACAGTGAGAATTGAGCCTAGCAATGAGAAACAATGTGCGTAGTTTTAATATCTTACATGGAAATGCACCACAACTTTGTCAAAATTAGAAAATTACATTTTCTTAAAAATTTTGTGTATTGCATCAGGCAGTTGGAATTTTATATAGAATTTTACTGGATATAAAAAACAGCATAGGTGGATTGTTCATGGTCCACACTGCTGGGGGAGAGGCCTATGACTCCTAGGCAATCTCTTTCTTGGGAACAGCTGAATTTGAATTTGAATTTTTCCATCATTTTAAATTGATGGGTTATGAAAGATTTGCAAAATACACTGACTTCTTTATAGGAAACAGATGCAGTTTAGATTCAAACGTTGTGCAAAAAAAAAGAACCCAAGCTATAGCAAATGCAATTGGATCTGACAGACAAGCATGTGATCCTTTTATTTAGTTATAGAGCAAAGAAATACCATTTGCATGTCAGTGGGATCAAGTGAAGCTACCAAATCCAGAACTATTACTGTATTCCAGCAAGATTTTAAATTATTAAAATAGGGGAGTTGGGGGAAAGTGCAATTAATTTACGTATACTGAAATGCTTTCTATGGGGATTTTAATTGTGTAAGATGTCAAGATGGTTGGAAATATTCAACCAAAAAAGGAACATGGATTTTGTAAGAAATGTTTTGGTGTTTTTGACCAGCTCTAGTCAACATTCATTGCAGACGCAACATTTTCAAAACTGTTTCTTGACAAGAGAGTCTGTTTGCCAACACTGTGATAGACAATTGCATTTTGTTTTCAATTCAGCAAATATAAGTACTGGAAAGGGGCCACAGTAACAACACTTCAAGAAATTTGGTATACATGTAATATAAGAACAGTGAATTACACACTTTCACCATAAAAATTCATAGAATAACTTAGGTTGGGAAAAGCCCCGTGAGGCCCAACCAGCCCTCTGCTCTAAACAGGTCCAATTAGGCCAGACTGCTCAGGGACTTGTTTAGCTGAGTTTCAAATATCTCCAAGGACCAACCGTGGGCCGAGACTTAAATCCAGTTCCAGTGGTCTTAAACTCCTCATTACAAGTCTCTTACGTGACCTTAGATAATTCAGTTTCTCCATTTGCAAAACTGGAATTATTATTCAAATCTCCTGCATAATGTTATTTGAGATGCAGCTTATATTATTACATTATAAACATTGCCTAAACAATAATGAATTCAAAGATGCTATCACTGCAAAGTAAATATTTTTAAGTCTTTGGATTCCACCATGGGAGAAATTAAGCTAAAGAAAAAGGGAGAAGCTGCATTTTACATAAACCAGAACACTTTGAAGAGTTAAAGTGGCCTCTACTGTTAGAGGTCACAACTATTGGGATCTTCAGCTCTTGGCTTCTTTGTCACAGCTGATACTGGTGACTTTCACTATTCCGGGTGCATAGTTCTCACCCAGTACTGGCATCCTTTTCATTATGTTCTCACTGTTTATATTAATGACTAGTGTGTTCATTTTGGCTACCTTATTCTCAGTTTTTACATGAAAATTATCCACTTTTTTTATTCCATGCTAGACTGTAGGTATTGTCTTTCTGCCCAGAATGCCAAATCCTTGGACGTTGTTCTCATCAGGAGTAGGGCATGTAAGTTTCCTATTTGTATGGTGAACAGTCTATGCTTAGAAATTCACAAGTTAATTCATGCTGTTGAGGATACAGGTGTTTTCTTTACGATGCTTATGATAATTTAAGTTCTGATCTGATAAAGAGATTAGTACAGAATATATCCATATGAAGTATTAGCTGTATTCTTCCTCCTATCAGCACTACTTAGACTACGCAAGCGAAAATCCCAAAGTAGAGATATCTCAGTTTCACTGACTTTTGCTTCTGCTAGGATTTTGTTTTAAAATATTCCCTTATTTTCTTTGTGTCTCATCCTGGACCCTTTTTTTCCCAGACACATTTGAATCAACATGAATTTGCAAAATCATGACCCAGGACTTAGACACTAGAGTCTCAAATAGGAGTAAACTGAATTTAGTTTACCTGTCACTACTGCATCTCATTTCAACAAATAGGACTCAACTGAGCTCTCGCGGGACACGTACCTCACCACTTACATAGTTTGAAATTGCGACCTCCGAAATCACAGAGCTTCTAGGTCAAGAATGCCACAATATTTGAAGTCATATAAATGCTACCCTTTTATGTTACCCCCACTGCATATGGCCTTCTCACATCCCAGATCCCCATTTGGGCCATGGCTGCCAGAGGAATGATGGTCAAATGGGGGATTTTTCCAAGATGAAGCAAAAAGATTATACAGTATTTAAAAACTCCTAAGAGTGGGAGTTTAGAACTGCTCCATTGTTGTCTCTTCCTCAGCAACCTTGAACAAACCCAGTGTGTTCAGCTTCTGACCTTTGACATGCAGATAATAAACCACCCTTATCTCAGCTCCGCGAGGCATAGCACAGGGTCTGAAAACGCTTCAGCAGCCTTTCGTTGGTAAAGACTGTGAAACAGCACTACTATTTACACTGCTTGCATTTGCCTGATCTATTAGCGTTGTACCCCGCAGAGGCAGGCGCCACGTCGAGATGCTATTTTGGGATCCTGCGCGCACTGACATCTGTTCAGTAGTACCAGAAATGAAGGGATGTCGCCGTGATGGCTACGGCTGGCTCTGTGCACAGCCCAGAGGCCCTGAGGCCCATGGCTGGCACACCTTCCCCACGGCAGGGCCCGAAACCTGGTGTGACAGGACAAGGTGCCCAGGTGGGTTTCACTTGCAGGGAAAATGCCATTCACCATCTCCTCTGGAAGCAGAGCCCTCACAGAATCATAGAATTATCTATGTTGGAAGGGACCTTTAAGACCATCGAGTCCAATCGTTAACCTAACACTGCCAAAAACACCACTAAACCATGTCCCTCAGCACCGCATCTACACGTCTTCTAAATACCTCCAGGGATGGTGATTTCACCACTTCCCTGGGCAGCCTGTTCCAATGTTTGACAACCCTTTCAGTGAAGAAATTCCTCCCAATACCCAATCTAAACCTCCCCTGGTGCAACTTGAGCCCATTTCCTCTAGTCCTATCACTTGTTACTTGGGAGAAGAGACTGACCCCCGCCTCCCTACACCCTCCTTTCAGGTAGCTGTAGAGAGCGAGAAGGTCTCCCCTCAGCCTCCTTTCAACCCCAGCTCCCTCAGCTGCTCCTCATTAGGCTTGTTCTCCAGACCCTTCACCAGCTTTGTTACCTTTCTCTGGACCCGCTCCAGCACCTCAACGTCTTTCTTGCAGTGAGGGACCCAAAATGACACAGCACTCGAGGTGAGGCCTCCAGTGACAAGTGCAGGGGGCCAGTCACTTCCCTACTCCTGCTGGCCGCACTGTTCCTG
>JAHREE010000259.1:2587236-2677273 GCA_033628505.1 Tringa tobata | reverse complement strand
GGGGCTGCGGGTCCTGAAGTGCCCGCTCGCCCTCCGCAAGCCACCGAGACCCCCCCCCGGGGGGGGTCACAGACTGGGGATGGACAGTTCTTGGGGATGAAAACAGTCGTTTTTACATCGTCCGTATGGCGTTTGGTGGCAGGGTTTAAAATGGAGAGTTACGGGAGAATAGTCTTCTCTTTACCTTGGGGTAACGTGTATGCTGTCAGTTCCCCAGTAGCTGTGGGACTGGTGGTGGCGGAGGCTCTGGTAAATGTATGTAACACCTCAAATTGTGGAAGGGCTTCCCAAAACCCCCTGGCATCAGTTCTGATGCGTACAGGCTGAGGGGAGTCTCTGCAAATGCACTTTAGGTCGTACAGCAGTTGATCAGAGCTTTCAGGTTAGTCAAGTATTTCATAAAGGGTCTTACTTAACTGGCAGTGGTAAGAAATGCAGATCAAGTTGTCAATCACCTTTCCTTTCTTCTTTTTTTTTTCTTTTTTTTTTTTCCCTTGTGGAATAAATGCATATTCCAAGTTTAAGCCTGGAGTTAATTTAAAATGTTAACATGTAACCTCTAAAAATAAGATTTACAATGGGAACAATGTATTAGTCTTAAGTTCCTTATTGCATATGTGACAAATTCATGCCTAATTCAGTGGGATTTGCCCAGTACTATTAAAAACAATGGAATAATTTGTTAACTTTCATAGGATAATTTATTTTGCTTTTTTGGCTTCATATTTTGAATTCAAAACCAAACTAAATGTCAATAGGAAAAATAAAATATAATATTATTAAATTTCTTATGAAACATGACATCTTGTATTTAGTATCCCAGATTCTTTTTTATGCAGTGTAATTGAGTTGAAAGGCTAATTGAAACTTTATGGAGAGGATAGTTCTGTGCCTGAGTGCAGTGCTGTGCTTGCTCATGAGTGCAGCTCCTGGGTAAACACTAGTGCAAATAATGCATGAGAACAGAGTGGTGTAGGGAAAATTTGTGCATGGGGCTTTTGCTCCAAGGGATGCCTGCTCTCTTTATTGTGCTGGATAGTGAAAATATACGTGGGGGATACGTCATGGGTTACGTGTTTATTGTGACAACAGCTCCCAGATTGGGCAGACTGTAACTCGGATAGACCTTGTTTTTTCCTCTTCATTTGAAACCTCTGCTAATTCATGAAAGCTGAAAGTCACACTGAATTCTTTCCTTCATACATAATCACTTTACAGGCTAGAGCCACAGTTGAAGCAAGAAGAGTGTTTTGTTTTGTTTTTCCCTGAATGAACACAGGAATTTTTTCATTATTATTATTATTGTGTGCTTTTTCTTTTGATTGTGATAGCTCAATCAGCCAGTGCAGCACCACCTGGATTCTTTGAACTTCTGCAGGCTGCTCTGAGGGAGAGTCCGGGCAGCAGCTCCATGTACAGCTATTTGGCAGCACAAGCTTTGTTGAAGCAGCCACTCCTCTTTCCTTCTGCCTTGACAGTGCTGGGCATGGAGAAGAGCATCGTGCTGTTCCCATGCCATCAGCGAGTTCACTTTATTTACATTCAGAGTTGGCAGAACCTGTGTATCTGTTGCACTGAATCTCCAGTTCTACAAGAGACTGAAATGAACATGAAACGTACGCAGGGCTTTGGTTTATTCATTCTTATTGGAGCATTTGTGGCTCTTCTAATTGAAAAATGGAGAGTTTGATGCCACCTGAGGTGTTCGTTCTGCAAACTGCAGTTTGACATGTGAGTTACTGCTTGGGGATAAGTAAAGGTAGAATTTGACCCTGGGTTTGGAGTTACGAGGAACACAAAAGGAAACCTCACAACACTGTAAAGCTCCGAGTCTCAAATTGAAGGTTCTGTAAGCTCAGATAAAAAGGTTAGTGTTGCTGCCTTCTACAAAGGGTGCCTTGTTCAGTAACTCTCGCCAAAGGAAATTTGCAGTTCACTAAGCCAACTAAAACAAATACCTGACATAAGAATGGAGCTAGTTCCATAGTGATTTATACAGATCCCAAATTTATGTTTGAACACTAATACCTGACAAACTCCTGAAGATGTAAAGCAGTGAACTGAATAAAAGCTGGGTTCTACAGCAAGAGCACGTGTATGGGTTGTGTTAATCACTTGTGTAAGTGCTCACTTCAGTGGAGACAGTCAGTTCACTTGCCTTGTTCAGAAACTGAACTGTTGAAACTCTTTAGTTGTTATCTGCTGTATAAGCACATGGAATATGCAGGGCTTAAATACCGAGGAATGACTGATTGGTCCAGGTTAACAGAGGACATTGGTTCAAAACTCAGCGGTGTCTCAAAAACAATTTTTACATATATTAAAATGTGAAAACTAAGGGGTTTGATGCTTACAAAAACATCTAGGTAGTCATTCCTGTATGAAGCTCAAGCAGGGTTTACTTGTAACGTGTAATGGCGTGAAAAATCTTCATCTTTAATTTAAGAGTTGGAGAACTGTCACACGACATTTCTGTTACGTAGTCATGGATGACAAATCTCTTGAGCTTTTAAAAGTTGGTATTGACAGTCTTTTTTAGAGTGTCATTTAGAAAGACCGATTAGGGTTTTTAGGCAAGTACAGGAGATGTGATCATAGCAGGGACAGTTGTTAATTGATCTATCCCAATAGCATGAGTTCTGATGCTAAACATAATTCATTAATGTTGCCTCATCTGGGTCTTTGGTGCTTTGCCAGTCTCGTCACATCAGATTCTTAGATGTGTTCCCTCTAGTTAGAAAGTTTCATAAATCATTACTGTGTCACTTCTCAAAAGAATAGAGAAATGTCATTCAAACCACCCATGGAAGAGATGGTGCAGGTCTGTCCCTGCACACAAAGTCTGAAATAAATGGTACATCATGGTAGCTTTAAACAGCGTTTGTCTGTTGATTTCTCTTCTCTGCTGGCCCATTTCCTTTGCGGCTTAGTGGAAGAAGCTCTATTGTATGGGATACTCAGCACTGAGGCAGTTCTGCTTTTCCTAAGGCTTAAAACAATCCAAGAAGAAGAGAAAACCCATTTTTAATTTCCTGAGTCTGCGTGGGTGATCTGCTCCCTAGGGGTATTGGACCATCTTTGGGAAAGCCATTCTGGGTGTTTGAGAGGGAACGTGGTTGTAGATTGCAGTTCTGAGGAACAGCAAAGGGGAGGTTTGCTTATCTGCACATTGCCCAAGGAGTGTATTATGCCAATGGTATGCATAAATTTGCTTTGCAAATTATACACTTATCATCTGTTGCAATTTCACGTCTCTTCAGGGGTTTTATATGGTAGGGGTTTTTTATTTTTTGGTTTTTGCAAGTTGAATGATACTGATGGTTGCATGTATAGTATTTACAATATTTCCATGCTACAGGTGTTTGAGATGTGGTGAGACTGGGAAAAGGAGACAGGCAGTTCACCAACTAGAAGAGCATTCCTGGTGCTCTGTGTATGTCATTTAGGAAGGACATGCTGTTGCTGAAGAAAGTAGTGAAGGCAGCCTGAAATACTCTGTATACCCTGTTTCAGAAAGTCAGATTCATCGTCATTATTTTTGGGAGTAAGTCCTTAGAACTAGGGATTCCCTTCTTTAGAATAGGCCTGACATAAGAACCATTAGCCTTATTGTACAAACAAAAGCTACACTACACACACAAATTATTTTATGTATCACCAATGTACATTTTAAAAACTGTGTATGGCAAAACCATACTGTTTTGGTATCGGGATAGGTGTATCTTAGGCAGTGATTGGGATTGAATGAGTTCTGTCAGGGTAAGAAGGGCAAGCAGAATGGCTTTGTGTTTCAAGCTTAAAATGATACTAAAATAATCTATTTTCAAGAATGTGAACTATCCTGTGCTTTCACTGTACTGGTAGTGCAGACATCTTGGTATAAATCTCGCTTCTCAAGTTGAATGTACTGAAATCAAAATTCTGGAGAAGAATATCAATTCCTTTGTGTTAATAAACTTTTTGTGATTTTTTTTTTTTTAACCAAATTCTTATGGCCTCAGTGTTTCCCTTTCTTCTTATGTCCTCCTTCCAGCAAAATCTGTCTTCAAAGCTCTTATATATGTCCCTTACTAATTGCTGACTTCTGTCTAACCAGTGGAAAGATGTAATACTTCTTTCTGATCTGCTTAAATAGACATAATTTATGATGGACGAAGTAGGATATGGTCTGTTATTCTTTTCTAAGCACTTGAACTTTATTAAAAGATAATTTTTTTTCCTTTGACAGTTTACATAAATGGACTTGGGCTATTTGGTTTAGCTTTTGGGAAGGAAGTAGGGCTCTAATGAATTAGTTCACTGTCCACTGTAATGGAACCTTTCTTCAAGAAGAAAAGCAAGCTTCTTGCCAGCCATTCAGGATTCCCCCTTGTTCTGGTGGCAGAACAAGAATAACCCCTTGAGCAAAATGTAAGTGTTTCAGGATGATCGGAATTTACAGCATTAGAAAGCTGCCAAAAAAGCAACTTCTAGCTGAGGCTATATTTGCCTGAATTGAAAAGTTTGCAAAGCTCATAATTGACTTTTTTCTTCATATGTTTCTCTGCTTCCCATGACTTCATTGTCATATGCCTGTGGTGACTTCTTCCTGCGATTACCCATGGTGACAGTAATGAGTCTGAAGTATTCGTAATTATCAGAAGATACTGAGACAGAGTTTTTAACTACAGTTATGGGAGGAGGAAAATTCTGTGGAGTGATGTTCCTCAAAGCTTGATTGTCATTTTTTTTCAGGTCCCTTCTTTACCTGCTGACTTGGGAGTTAAGTTGTTAGCGGCAGTATTTCATTGGGTTCAAATCTTGACAACTTAAGTATTTTTGGTATCTTAGTGTTGTTGTAGCTGTGTTATGAAGACAGCTGCTTGATGTATGGCGGCATCACAAAAGTCATCCAAGTCTGATTAAACCAGTAACTGCCCTTTCCAAAATAAATTCTATTCCTTCTCGGTGTTCAAGGGAATTAGGTTAAGTGAATTCCACTTGTTCTTCTGCATTTAAGAGTATGATTTATTCCTATTTCATCTCTGCAGGATGACAGGGGTTAGTAGTGTGCTGAGGACAGCTTGCTTCTCTCAAATGGGAGCTTCCTGCTGGAAAGCTGAACCGAGATCCCTTGTACAAACAGGACTCCCAGGAAAAAAGAAAACTTGAGACAACCTACACTCTGGCACAAATAGCGCAAAGTTACCTAAATAAAACTAATGACATCAGCAAGCATGCTCTTCCAATCTAAGCAAAACTGTTGGATTGCATTTAGCTGTAAAAAATGTGGTGGCATTGCTTCAGAGCATTAAATATAAACCACTACCTGTTTAAAATCTGGACTTTGCGTGTTTGAAGGGTGTCCCTTACAGAGCGCTGGAACTGCACCTGCAGACCATGCACATGTGTGAATACTTCCTCGCAGAAGCACAAGCAGAAGCTTGATTCAAACAGTGTATGTGCACCAGTGGTTATAGTTAGTATGCGAGTCTGCATATTTTATAGCCTACAGTCATGTTTTGTGTAATCTTCGCCCCCAAATTTGAAAAAACCAACAGGCCTATATAAACTTAAAATGAAGGTTGACCGATGTCTGTTCCTAGACAGGTGTGGTTGGGTTTGGGGTGGTTGTTTGGTTTTTTTTTTTGAATGCTTGTGAAAAATGCATGTATCATATTTGAGAAACTAATTTCTCAGTATTGTCTTAGGAGATCTTTGTGTTCTTCCATTTTTTCTCTATACAGAAAAGCACTGTAGTTTAGCTCACCTTTGCAGGACTCGTAGTTCAGCTGCTAATCATCAGATGGGATCATCAGAGTCTTTTTGTGCTGCTATCACACAGTTAACTAATATGACATCTGTTTCTGCATTCAAAGTATATAAAAGTGACAAAAGTAATTAAGAAGAAACTCCCAGAATTTTTTACCACGTTCCATTTGTCTCAGGGCCAATAACCATGTTTGAAGATTGAAAACCCTATTGAAAAGCAAATTAGTGAAATAATAAATACCAAACACTTTGTATTCCAGAAGGCAATAACATTTTTAAAATAGCCCCGCTGAATAAAGTGCTCCTCCCAAACTTGTGCATGAAATACTACAAGTCCTTAAAGAGTGGTGGTTATCCTCTCTTGAGATTTTTCTCATTGTAAATGTAAACTGTTATACATTGAACGTTTTGTTTTAATTCTGACTTGTTTTCCTAATATACACATATGTACAGGTTTTTGTTTGGGGCTTTTGGTTTGTTTCAGGAAAAGCTTGTGTAAAAGCACAATTCGGTTATCATTTAGTGTTCAGAATTGAGGGATTGGTTCCATTAGGTTTTGAGCTTTGAGAATTACGGTCTGAAATGCAGAGTGGGTTTGTTCCAACTCACAGCATATGCAGAGAGAAGTGAATTGAGCTGTTTGCATTGCTATGGTCTAAGAACTTGTGAATTGGGTGGTCTATGGTGATGCTCCTTGGGAAGAAATAGCTTTGAGCTATTCCCATCCTCTCCACTGCTTCTGGGTTTGTGAATGAAAGTGCAGCTTCATTCAAGAATTTGGAGAAGACTAGATAGGCGATAGAAAGGTTGATTAGGGAGGCAGTTGGGGCTTGAGGGCCAGGTTTGAGGAGGTGGAGCTATAGGAGATGGTGGGAGATACAGCTTGGACTTTATTCAAAGTTGAACATCTTAAGGAGGCAAAAAATATGACCTCATATTTGGGTAAAGACTTTATAGTATACAACAACCATTGTAGGTTGTTGATGTGCTACTGCTTCCTAATACATGAGAAGTTAAATTAGCAATGAAATATGGCAGTAGCTGTGCCAGGCTTTGCTCGAGCAGCATGACTGGATCCAAGCTGGCCATCTCCGAGGGAGATTCTAGCAGCTGGAAATAAGTAGAGTCTAACAATTCCCATGCCCATGTTCCCTCCTAGGAAACAGGGGAATTAAGACAGCTCGGAGCATCCTGAAGTTCTCTTTAAATCAGAGGATTTAATAAAAAAAGATTTAAGCTCTCTGGTTCCATATGCTTTGCATTTTTATTGGTGCCAAGCTGTGCAAACAGGATGGTCAAACCTGTACCATAAAAGCAAATGGCTGTGGGAAATGAGTCTATTCTAATGATATAATCAGAGTAAATTGTCCTGTATGTTTTTATTTGGGAAGGACAGAATAGGTTGGTTTCAGAAACTAAATAGTCTTTGACTCATTGTTTGCAGGCGTGTATTGTATCAACAAAATTTAACCATCTCCCGTGAAAGCAGGAAGTTTCATAGAAAGGAGAGGCTGCAAGTGAATTTGGCCAAGGAACAAAAATTGCATGTTGTGAAAAATTTCAAGGTTACATTGCTTGTTTTCATTCTGTGTTGCAGCTTGGGAACAAAGTCAGTCTGGAGCAGTCAATAGCTCTGTCTCCCACAGTCAAGGTCATGTTTGAGGCTATGGTTTGAATGTTGTGTTTGTGAGTCCAAACTGCTATACCAGTAGCTATTTTGGGTAGTACCTTTTCCAAAATGCTGCTATATGCATCTTTCTGACAAAATTTTAAAATCCTCTTAATTCATAAATATACATTAAAATCTGGAGTTTGTATGCACCCGTGTGAGGTTTCTGTTCTCCCAAGCTTTCCTCCTGAATGATGTGCAATATTCATACAAGTAATGGAACTTTTCAGAGAGAAGAGGCTAAGAAAGACACGTGTAGGCTCAGGGGGGTGTCAGGAGTATCTTCTTGAGGCCTGGGATCTATATCATTCCCTAATTATGGAAGTGTCTGAAGTGTCCATACACTGCTTGGGCACTCCATCTCCATGTGCCATTACACAGTAGGCTTCTCATACATTTGCTGTCCTCCAGCATCAGCTACGACTGTCCTTTTCTGCCAAGGCTTTCCTACTGCTGTGTTGACAGAGGTCTCCCCCCTTTTCCTCCTTGCCCTTCACCTTTTCCTCCTTCAGCTGATACCCAGCATCAGTTCTCTCAAGTGTCTTCACTCATAGCTCACACAATGTGCAAAGAAGGAGGATCTTGGTTATTTTGTGGCATAGTTTGCCAAGGCACAAAGTCTCACACAATGAGGCAGGCTGCTGCATTACTTTGCATTTTGATGGCTTTTCAAATCATTTGTGTAGCTCTCACTAATGCCCCGTGTGTTCATAGGGTACTGTGTTCATATGGTAATGCAGGTTAATTGGGAAACCCCAAAACTATTAGGGGGGTATTGGCAGAGTTAGGAATGGGAGCCCATATCAGTCATCAGGACTTGTTCACTAGTGATGCTTTTCACTGTATTTATCCGGACGTGCACGTGTACTTCTTATTTATGTCTCATTTATAGCTCTAATCTCTGTAACCACATCATGGTTTCTGTCTTCCAGTATACTCCATTTTTCTTTTTAGGAACATGGTAACACTTGATTATTATTTTTTTAAGAACTGGTAGAAAAAGAAAGTCAAGGGTATTTTTTGGCTTGGAGTTTTTCTTGTTTCTTTTTTTGCTTGCTTGTTTTAATGGAAAGGTGTTTTTATCCACTTGCCAAGTATTTTTCCAGGGCTCAGGATTATAACAGTGCCACTCATGTTTTGCACCTTTCTTTTACACATCTTCTTTTTCTTAGCAAACACATGATGCCAAGTTTTAGTTTACTGATGCTTCCATTGCATAAGATATTTTCAAATCTGTGTGCAGCTTAGCTCCTGTCTGAATAGTGAAACTCAAGTGGACAACCATTACTAGAGAAGTGAACCCAATTAACAAATTCATGTAGTAGAAAAAAGGGAGAGGGAAGAGCAGTTGTCTGGTAGTTTTGCTCAGGTAATCTTAGGAATTTGCTATGAAGCATCATAGATGTACAGTATTCAAGTTGAAATCTCATTTTCTGGCCAAGTGTGAAAACCTCTTAAAGCTGATTTTACGCCGGACCTTGGAACCTTCTGGGAAGAACTGGTGGTCACAAAGAGTGTTTTTAAAGCATGGCCTTGCACACAAAGGGTAAAGGAAATTACTGCTTGTGTGGAAAAAAAGGGGGAAAAAACCCTAATGCCAGGTTTAGGGTTTAGGATTGGCAGTTAAAGCACAGGCACTCATTTTTTCCTTGTAATCTGAGCAAGTAAGTGTCAGACACAATAATCATGGGGAAAAAAATCCCCCTTATGTAGCATTTTTACAATGCTTTTCATTGTATCTGCACGTTCAGCCGAAGTGAACTGGGAAGCTGTGTGTTAGCTGGGAGAGTCACTGGCTGTCCCCTCTGCAGGAGTCACGTTGCTTAGCTGCTTAGCTCCTGAAGACAGCAAGGTGAAAACTGCATAAAAGCTGCAGCTTTCCTCAGAAGTGATGCTACACACAAGTTCCTGAAGGCCACGTTATCAGTGGAGAGGGGCAGCCTGGCTGGTTGCTGCCCTAGAACAAGATTGGATGGAGAATTTAAGGAAAAAACCTCCGTAGAGGCTAGGGAATTTTGGATCTTCTTGCCTTAACTAGCATTCAACAGTTTGAGGACCATGATCAGGGTGTGTAAGCTGCTAGTTATATTTTGGCTTTCTCTTTTAAGAAAGCAAATGGTACATCCTCCAAGAACAGCACAAACGTGTACCAACAGTGAAGTTGATATAAATCCGAATTCTTGGCTGTACTTGAACAAAGTGCTGTCTGTTTGAAAAACTGCTTAACATCCCCTCTCAAACGCCAGTATGCGTTATTGTTCTTCCATCACTGAGATAAATACCCTGATCACGATAAAGTTCTTTTCATAATAGGGAGGCAGGATATGATTATAACTTAAATGATATTTGCCTTGCCTTGATCCCTCTTGTTGTGGAGAGTTTAGGCTTGCCACACCTGGGATCCCCGTAAGTAGCTGCAGTTGTTGGAACACGGTTGTATTTTGTGGAGGAGGCTGGAAAAGTGCAGTTTAACCTGCTGTGCTCACTTTTTATTATATGCATATGCCTGTGCAGTTCCCAGCACAAAATTTGGCCCTTGTTGAAAATACCTTTTGGCATACATCAGTTATAACTGAGCCAGTAGAAACTTGCCCTTAGCTTTGGCTGAACAGTAACTGAGTCTTGTCTGGACTCTTTTTTTGGTGAAGTGGCAGGAAAAATCTCTGTTCTTTTTTGAGCCAACTCATAAAAAAAATTTTTTCTTGCTTTAACATATGATTTTTAAAAGAAACACAAAAGTTTATACTAAATCAGTTACACTTTTAGAGTAGGCTTATAAGTAAATAATAAATATTTGGTGAATGAAAGCATGTCCATAAATGTTACTGCTATAAGGGACTATGTACTTGGGACCCACCGTAGTGATGTAGCCAGAACGTGTCTCGGGCATTAATAAACCTTTTTCAAGTTTCTCTTTATTCCAAAAAAATCAATTTTTTGAGCCAATGGTACCAAGCTTATCAATTGCCAATCCATGACTTCATGATGTGAAAATGGAGCTCTTGAGACTGGAGAGTTATCAGCAAAGAGATTTGCCTCCAGCAATACTGTATATCTCATTTGTTAAAACATTGCATCTGCCATGATCACATTGAAAACCCAAACTGGATTTTAAGATCTTCTGCCTTAGCATTTTAGAAAGAAATCCCCCTTTCCCACACAATGTTTTACAGGGTAGGCTGTATTAAGAAACTAAATCAAGCTTCAATAGATTCAATAAACTAACCATACAGAATAAAAAAAAAAGGACAATTATTTTTCAGTCAGTTTTCCAGTGCATCATAAGAACATACTATTTTTTTTTAGCAAGTGCACATTACAATAAGTTGTTAGTATTTTGTTGCATGGTCAATGGCATTTAATTTATGGAAATGTTTGTTATGCAGATTGGATTCTACATTTTACAAACGGAGACTCAGACATTACTGCAGGAAATTAATTAGGCCAAACCCATTTATTTTACTTTGGTTTACTGATTACAGTGACCAGAAATTAATTTGACTTACTCCTTATCTGTATAACTAGAAGCACAGGTCTCTAATTTCTTCCTCTCAACTATTTATTCTTATCAGCACAGCTCTGTCTCTTATGGTGGATGTTAACTTGATTGGTAACTTCAAAGTTCAGGTCATCTCCTCCCCGTTTTGCCCCATGGTAGTCTTTAGCCACTATTATGCTGCAGATCAGCAATTCATATCTTTCCTTGTCCTTCCACACTTTTACTGAATCCATCACTTTACTCTCTTTTTCTTGTAAAGACTTTCATCTCTGTAGCTTTTGGTATCCAGTTGAAGATGGGAGTGATGTTTCTGTGCCAAGAACAATTACATTCCTTTTATTTTTACTCCTTCAACAACTTTTCATTCCATGTCTTTGCGCTTTACCAGTACGGTCTAGAAAGGGATCTGTGGCAAGCTCTACAATCCTGTGCGTGTTGGAACCTACCTGGAATCCTCATCCTCCTTCTTCTCTCCTGTGGTTTGCAGTAACTTTTCCTATGGCCTCCAGGTCTGCTCTTTCAGACTGCAGAACATAAAGTGCTGTTGCTGCCTTCTTATAAATGCAAAGAAGTTTTATCGTGTCAGTGGCGAATGGGCTTGCTCTCCTTTCACATCCAAGTCAAACTTGCTGTGTTTGTCTTTATAAGAAACAAACAAAAAACTTTTGGATTTTGTCTTGTTCTTTTCACTCCCCTTAGTGACTCCTTTATTTATCCCTGCCCACCTCTCCCACCCTTTAATCAGTTTTCCGGGTGTTCCTGGGCTGCTTTTCAGGATATTGTTTATNCCACCCTTTAATCAGTTTTCCGGGTGTTCCTGGGCTGCTTTTCAGGATATTGTTTATGTGGTATCTGTAGGAATTTCTCTCCCTTTCATATACATTTCTTTTCTCACATTGCCCGCATGGTAAAAGTTATCAACAGCCATTTGTATGAAATAGAATATAGGGCTGACCTTTGAAATTAATGAAATTGCCAATAACCTGTACATTATCAATGTAATGCTGCAGTTGTGCTGTACTAGACTTTTCTATCTTGTTAATACTGATGATGGTATATATAACGATACTGATAACTTGCAAGCTGTGATTAGTTCTTGGATGATGAGTTATTCAAAGTGACCTATTGAGGAATAGCTGTTCATGTAATACGGGATCTCATCTTTGAATCCATACTGAAATCAGTTAAAGATAAAAAAGATATTTTAGTAAATGTTTTCCTAACGCAGCTTTTCACCGTGAGAAGTTGCTCTCTTTACTCTAAAAAAAGAGATGGTTTGGATTATTGCAGATTGGAAAGAAATAATCCAAAAGACAGTACATGTAGCCAAAACTTTGGATGAAAACCAAACCTTTCTTCAAACTGTTTTGATGTGATGGTATGCACGTTATCACTACGGGCCAATTAACAGATGTAGCCTTTCCAGAATACAGGAATTGATTTTCTTTTGCTTCCAGTATATTTTATAATGTGCCATGCTGAATATGCCACAAAGCAGTGCTGTTAAACAGCGCTGCTGCTGTGCTGTTCCGTGAAGAGTCATATTATGTGCCTTCCCCATGACTCTTGGCAAGTGACTTCTGTCTCGTGTAGAGGCAACTGGTCCACAAGAGGCTTGTGCTGAACGTGCCGAAAGGATACGCTAATGCTGACATTCAGCTGGAGCTGACCGAGTTCCTTGAAAAGGCTATCTCTTCTTCTCAATTCCGACTGCCAAAGTTTCATAGCAAAGAGTAGTAACTCAAGCAATGACCCATAAAACAAAGGCGGGAAAAGGGAACAAAGGACTTTGCTGACAGACCTGTTAGTAGGCACAGTTTGGGCAGTTGTTAGTACAGGATGATGTGTCTTCAATCTGTGACACACGTAATGTTGGGTAAATTTGTATTTGCTTCTGGAAAAACAACAACAAAAAAAAAGGCTGCCTCTTCTGGGAAACTATTCATTCCAGAAAATGCAGAGGGGAAATATTTATAGAAAGTGAGAAAATATCTTGGGTTCCTTGAAGAGTGAATAACTCAGTCAAGTGTAAATGACTTTGAAGGAAAAAAGTCTATGAAAAGATAAGCTACCTGGTAAATTTTTTCTCTTAGGCAGTAAATCAGCAAGGTACATGCCAAAGATAAACTTTCACTTCGAAATTATTCTAAGTCAGGATCTTAAAAATTTGGCCTCGAGAATGGAGTTTATTCAATCTGTACATATAGTTCTAGACTGTAGATAAAAAAAAAAGGCTGCAAGTATTCCCTCACTGGGATGCCTTTGTTCTGTTTTACTTCTATTTGGATACGTTGTCATCACTTTTAATCTGGTGAAGTAATTTTTGAAATCTTGGTTTAAAATTAGGTATTTTACAATTCCCACATATCTTCATAAATCATGACTGTTTGGTTTTATATTTCATTGCAGCGGAAAACAGATGTGCCACTTCAAATGCAGCAACATGCACAAAGTGTCTTGCTTTGGGTCCAGAGTGTGGATGGTGTGCTCAAGAGGTATGGCATTTTACTTATTTACTTTTGACTTTATATTTTAGCTGCTTCTGATCTTTATAAAGATAAAAGACTTTTAAACTGTGAAAATTATAGTGAGAAATGGCAAGAAAGTCTTTAATGACCTCCGGAGACAGAACCTGAGAAATCATGTGAAATATATTTTGTTTCCAAAGGAGAAAATACAACCTTTTATTTGGAAAATTGCAGTAATTTTAAATAAAGTGAGAACTTTTTAATGCGTTCCATCTGCTTTGTAGACAGCTTTGGCAGACTTACAGTAACTTTGAGAGTTCAACAATTTTTGGCTTCAAAAGCAAAATTACTTATCAGTAATTTATATTAAATCCTCATTATATATCAGAGCATGTCTATACACATGCTGATTGCATTTAGCAAAAGGTTTTACTAACAGTGGAGTTAACTTCAACTTCACCATTTATGATGAGCCTGTCATTAATGGAAAAAGTGATACTTTTCTTATTTTTACACTTGAAACTATCAATTCTGATACTTATCACAGAAGATAGATCTTAGGTAGCAAGAATTATTCTGAAATTGTTATTGCTTTGTGAACTGTAAGAATATGGTAATTTCTGGTTTTGTTTGGCAGAAAAAAAGCCCAGTTGATGACATGATTTCAAGTAAGGCTGGACCTTTTTAAGCACTTCAGAGGACCAAGGTTTTTAAGAATAACCCTTGCAATTACAAACTTATATGCTCTTGAAGGTCACATGAAATTATCTATAGTAGCTTTCATTAGCAGAGAAGGCAGATAAATTCCTAGGGTGTGCCTGGAAGAGATAAGGAGTATAAGGCACTGGTGTAACTTTATCCAAGATACTGTGTCTTGGAATGATTAACTTAATCTGAAAAAAGTATAAGAAAAAGTAATGCAGCAGAGGCATGGAGGGCTTGTTTTCCAAAGGAGCGTTAGGGTGTGTGTAGACGGCACAATGGATTACAATGTGGAAGTGGTCCATTATTGTGACCTGATGTCGTCACAATTGAAAGCTCCTTCTAACAAGGCGCTCAGATTTGACCAGATTTCACTTCTACCCTGATTCTCTTGCGTCACTGCTCACGTCAGTCCTCAGAGCTGTTGATGGAAGCCTGGGGTTTGTCAAACCCCCTTAGCCCATGTTTACCTAAGCACCCATCCATGGTTGTAGAATGGCAAACCCATATTAATTCAGATAGACATTTCCCTGAATAAAGTTACAGGAGCAGTTTTCAGCTTAGCATGCCTGCTTCGTCTAAACAATGTTTTTAATGAGAAACTCATCCCACCACTTGAGATGCTTTGACTTCATACCCACACACAGCAAATTCAGAAAATACTACATATCTGTCAGTCATTAGCAATAACAATGAGAGTAGCAAAGATCTCTACACATTTAAAAATCTACCTTTTTGAAATGTATATACATCAAAAAGGGTATATAAATAGCAGTAACATTAAAAAGCTGTCTCTGTTGTCTACACTAAAGAAGGTTATGGAAAAAATATATCAGAGGTAGACTACAAAAATGCGTTGGAAGTCAGAAGACAAGGTACATGACTGTTGAAGCTTATTCTTCAGGGACTTTCTCTGGCCTTTTCAGGGTCTGGAAGACTATTTGGTCATACACAGTTGGCTGCATGCACTTTTTGATTGTTTATTTTCCTCATCTGCCTCTGAAATATCAGAGACTGTCCATTGTTTGGTCCCCAGCTGTGGCTGGGATGGACCAGTGCTTTGAAAGAGTACAAAGATTCTTGTCTTTTTTTTTCCTTGCATGATCAGGATCATGTTAATCATCAGATCTGTGGTCAGGAAGGAATTTTGCATTGGATCGTGTTGGCGCAATTTTGGCAACTTTGCCCTTTCACTGCAACAAAGGATGCGCTGCTTCTGAGATCATCCAGCTACTAATAACTTTTCTGTCATTACAGGGGCTTTTTTATGTTGGTGGCATCTTAAACTGTCCAGTCTTGTACTACATAGCGTCCTCTTTCTGTGGTTAAATGATGTAGTCCAGCTGGGCTTTGGATTTGGTGTAGGGTATTGGGTAAAACTTAAACATCTGTGATAGACAAATTCAGGTTAGATAAATCTAACACTGACTTCTGCTGCTATTTTTAAATATTAACCTGAGTAACATTAATAGTGGATTCCTCAGAAAACTAACCTGTTTTGATGCAGTGTGAATGATACTTTCTTGGTTTAACTAACTCATAGCATAGCACAGAACTTTTTTTGGTGACTTAGTGACAGTACGTGGTTTCCTTTTTCTCCGAAGTCAGCTTGTTCTGATTGTGCAAGATCCTCCTCCTCATACAAAAGTGTTGTGCTTTATAGAAAAAAGTCATTGTGGCTATTAGATTTAACTTCTAATTTAAATATTTTGTCATTGCCCTTATTAAAAACATATGGCTTCCATTAACTCGTTCTACAATTTACAGTAGCATATTTTATTGTTTCCAAGACTATTATTTTGTTTTTTTCTTTCCTTTGAAGATATTACAGTTGTTTTTTTCAGCTCAGATTGTTTTGTACTTTTTGTCTCTTATAAAACAGGATTTCATGGCTGATGCAACACAGAAAGGACGCTGTGACACTGTTTTCAACTTAATGAAAAGAGGCTGCCAATCAGATTTTGTGGAAAATCCCTCAGTTCATGTCACAATACCCAGTGACCATGAAACAAATACACAAGTGACACCAGGAAAAGTTTCAGTCCAACTGCGTCCAGGTTGGGTTATCTCTAATACATGGATATTATAGTAAATTTAAATTAAATACAGTACTACTAAGTACAGATATTTTGTGAAGAAGCCACTGGAATAATTATTTTGAAGAATTATGCTGTAACAATGTATTATAGGACTATGATGATGTTGCTAAATATTCAAGTATGGTTTTCAGCAAAAAGTGTTTCTGTCAAACACATCTGAAGGTCAGAATAATGCAAGTAATAAGTGGAAAAGGGATTTTAGTTAGTCTTTTCTGTTTTCTGTTGTGGTTTCTTGATTCTTTTTCTTTAGCCACTTATGCAAAAAGTTTTCCTTTACATACGTATAAACTGTATTCCTTACTGAAAGTAAATTGGGCTAGAATTCCTAAATTCATCATTTGATAAGCTTCTTGATTGTTTGGTTACTTTTAAGTGCATTGACGAGACAACTATGAAGACACCAAAGCCAATATATAAGAAAGGACTGGGTTCCTCAATGAGACTTAGCTATTCACTGCCTAACATTTCATTTGTAAACTATGAGACACTTGGCCCTAATAAAATCTACAAGTCCTTTTATGGTTTAATGCATCTTTTTTCCAGCAAATAGTGAAGATAAGTTTTGAGTTCCATATGCTTTGTGGAAGTTCTTGCATCAGGGAGGCAGAAGAATGAAATTCTGAGGGCTCCAGAAGAATAACTTTTGATATGTAGACATCCTGCCAGACTTTTATTCCCCAGGAAAATACACAGATATACAGCTATAGTTGTGCCTCCAAACAGAAATTTGATATAGTATAATCGTGCAGACAAAGATGGTTTTTATTTTGAAACTGGGGTTTTTGTCATTGTTTACATATACCCAACTGTCAGGATTTATGTTGGAAAAAGTAAAAGCTGCACTGAGCAGCTCGCAGTACGCAAACCAGAGACCTGCAAGGGTCATTTACAAAAAGTAATTCGATTTACACTGACAAAGAGGAAACACATAAGGTTACAGCCCACTGAAATTCTGTTTTCTTCATGCGAGACCTGATACAGACAAATCCTGACATTTTCAGGTGGATTATGTTCAAAGGCCACTGGAAAAAAATACTATGCATGTTTCACTTTTCTGCATCAGATCTTTGTTACAAAAGCTGTTAATTATGCTATCTAGCAAAATGCAAGTTATGCATTACTATACCTATGCTGCCCATACTCCAGTCACTTCACTCTTTTTTCTGGCTTTACAGAATATTAGACAAGCAAAAATGTAGGGACTATTTTTATTTTTTATTTTTAGTGGTTTCCAAAGCATGAACATTTTTATTACATAAGAGAACGTGTTGAGGTTCTGCAGGAGAGACAGGCATTTGTCATCCTGAAATAAAAGATGAGTTCTGTTTTGTATACAGAAAAAAGTGGATTTTTTAACATTAAAACCTGGGGGGGGGTGTGTGTTATATTTTAAGCCTACTGAGTTTTCTCATCAAATCTTTGCAAGTGGATTACTATAAATTTGAAGCATAACTTATGTGTTTTTCAGGCTGTGCTGTCTTTATGGTACACATACATTTTTACACTCATATGACAAACTACTTGTAGGATACACTATGCTGTTAGTTTCAGAGTGCAGTTAGTTAGAAGAAACTTAACTGAAAGTTGAAATTAATGAACAGAAAATTGATTCTCTTAATTGATTTTGTCCTCGAACCAGGACACACTTACATACTTAGAAGTGTCAACCTTGAAGTGACTGACCACAATTTGTATGCAGATCTATGTCCTTTGTGAGTCATAACCGCTTTTTGATATAATGCCAAAGGGATTGCATAACCAGGAATTTAAAAGTAAATGGGGAGAGGTCAGATTTTTACAATCAATTTCACAGTGCTTTTCCAAGAAAATAAAAAGTAAGATATTTTATAAAGAGCCCTTTTATGGCTTATTTTTGAACGATGCTTCAAGGTTTCCCTTACTCTTGGGAGGTTTTCTTGTTTGTTTGTTTTTCTGTTTGGTGACACAAACAACTTTGTGCTGAGGTTGCTGCAAAAATAAATGTATTTTTAAGAGTGTCCGTTCAAAAATAGTAAATAAACTTATTTGTTTTCTTTGAATCAGGAAGTGAAGCAAACTTTATGTTAAAAGTTCATCCTCTAGAGAAATACCCTGTGGATCTTTATTATTTAGTTGATGTCTCGGCCTCTATGCACAACAATATAGAAAAGCTGAACTCCGTTGGATTTGCTTTATCTAAAAAGATGGCAAATATTTCTCTTGATTTTCGACTTGGATTTGGATCCTATGTGGATAAAACTGTGTCACCCTATATCAGCATTCATCCAGGTAGAATCCATAACCAATGCAGGTATGTAGTCTTTGTATATTTACTGTACCACTGAGAAATTACTTAGTTACACAAATATGCATTATACATATTTATTTTTCAACCTCTTCAGAATCTGTCTTTGTTTCACTGTACCTTGGTTCACTAGAAAAGTTCCTGAGAAAATGCTGAAAATTATTATACAATGATTACTTCTGAAATACCTGGAAAAAATGTGCTGTATTTTCTTTAGTATGCAACATGCTGCTTTGGCATATTTGACTATGTTTTGCATTTAATTTTTATGGTCAGTTGTTGTGTTCTTAGTTATTTTGACTATATGTTGCCTCATCACAAAGTTTTGTACTTTCTGACCTAGGACTTCTTTTCTGGTTTCTGGTTGTGTACTCTTTTCCTAAAACCAATTTCGTCAATGTGATGCAGTTTCTTTCAGCTCATTTAATGAATAAAAGCAATCCTCTGATCTAATTCCAGTTGTAATATGAAGGAACTCCCATTTTAAATAAGAAAGGTGTTCTGGCTTGCATTTCTTTTTTCATGCCATGTCTTTTATACCTTGCATTCAACACTTACATAAAGTAAGGGATCACTTCCAAGATCCTCTGGAGAACAAGATTATTCACAACAAATTCCAATCTGTATAAACCATGATAGTTAGAAAAGTTAATATTAACTGTTTATATCTTCTTGGTCATTATTATCTTTCCTGGGAAGACATGATCTAAAGTTCCGTGAAGTCCATAATTATCTGTTTTGATTTCAGTGATTTTTGAATTGGGCACTAGTGGTGGAATTCATTAGATAGAGATAAATGTCTGTGAATAAAACAGTCGTCTAGACTTGTCTATATAGTGAGTGGAGATCAAATAGCACTCGATTCATTGTGCCTAAAAGTAGACATCTGCAGAGGTATTAAAGTGGCAGTTTCTCTTCATTGAATGTAGATTGAGTTGGGGGCGGGCAGGTTATAGTCTGGATGCCTAAACTGTATGCAACAGAAGTGAGTTGAATCCTGCTCAGCATCTCTGAATCAGAGGAGCACTTCAGTTTGTGCCATAAATTCCACTGCCATAAATTAGTTGCAAAGCAATGAGCTGTATAAATGCCATGGCATTAGCTTACTTATACTTTCTCCCTTATACATAATTTCAAAAAGTATCATTTACAACTAAGATGTTACTGAAAATGAGGTTTCCCATCCCTTTAATGAGATACCTGTCACTAATCCCAACATTAATTTCATGTACGTTTACTTGCTACTAGTGGATGTAGGAACTTAGATTTTATTTTACTTTTGATCCAGTAGCCTGTGTATCGATCTACTAAAGGATCTAAATGTTGTGCTGTGATGGGCCCTTCTCAGGATAATGAAAAGCAAAGCTGTCCCACTCCGTAGATGATCATATACTCTCGGGATTTTATGGGTTAATAGGGATGCAATATTTACATCTCCTTCAAATGGAAAATATAGAATGTGTTAGATATTTGTTTTGTTTTGTTTTTGTACAGTGATTATAATTTAGATTGTATGCCTCCTCATGGTTATATTCACGTGCTATCCCTGACTGACAATATAGCAGAATTCAAAAATGCAGTGAATAAACAAAAAATTTCTGGGAATATTGATACACCTGAAGGGGGTTTTGATGCGATGCTCCAAGCAGCAGTGTGCCAGGTAAGGAGCTCATTAACAAAAGACTAAGTGGTAGTTCAGACATGGATATATATTTACATGTATATTGGTTCAACAGTGCTCAGTGTTTCTGAATTCAAAATGTCAGCTGTAGGACTGAAAATAGTAAGATTTCTTCTTCCTTTTCCATTATTTCCCCCTTAGCTCTACATATCTGCTTCCTGTTGAAACTGAATAAGGAGAGCATAAGGATATATTTTTCAGTATTAGTTAATGATGTTCTTTGAATTCTGGCTTTAACCAGCCTAACCAACATAGGATGGATGATGAAAGGAATGGCTTCTTGCTTGAACAGACACATGTATTAATTTCAGTCAATTACAAAATTAGTTTCAAAAATCATTAAAGCCCTCCTTGTGTTTCTAAGTTGACAATGCTTCATTGACATTTCTTCTACTTAAGAATGTATTTGAAAACTGAAGAATCAGTTACATATCTGCTTGTGTAGCTAAAGAAAACAAATGCATTTTAATGTTATTTCAGCTTTTAAAGAATCTATATTAAAAACAATGTAAATCAATTAAAAATTAACTTTTGTATATTGATGAAATTTCATCACCACCTTTCCCATGCAGAAAAGGATGGAAAAGATCTCCATCGGTGGTGCCCAATCTACAAACATATAAAATAATAAGGTTTTTTTGGTACATAATGAGAAGTTGTTCACTCTATAAGGACTATTTTGCGTGTTTTTCTTCTATGTGTAGTACTGCAGTAGGAATTTGGAAAGTTGGCCTATTTAGGGGTTTGCTAATGCTCTGTAAGATGCTCTTTCTAGTCCTCTTAAAGAAGGTAATTCAACTCCTGTCCATATCACAGGCTTGGTGTGTTTTTCATTTCTTGGGATGATGTCAGGGTTTTCCTTTTATCTTGCCCACCTTCACATTCTTTGCTTTTGGAGCAGTAGAATGAGTCAAGAACAAAAAGTAATCCAAACTATGCTACAGATTAATAGTTTGGCCCAATTTAATTTTCAAATTTCAATCAGCTGTAAAGCAGGTAAATAAAGGCCCTCTTCATAGACACTGTCATCACAGCTGTTACAAAAAGTTATTCTGGAGCTTTGGAAAAATTCTTTAAAATTCAATGTTTCTCATTGGACACATTCCACGCTTGTGACGTGTGAGCTCTAGAATAATATATGCTTCCGAAAACAATAGAATGGAAACATTCATGAGAATGGGGAGGCTTTCCTGCTGACTGAATTGTGAACCAAAATGGATGAGAACAATGTGCAATTCATAACGACCGTCATGAACTCTAATTTACATTAATGTGCACTCATTCTCCCTACAATAGAACTTTATAACTCGCTCCATCTTGCTTTAACCAATACACCCCTGTTGCAAGCAGTAGCAGGTTAGGACATGAAGCGCTTTAGAGTTTTGGTTGCTGTGACATATGTGGGTAGGGGTTTTGAGGTGACAAAATGAAATGATGGAGTCTTAGGAGCAAGAGGAGAATTTGGGAGTATTTAAGATATAGCCTGTTTGTAAATAAAACTTAAAATACCCCTTCTTTAGGGGAATGCTGTCTAGGATTGTCTGAGAGAGGCTGATGCCTAATGCATAAGCTGGAAAAGACACCACACCTCTCTGTACTTATTAACCCTGCTGTTATGAGATGTTTAATCCCCATTCAGAATTAGCAGGGAGTGAGCCTGGGAAGGGAGCTAAATCTCTTTCTGCAAGGAAAAGAAAGGAAGGCAGAGAATAAGTCACGAAGCCTGGCTGAGTGCTTGGGCTGTATTGCAGATACACGTTTCACATGAGATGAAAGATGCCTGGTAGCGTTAAGGGAAATGGTAGAAATGAGACAGCATTGTAGAAAGGAGGAGCAAAGAAGGAGGAAAAAGGAGGGAAAATGGAGTTGGTGAAGAAGAAGGTGGAATAATTGGGAGGGGGAATAATGAAAAGAATATGAGGTGATTCATGTGTGCCTCTTAAGTTTCACTTAAAGCATCCGTTTATTCCTTGCAGGGAAATAAATGTTGTGGAAATACAAATTGGCATCTAGCCCAGTTTAGATATGTTTGTGCTGCTATCTCCTTGACATCACAGAATTCCCAAAACACATTAAATTCACCCTTGTGGATGCCACTTTACTATTAATCCCTTCCGATGGTGGATAGGTGTAGTATTTTACTGCATAATAAGGAATTTCTCAATTTGCAGGTGCATGAAGGCACTCAAACTTTAGTTTATTGATTTCTTGATCATATGCCAATGTACTTCCTAGAACACTGTATAGGAAAAGAAAATTATAAATGATGAGAATATGAGGTAAATAAATACAAAGTAAATATAGAAGAGGGCACCAAATACCAATACAAATGAATGCATATTTATTGTTGTAGTGCTTTTTGGATCCCAGAGAATTTCACAAATGCTACACATTGCAGTTGTGTGTAATAGTGACACACACGATGTGGCAGCTGTACCCAAGCCCACTATATAATGCATAGCTTGTATATATTTTGAGAGAACTTCCTTTAAAAAGCAAAGTGGTAAGTGGATCTCTAACTCATGGTAGTTTTTAGACCTAGTACATAATATATATATCCACACAAAATGCTTTAAATAGCCTGATTTAAACTCGGTGCTGCTCAGCAGTGTAGTAGCTGAAAGTAGATTTTCACATTCATTTTGTTATTTAATATTTTAGAAAATAGTTAGTTACTGGTTTCTTATGCTTAATTTTGTTTTCTTTTTAGAGCCATATTGGATGGCGTAAAGAAGCAAAGCGACTGCTTCTCGTGATGACAGATCAAACTTCCCATCTGGCCCTTGATAGTAAATTAGCGGGGATCGTAATTCCCCATGATGGAAACTGTCATTTGAAAGATAATGTGTACATCAAAGCTACGAGTATGGTAAGGTATATGTCATAGATTCTGTCTTCAGAGAAGCAGTGTAAAACTGCTTAAAGGAGGTTTTTAGATTGCTGTCAAAGCATTGTTTTTATTTCAGTTATTAGAATAGTATTTTTCCAGGTAGGCAAGTTGTGAAATGAAGAATCAATCACCTGGAAATATTGACATTCTTTTTGTCTGGGATAAAGTGTTTTGGAGTCTGAGGCAACAATACTCAGCAGAGGAGGATATGTTGCTGGTTTTGGTGTGGTTTTTTATTACCAGCTCATAAAAAATCACACATATTTTGTAAAAAATGTAAGTAGGAAGTGTCTGGTGTGATATTTTGCACAAGAAGTAGCTGGTAATATGTAAGAATTCCACAATCCTGCTTATAAGGCAAAGATAGTGGGCATGGTTTATGGTCAGAAGATGCACGGATGCATTGATTGAAAAGGCTTGGTAAGAGTAAAACAGAAGACGTACAACAGCAATGAGCTGATTCAACCACGGTGGACTAGAAAATACTCTTGTGCCACAAAGCTTTGCTGTGGTAATGTAGCATTAAATACATTTCAGTCTCACAGTATAAAGCCAATGTGTGGTAATACATACCTGTTGCAAAAAGTTGCATCAAATCCACTGTAGCAAAATAATATATCTTCAGCAGATATTTTTAAGCTTTCAAAATCATTTCTTCAAGAATGCATGAAGTAGTCATGAGGGACTGGAGAAAGGAATTTTTTTTCCTAAGGTTTTATTTGCTTTGGCTACTTCCTTAATGAATATTAATTGTTTACTTAAGAAACATGAATCACTCCTTAATAGCCATGTCATCACCAGAAAACAGCAATATGGACTGTGGTATCATTAGAGCACATTCCAGTTCTACTCTCAGTGCTGGCTGCACTTAGTTAAAGTAGTGATGTCGGTGAGGGCTACGTGTAAGTTAGGCTAGACCTGAATTCAGTCCCAGCAACTGGTGTTTTCGAGGACGCTGGGCCAGCAGGAAGCGTCGGCCGTATGGTGTGTGATCAGGGAATACGGGAGGTTTCTGGGAATCGGTGGGTGTTCAGGACCTCGCTGAGCGGAGGAGGGAGCTGAGCGTGTGCTAACAGGAAGGCTGTTTGCATTTCCGATTATCTGATGTTCTTGCATTCATATACTCCCTCTGTCACCTCTTGGATATTCCCTCACAGATGTCAGGATTATTTATTTCCCTCCAGTCAGTTCAGTTTCGGTATTTCTACAGTGTTCCTGGGATAAAAACAACCCTTTCCTTTATTCTACTTAAAGCAAATAATACCGAAACTTTCCCAAAGCAGAGCATACTTACAGGTTATGGTGTCCCTATCTCTATTTTTTTTTTTCTCCCCAACTCCCCAGTTTCTGTGTGATAAATGAGTGGAATTTTGCTCTGCTTATTAACAATTGCTGAAGGTACAAATCTTATCCTGGTGTTCAGGATTCCTTTGGTAATAAAGATACTGTCTTTCTCAGAAACAACAAAAAAAACCCACCCACAAAAAACCCCAACAAAACCCCTATATCTATTTTCTGTCCCACTTGAGAAATTAACTTCTGTTTCAGCTGCAAAATCTCGCCAATATAAAATAAAGCCAAAATTAATTAATCCCTTTCTAAGGAACTATGACAGATTTATCTGTCAGACTGAAGACAGACTGTCAGACTATGACAGACTAAAGGAAGTGTTTTCTGGATTCTGGGCTGAAAGATGATGATTTTACTGTCCCATATAGAATAAGAAATCTCCATGGTTATTTCTATTGATGCCTTTTGTGCAATGGGGTAGTCTTTTTAGCCACCCAAATGAAATGACCTTGAAAGATGCTTGGATCCGTGGTGGCACGTTTTGGCCCGTGTGTTTTCTGGCTATTAGCCCATATCCTTTCCAACCGTGGGCAAATTCGTGAATGCCCACATGTAAGAGTGGGCATGCACTTAGTAATAGAAAAGAGGTAGAATGGAAATCTTTCTCTTTTTCTGGAGTAGATTTGACACGGTAACACAATAGTGTCTGTAAAGGCAAGTGTACTGGTTTCCTGCTTTTTTTTTTTCATCTCAGTGATGTATAGCCTGTGATTATTTTAGTCATAGAGATCCATAAAGAAACTTCAAATGAACAAGTCAAATCAGGGGGGGAAGACTTTTTCATATTTAAATGAAACGTCATGAAAAGCTGTCAGCTTTTTAAAAAATACATCATATGAAACATATTTTTGCTTTTTTTTTTCCTTATCAATGCAATTCTGTTGTGCTACGCTAAATGGAAGAGCTATCTGCAATCACATTGTTTTCCTACTTTGATTCCTGTCTTCTGGTAGTCTTGAGAAGATTGCATTTTGGCATATATTTATTTCCTCCTTGTGCCAGTTAAGAGGACCTTGCTTTATTTATTGGCAGAAGCTTAACCTTTAGATCGGAAGCGTTTCCAGTTAGTCACTTTTCTGCCTGTTTCTTTCTAACTTTTGCTAAGCAGTCATGCAGAGATCAGCAAAAAAGCATAAGACAGGAATGATATCTAGTCCATTTTAATTAGATCTGTGCTTGGTTAACTCCCTTACTGAAATACTCACCATCTGTATTAGTTATCTTCTCAGCTTAACACAGGAGGTTAAAATAATAAAATGAATGATGTAATTGGAACAAGAAAGATGATCTAAAATGAATGAACATTCGCCTGAGCAGTAGTGGGAAGAGATAAGATAAAAATACATAAAGTACAGCAACGTTTTTACAGCAAGCAACATGAGGCTCCGTGAGTGAGCAACCGTTCTTTATGCCACCTCTTTACATGCTTAAAATGAAAAAGACAGTGTGGGTCTGTTGATGCTTTTTTTTTTAAAGTCTCTTCTAATAAAAGGACAACTTTTCTTTCTAATCCGAAGTGAGACTTTAATGTACTACTAACCAAGCTGGACAGTGGTGAGTTAGAGCTGACAAGTATACTTGTAAGCGGACTAGGCGGTTGGGGATCTAGTCATTGCAACCCTTGCACTTCTATGCATGTCATCTCTTGCCTTCAGTAAGCTCCATCTGAATAAGCTTTTGTTTAATGAAGGCTTGGAAACCCATTCCTGACAGCACTGATCCCAGAGTTTTGCCCTTAGTTGCAGAGATGTTGGAGAGCCACTTCGATGGAATCCACTTCATGTGTTAAGCAGAAGGCTGGCTGATTTGACCACCATCTCGTGATGTCTCAACACTGCCCCCGTCTTTCCCACATTTATAGTGCAGGAGGTATTCACAGAATGTCTGGCTTCACTTGCCAGTGTCCTGGGACCACTTGGTGTGTCTGTGATCTGCCAGCCAGTTGCATGTGGCTTGTGCAGCATGACGGAGGCCCCGATGCTGTGGTCTGTGGTCATGGAGAAGGCAGGAGGCTGTAGGAATGTGTTGCAGGCCACTGAGAGTGGCAACAAAGCCACTGCTGCTGGGGTTGACCCACAACAGCTACGTAGTGGGAATGGATGCTCACTGGACCCTCGTGTGTGGCACACTCCCCAGCTGCAGCTGTAAGAAGGTCCATTTATTGCTACCTTCCATCACTTATCTTAAGGAATATAATCTCTTACCAAAGGGTAGAAAAAATGAGAGAGGCGTGGACCCTGGCTGAGATCAAACTGCAGCAAGAAACTCCTTTGTTCTTTCCACACGAGGCTTTTTATAATGGTGCGATATGATGGAATATATGGTGAAATATATGGTGGATTTTGCCCCCTTGCATAACTTTGGCTCAGCTGTCTTGGCGTCCAGATTACTGTCGGGAGAGAGGTGACTTGCAGGTTGCCCTGAGTAACAAGTGGCACTCTGAGGAGAAATGAATTGTGCAGGGAAACAGTGTGTTTGTGCAAGTGAGCAACATTATGGGTCAGATGGTTAAAAATATCAGGAAAAGCAAAGCAACAGAAGTATATGGGGGAAAGAGGTTGAAGGATCTGACACGGACAGTGGAATTGTCCAGGTGAAATCTCTGTAAGGGGAAACACAGGCCAAGGCCCCAGTCACTTCTCTATGTTTATTCATTAATTTTAAGAGTTGCATTTTCTTCTTGAGAAGCATTCACAGATGTATGGTAAATAAGCAGTGACTTTCAGATACTGTTTGGTTTTGAGTACTGGATCTGGAGGGATCTCGCAGGCTTACAAAGCCCACTGGGACCACATGGACACCCTTGTGCTTCCCCAGATCTTGGGTGAAGGGGTAGCAACACAGCTCTTGTTCTCAAATCCATGTCAGATCTCTCAATGAGAAGTGTAGAAGGGCAGGTCACTGGCGGAGGACATGCCATCACAGGCACTTCACCAAATAGAGCAATGTCATTACTGGGGACAGAGGTGAAAATCGTGCTACCTTCTGCAAGCACAAGCATGGTTAAGAAAATGTAGCAGGTCATCATGGTGAGCACTGGAAGCATCACTCCTGAGACAGGTTTTGGACATACAGAGGAGAAAGATGTCAGCCCTAAGTAAGATGTGTACAGCATACCAGCATTGCTACAACCTGACCCACTGGCTGCGTGTAGCTGCTGTATCTGATCCCTGGTGCTGAAATACACATTTCTGAGAAACAAACTTTTAATTACTTGCCTTGCTGTTCCCAAAAGCAGAACTTATCTTGGTGCCCTCATCTTGTACTTTTTCCCTGACTTTTGCAGAAGAACCTATCTGTCATTTTCAGGAATCTTGTTATTCTTCTAGAATTCTTCTTCGACCATGGACGACACCATATCCGTACTTCTTAAGCAACAGACTCAAAACAGCAAAATAGCACTGTATGACTTAGTCCTCCCACTGCGCAGCACCCCTGCGTAGCTGGCAACAGATAAATCCATCATAGTCTGGCTGGTGCCTTGAGAATTTTTTTTTTTCATGATCTTTTTATTTTGTTGGTCTCACTTTCTTTCAGATGTAGGCCTAGCATGGCTCTGTACATTTAGAAATAAGGACTGGGACAATTTTGGAATCCTGTGTTGTGTCGTATGTGAAATAGAAGGTTTTTGCCTACTAATCTCCAGTCTTCTCTTTTCTGTTGTCTTTTGCAGGAGCATCCATCTCTTGGGCAGCTCTCTGAAAAATTGATTGACAATAACATCAATGTTATTTTTGCAGTTCAAGGAAGCCAGTTCCATTGGTATAAAGTAGGTTAGAAACCTGATTTCTTTTTCCAATTTTGAAAACTCAAGATTTATATTAAAAATTAAAACTGTGCATAAATGGTTTTATTTTTCATAGGATCTGTTACCTCTGTTGCCTGGTACTGTTGCAAGACAGATAGAATCACAAGCAGCAAATCTCAATGATTTGGTGGTAGAAGCCTATCAGGTATGATGACAGTGACAATGTTGTATGCCATATTTGTACAGAGGTTTTTCACCTTTCATAGCCTAAAGTCGGAATTTCCAGGATCTTGGCTTCTCTCTGAAGTCCACGAGGATAAGTTCCCTAGTTTTCTGAATGTCCAAGTCAGTGGGTGATATTGTCTCATGATAGTTCTCAAATTCCTAGGCTTTTTGGGGTCTCAGAGCCAAGAGATAGCACTTTTTTCCTTTCTAAGGATGCTTCTAAATATGCTGTTTGTTTCTTTGCACCTGTTGCCATGTAACTTCAAAATAAATGTCTGACTTATTTGAGTTTTGGCATTTCAGATCTTTAGTTACACACCAGACACCACTGTCTAGGTACCATATAAATTCTGAGCATAAAAATAGTGCAGTATCTAGAGGGTTTTACAGCATAATTCTTAGAAAAAGGACAACAGGTGGGAGTTTAGAAGGATGTAGTTTGACAACAGTAGATATTGTGGAAAGCAGGATTTACACTGCATAAAGCAGTGTAATAACTCAGGGTTTTGAGGCATGGCAGCGAAGAAGAGTTTTGATAGGGATTTGGGAGAGAACAGTGGAAATGGCTTTATGAACTCTTTCCTGGAGTTCTCAACTGAAAGTGATAGTATGGGGAAAAGCACAAAGTCGTTTTCCACAAATGATTGACAGGGAGTGGCAGCCTGAAAGTGGCAATTGGCATCTTGTTAGTGAATGAAAGATAGCCTGGTGAAAGGGGGCATAAATGGTTTTGAAAACGAAGCCAAGTAATGTACATTTAATGTACTGGGGCATGGGGAGCCCATAAAGCAGCATCAAAATTAACGTGATGGCTTAGATGGTTGAATGCTGTTAAGGTGGGCAAGTTACACAAACATGCAAGTTCTAAATGTTGAGAAATCAGTTACAAACTATATGCAAGATATCAACCTGTATCACATTATTTTTAATCAGTTGGACATGGGAGGCTGAAATTATCCATTGCACTAGGTTAACCATCTAAATTGGGCTATTTGCTTTCAGAAAATTAGTTATAATGAAGAGTCCTATGTCTGTTCCTAGTCAATAGAGTGGGTTTATGCACATTTTCCTCACTGTCATGTTGGAAACATTGTGCAGAAGGCAAAGACATGCAAAAGCAGAGGAGGTTAGGTATAATAAAATTGCAGAGGAGTTCTCACTGATACTGTATTTTTGCTTATAAAATTGAGAAATCTCATTTTGAATATGGAGGTTTGCTGGAAATTGCTGGCAAAAGATTTTGAAGATCATGGTCCTTTTGTACGCCACTTTTAAATTGTATCCCGGTTTTTAGAGCATAGCGTAGGACAAACAGTCAAGGAGAGGAAACAAAAATTTACAAAATAATAATTTAGTTCAATGGACGACTCTGTGGGACTTTCCTGCTCCAGCCACCCGCAGTTTGCTCTTGCCTTATTTTCGTTTTTTATACAGTATCTTCTTTCCCATCGTAAATTTCATTGGATTTGATGCTTCGAGATTTTTATCGTACTTTTAGGGGCTTGTAATATGCAAACACATGGTGAACAGAGCTTGAATGTGTTGCTTTCTTGAAAGCAAAAGTACTTAGATAAGAAAATAAATTTAATGTTGATGTTTAATGACAGTGGGCCTCTTGCACTCTTGTTCTAGGCAGGGAAACCTTAGGCTTAGTTGTGGAAAACCCTGGCTGAAAATCCCTGGCTAAAAAGCCAAAGATGAGTCACTAATTTTCAAAAAAGTTAGTAAGATAAACATGTGTTCAGATTCATGTAATTAAATTTCCATTTGTAGCAGTAAAAATATCCCACTGAACTAATTTTTTTTAATACTAGTATGCTAGGAATTTTAATAATCTTTTTGTGCAATTTTCAGCTTGTTGGTCTGTACAGCTTTAAAATTTTTTTTAAAAGGTCAAGAAGCAATATTCCTTCTTGGAAGGAAGAAAGATTTTAGATCATACAGCAAATGCAAGTTACAAAGTAGCTGGCTTTTTCATTATTTTATAGCATAAAAAACCCTAATGGGAATCAACCAATTGTTGACTTATAAAGTCCTATATGACCCAAATATATCAGTAAGAATAATCTCAACAGCCTTTAGATCACTCTAAGGTTGGTTCAGAGAAAACTTTTCCAAGACAGATGCAAAATATTGGAAGTTTATAAAGTGTCAAGTCAATTAGGAACCTTTTCTGCTGGGTAACAATAGCTGTATGTATGTTTACTCTTTCATTTTAAAAGTGTGGGTAAAAGGCAGTGCAGTCTCTCAAACAATAAGCAGGTTTTGTTGTGTGTGGTTGTTAAAGTAGATTTTCAAATTGCAAAAAATACAGTCTCAAAACCAATTTAGAAAAGCTGAAAACGTTTTTATCTGGAAAACGTAATCCTCTTTATCAGAATTACCAGTTCACTGGTTGTGTATATTTGGAATGTAATCGGGTCTTTATATGGGAAACAATGCTTTAATTCATTCCTTTATTCACACAGACAAGCTTTCTTCATTTTCAGTCAGACATAGTAGCCGTACTTGGTGTTAGTCACATTATATGTTGAGATGCAATGCCACTAAAACTTGTTTTCTGGTTACAGAAACTAATCTCTGAAGTAAGAATTCAAGTCGATAACCAGATCCAAGGTCTTCATTTCAATATCACTGCAATCTGTCCTGATGGAAGTAAGAAAACTGGCATGGAAGGATGTAAAAATGTGGGATATAATGAAGAAGTATGTTGATAGTTCTCGTTCTTCAAGGAAGTGGAATACTTGGTTTTTTGTTTGGTTGGGTTTCAATGGTGTGAAATCTTCTAGGGATTTACTTAAACTGAAAATGGGTTTATGTGATTAATGACCACAGACTCTGTATTATTCTCTGGTTTTATTTTTCCTGAATCTTATTTTAATTCTCACTAATCTCATGGAACTAGGGCTCAAAGCTTTTCCTGAAAGCTAACGTCCATTAAACTCTCCTCCTTTGTCCTCCACTGGGCACAATGGCCATGTTCATTGTGATGAAATCTGTACGTAAAGAGGTTGAAAGATAATCACCCAGTTGAAAAGAATCACTGGAATTTGTGTTCCTTGGGTCTGTACTAGACGCCACCTTTCCCTCTCCTTGCTCTAGTAGTCTTCATGCGCAATCAGGGTTGTGGATAATTAGTTTATTTTATAAATCAGATTAACAAAATGATTTATCCCCATTTGGATTGGTGCCACCTACTGAATGAAATGGACTGTAAAACTGGAGCATCACGTACCATGAAAATGCGAGGGAAGATGTCTGGCTAATATAAGGACCATGGTTTTCTTCCCAGAACAACTCTGTGCCTTGATATATTTATTTAATTGCTTGGACTAGTAGAGTAATTCATTTAGCTTGCCAGGAAGAGGTCTGTGTTTCTGGACTGCAAGGTCAAGGAGTTCTTTCCTTCTTGACATGTGCATACATCTCAGCTGGTGTGATTTTACTTGTGTCTGCGTGTAGGAATAGCAAAACAGATCAGTAGATTAAATGTGTGAATTTTAAATAAGTTCATTTATATGCATTTTGTGCTCATCTGAATTCTGTCTATATACCCTGCTGTGATTAGCTTCTACAGCTTAAGGAGGGTTTTCTATGTTTTTCTTAACTCGTGTCTTCTCCAGTGTTGTTCCCTGTGCATGTCATAAGAAATAGGACTGGAATTTGTTCTGTTTAATGAAAAGAAAAATATTTATATCTGTTTCTTTTTAATAAAAAGCCAAGCCAGTTGATTATAAAAGATTGCATGTGGTCCTAAACCTCTACTGCTGTTGAAAATGAGCCATCTTCAAGAGATTCATTTATTTTAACCGTAAATCCTACTTTTAGTATTTGTTTACAGGCAAAATGCTTTTTCTTAATTCTCACATTCCTTTTATTGTCTAATGCTTCTTCCTTCCTTCTCTTACCAAAACACAAAGTGTGTTACATTCTGGAAGAATCCTGTGGTCTCTTCAGGGTGCAAAGCTAACTTTGGCAATTGGCAAGTGTTAGTGCTCACAGCGTATTATTTAGTTGCAGGACGTTTAATCTTTCTGCTGCTGGGTTCAGACCCATCACATTTCATGACTCGTACTCAAGGCATGATGTGCCCTTCCCTCCCACCTCCCCGCCGTTCCTCCAGTAGTGTATTGTACGTGAAGACAATGTTTTCTAGCAGGGCTCTGTCTTGAATGAAAAGCACATTCTCTAGCTGCAGCCTGTCCTCCCCATGTGATGCGCACCTGCCCTGTGAATTAATTAATTAGTGCGTGGCCACACTTTTGCCCCGTAACCAAAGGGAAGAAGTTTCAGGCACAGAGAGCGTAGGCAACCGCGGGGGTTACGTGTGTAGTGGCACATTTAAGAAACAAGAAGAACAACAAAGGGTGAGACAAAGTCTGTGTGCCCCCCTCAATACAACGTTAAGAAGCACATGCTTCTGCACAGCATTCTTCTCCCCTTGTCCGTGTAGGCAGCCGCAGCCCCACTCGCCACAAAGCCACCATTGTCCCCAAGGGCTCGGCTGTTCTCGTGTGGGGGCACAGCAGGAGGGGGAGACAGCCATGAGAAATGAATGGTCTTAGTCTTTGAGGGTAGTTTCCACCTCCTATGTAATCAGTTTCTTGGGTTTTCTCTTTTTTTTTTTTTTTGTTGTTGTTGTTTGGAAATCTTTGGTGATAAAGAGTAAAGGCATTTACTTCTCTTGTGCTCTTTTCTCACCTTTCCTCTTGGTTATATTTTCTGTGTGAGGAGGCAAGGAGGAGCTGTATCACAGCTGTCAGAGCTGTCAAAGTGTTTTGGCAGTGACTGATGCAAATTCTGTGGCAGTCATCACCAAAATGATCCAGAGTGCCGTGCCAGGGCTCTGGGAAGCCATGGGGGCTGGTGCTGCAGTGGGCACTGCTGGGATGAGGACCTGGGGCATGGTGGTGAAGGTCATGACGCGGCCAGGATTTGGGCACTGGGTCCACTCTGAAGCAGTGCTTGGTCTGCCCAGGACCACAGCAAGAGCGGCAAGACCCTCTTGCTCTATTCCTGTAGTAGGAACCGAGAAAAATAAGCTGATATTAAGGTGTGAGACATTTCTGTGTTTTAGCAGGAGTAGATAGGGCCATCCAAAAAACCTCTGTAGTTTCTATTTGCACAGACTATTTCTGCAGCAAGAACGTTCCTTATAGGTTCCTTTTATGAAGAGCGTTTCTGTTTCTGTATTGTCTTGCTCAATCCAGTCCCAATTCTCCTCTGAGTATTTCTATAACAGAATGTACACATTAAATAAGATCAGGAGGAGGAGGATGGTAATTCTGTTGCTATTTGATTTGTATTAAACTTGTCTTATGCAGCTATGCTTTCTTTACATGCCAAGTAGACTGCTGTCAATCTTCTATTGTTAGGATTTAAGCTGTACTTGTGATGCCTGTCATTTCTAATATATCATATTTGACAAATGGCCACTGTGTCTTTTGTTATTATTAGCTAGTGCACATTCATATGCAATGTAAGATTCTGCTTTATTCGAGTGTTAAAAAAATTAAGCAATTTATAGGAAACTGTAATAATGTAAAATGTGTCTTTATCTCTTCTTAGGTGCTTTTCAATGTATCGGTTACAATGACAGGGTGCGATACAACGGGAGGAAGGAAATATGCAATACTTAAGCCTATTGGTTTCAATGAAACCGCCGTCGTTAACGTGGAGCAAAGCTGTGCCTGTCAGTCCGGAGACAGCACAAAGCACAACAGAGTATGGGCTGATGAAACTTCTTCTGATGGCAAACAGTCCCATTGCCGGGACAATAACTGTAGCTCTAATAAAGACACGCTTCCTTCAGAGATGTGCAGACAACACCAGGACCAGCCCATCTGCAGCGGTCAAGGAAGTTGCATAGATGGAAAATGTTTCTGCTACAAAAGCAAGCTGGGCAAGGTGTATGGCAAGTACTGTGAAATGGATGATTTTTCCTGCCCGTATCACCAGGGAAACCTGTGTTCTGGTAAGCTGTGGAGTTTATGTCTGAGTTTGGTTTTCATTTGGGTTTGGTTGGGTTTTGTTTTATGAAGCTTATATACATGATGCAGCTGAAAACAATGACATAAGGCTGTCAAGTACAAGAATTGTGTGTGCAAAATTAGTGTGTGAAATATCCAGAACAGCCTGATAGAAATTCACGCTCCTGGGCTTTCTTCACCACAGAGGTATGCACTGTCTTCTGAACTTCTGCACTGCTTTTTAGGGGTTTTATTGAGTTTTTTCTAAGTTTAGCTATTTTAAGATTTGAATCTCAAACTTCTCCATAGCTAATGGTATCTTGGATAAAACAGTAACATTATTTGTGAAAGTAAGTCGATACATTTCAGTCTAATGGGAATATGAGATACTAAGAGATTAGCAGGAATTGCAACTTCCAGATGAGGTTCCAATTTTGTAACACCCTAAATCAGTTTTGTCAGAGATACAGTGAAACATGATTTCAACTACTGATATATATGCTAATACAGTTCCGAACACCTACTCCAAAAAGGAGAATGGAAGTGAAACATAAACAGGGAGAGTTAGAAATTCTTATTCTTTTTGTGCCCTACTTTGTGTTTTTTTAAAGAAAACTGCATATGAACAAAATACAAAACATGTACTTTTGAGTTACTGAGGAAAAATAAGATTGAATCAGTATCATTACTGAATCCCTACCAGGATATTTTTGTCCCCTCAGAAGTAATTAAATATTTTAAAATCCGTACTACTGTCCTGCATTAAGTATACTGAACAGTAAGTGAATTGAGGGACCAGTTTTTTCAACTGCAGTTGGATAAATTTAGACTACTATCGATTTTCATAGACTTCTTTTGGTTTTGCTCTGCTGATGGCTGTGAACTTCATGTAAAATGAAGAGAAATAATTTCACCCACTCATTTAAATACTTCATTCCAACCCAAAGAATTATGGTTCATCTTCTCACTCTTCTTCCCCTCCCAACCAAATTTTCAAATTTACTATTACCCTAAGCAGACCTTTCAAACGTATAAGCTCCTAAAGCCTGGGATGTGGTGCCCTGATCGGCAGAGGAGACAGGGAGATCTTTGTCTCCCTGTTATGCTGGAGACTGTCCCATGTGATGGAGTCCTGCTCTATGGTACCACAAGGAGAACATGCCACCTGGGGCCATGGCTGAGCTCTGTGCCTCCTCGTGGAATATTTTCCAGTGCAGAGCCTTGCTCTAAGATGTCCTACAATCCACTGTCCTATGATCCACTCACCTATGATCCATTTTGCCCAGCCCAGGTGAAAACAAGGGCCAGGCTGTACCTTGGCCTCACTCCCATTTAGGAGACCCCCATCTGTGAGATGGGACCGTCTCCCTGCAGCTGCTCTGTGGGTCCCTGGAGCATGAGAGGGCCATCACAGTTTGTGTGAAACTTGGGTACTGCTGAAGCATAGTTGAGAAGACCTCATGAGATTTGCCTGTGTGTTACGCGCTTTCTATTTCTATATTTCCTAAAGATGCTTTCCCATGCTGTAATACTGTGGCGAGACATTATCAGCATGACAGTTGTACAGCTGCCTAAATGTGCTACAACATGGAAAACATATGGATTTTGCCTTAAAGTTCCATCTGCTTTGTCTTGAAAATTGTAAAGGCCACCAGAGGTTCTTCACTGCCTTTGAATCCTTGAGACTATGCGTTTTAAGTTCTTATTAAACAACCTACAGCTCATACCCACCTGCCCGGTTCAGTCATTTGTCCTTTAGAAAGGCAGAAAAGCAGCGCTACAACACGTGCTTCCAAAAAGAAAATTAAAAAAACCAACCTGGCATGTGCACATGAACTTGATACTTCTTCCTCCACTGACTCGTGCTGTTTATTTGAGTTGAATGCTTTCTTGCTAAAGAGAAGTTTGTTTAGTTTGCCTGAAGACTGTTTTCCTGGTCGTTGTGTAATTTTTAATCCACGCTGCTTTGATCCAAGGCAATAGGGAAAATTCTAGTGAGACATTTGAGGATAACATCAAGATCGCAGCTTTTTCTCGACTTAACAAGAAACAGCAGCCATAAATACACATCACCGTTTTCATTTCAGCCCAAACTGTTAGCTTGAAAACTAATTAGCGAGCCAAGGTCATTATTAACTCTGTTTAACATAAAACAATACAAATGTATGCATGCAAAAATTGACTTCCTATGTTTCCATAAAAGCATACGACTGAAGGCTATCTGATTTTGTAGGTAATGGTGAATGTGAAGCCGGTAAATGCAAATGCTTTGCTGGCTGGGAAGGTGACCGTTGCCAGTGCTCGTTACAATCAGCAAAGCACTGCCTGAATTCAAAGGGCCAGATCTGCAGCGGAAGAGGAAAATGTGTCTGTGGAAAGTGTGAATGCACGGATCCAAGGAGCTTTGGCCGTTTGTGTGAATATTGCCCGACTTGTAACAAAGCCTGTGAAGAAAACTGGTATGTTTCTTGTGCTAGACTTGACTTTTTAAATCTGTGTTAGTGAAACAAGGGTAAATATTTCTGCTTGGCTAGATGTGTACTATATTTCTTAAATATTTAGACTGTAGGAAATAGAAACAATTCATACTTGAGACTTTTCTGTGCTTAGCTGAGGGGTTCACACTGGCAATCAAGAGAATTGCATGTCCATATCTATGTTCAGCAGTCCGTGTCCAACTTCCAGCTTTCTGAAGTGAAAGGACGTGTATCCTATGAATACCTTTTTTTTTCATATATTTATTAAAAGATGGTTCTTCATATGAAATCTTCTCAGTAGTAAATAAAGCCCATAAATTTTGAGTTTTAAAAACGGATGATAGATTCCACTCTTGAAGGCCACCAAGTCCAATAATATTCTCCAAAATTGTTTTTGCACACTCCTTGTGCTTCTCAGCTGAGAGGAGGAGATGTGGAACAGGAGCAGTACCTGTGCATTATCGCTGTCCTGGGTCAGCAGAGCAGAGCTGGTCTTACCCAGAGAACAGCATTCTCCATTACTCACTTTTAAACCACTTGGGCTTTGCTGTGCTAGCTTTAAAGCATGCCATTTTTCCTTACCCATGGGAAGGAAGGGGCAGTGTGGAGGTCAAAATGAGCAGCCCAAGGAGGAGAGAAGATAGACCAAGCTGTCAGTGGCAGGTGCTGGCTTAGAGAGTCAATGAAGCCCTGTCTTTGGGCAAGGCTTTTCTGCACCCTCCCATCAGAACATGTAATCTCTGCATCCCACTGCAGACGAGGAGGGTGAGACATCGGCCTTGAGTTGGAAAGGGAACATTCATCGCAACAGAATTGTTGTTTCTTCATATTCAAGTTATAGCTCATGTGGTGAATACACTGGAGAATACACTGGTGAATACACTGTCTGAAAAGGCAGCCACTAAGACTTCACTAGATGATAACATGCAGTTGGCCTTGCTGGCTTACACTTGCTCAAAGGCGCTGTGAAATGCGTGCCTTTAATAAATTCGGAGGATGTCATAGCTTCATTAGAAATTCAGTCAGGCCTTCTTCAGGATCACTTGTGATGTCCATCTTCTGCAAAGCTGAAAGGTGGAAATGGCAAGGCTGATAGCGCTGCCTCCCACGGTGCTGCTGACCCTCTGAGCTGCCCAGCAGCGGGACCTCACGTGGCTTTGTCTTAAGAATTTTTGGGATGCTACGTTTATAAAGCTGTGTTTCCTACACATATCTTCTCCTTTCAGTCCCAGCCTGCATCCCAATGACATTGATAAAGAAAGACTGGGGCTGAACCCCAGGCTGACAGCTGAAGGAAGGGTGCTGGACCCTTAGCTACAACCCCTGAAGAGCACACATCACAAAATGCAGAGCATGGGCCGGATGAAGGTGCCTCGAAACCAAAAACATGTTTTATTTTACAGCTTCTGACTAGTTGGTTCTGAGAAGCATCACAGGGATAAAATGCTGAGAGAGGCATCACATTTCAGAAAAAAAAAATAAATGAATGTCGCAATGTTTTTACTAGCAACAGGAAAGCATTATGTGCAAGCAATACGTCAGCAAATCTCATTAAGGGGAGTGCGGAGAAAGACGTGGGTTTTAATTTAATTTTTATTTTACAGGAATTGTGTTCAGTGCCATCATTCTAACAATGCATCTCAAGCTAAACTTGACCAGTGCACAACCTCATGTGCTTACCTGCTGCATTACATTGACCAAACTTCAGGTATGTGGCATTTTATAGATAATTTTAATAAGAGGTGAAAATCTGTTGGGGTTAATAATTGAATTCACCACCGTTACAATGTCTTTTAAAAGTGTGTCGTATTATTACAATAACAAAGAAAGCAGGGAAAAGAGAAAAATCACTGATAGCTTCAGGGAAAGTAAAAGATAAATAATAACAGGAAATGTGATTGGCAAGCATTGCTAAATCAGATTTCCCAGCTCCTTGAGAAGTCACATCTAATAATAATGAATCCTGTCTGAGCAATGCTTAAAGAAATATTTACAAAAATCTGTTATGGCATCTGTATGTTTTATTACTGTGGATATGCTTACGTTATTTGACATTACCAGAAACAAGGAAGAATGAAGTAGAATGCTTACCTCACATTTAATGTTTCGATATTCCTTTCAAGTATAAAAAACCACACAGTTATGAGGGCTGTGGAAGAATAACATCTTTTTAAATAGAATCTCATAAAGCTTAATCAATCCACGCTGCAACAAAAATGGAGGCAAATGGTTACCTTTTGTCACTTCACTTTTTGGTATGTTTCTTTACATTTTAGGTATTCATAAATGAGAAAACTAACTGTGAATACTTTTCTCATAACTGTAGCGAGAGCTTGCTGTGTGAGAGAGGTTTACCAGTGAGGAGAGCACTGGACAAAGATTCAAGAAACCACATTTTCTTTCATATTTTGCCAACGATCTGCACTGTAATCTTGTGACATGAAACTGTCTTGGACCCATACATCTCTAATTATTCTTCCTCTCTATTTCAGCCATAAACTCACCAGCTTACAGAGAATTCATGGTGGCCAACATAGCGAAGCCTTAGTCTTAGTTTTGTAGATTAAAGGAATAATAGTTTCACCATTATTTATTGATCTTAATCAGAATTGCATATGGCAACTTTTCCCCTTAATTGCCTTATTTTCCTTTAATTTTTACCAGGCTCCTGTTATATCTTTGTGGCATTACCGTGCAGTGGTAGATAGAACTGTGTTTCAGGGATGTGCCTGTTCCATACGTTAGGCTTTACACTTGTGTTTTCCTTTCGTTGCAGAATGTTTCTCTGGACGAAGCTACTTTAGAGTCTTTTCCATAATCTTTATAGTTACCTTTCTGATCGGGTTACTTGTTGTCCTTATCATCAGGCAGATAATTCTGCAGGGGAGTAGCAATAAAGTTAAATCTTCAGCTGATTACAGAATATCTGCAACAAAGAAGGTAATTGATTTCAGAGCCATCATATTCAGTAATCTTTTTCTTGCACATAAAAGTTAGCTAACCATTGATAAAAATTGTATCTTCTCCTTCAAGGATAAGATGTTTTTGCCCACTGTTTGTACAAGAACAGTAACATACAGACGTGACAAACCAGAGGAAATAAATATCGACATCAGCAAGTTACGATTAAACGAAACTTTCAAGTGTGACTTATGAAGACAGTGCGTTTTCTGCAAATGGCTGTTTCCATCATGCTCAACTTTTTAAAAGTTACCTTTTGTACTCTGTGGGAGTCTTGACTGTTGTGTTGCCGTTTGGTTTTGTGTCATGCATTTTGTTGAATACTGTAACAAAATGACCTGTGAGCATATTCACGTAATGTGACTATGTTTGAAACTCTAGCTGCTGTATTTTATTTTTTTTTATTTTTTTTTTTTTTCCGAAAGAGAAATGTGCGTTACTACTGTTCAGGAACGTTAGTGTTGATGTAGCACTTTAGTGTTTTCTAATTTATTTAGTTACGGCCTAGAATGTAGATACGAACTGGTCTGACAAAGCACTGATCTCACTCTACATGTAGCTAGTACTGATGTGCTCTGTGGGAATGGGCAAAAACTGTGACTGAAATATTAACATTGCTGTATATTATAGCAATAGATAAAACTATTTGAATGCTCTTAAATAGAGTTAAACGGTACTTTTATAGTTCTCTTGGTTAACTAAATTCCACCGATTTGTCTGCTTTAGCCTCTTAGCTTCTCCTCATTCCTTAATAAAAAAGACTGGATTAAATGAGAGCTTAGTTACTGGTGTGGGTGTATAGTGCACACACACAGGTATAGATATAGTTTTTTATACGTTATGATGTCACTTGTTAATTTATATCTGATAAAGAGTAATTTTTAGCTTTTCTACCTGTTTCCACATATACATTTATACATGGATTTTATGGTATTTGGAAACTGATTGGCTACACAAAAGAAGAGAGTTCCTCTGTCAAACAGCATAGTCTTTGTGATGATCACTGCCAGCTGACCCCACCTTTGGAGTCAGCAGCACCAACTCCATTGCAAGCAGATAAATTGCACCAGAGCTGTGTTTGGTTTGCTAGCTACATGTCAGTGTTTTGCCAAATATGGGTTTTGTTCTTTTTTTATGATGCCAGACGTAAGTCTGATTTTACACACGTGCTCTTTTTTCCCATGTAAATTAGTTGAGAGGATTAGATTTCATGAGTAACCACTTCAATTTTTGTGACTGTGCACTGAGAAATGTGTCCAGTATGATGTGGAAAAGAACCTGCAATTTGGAAGAAGGTGAAGAAAACAGGAGTCTTTTTTCAAGAGAACACATTCATTGACTTCACAAATGTGGAATCAAATCCTGCCTTTAGACATGGGCAAAACTCTTCTAAACACAGTGGGACCAATGTGAGCTTATCTGAGAGCAGAATTTGAGCAACAAGGTCAAGCAGAAGCTTTTTCTTACCCCCACACCCAGCTATAGTGCTACAAGACATGTTATTGTTATATCCTAGTTGGGAGAGTCAGCCAACGGTCTGATTTACTGACTTTATGCTGCCGGAACCCTACAAAAATCTGATCAACCTCTAATGCACTAAAATATTGCTGGCAAGAAGAAAAATCATCTCAGAAGACATTATGCAGTGTGCTGGTTTAGCAACGTTAATTACTGATGCTAAATATTGAGTCATAGAATCGCAGAATCGTGGATTACCATGTTGGAAGGGACCTCCTGGTCCAACCTCTCATGGCCCAGCACCCTGCCCAGATGAATCTTAAAAGTGTCTGTTGGTCTGTGCTTGTCATAGATAAGAGTTACAGAAACAAAGCAGGACCTCTTTATGTGCAGTTTTTAGAAATTACCACATATTCGTATTTCCTATTCTATATTTATTCTGTAAATTCCCACAGAAATCTGAGGAATGTACATGTGAAAGGAAGGCAGGGTGCAGAAGAAATTATAAGTGTTATGTGAGTGTTCACAGTTTATTGGGTCATGGATCAAGTGGGATTGAGAAAAATAATACAGAGACAATGGGCCTGCCATTAAAACTGTCATAAGAGCTTTAGATTTTAGGGATTGGTTTTAAAAAATATATAAACTGGACTATTACATGTTTCTAAAGCAGTTTTCAAAGTAGTCCCTGAGCATTTTACAATATACATTTAAAGAAAAGGGGGGTTCCTTACACTGACCCTGATTTTAGCGATAACTTCATTGTAATATCTTAATTATAGATTAATTCTGTAATCTATCGAGTATACCTTAAACTTTCATTTTCTTTTAAAATACATAGAACTATTTTCCTCTTCTGTAAATTAACAGATTTTAAACCATTGGTTTCAGTGGTATTAAGATAAAAGGTTGATAAAAGTTTACCTACTATTGTCCTTGACACAATTTGTTAGTATTTTTAAGTGAGCAGGAAACAAAGTCTCTGGTTATCTGTTTCACTTTAAAAAAAAAATTTAAAAGCTCAGTGGAGAGTATCTGAGTATATTACAAAAGATGTGATTATATTCTTTAAACAGTGTGATAATTGTTTTTAACAAAAAAGATTCCTCAGATGCGTTTCCTGTAATGGCCTTTAAAGCATTTACTGAAGTGATAGCTAATGCTTTTTTTTTTTTTCTTTAGAAATTACTTTTCACTGTTAGAAGGAGTTAAATGATGTGGGTAGGGGATAATGGAGTTGGGTTCTTTGTGGAAGAAGGATTTGAGCTGTTAACACCCATCCTCCAGAGGCGTCACACTGCTACTACTTTTCTTCTGCGGTGCTGCCCGTGAAGGGGCACGGCCAGTATTTCCGTATCAGACACCTGCCCGAAGGTTTAAAATGCTGTGGCCAAAAGGAGCAGGCTCACAGGACAGATTACACTGTAAGCTGCTTGCTGGCCTGAGGTTAAAAAAAAAAAAAAAAAAAGTATTTAAAAAAAAAAGTTTTGTAAGGAAAAAAAAATACTTAAGGAAAAAAAAAAGCTTTTCTTGCATCTCCCTCATGGCTTTGCTGTATTGTGGAGGAGGCTGGTGAAAAAGAATAAGCTGCTGCTAATGTGACAGGTCAAGGCTTTTAGAAGGCCCATGGGGAGCTTATACAGAGCAGGATCCTTGGGAGGAGGCTTTGTTTCTAGGGATGGAATCTATCCATGAGAAACTCTGGCTTTGCTCGGTACTTGTTTCCCTCTGCCTTTGACCATGTTTTTCAGAAGAGCTGCTGCAGGAGATGAATAGCCCAACAAAAGCCTCACTATTTAGGGAGCTGTGTTCCCTCAGCACATGACCTTAAATGAGAAAGCAGCCTGTAATTCACAAGGAATTTCCTCAGCGATTGCAGAAGGCACTCCGCTTCCTATAGTGCTTAATATGGGAGATATTAAAGACAAATTAGTTCATATTAGTTTTCAATGTATTGTGCGTCAAAGATGCTCGTAAAAATCAAGGAAAAAATATTCAGCCTCAAAATAGAATGCTCCAAACTTCTTAAATAAAACTTCTTACACTGGGCTTCTTCTGGTCTCTACCCACAATTATACTGGCAGATATTGTTGCATCTCATCATTGGGCTTGGGAGTTGTTTTTAGGTTTGCTTCCACAAACAGTATGTGCATAACTTTTCACAGCAGGTTTCTTAATGTTAAAATCCATATGTATAATTTTCAAATTCTAATCCCACTTTTTTTACCTGTGCCTATTTATTTGTCTACCGTTTCAGAAAGGACATGTTTATGCAATTAAAAAGCATGCATTTTTCTTCAGATTCTTCTAAAATGAAGAAATACTATGAATTGATTATTTCCAACCATCAGGAGTAGGTTACTAACATTACCACAGAAGCGTGTGGGAAAATAGCTGTTTCATCCAGAAAACGTGCACGTGGTATGTGAGGAATTTTCATTGTGCCCAGCTGAAATTCCCTTACGTTCACAAGGAATGTTGGATGTGAACCTTAAAAAGGAAGGACATCTGTATAGGCATAGTTTACATTTTATCCACTATTTATCAACTGGATTTATTTTTAACTCTCTACGGTGTCGTGAAGACCTGTTATGTCAAGTATTCTTCAGACCACAGTGGAAAAAAATTATTTTCCCAGTCTGATCATATATATTTGTTTCCTGCTCGGTGTGCATACCTAAATGTACACAGGGAGTGAACGTGTGAAGCAGCTTCAAGCAACCCTTAGTCCTAGAAGTGGCCATGAGGCCTAGTGATGCCCAAGGCATTGAGATGGAAGGGTCCTGCTGCTCGTGCAGGGACTTGAAGAGGGGTGGCATCCTCAGCAGGTGCCATGCGTCCCACAGTTCCCGGAATTGGGAGTGATCCTACAGCTTCCCTGCAGAGACAGTGCTCTGAGACCACACTTCTCCATAGGTCAGGAAGCACCTTCAAAGTTGGACGGTTCGGCAGAGGTGACACAGGTTCTGTCCTAGGCGTTTGGCCACACGCTGTCCTTGGCACTGCAGGCTTTTCATGTCTTTACTCATCAAAAAATGCTTGTGTGTAACGTCACAAGGGATCGCCTGTGCCAGTACGTTCCGTGCACCTGGATGCCGCAGAGTTCCATTAAAGCTTCTGGAAAGCCTTTGGGCATCTGCCCACTGACTTCCCCACCAGCCCCAGCATCTCCACCAGCCCGTCTTAAGGAATGTAAGCTGTAGGTGGGAAAGGGCACTGCTCGTGGAGGCGTTCACGCCGAGTCAGTGCTGGGTGGCACTTACAGAGTGAAGCACAGTGCCAACGTTCTGGCTGGCCGGCTGCAAGAGAGGGGAAAAGATTTATTTGCTAAGCAGAAACGGAGCGATGGTTAAGAAGAACACTACTTTTTAATGCTGAACTTGACACTGCTCCGATGCACAGGCATCTCATGGGTCTTACGGAGAGTTGAAATTCATGGAAAAGGGGGGGAAAAGGTTAAAATTAGCCAGCGTGAATGCATTTCTATAGTGAGCCAAATCAGTGGGGTTTCACTGAGCGTGAGCCAGCTCAGAATGGTTGGCTTTTCGGGGGGAGAAAGGGAGGGAGAAGAAAAAGAAAAAAAACCTAAAATTAGTAGATTCTTAAGCCTTAGAAATGCTGCTTTGGATTGCGTGTTCTCTTTGTTTCCTTTTCTGCACACAATCTTAAAAAAAAAAAAAGGTACCTTCTTATTAAAAAAAAATAAACTAAAATGTCTGGCATTTGTTAAAATAATGGCTTCTACCCAAATCCTAACATTTCATCGCGATACCTATATTCAATTATATCTTGAAGGGAGGTGTTGGAAAGATGAAAGATTCTTTTGGGAAAGCATTAATGTTGGATGAATTCACTGTGCTCACATCTTCTTCACTTTTACCTACTACTGCTTTAAAAAATAAAGCTACTTTAAAGTGTCTTATTTAGCAATGGTGTGACAGCTATTAATAATACTACAGTTTTTAACTTTCTATTTAACATATACTACCTTTTGTAAAAAATAGTATATACAGATAAATAATGTTTCTCTAGATTTTATGCATAGAGAATGTTAGTAAGGGAAGAGGTTTTAAATAAATTTATAACTTCTTACTGTTCATTTTACATTTTAAATGATACTTTTAAATCACTACTTTGGTTTGTCTGGAAATATACTGAATATTTTATTATTTAAAATAGTATACTTTTATAGCTGTTTATTAATTTCAGTTGACTACTAACTTCTATTTTGATATTTATTAATGAGTTGACACTGTAGTATATTGAGATGTTTATTTTTCTATCAGAGCTGTAACAACTATGACATAGCATTATTTTAATGCAACATCATTGTACTTGCTCTCTAAAAAATAAAATCAATATTTAATCCATATGGATTTTTCATATTTTTAATGTTTAATGTGTCTGTGATAAGTTAAGGGAGAGATTCTCACCTCCTTTTAAAAATATATAGCAATTTCACTAAGGTGACCAAATGTCTGCAAAGGGAAGCATACGATTACAGTCTTTTTTAAGTGGAATAATGGAGAGATAAAATAGGAAGAACACCGTGTTTATCAGATGGAGGCAAACAGATGAATGCACATTGAGGATGAACTCTGAGAAGGTGGGAAGGAACACCACAGCAGTTTGAGGGTGCAGCTGGTTTACCTTGCCCAACCCAACTGAAGCATAAATGCACCAGGAGGTGTTACCACTTTGTAGGGGACAAGAAGATACAACCTGTAGAAATATAATCTACAGGTGGTTATGATAGCCTTTCTTCTGCTTTGCTGCGTTGGGTGGTAGAGGAGCTGGCTTTCTGGGAATGTGTGAATGCTGTTTCTCCACAGATGCTTCATCTCTGTCATTCCCTGCAGGCTTGGGTGGCTTTATGAGTACTGGTGAAAGTGCATCACTAGATTGGGAAGGTGACACACGTTCTGCCCTTGAGGAGAATCAATAATAACATTTGCTTTGCACAATGACATGAAATTTCTCATTAAAAGATCTTCAGATGTCCTGTGTGTAAGGACATTCAAAATTTGTGCTGTAAGACCACGGTGTCTCAGTCTTCTCTGAGAGTCTTTCTCTCTTTCTCTCTCTCTTTCTTTCTTTCTTTCTTTCTCTCTTTCTCTCTTTCTCTCTTTCTCTCTTTCTCTCTTTCTCTCTCTTTCTTTTGTATGCCCTTAAATCCAGCAATTAAATCATGCCTATATGCCTTAAAATGTCCAGATAATGACAGTTAGGGTTTTTGACACTAGCGGCATTGTATTTAGCCAATTTTTATTCACATCCACAAAGTCATCAGTGAGGGCACTAGAGTGCTCTAATTTGGCTCTAATGTAACAAAACTGCTATTTTTTAGCAGATAACCATTAAAAAGAAAAAGGCTTGAGACTCAGTCTCTCCAAAGAGGAAGTAAACCCAAGTTGCAGCCTCTAAGCTGGAAGAGAAAAGAGATCCTGATTTCAGCCACTTTTTTGACAGCAGTTTTGTAGGCACACGCTGTTACAGAACTTCCCTCCCTGCATGATCCCCTTTGTGGTAGGTGCAGAGTTTGATCCAATATATGGAGAAGATGTGAGGAGAACAGTTCAGCATTAGGAACAGTGGGTTTGAGTGAAGGTCTCAATCTGCATGATGACAACCAAAAGGCAATTATTAGGAATAAAAAAATTGTTCAACGGGCTGATTTTAACTAGTAAGGAGTTAATCTGAAAAGTGGGTGTTTCTTCTGCTTTCAGGTCTACAACAAAGACAAGAACCTTGGAAATACCCTCCTGCTAGCCTGGGCTTAAAACCAAATGATTTAAATGTATGGTATGAATTAAATAAAAAGTCTAGTTTTACAGAAACCCAAATGATCTGAAGCTGTGTTTAAAGCACAGGTACTCTCAGTGTGGTGCGGGGGCTTCTGGCTGCTCATCTTCCGCTTGGGAGTCTTGGGGTGGTCCAAGTTGGGTTGGACTGTACAGAATTCATGTCTCCTAGACATAAGCTGCCAGTCTGATTTATTAGCACTAAAGAGGCCCTGACATTATCATCTGCTGGCCCCTTATCTCAGAGAAACGGTGGTGGGTGGCAGAAAGCAGTGTCTCACTTTTTTTCAAACCATTCTATCATCTACTCAGCGCCGAGCATAATATGGGCTCCGATTATTTCTTGGCCTTGAACTGCGTGATTCATGAAGGACAGTTACTGTTTAATAAAGATGATGTGTATGCAAGCTGATAAAACTAAATGATTAACCACAAAAGCATAACATTGCCAAGTTATGTCACATATGCTTAGTGAAATTGCTGCATGTGATGTATTTCTTTCAGCTTTGCAGCTTGCCAAGTCCCCCTTTTGAGGCCCTAAGCCTCATCCTAAGCCTCTTGTTTATGCCTTGGCAATCTGGAGAGCACAGGACCTGTTCCTCAGTGGGGTTCCTCTGCTTTCAAAGCTGCTCGCAGGAGCAGCCTCTCCCACAACCCCCCTTCTGACTCTTTAGCCTTTGACCATAGCCATTCTGAAAGCATCACCGAGGCTCCAAGATATGTGTTGAACTGCTGAGGAGACAGGGGACATGTCACTGAATGGGTTTTCCACAAGAGTTTTTAGACACACCTTCTCTTCACTCTGCTTTAGACAAAGCAGGACTTTTAAAGACTTCTACAACTTAGACGTGGTCTCCTCTCTACCTACATTATCTTTGTCTCCAGCGGTGTTTAAGGTGTACAGCTTGTGGTTTGGCTTCTGTCCTTGACTTGTTCTGCAGCTGCACGCAGGCTCCTGTGAAAAAAATAATAATAAAAAAAAGAGAGCTAAAATAAATACTTCCCGTCTTTCTCAGCTTCTTGTGCATCTTCCCATATCTAAATTGGACTATCAGAGAAAATTTTCCTCACTGTGCCTTCTTTGAAAATTGCAGACAGAGAATCAGAGGGCTTCTTCAGTGAACAGCCGATGAGGAGAGTTTTCTTATTTTTTGGACAGACAGGAACACGTTAAAGTCTGTAGCACAAAACTGAACAGAGCGTCTCTGAACCTTCTCAGATGCAGTCCATTCTTCTGCTCCTTTCCAGTGTCAAGCAAGTCAGTATATCTTGGTGAACTTGCCAGTCCTCAGCTACTCACAGGGATTCTCCTGATGTAAGCTTTAAATCTGGTACCCTCACAGCTTCTGCAAGGTGTATGCAACATAAAACGCCAGAGACACGTTTCCCTTCCAGTACCACCATTCTGATGGCAATTTTTATCATTCAGAAATATTTCCTCCTGGGTGTGTGCATGCCTGCATGTTCCATCCAAATTAACTTCTCCTCAGCATTAAGTAGTCCATCTTTGACTGCTAAATAGCCCGTCAGACCAAATTATATGAATACACATATTATATATATACAGATATATTCTCACATACCTTTTTTGTATTTATTTAAAATGGGATTCCTCCCATAAATTCTCGTGCATAGCAGGGTCATCCTTTAAAAATTCCTATACATAGCCCAGTTTCTGTTAATGGCTAGGCTGCTATCATGTTGAAACCACGACTTGAAGCACTCCCTGATGTTCACCTCCTTGAGCCTTTGCACTTTTATGTTTTTTGGCTGCTGCCTTGCACATAAAACCTAAAGCCTGGAAGACAGACATAGCACCTTACACGGGGATTCTTCATTCACTAATAGGTTCTAAACATGATGTTAAAAATAATAAATTAATATTTCTTTAGCCATTTTATTCCTCATGCCTTTGAATGTCGGGTGTTGTTTTTAAAAAGGAAAGAAGAATAAGGTCAACAGCAAAAGAAGATATTGTATCATACAGATCATTTTGCAAATCAAAAACTGGCTTTCTCAGAAGGAAAATTTTTCGTCATATGACAGACCATTTCATGCCACCTAAAAAGAAAACCGCGTAGATTCATTTCCAGAAAAAAAAAAAGAAAGAAAGAAACTTTAGTTTCAACAATTTTATCCGAGGTTCAATTCTTTGAAATTGCAGTTCAGCTGCAGACTGTATTAAGAGTGAACATGCTGAGCATCTTTGAGTATGAAGCCCATAAGGTCCCCCTTTGAGATCAGATATATAACAGATTAGGAATGTTAATATAAAGTGTTATATTCCTTCTTCGGGAAAAAAGATATCTTACAGAACCTCTTTGGCAAGCCAAAACACAAGAAGCGTTATTTATTGTCTTAGCTGATGTTCTTTCTTGCATCACAAAGAATTTATGCTAGCAGTTACTGTGGAGTACTCTGATATTTTCTATTTATCCCCTTTTCACACACCAAAAGAATAGTTTGGATTTGAACTACCTGAAAATAATGCAATGGATAATTCACTGTAAATTCCTGCACTGTCCAGGAATTTTGATCCTCTAGTTATCTGGCTTTTTGTCAAGTGTGTTAATGTGCTCAGTTATATTTTTTTGGGGGGGAGGGGGGAGAGGAAAATATAATAAATGGCTATCAACATCGCTGAAAATGTCTCGAAGGAAAGTGTGTTACTGAGTTTAATTGCTATCATTTAAGCTATTTGATACACTTGGTGACCTAGCTCCTATGGAATTCAAGTGCTTTTACCTTGCCAAATTTTGCTCCCAACTTGGTCGGTGCCCAGTTGCTGCTGCTTCCCTGGCCCAGCGCAGGTGCTTGCCAACACAGGGAAATCGGCAGCGTCCTCTGACCCTGCAAGATAAGGGAATTGTTACTCTTGAGCAAGCTTTGGCAAAGAAGACAGTATTATAATTTTGCTATGATTACAACACCTGGGTTATTGAAGTTTTATTGGATAGAAAATTTACAGGCAGTTTATACACAGCTACTCCTGAAGTCACCAGTATAGCATACCTGAAATCTTGCTAATTCTAAGGATTATTGTATGAGGGACTTGCTTGAAGAATCCTTTTTTTTGAAATTAGAATCTTCTTGAGATGTCCCTTGGAATGATATTTTTCAGATACTTCATTTCCCCAGGGTGCCTCCCTACAAGGTGTTAAAATATGATTTCATTTACAGTATTCACAAGAAAGGTGAGCGGCGCTGTGCCTTCCTTACCTTAGGGATACAGAGGCGATGAGTGCTCTCACAGCACCAGAACCATGTTCTGACAGGAGTATTTACTTATTATACCAGTCTTCCATGAGAAGATACAGATTTTTTCAGACCTAGAGTTTGAAAAAACTTTAAAAAATATTAAAATGAGACAGAAACAAGGATGCATCTGAAAACAGTTATAACAAGGATTATCATGTCCTCTACTACAGCGACTATCACCTTAAAAATGGTCTTTTGGGGGTCTTATTTCACTTCTAGACTTTGCGCAAAGTCTAAAATTCTGACCTTAAAAATTTTGGCAGAGATTCCTCCAACTTTTGGCACAGTTCAGGCTCAAACGCACTCCTACGTTTGTTGAATCCCAAGAAGTGGAAAATTAAAAAACAAGAAAAGACTACTAGGATAACTCTGAAAGTAAGAGTCAGCATGGCGGAAATCTATTAAGATATTTTCCACAGTATGAATCTCTAAGTGTTTTCCACATGGGGTGGGTGTTTGGATTAAGGTAGACATCTTGACAGGCTGGAGGAATGGGCTGACAGGAGCCTCATGAAATTCAGCAAGGGCAAATGCCAAGTCCTGCACCTGGGGCAGACTAAACCCTTGCACTGATCGAGGCCAGGGTCTGCCTCGCTGGGGAGAAGCTCTGCTGGAAAAGATCTGGGAGTCCTGGTGGACACAAGCTGGATGTCAGACAGCAAGGAGCCCCGGCACCAAAGTAAGCCAACAGCATCCTGGGATGTATTAACAGGAGCTTAGCAAGTAAAGTGGTGGAAGTGATTGTCCTCCTTTACTTAGCACACATTAGGCCACACCTAGATATTGCATCCACTTTTAGGGCCTCAGTACAAAGAAGACATTGAGAACCTTGAGTAAGTTCAGTGGAGGGCCACTGAGATGACTGGGGTTGCAGCACTTGGCTAGTGAGAAGAGGCCAAGGGAGCCAGACTTGTTCAGCCTGTCTGCAGATGTTCAGATGTCTGCAGGGGCTGTTCATTCTGAGGGTAATTAAGCACTGGATGGGATTTCTCAGAGAAGCTGTGGAGTCTCTCTCCTCCAGTGTTTTCAAAACCCAGCTGGACAAAGTCCTGAGCAAACTCGTCTGATGCAGTGTTGACCCTCCTTTGAGCAGGAGGTTGGACTAGAGACCTCACAGGGTCCCATCCAACCTGAATAGGTCTGTGAGTTTGTGATAAATGTGGAGCCTGGTTAACTCCCAAGAAGACATTGTTATTCCCTTCCTTATTACCTGCATTTACCTCAGCAGACTTGCTGTATGCAAGTGGTAAGTGGTACTGCCAGCAATGTTTTACTAAGAACCTGCTGAGAAGGAAAAGCTGCTACTTTCAAACTCCTTTACAAAGCAGACAAACTGTCTTCACTGAAGAAATAGCTAAATAAGGAAACCCAATACAGTGAAATTTATAGCATATGTTGATTTTTGAATGTGTATTTCTCATCTGGCCACGGAAGAGTTTTGCCATCTAAAGCAAAGGACCTTATTCTGCTCTGAGGCGTATACAAATCCCCTTAGTTTCAATGGGAATAGCATATACATAGCTGAGGGCATGCTTTGGCCCATGGTCAATAGCCTCCTAAAAGATTTTTTCCTACATTTTTTTTTTCTTGCAGTATTCATCTTTTCCCTTTCCAAAGGTTCTGATGTCATTCCTGTTGCTGCACTTACAGAGTTCAATCTAGTGGTAACATCTTTGAAGTCTAATTAGATTTCTTGAGAAAGACTCACAAGATCGCTTCAGGCCAAAAGTGTCGCGCAGCAGCACTAGACCAAATATTATGCAATTGTTCTGTAATTCATGCTCCCTTCCCACTCATGAGTTGGGTTTGAAAAGCTTGTGGAAGATATAAGATATATCAGAGAAATGCCAAATGTTCCTTTTTACAGTCCATTCTCACATTTCCTATGAAAAATGTCCCTTCTCACAATCTTCCCCTTCCCACATTAAATGGAAGTTTATCCTTCACACCAGGGCAACATCATAGAACCATAGAATCATCTAGGTTGGAAGGGGTCTTTCAGATCATCCATGTCCACGAAGTTGCAAAGCATAACTCTGTTCACTGCAATTTAGAAATGCTGTGAAGGGCATTGTTAATTTATAGAGAATTTAAAGGTGATGTATTGCACGTATTTGAGAAACTTCACAGCAGAGCGACGTCCACCATGTGTCAGCAAAGCACGGAGTACCAGTGTAGAAAAGTTTCTATTCAGTATCAACGCTGGCCAGAAGTGGAAACTGCCACAAGGCGTAAGAAAATAACAACACAGGACAAAATGCACTTAGGCCTTATCTCACCTGCACTGGCTCCACGGACAGGACAGCTCCTGTGAAAGGCAAGGAAAGCCTCACACGTACATGAGACCTCTCCTGACTGCAGCCTCCAAGGCCAGGTACAGACTGCAAGGTAAAATATTATACAATAAACACAACTGGCATCGATGCCCTTTTTCAAGATATGTGTAAGTGATTATGCAGAATTATTCACATACAACTATAAAAACTTGAAAATTGAACCTGACAGCTATTCTGAACCAGCCTTGCCTTGTCCATTTGCCACAGTGTTTGTGGTGGGTAAGAAATCAGGTCTGATTTGCCTTTGGAGGCAGGGGCAGGGGGCAGGGAGAGGAAGGGATGAGTTTACACACACACACGTGCCCGTGCCTTGCTTGGATGGCCCGTCACAAGGTGCACTGGGAAGTGCTGGGGAGGGGGGGAGAGATGCTGTATCCCGCCTTCTAGCATCTTAGCACTTCTCTCACGCCCAACAAGCAAGGCCTTCTGTTTTGTAGCGCAGAAAGGAACGCCGCATGGACTGCTTTTACCTTACAGCAGCATCTTGTTTACAGCTGCAATGTTTCTAGCCCAGAAGATCCTGAAACGTATTTACAACCTCTCAGTTAAAATTTACTCTTAGCAACTAACTGTTAAGCCATATTCTGCCTCCAGTGGAATAATGACAGCGAAGCGTGTGTGAGGCGTGTCCTGGGCCGTGACTGCCTCCATGGGCCAAGCTCAGACATGTTCACCTTGAAACACCCCAGCAGCCTAATGCTGCTGCGCCTGAGGAGGCCGCGCTGTGAAGAAAGGCTCTGATGGCTGAATTGTGGCAAGAATTTTAACTAGAGAGATTGTAATGCCACAAGACAAAATATTGATGACACTGGCTTTAACGGACCAGCAGCTGAGCAGAGAGCAAGAGACCTCAGTGCTGGTGGCAAGTTCATGTCTCCTCAGCACTTGTCCCCACTGCTCTGCCAAGGACAGGAACCCCAGGGCCACCTCCTCCCAAAACCTCGCTTTCTTTGGAGGCTTCTCATTGAGGCACCAAGCAGGCATGACCCTATTAAGATATTAGGAGACTATGGCCCAGATCTGTATGGCCACAAGTCATTACTAACAGGCACTGGGCTGACTAGGGAAAACCAGTTGAGTTTTCCATGTAAAAACCTTGAAGCCACGCAATAGAAACCATAAAATGAGTATGTGTGTTGCTCAGAGTCATACAGAAATGTTTGCTCTTTTTTGTTTGGGTTTTTTTTTTTTTTTTTCTTTTCGGTTTTCCCCTTCTGGGCATCTATAATATTGCCTAAACTGTGGGGATGCAGCAGTAACATTTTTCTTATTAAGTTGGGATCCTAAAGGGAAAACTCTCCTCATAAATTTTTGAGGTGAAAACAACTGCAGGGATGGCTGTAACTGAGGGAGAGACTTAAGCCCTTAACTGCTGACTGATTGATGGCTTATAAAAAAACTAGAGTTTGGCAGGCAAAAGTATGATTATGAGAAATTTTAATCCACTGTCAAATATTTTATTGTATTTCAGAATCAAATTGCAGGCTCCAAGCTATTTTAAATATTGAACAGAGGAATATAACAGAGAGATTCTATAAATAAGGCAAAATGTTATGCCACTCATGATAACTTCAGGAAGGCACTCTGATACTACAGCAGTGAAAGCAGATTGATTTCATGGGTTGGAGGGGAGGGGAGCAAAAGACACTAGATATATATTTATTTTTATTAATGGTTTTCTTTTCCTGTCAAAAAATTGACTGATTGACAGTCTAAAGTGTAACTGCAGTAATGTTTATATTTCAAATACTAAAAAAAAAAAAGGAATGGGGATTCCTCAATCTGGTGTTAATTTCCCTTTTTATGTAATAAAAATGTCAACAATGAGGCTAAAGAAAAGTAGTATTGAGTTTAACTTAACTTTTGCATCCGTGCCTTTTCTGGTGTTTTGAGATTACTTTCTAACTTGTTTAACAGAAGGAGGAGGGTAGAAGTCCTAGATTAAGACAGAAACTTAATATTTTCAAAAAATATGCAGTATTACCTTGATTTGTCAAGGATGTATTTCTATAACTCCAACAAAATGTTCTTTAAAATAAATTCTAAACCAATACACTTTCATTTAATCTTCCTTGAAATTCAAGACACAATGCAGCATATACCAGTAGGAATTGGAACGAAAAAATATAGAGTTGCAAATAACTTTGCAATCTTTGAAGTTAAAATAAACCAGACCCACTTCCAGTTACTTTATGGGCTATATGTTTATAGAAATACATGTCATCAACTTACTGTCTTCTGTTTTCCTACATTTTCAAGCATGAGTGCAACAGCTATGTCCGACAAAACTTGATCTCTTTGCAAGTACTCCTGGCTAATGAGTCAATGTATACTTACTTGGGCGGGTCTGCAAGGAAAGACTTCCAGAGGTTACCAGCGACCCACATCTTTATCAGCAGCTGATGATGATGGCAAACCACATGGTTGCAGTCCATGATATTTCCTTTCTTTATTGAATATGAGGAAGTTGAAGATACTAGAAGATATCTGGAGGTGGGATAGTATTTCTTTAAAAAAAAAAAAAAAAAAAGAACACTTTCAACTTTTTTTTCTTACAACTTGATCCTGCAATAGGTTATGTACTGACCTGGGAACAAGGGACATAAACTGCTCCTGAGACCAATGTTCTCCGTATTGACAAGGTTCTGGTGTGTTTGCGTTGTTCACTTTGCATCAGGACCGTAAAAGGTAACGGTGAAATCTGGCAGGACTTAAATCAATAACAGATCTCTTATGTCAATAACACTGTGCTTTCATCAGGTTTATAAGAAACTCAGTGTGGCAGCCTGGGACAGTAGCCACCTTAAGGACGGCTCATACTGGTTTCATGTGCACTATTTTGTCACCAGTGTCAGAAGAGCCCTCTGTGTCTCCAGCCATGGTGTATGGGTTGTTCACAAGCAAACTGTGTAGAAGAGACCTGTCATTCTGGCATTGCAGGAAAGACAACAGCAGTGTGCCAGGAGTAAGGCTGTCTCCCTTCCCAGGGAGCTGCTTGGCTAGTTTCAGGAGGACATGTGTCATTTGGGTGACCAGGAGAAGATGGCTTCAGAGCAAAACATGGAGGACACCAGCTTGCCAGTATAGATGCCTCATAAACTTCCTATGGATGCCATGTTTACATCCCACAAAGCTACCACACATTTAAGACTTCACGTGATGTATTAACACACCACGAAAAATATTAACTATCCTGAATATATTGCCCAACACTTCTCTTTTATAACATATTCCAATTCTTAGTCTGTAGTCAGTCCTTTTCTTAGGCAGCAGTAAGAGACCTGCAGTGCACTTCTTCTGGTGGACTCGTGGCCATGAAAGCTTACATCCAGCTTTTATTTTTTCAACAGGTAACAGCTCTGATAGTTAAGGAAAAAATGAACTACTAAAACATTTAAAAGCCAGATTCATCGCTCTGATGTTACTCTAAATGCCATTTATAAAACTGGAGCTATGCCATAATGAATCAGGCCTCAGAGCTATGCACTGTAAACAGATGGTTGTAACCGAATACAAGCTTTAATTCACACGAAGGGATCTGTTGCTGTTTGTGGGTTGTGGCATCAGTAAAGCTCTGAGAATAAATTAGGGGCCTACAGTATATTTACTCTCTGGGCTCTATTCTCTTGACAATTGCTTTAAATTCTTTATGAGAAATAAGCACTGAATGTGCAGAATGGAAGGCTTTTATCCACAAAGCTTTAATTTCAGAGACACCAAAAAACTGCTGATTTTGCCTGTGGATTCAGTAGGTCCAAATAACTCCACATGTGCCTTTAACTTCTGCATTTTAAATGCTCTGAGGGGAAAAAATTAGGATCCTTAACTCATATATCTTCTATAGGAGAGCTGACTTGTGCACTAGAGACTGGTGGTGTGCTAGGACTTCTCCTCACAGAAAAGTGAGCTCTTTTTTTATGCTCATGCCTCAGGTTTGTGTGGGAGTCTTTGGTAATATTAAGTACAGGCTTTTTTTTCGGTTTCATCCAGTGGTTTTAGGTCTCAGGGGTACTACTCCTTTTCCCTGTCAAGGGGATCCCTCCTCCGCACATGAACTGGTCAGCTATTCATACAAATACTGTTTATTCTTCTGTTTTTGAATTATGCCTATTAAAGAATTTGCTTTGCTGCGAGAGCGGCGTCCCTGGGATTTGGAACTGGCCACGTGCCACTGTTTCCACATGCAAACCCTTGGAGCTTCTCTCAGCCTTTCCATCATGGCTTTGTGCTTCTACAGCCTCCACGGGTCTTGTTACTTCTTTACTTCTTTTTTTTTTCTTTTTTTTTTTTGATGTGCTTCTGAAATTAGACATCTTTAAAACAAATAAAAAAACCCATGAGTCTTGGATCTGATGAAGTCTGGTTGCTCTGCATCCACCAGGAGCATCCCCATCATTCCCTGATGACCCTAGCACCCCTTTCTCATGCCCCTGGTTGTCTGGTTGGCAGACCAGAGGTTGAAGCAATCCATGGCAGACAGGGCAGCAACAGCCAGCTTTCGGAAAGGACAAGGGGACGCTGCTGTTTCCATGCCTTGTGTCCCCAGGTACCATTTTATTCCACCCCAAACTGGGAGAAATTTCTACATTTAAGAACTGTGGGCTGCTGTCATATTCTGAAGTTATTACAGGCAAGTGGCCAATTGAAAAACAATGTGATCGTGCAAACCTCTCTTTCTCCTGCTTTTTTTTTTTTATTGTTATTTTTAAGAAAACCACAATAAAAGTTAAATCAGCAGTTTTTAAGCTTTTTTTCTGTGGTTGATTTGGGCAAATAATGGTGCCCACCCACTTTGCAGTTGTCATTGGGTTTATATCTCCCCATGAAAAAAAATTCAAAATCACAGCTGAAAATGGAGTTGGGGAGGAGATGAGCAATAGCCTATATGAGCAATAGGCTGCCAGTAAAGCCTATCAAAAGGGTGCTGCTGCCGTTGCTGTGTATTATTATTGTACTACCAACGCCAAATAGCAGCTTTATATGCCTGTTTTTTTCTTGAAATACTAGTAACATATCTCACTGGGGGGCAAACATTATATGTCACAACCTCCCGTGCTATGACCTACAGAAATCTTCCCCACTTTTCCTCAAGGGAGGAAAAAAGGTGTGGATACGAATAATGTCAGCAAGAAAAAAATCAAGTAATTACAGTACTCTCAATGAGACAGACACCTTGAAACAAAATAGGCAATGAGTTTCCAAAAAACTCATTTGGGAAATTACGGACACTTCGTAATGTTAATATTTAGACCTATTAATCATAATTTAATTTTAAAACAATAAGTATTTGACGAGAAAGCTTAATTTCATTTTGTTATACCTTTAGACTTCTACATTTTCAGCCATTTTTCTTTTTTTTGATGAATTTGAAGACAGTGGAGCTGCATAAACAGGAGGGAAAGCAAAGTTCAGTGTAGTGACAATTGCTCAAATGGTTGTTTTGGTTGATTGGTCTATTAAAGTAGTGGTGTTTGTGAGACATCATAAATTGCGCAATGACAAACTGTACTTCTGACTTGGTATATGACTTGAGTTTTCTAGTTTGGTTTATTACACTGTAAATAACTACCTCGCGTCCGGGTTGATTTGTTTATTCACTTGCATCTGAAGAAAAAAACAACCCAGTTTTGCAATAGTTAAATAGAGCAATTCTGCCATCCAGTGGCTAGCTAGGTTAACTCATTTCTTCTCCTTCCACATGATCATTTGGTATCGTTTCTTATTAAAAAGATATGTGATTATTGTAATGTAAAATGTTCATTCCACTGCTGCATCCCATTAATATATGTAATAAAGATTTTAATTCTATGCATACTTTTTTTCTAATATCCTACTCAAAGTGAAGGCCCAGAAGAAAAGAAAGGTGTGTCATGTATCCTTCTGGATCAATTAGAGACGTTACAGGTTACTACAAATCCTGTCATCAAATGTCACGGACCCCTGATAACAGTGAGCCAGGAAAAACATAGCTCTTGACTCAGCTTGTCTACTGTGCCCATAGACCATGGCAGAACCTTTGATGAAGTGTTCCCAATATAACCTTTTGTAATAACAACCACAACTGAGTTTATAAATTGGTTTGTGAAACATCCCTGTGGCTGTTTGAAAGTGTCAAAGGGGGCAGAAAATATGACAAAATAATCCTACAGTATGATTACATTCTTATATGATCAGTCTCACTCTTTTCACCACCATAATTTCTAAAGTAATTTTCGGGAGCATAAGGTAAGATCTGGTCTTTGTTGCCTGAGTCCATGCTGAGTAGAATGGGAAATGTGGCCATGAGTCATGACTTGAAAAAGTCTCCTCGTTTCCAAACCAAAGTCTACTATGATCACTTCCAAGGAAGAAGGACCTTCCTGATTGCAACATTTTGTTGGTGAACCACAAGCCTGTTTGAGGGGAACATCTCATTGGGCAAATTAACTTTCTGGCATCCGTGTGAAGCCTCCAATTTGGACAAAACCAGTATGTGGGAAAGAAAAAGAAAAAAACAAAAACAAAAACAAAAACAAAAACAAAAACAAAAACAAGCAGAAGGTGATCACTGGGGGGAAATGCAAGGGAAGGGGGTCAGACATGTATAATGCTACACAGTTTCTACAGTGTTGAAGAAGCGAAATGGATTCTGAGAGACGGTTCTGGCTCCTTTTCCTACTCCTGTGTTTGGAGACCATCCATTGCCATGAAACAATAACCTTGTGCAGACAAAGTTGGACATCCCAGCAACTGTCACCTTGAGAAAACATGGATCATTAAAATAGAGTGGGGGCCTCATGCTGTGGGTTTGGCTCACGAAGGGAAATCTCACAGTCCCAGCGCAGAGTTATAGTTTGGTTCTCGTACAAGGGCCCTGCGCTCCCGTGACCCCAGCAGCGAAGCTGAGGGGAATGCCCAGCCATTGTCTATTCATTTTCACTTGGTTTTAATTGCAGCTTTTCAGCTTCTTGGGCTTTGCATGCAGTCCAGCTGTGGAGTCCTTCCAGGAGCAGCATGAAGTGCGTTGTGACCCCATGGAAAACAGCCTGCTCCAGGTAGAGCAGCCAATCCAGCCCCCATTCTGGCGTGTCCTCCCCGTCTCCCTTCTGCAGCACATTCCCAACATTGCTGTGACTCACTATATCTCCATGTGGTTCTTCAAGGATTAAGTATTTCCCAACATATTTTCTTAAACACAAGCAGCAGCTTCCCCTCTGCCAAAAAGGACTTCCAGGGAAATCTCTGTGTAATGCTGTCCTGCCTGTCGGGGACATGAATCACTGCACATCAGTGCCTCATGTACTCCGCCACGCTGTGGTATGAGAGACTAGTTAACACACTGATAATCCTTTTGCTACAGAGACACGGGAAGGCTCTCCCACAAGGAAAGTCTTTGATCTAAACACAATTGTACCTTGGCCTGAAGTTTAGAAGGTGGCTACGGATTTAGAGAGTGTCGTGATTTCTGAAGGGCAAATCTGAAAGGAACTTAAGACAATTTTTCTCCTGGAAAAAAAATCACTGGTCACTTTTGAAAGTGTTGTTTGAGATACTTTGTCCCTGATGCACACAGCTCACATTTCCAAACCTGTGTTTGTTCACACCGTACCCCCACACCTGGAAAGAACACTCATATTAATCACCGGTTCTTCAAAAATGAGTGGGGTGGGAGAGAGAGATAGTTCATATACAATATATACTATACTATGTATAGATTATTTATAACATGTTATGCTATTTAATGTTACATTGTATCATATATTATATTGTATTATGTTATGTTTATTATATTATCTATAAAATATACAAATCTATTCTCAGACTAGAGATGAGTAACAGCTAAATGCAGGAGCTCTCTGCTGGTTGATTTCTTTCTTTTCTAAATTGTTATAAAAAACTAATGCATTAATAAAAAAATAATCCTACCATCAAGACGTCAAGAGGGATGGAGAAGAAAGAGCTTCCCAGGCCAAATTTTTCTTACCTCCTGAATGGTGAAACTCTAAGGAGACCAAATGACAATTTTGAATATTTTGAAAGGAAAAAAAAAAAAAATCCTCCCCAGGAGCAAGATCCAGCCTTCACGAGGCAGATCAAAAATTGACTGTTCTGGGGCTCTTTGAAGAAGGAAAGTGCTGACAGTCATCAGTATTTCACTCCCACCGAGCGTGTGTCTGCCGGGCAGACCTCTGCTGCCCCTCCTGCACGGATTCCATTGATCAAATCCAGCTGAAGCTGGGGCCAGGTGTGGCTACAGATTTGTGGCTGAGATCAGCGTTGCTGCGATGACCACGGTTTCAGATCAAAGGAGAAAAATGTTCAATTTGAGCCCTCTTGAAGAAACATTATTGAATTTTTGCTGAAGAATTTTGCCCGAACAGATGACCTAATGTGGTCTGGGAAAGCTTAACAGTTTCTTACAGCCTAAATGAATATTTTATTGGTTTATAGTAAACTGCAGTCCTCATATTTAGCACCAAAAGAATAAAGCAGTATTAGTGCTTTAACATGGCTAATATTCTTGCCATGCAGTTAATAATAAGCCAAATGAAGCGAAGTACCGGCAGGGATATTTTTCCATTCTCGCCACATTGCTAGGAGTCTTAGCACAGTTTTTTGAGTCAGATCTGAGCAGGAAAGAGATTAGGTCTTGATCGTTAGCTAGAGCAAGTCTTCCTCTCAGAGGCTGTTACAGTAGCCTTCCAATTTGCATGAACTCCTGAGCATTAGACTTGGTGGGAGAGATTTTTTTTCAAAGGCTTATAAGGGGCTTTGGAGTTTTCAAAATTTCCCCGTGGTACCTATTAACCAGAAGAAATTCAAAGCTGGTCCCTCAGTGACACTTGGTAGTTTTCAAAACCTTCCTCCTCCATCCTGGAGCAGCTCGTTTATCTAAGTTCCTTAACTGTGATGAAGCCCCAGTGATTTCAAAGCAGCTGTGGTAGGACTTTTGCTACCTTTCACAGGAACGCGTCACCTACACCGCAGAAACCGAGCGCTTTTCACCACAAGACTCCAGTACACCCTGCCACACTGCAACCTTTGAGAAGGTTTGAGCTGACTGCTTCCATGGTAGCTGTCAAGTCCAATGAAAAACATGCATCCCCTCTGTTCCTGGCAGCTCCTCAGTTTCCCACACCGAGAGACCCCCCCACTGCAGGCTGGCACCAGCGTGGGCATTAAGGGGTCGCTGGCATTGAGAATGTGAGCTCTGAGCTGGGACTGGGGCGCTGAGCTGGGGTGGTCATCCATGGCTGAGCATTGTTAGCAGATGAACTGTGTGCTGGGTGATGAGAAGGTGGAAGGTGAAGGAGGCCTGCTAAACAACCCCCGCCTGGTAAACCCACCCTGTTGGTGCAAAGACTGGCCCTGCAAACAAGACAGCAGTCAATGGGCTGAGCTTTCAGCCCACTGGGGTATATGTGGCTTCAGTTATCTCGCTGTGTCCAGATTCCCATGTGCTGGGTTTTCACAGTTCCCTAATTAGAGTCCCTCCACTGCTTTCCCATTCATTTTTGCCTTCCTCGACCTGGCTGCCCATGTCCCTTCTCCTCAGGGAGCTCTTTGCTGTGCAGGCACGAACTCCTGTTGAAGTTAAAGCTAATCTCTGATAGTTTTGATATGCCCTGGCCATCTTCCAGGGTCTGCTCCATAAAAGCAGAAATGCAATGGTAAGTCAGGCTCGTGTTTTTTTAGCACTGTATGTTTGTCCCATCTGTGGCTTATCTGCAACAGGAGATAACAGCCAAGCCTGACCTCTTCTTAGGACACATTTATTAGCACAGAATTAAATGGTCATTTTCATTTATCATAAAAAGCAATTGCCATGGTATCAAGTTTGTAAGGAAAACTTTGTCAAAAGCAATCATCAGAGATGAATCTCTTCCAGTTATGAAGTCTTCTGCAGCAGTAGTATTTGTGAGCTACCCTGACACAAATTGCTCTCAGTAATTAATTTCTCTCACATCCTGAGTGGTCAACACCCAGGGGAGGATGCCAACCCTCTTTTTTTTGCTGTCTCATTAGTCACAAGTAATGAGCACGTGTACAAATTGCTACTCTGCTTCCTAAAACTTCTAGAAGGGAGGCAGTGTCAGGAATAAACTACCAGAACTCAGTGACAAGTTTGCTTTTGACTGCACTGTTTCATGTCCGCATCCAGATCTACAGCTACTTGGTGACTTGTGTTCACTCATCATTTCTCACCATCTAAGGTTACGGTAAACGGGCTTTTTCCTCCTTTTTAGTACTGTCATCCTACATATCGTTTTCCTGCTGTGATTTCAAGTGGACTTTTCACGTGTAAGACTTTCTTGTCTTAGGAACTCGTGATCGCTTTTAAAGAAATTATGTTTTTACTTTAAAAGTCTTCAGTAATATATTGCATCAAAAGCTCAGGACCCAGTCAGCAGCTACTGTCTCACAGACGCACCAGTTCTCCAAATTCTTTCTAACATTCCTGTTCTCCTAGGAGTATTTCTGTTGCTGTGATTGCTGATTTATATAATATAGCTGAGAAGAGAAGCAGACTACCTGTGGGATAGTCCAAACTTGTAAGAGGCTACCTGACCTTAATTTTTCATGAAGTTGCTTCCAGAACTTCACGTTCACTTGTCGTCTTCTTCCACATCTGCAGCATCACTAACCTTTTGGGAAGGAAGCAGAACAATTAAGTAGACAAGTTCTGTACTATTAAAACATTGATAGTGTTGAAAGGTACAGGCTTTTGCCCACCACATCTGGCCTTGGGAAGGAGATTTTTAAAGTGGTTTCCTCAAAAATATCCCTCTTCCTCAACCGCCTCTGGTGGGTACGTGTTGGATCAAGGTCTGGTTTTTGTTCACACCTAACTATGATGTGTGGTTGTCTGGTTACACGTGGAATTACTAGTGTAATTCCACATTGTCTGGTCACAGGTGGAATTACTAGTAAAGTAACTGATTATATATGGTTACAGGAGGCATTAATGCTAATTGGAAGAGATAATCCTCAGTCAATGTTAATAACAACCGCACATGGTGTCACTTACAGATCAAAGTAGATCCAGCACTGCTGTAGCTTTCACGGCTTCTAAAAAAAAAATCCTCCTGTTGAAAGCTCCCAGGACTCATTTCTGCCTGATTTTGGTTGATTTGATGAATAGCTGTTTATTTTGATGAGTTTGACCTTTCTTTTGTTCTTGGGGAGTTCGCTACCATTTCATACGGCTTTTATGGGAGAGCTTTACGGAAATATCTTTGTCCCTTTTGGGAGACAACTCGCAACAAGTTGTCTCAGATGAGCGAAGTGCAAGCAGAGCTTCTGTGGTCATCCAGGAAGAGCCCAGCTGCAGGGCAGATGTGCACGCACCCATGGCATCTGTGCAAGCTGGATCACCAGTGGGGAAGAGAGGCCCCGTGTCCCACAGGGAGCATCACACCATGTACAGAAAAGTCACAGGGCAAAGGCTGCGTCAGGGCAGGGGCAGAGCGATGTGGAAACCTGGCCTTTTGCTGTAGGTACAATTTAACTCACCAAAGTGCTTTAATTTGGGTTAGTCCAAAACACTGAGAGTGTTTTCCAGCATGGAGAAAATTCATCACCGTGAATGATACAACATGAAGACGAAGGAAAAAAAGATAAAGTTTTTCTCAGATGAGGTCAGCAGAGTAAAATGAGAAACAGGCCACAAAGGAGCAAGGTTAATACAAAGTTTAGCTCGCCTTACTGTAGGTGAAGTCATTTTTACCATGATTCAAAAGCAAATTAAGAAAAAAGTAATTACATGGTGAATGGGAGGCAGCTCCTGCAATTACACAGATATGCAGCCTTCTCTCTTGCAATTCCCTTCCAAATCTTTGAGAGCTCTGCCCAGATGGATATTTGACCCTGATCCTGTAAATTAAATTTGGTCACGGGCAGTTTGCTACACCTGACCTTCAGGCCAGCCTTGGGATGGGAGAGCAAAGCTTAAGGGCAGAGTAACGTTACGGGCCCAGTTTGCCTCTGGTCTCTTGGAGCTGCTCTGGTGTCACTAGCACAAAATTGCTGCCGTGTCTGTCACTAGCACAAAGTGCACGTGCAGAAACAGGTTGAACAGAATTTGGCTGAAAATTTGCCCCCTGCAAAGGCTGACCGTGCAAGTTCTAAGGTAGTTTTTAGTTCCAAAGTTCTAAGTTTTTAATTCCAAACTCCTTTCGTAAAATAAAACAGGCAGAGAACCATTGCCAGCTTTTTCTGAGATAAAATCACAGACTGAGGAACTTGCAGTGACTTAATTGGTTATTCATTTACTTTTTCATTATTTTTTAACAGGCTGCCTTAATTACTTTCTAAAAAGTACAATAAAGGCCTTTGCTGCGTGTTTGCTGGCAGGATCTAGGAACCGGCGGCACCAGATCAAATGGTGCTGCTTAGCAATTCAGTTGTCTTCTGCTGAGGACAATGGAATTGTGTTACTTTATTTTCTTTACTTCTGTTGCAGTGGCACAAAGATGCCCTCACCAACACCCAGTTGTGGGAGCTGCCCCAGCCCAGCCCTGCCAGTAAGAGGAACGTGTGAACTACACCTGACTGCTCCTCTCCAGTAGTGGTATCTCCAGATGTACCACCAGGCTACCAGTACAGGAAGGCCAGGAAGGCAGAGTCCTAGAGACTATCCTTTGCTTCCAGCATCTGCATTTGTGTTTTAAGTTCAATCAGCAGATGAAGAGTCAGGAGCAGCAATGGGACTCCAGGACCTCAGTGCCACCCAGCAGGGGTCCAAACCTCAGGGAGAGAGTGCAAGGTTTGGTTTTCTCACTGATCTGCTGTGCAATTTGCTTTCTAACCAGATTCATCAGAGAGAACAAGTGCTTTCGTGGTTTGGAAGCACTGGAAGGCTTTGGGAAAACTCCAGGCTTCAAATGCTATGGATACTCATTCAATACAAAAGTACAAGTGACGAAAATGGATCGGTTTTGTGTTGTTCCTTTTCAAATGTTGTCCCTTTTCAGATGTTGCCCCATTCATATTTTCAAGTCACGGTTTCTAGTTACTGCAGTGGGCTTATTCATACAGCACTAAAAATTCTGACTGAAGAAGTGTTTGTTTTCTAAACTATCCCCAATATGTGGGCTGGACAACTTTCCTCTCTTAGAGTTTCCACTTTTTTTTCCATTTTACTCCTCCAACAAAAGCTAGGCACTGTGGCTATTTCTGCATATACTCTGTATGCTTTTCAGTTTTTACAAATCAATTTTTACATCCTAAAATCTAGTCAATGTGAAAAGCTAGTTAATTCTGGGGTTTACATAATATTTAACACACACATCTGGAGTTCTTAACTCAACATGAAAAGGTAAATCTTCTCTTATGGCAAACCTTCTTTTTCCCCCTTTTCTTCTGGTGATCCCTCAAAGGCCTTCCACTTGGTATTAGACAAACTGATCTGACCAAATGATAGCTCCTTTCTTTAATTTTTTCCATACTTTAATGACTAATTCAAAACAGCCTGTACTTTTGTTTCCTCATCAAGGGCTGTACCAGATCAGATAGCATGGAGTAAATATTATCTCAAGCTGAGTAAGGTATGAAAGCCATCAGATTCTAGTATTTTTTTTTTAAGAATCTTCTATATTTTTCTGTTCCCCTTCAATTGATGTCAGCATAAAGAAAAATCCTACCCAAGCAATGTATTTATGGAATTGTACCATGAACTGCGGTGCAAGGTGGAAAGCACTTATAACTGGACATCTTTAGGTTGCAAATGGAAGCAATACTTTTCCAAAGTGATTTTCCCTTAAAGATTTAACTGCACAGCGCAATTTAGAAATACTCTAAGCATTATTTTTTCTGACAGCATTTTGGCTTTTCTGCTTGCAGTCCAAGCTGGGTCCTTCAGTTTTGAGATAAACAGATAGGAAAAATAAGCTTGGCTAAGAGGAGAGCCAACTTGAGAAAAACCCCAAAAATACTAGATACTGAGTTTGGAATAAACCCAAATATATTCATTTATGTCATCCAGTTCCATTATTTGACACCTGAATGGTGCATCAGAAAGAAATCAGCATTTCGGTGAAGGTAACAGCAGTAAATAGTCAACTTTCAGTAAAAACACTATCTGCTTTAACATTTCTGAGCCATTGGTTTTTTATTTGTTTGGGGTTGGGTGGTTTTTTCCTCCCTTGGCTATGAAGGTTTTTTATTAGTTTCCTGAAAGTGTGCAGTGTGTCTGCAAGTTCTCTGAATTGGCCATCTCCCCTTCACATGACTTTCAAAGTGGAGTTTATTTCCATGGGTTTTATCTTCTTTCAGGTATTGAACATGTAATAAATAGAAGGTTAGAAAGTCCTATGATTTTTGCAGTGCCAGTGAGGTCTCATATGATTAACCTGCCGAGCAGGGCATGAAATACTAAGAAACAATTGTTCCACGAGACAGGAACTGCACACAGTAAATGAAGCAAACCATGTTTTAATGCTTTATAAGAATGGTTCTGCTTTGTTTTCCCAAGGGTAAATGAATATTTTATTCTTTTTCGTTGATATACTGAAACTGGTTCATACATTTATTACTGAGAACAGCTTATGGACAAAAATTAAGCAAACTACATATGTGGGAGAGAAAAAAGGCATACAGTCCGCTCTATCTAAAGTCAAACACATAAGTGTCAAGCTTAGCTGAAGAGCCTGGCCATTCTATTTCATTTACATATCAAGGCCACCTCCATTACTGTGGTAAACTGGATCAGGAGGGGATTGAATTTCTAAGTTTCTAAGTTGTGTTTAGATCTCTCACAGTGGCTCTGATAGCCACAGTTACAAGTTATAGCTACAGCCACAGTCAGCCATAAGGAGTTTGCTTTGGAGCCTAAATATCCAACTGGAACCAGATCTCCAAGCGTCAGAAAGTTTCTGACCAACAGGAAAACATTCACCCAAACTTTGCATGGCATAAAGTCAACTTGCAATCCAGCCACATTTAAGGCAGGTTAACAGTTTTGGGGAACAGCTGCCCCCAGAAGGGAAAACAGATCCTGGAGAAAATTTTCACTTCACATTGAACTGTTTTTTTCTTCTGAAAAAGCCTCATACTGATCCCCTTTTCTTGGCCAGTTATTGCTTCACAATATTTGTACAAATCTGCACCCGCTCCAGTTTTACTTGCATTTCTCCATGTAGTGTGCAAGTGCATGAAGGAATGGCAGGAACTCTAGGATCAACACACCTTCCTCACATAAGAAATCAGTGGTTAATCAAGAAAAGTCATTAATTTTAGAAAGACCTCATTTTATTTTATTCTGCTTTCCCTTTGCCAAAGAATTTGCTTTATTCAAAGTTCGTGTAAAAAACTGGTTCTAAGAAATGTTTGGCTGCCAGACCCGTGCAAACCCTGCCACAGCCTTCAGTTGTCTTCCTCACCTTTCATCATAACTCATCCAATAAATAAAAAAGGACTGGCTCTTGCGTGCCTCTGAAGAGATAAGTGAAATATATATAATGAAATAATTGAAATACATATAAAATGGAATAAAGGAGATCTCAGTGGGTCATAGAATTTTTTTTTTAAAACATCTGAAGTCTACCAGGTAAAAACAATAAATTTACCTCTGTTGATTTTTGATTTTTCAGGAAGTGGGATGCATTTCTAGAAAGCTGGTCATTATAAAGTTGCTTTGACACTAAGGTTGACCTTACTGTCTTACAGGTGAAATTCTGCCAACCCAGACATTGGAAATAATAAGGAAACTAGCCACAGGGATAATTTGAGAAAGGAATGAAAGAAATGTTAATGTCTTTTGGAAAACTCCAGCTGAAATGACACACTGATAGGAAAAAAGTTTCAAGCGTTATACAGCAGATGTCAAATTTGGTTGGAATCTGGTTCAGTGAAGATAGGACAGAAGGACAAATGGGAACACATTTTTTAAAGAAGAGGAAGCCACAGCTTTGTGGATATCTTCTAGGTGAACATGAAACAAACTTTCCTGGGCATGGTTTTTCCAGGTGCTGGATGAAATGATAGAAAATTCATCTCTACTGTCTGTTTCAGGCTCCCATTTCTTAAGAACGGACATGTTGGAAAATATAAAAGATTTGATAATGAAGAAGTAAATAATTATCCTTATCCTTATAAATATTAAATTATATGACAAAGACTAAATTTTTGTAGAAGGTCTGTTTATCAAAAAGTAATTTATGATTTTCATTGCATTTCCACCCGACAAATGTTCACACACTAAGGCTGGAAATGCTCCATATTGTATGGAATTATTTTTTTTTTGCTATGCACTACATGGCAACTTACCAATATTAGGTATGACTTCCCTAAAAAAGAGTATGAACTTTGTAAGAAGAAAAACACCATTTTCCACCAGTCGCTCTGAAGTTTTTGTTTTATTTTTAAAAAACTAGACCACTTTCCAAAATTTAAAACTGAAATGTTGGTCTCCCCACCTCCCAAAGCACATCCCCATGCTTGTCGCTGGACAAGAACGTGTCTGTATCAGATAGAACTGTGACATATGCTAGACATAAATTTAGAAAACTGTCTAAAATTTCTTTTTAGGAAGAAAATAACTGAGATGATAGACACACTTCTACCTCTAATTTTTTTTTTACATCATTTTGTCACATTTTACACCCTTGCATCACCTTGTTGTGATGTTGTAGGCTCTGTTCTGCTTACAAGGCTGTAAGAGTACTTCCCCCAGGCTGACTTACAACACAGCAAAATCCAGTGAAGATTACTGGTGTGCATCACCCTGGTAAAACAAGATTGACTGAGCTGTACCCAGCCAATGATAGGCTTCTAAACATTGGTCTTGTACACCAGGGCAACTCTTCTGCCTTCTGCACAGCTAAGTGGCTCTGCAGCTTGCCTAGCCCCTCCACCAGTGATGTTTGTTTGGATTAATTAGTTAACATTAGAAAGGGATGTGTCCTACTCATCACAAGGTGGCTGTTCATCACGGTATGATGTGCGTGGCAAAAGGCAGCTTTTCTGTACTGAAAGTTAAGCTGAAATTAACCCCACTCCCTGTTTCTGTCACCTTGTATGAATGTCAGGAGCAGGTTCCTGGTTCATAACCTTTTTGCCTCTTGAAAATATTAAACACAAGCCACCCTCTGATAAGCAGTGATAGCGCATTTTGCAAGGGGGTTGTAAAACAGATAAGGCAGTTGAGAAACCCGACTTAAAGTATTCTCTCTGGCTCTAGGGAGGTTCCTGCTCCCCACACACAAAATCAGTCTGCAGGAGAGACAATAACAGCAACCAAGTGAAGGTGTGAGGGTACAGCTCCCCTTGCACAATCACTGCAAGCTGTAAGTGATAAGAAGGAACAGGAACTGCAGTTTTAGTCGATCATTTTCTGACTCCTCTAACCAATTTGTATTGCTCCCCCTGCCCATTTATGGCCCCTTTGGTGGAGGAAAGCATTTTATCTCTCTCTGTTAGTGGTTATATCCAGTTATCTGCCTGCCACTGTATAAACTTCCAGTCTATTTGCTAGTAATTTGTTATCAAAAGTTTTAAGTCTAATTTGATCCTGATAACTGTCGCATTAAATGGAGATGAGCTTTAGTAGCAAAGTTCAGACCAAACATTGGTCAAACCAGTCACCAAATATATCCCGTCTGCATATCCCACACCAGCCCATAACCCCCGGGGGCCTTGTGGCCAGAGGGACACTTCATACCCCAAAATTTCACTTGTCTATTTCAAATTAAATTTTTACTATCACTTTCCAGATTTTAATGCTTGATTTTGTAGCTGGGGCACGATGCTGGGGCTCAGTATGACTTGGCTGGGTTTACTTTACTACAATTGACTTAATCGACTGTCTACTCAGACATTGTTCCCCGGGTTCTTGGTATAAAATAAGGGAGATAGAAGGTTTGGCTGCTTCGCGGGGAAGCTGAAGCCCAGCCGACAATGTAATGCTTGCAAAACATCGTTAGCCTCAGACGACAGTCATTAGCAAAACTCAAGATACTGGTAATTTAGTAATAACAGCTCCAAGAATAAAATTGTTCCCTCTGTGAGGGGGTAATGGATGAACACGGATGGTGGTCAGAGAAGGGAGGGAAACGTCTGCATTTTCCTTTGATGCTCAGGGATTTTTTTTGGTTGGTTCTGTTCTGACAGAGCCAAGACTGTGTGTGTCTCCAACTGCCTTTTCTCACCGGTGGCACGCAGAGCTGCAGCAAGGGCACCTGTCCTCGGTGACCTCCGAGAGGGATAAGGTACAAGGGACAAGCACAGCCCAGCCTTGCCAGGAGCTGCCCCAGAAAGCTGCTGGTGAGGCCGGCGGTGGCAGAAAGGAGGAGTTATTTGAGGTTGAGGGCAGAGGGGAGGAAGAATAGCCCCAGGAATTAGAGCAGGAGCTATCCCGGTTGCCACGGTGCCTTTCTATAGGGTTGTTTATTGCTATACAGCATGCGACAGAGGGCAGGTCTTTTATAGTGGGAGGTAAACAGGAGTGACCTCAGCGCAGTGCTTCCAGCTTTTTAATTAGATTGCCCTTCACAGTTTTATCACAGGTTTCGGCGAGAGCCCAGACTGCAAATGCTGGTTGCTGCAAAGTCAGGCCGAGCATGTCGGTACATGTGCGTGTCCTTGCATACTGATAATTCACCAATTTGTTCAGCTTTTTCTTAACTGTGTTTCCACTGGTGCACCCCAGCCCTTTTCCTGTCCTGGCCGGGCTGTTGCTGAGGTAAGAAACAGCGCTGGCTTTAGGTACTGAGGATACTTTTCCTTCTCTTTTAAATAAATCGTTCAACATAAAAGAGAGCATGTGAAGAAGGGAAGGTGGCTTTTTCGTGCAATGCAATAGTAGCTCTCCCACTTTTCTTTCCTTTTTTTTTTTTGTTTTTGTAGCCTTTAAAGCGATTGTGATTCATATCCTGATAACCTGTTCAGTATCAAACACATATCTGACTTTTCTGTTTGTACAACCTGGGCATTTTTTGCATTCTCCCAGCACTTCTGTGGATCAGGGAAGCTGTATTTCATAAATAGATAAATGCTTAATAACTTCAATAAAATCCTTTCTTTTTTTTTTTTTTCAATAAATGGGGGAGAAAATTATCTACCCAAGGTCATGCGAGTTACTGCAAGAGAGCTAAAAAAGAAAACAAATCCTAACTTTCTAGATCACGTCATCTCTAACAACTGTTTTCTAAAAGATTCAGAGCAGAGTTCCTATTAAAAGCCCAGGGAAGTGACAAAATAACAGGAATAAGGGATCTAACGTAAGGAAGGTTTGTGGAGGAACAGTTTAATTCTCCACATTCACTTCCTTGAATCAAGGTTGAATCCACCACTCCAGTGTCTGATTTGCCTCTCCTATGAACCCTTCAGCTTCTGCTGAAAGAACTTCAGTCTGGATTAATTCAGGCTACGCACATAAAAGCAGATGCTGGTAATACAATTACACTCTTTAATTTCCACGTTCATGTCTTCTGTACTCTTAAGTTTCAGACACTATCTTAAGGAAGCTACTTTGAACCTTCCTTTTGCAATGCTTTTAGGAAAGCTTTTGGAGTGTGGTATTTTGAAGACTATAAAAATAATCTAGCCATTTGGAGAATCTTTTTTTAAAAAAGTATGTATCAAAAAGCCATCGCCTTTTTGTAGCTATATAAAAATTAATTTGCCCACAAAATAATTTAAAACATTTTTAAAACTTGCCTAAATGCTACAAAATAAAACAGAAGAAATTTACACATACGGTTTGAAAACTGTGGATTTTGCCTAGTCTCTTTTTGTGTGTGTGACCCTTGACAGAATAAGCCACATGACTTTTCTGCATACAAATACTCAAATCACTAAATATAAGTCCATAATATTTACCAAATTCTTCAGTGCTATTGTAAACTCATAATATTTTCAGAACACATGTTGACATGTAAAATGAAGGAAATCATCAGAAGGAAACCACCACAAGTAGAGTTTTTTGTAATGCAAGGTTCAACTAAGTCAGATGCTCTTTTTTGAAAGAATGACCCTTATGTACTGAGCCTCAGACAGCAAGAAGAACTGTTATTCTAAACTCGGCCTAATTTTTTGGTCTCCACTAGAACGTCAGCTAAGACTACTGTGATTCCTCCAGTGGAATATTTCAAGAGGATGCCACAGCTGAATGGATTCTGTATTTTGTTTATTTAAACAAATAACGTACATACGGAAATGATCATCCTGAACCATATTCTTTACAGGCTTTCACCTGGGGGCAAAAAATGGGTTGACATTTGCAAAAATGTCATGATGTACCACTTACATTCAAGTTGGGATACAGTTTCCACATTCAAACGCATCATTTTAGATGTCTGCTTGTAAAGATATCCAGCTCCCATTACTGTTGATGAAGATCTAGTCTGTAGAACAATTGAGATATCCAGAGTGCAGAAATCTGGTCAGCTCACATTAAAGTAGATATCTATATTATTGACTAGACTCCTGTTGGCCGTAACAGGAATTTGGACTTGTAGCTCATATGCAGGCACCAACATGTGGTTACGTAAACATAGGTATCTGCCAGCTGAATCCCATTCCCAATGTACGTTGAAGAAGAGCCAAGTGCAGTCCTGTAATTTTCCAAAAAGAGTTTTAATCCTCCCCCACTAGCAAGGAGAATTTGCTAATCACCAGGTGTCTAATCTCGCCTGTAAAACTGCTTCACACTGTGTATGTAATTTGGCATTAATTGGACCAAAAGCAGGACTCCAAGTGCCCTTTCAGCAGTGGGACATCCCACCAGCATGCCTGCATCTCCTCTCTCCCACTGCCTCAGAGCTTGTGTCCTGGCACTGGGGCACCCGTTTCCCCTGGTTGCCCCAGAGCCAGACCCATGACCCACACCCAGGGGAGTAGGAATTTAAATGTTGTGTGTCCCACCGTGTTCTGAGCTGCAGGGGGTGAGAAGAGCTCCTTGCCCTCCTTCTTGATCATCGTTAGCTGTTCAGTAAGTCTTGGCTGTGTCCTGTTCTATGGCTGGGCTTTTACGTGCTTTTGGTGAGGGAGGGATTGTTCCCTGTTGGGCTCTGGTTGAAGCTATCATAAACTCACACTGGAGTCTGAGGCTGGAAGAGAGACAGTAATGGCTTTCTTGATTGAAAAATAAATAGATCTCCCAGCTCTCAGGAGAAATAACTGGTATGGAGCCTAGATTCATTTTTACCAGATTTAAAGGTAGGGGAATGTTGCAGAATGTTGCTGCTCCACAGCATCGCAATACAAATGGGTTGGAGGTGTAAAAGTGAATGATAGATGTTCAGATTATGTCTTTTTATTGGTTATAGGATAGCATCCAATATAAACAGAGTAAAAACAAAAACCCAATGCATTCACAGTGACACTGTCCTAAAGTTCCTCCTGATTGCTGTCTCAGACATATGGTATGAGTTTACTTGCAATTCATTAAAAGCTTTCTTGAATGACATCAAAAAGGGAAACACAGAATGCATATTGACTCCAAGGATATTTGGTAATGAGTAGTGCAGCTGGGATCTTCTAATTATTTCCATAAGTATCAGTTCATCAGAATAGTACAACTGCATCCTAGTGAATGACATAGACTGTTATAAGGAGAAACAGAAGGAAAAAAAAATCTTTTTTTTTTTCCTTTGTCATTGACCTAAATAAGTTTATAACCATTAATAAATCAAAGCAATATTTGAGTAACAACATTTTAAAACTGAATTTCTTCTTTTTCTTTGACTTGACTTTGGTGAAATTGATGCCAAATAGTTACTATTTAGAATGTCTATTTTACTATCATTCTGCAATACAGCTAAAGATCCCTTAAAACAAAGTATTGCTTCTCTGAACATAAGTTAATTTATGGACCAGTTAATTAACTCATATGCTTGAACTCATATACCTGAATTCATTCCTGTACTAAGTCCTTCATTAGACAATTATGAGACCATTCAAGAGCTTCAAATAGCTTTTGGGAGTATAGCGTAGATAATTCGACATCCTTTTGAAAAGCATAAAGGAGAATTAAAAAATACATGGTAGCAGCTACAGGTATTTTTCAATGTTCCTACCCTTTCTCTCATAATCAAGGCACATAAAGGAAGATCAATATATTTCAAAAGCTAGTCTCTGATAGCCTAATCTTTTTTGGCAGTCTGTTGCTATCTTGAAAAGCCTAACTGTTTCCTGAATCTTTAAGAGCTATTCAGGTATGTTCTTGTGCATACCTTGGAAGCACAAACTCCTCATTAAAAGGAAATATCCTTCATCAGACCTTTTTGATGCCCGTGTTAATTTAGATCCAACCAGAAGTTCAGCAGAGTTCTTGTAATCTGTTTAGAAAGTAGTACAACAGGAGGAAAGTTTGGTGAAAGCCTCGGCATGGCTGTGCAGTGATGCATAAAGAAATGTAAACTTACATAACTAGTTTAATATTGCAAACACAGTTAGACCTAAAAGTTCAGCACTGCATGAAAACAGTACAGACAGTCCTGATCTTGGGTTTACATCAACAGGACAAACCCAGGATCTGTATCTCAATAGCCCCCTTAGTTACCTGAGCGCTCCCTGGTCTGTAAGAAGGGTTTCCTTCACCCTTGTGAGCAAAAGTTGCTAAAGATTAGACCGGAGAAAACATGCTCCTAAACATTGCTCACCTGTCAGCTGAAGGGCTGGCTCAGGATCTTATGGGAAAAGGAGGTAGTTTTAGAGTCAAAGAACAGAATCATAGAATGTTTTGGGTTGGAAGGGACCTTTAAAAGTCATGTAGTCCAACCTCCCCTGCAATGAGCAGGGACATCTTCAACCAGACCAGGTTGCAACCTGACCTTGAATGTTTCCAGGGATGGGATGGGACCACCTCTCTGAGAAACCTGATCCAGTGTTTCTCCACCCTCATTGTAAAAAAATACTTCCTTATAACTAGTACAAATCTGCCCTCTTTTAGTTTAAAACCATTACCCCTTGTCCTATCACAATAGGCCCTGCTAAAACATTTGTTTTGTTCCCATCTTTCTCATAGGCCCCTTTTAAGTCTTGAAAGGCCAAAATAAGGCCTCCCTGGAGTCTTCTCTTCTCCAGGCTGAACAACCCCAATTCTCTCAGCCTGTCCTCATAGAGGAGGAAGTTAATATATATGCCATGTCAATGACTTAACCCAGGATATGGACTAGGTAGTGAAGTCACTCTGCCATTTGTCCAATTTCCCATCTCTTATCAGCAGAAACCTTTGCCAAAACTGTCACCAGCTATTCCACAGACTCAGTTTATACCTAACTTCATGTCTATAACCAAAATACAAGATGTACCACCTTTGTTCTGTTTTGCCCTTCATTATGTTTATCAGCACAACAGAGGAAATAGAGCCGATGAGGATCTCAGAAGACAATTTCATCTTTCCACAATTCCCCAACTATACCAAATTTTTCCTTGTAGATAATTGCTTGACTGGGGGGGGGGAGGAAAAAAAGAAAAATACATAAATAAATAAATTCAACAATCTGTACACCAAAAGCTCCATCAGTAATCTGGCCCAGTGCTTAACTATCCAGAGGGTTAATGTCATTTTCCTAATATCTATTTTTTGTCCTTCTTACTGTAACTCAGTGCTGCAGTAAATATGGAAGACGCTGGATTACATTGATTTTGCAACTATCTCTCATATTTTTCTAAAATGAACTGCATGGTTTCCACTCCACCAAACCCAACTCCATCTGTCTTTCCTCAAAGATCATGCCTTTTATACTCCTTCAGTTTCACTTCCTTCCGTAATTTCTATCACCCACATCTTTCTTGAAATAACCAAAATTAGACACAGCATTCCAGCTGAGGACTTCACAGCATTAAGCAGAGAAAACACTACTCCATGTGTTTCGCACATGACACTTCTGTGCATTTTGCTTTTCACAACAGTTGGACATTTTTGGCTTCTGTTCAGTTTTCCATCCCGTGTGTCTTCTAGATGCTATTCTGCAGAAAAGATGCCTACAAAGTCACTCCCAACCTTTACTTATTGACAGATTATTCCTACACAGGGATCTTGTGCTTCTGCATGAAAGAATGAGCTCTTATTTGTGTTTCAAGTCCATAACAAGTTTGTATTAATTGCCAACTCTTGCCTGTGTTGCCCAACTAATGTCCAGGCATGTAATGGCTTCTTTAGTCCTTTCCTTTAGCTAAACTAATGAAACATCACCTTCCTAATATTCCTCATCTAGCAGACTGAAAAAACATTGGTTTGTCTTTCTCCTGGTATAAAGAAGGCCCTAGAATTAGTAACTTGCTTACATAAGGCAGTTCCTCCTTCCTTTGCCTTCCTCTCCTCCTGTCTTTCTGAAATAGGTGTATACCTTGACATTCAGTCCTGTGATATTATCTCTGTAGGTCTTTATCAGCCTAAGTCACCATTTTGATAACGTATGAAGTTTTCCTACTTAAGTTATATCAAGGGTTTAACAGAATGACTGCCTTCTGTGCTTCCCATGATCTTACTACTTATATTGCTCTATTACTAAGAAAAAAAAAAAGGTGCTTTTCTTCTGTTATAGACAGCAATGAACCACACTACCTGAATTTTTTTCCAAAGGCAAAAAGAATTTTAGTAATTACTTGAGAAATCTGCAAATTCTTCCCACTTAACAGTTAAGTCTCTCCTAAAACAGACACGAAAACTTCATAGGAGACAATAAAATGTGTTTCCTTGTTTTATTCTTTGAGCAAATGTGTGCTACAAAGAACTTGCAGAGCCATTTCAGGCTCAATAAATTTTTGCAAGTTGTTTCAGTTATAAACAATTATGATTAAATAGATATCTTTAATGTAATTCTGTTTCACTAAGAGAGGTGGATACGTTCCTGCTCCACATCTTCCAGAAAACTACAAATAATTGTTTTGCTTGGTTGCAGCATTGGGGCTTTTGGAAAACATAGCTCCGTATTTCACAGAGAGTTCAAGAAGCGTTGGGACATATTTCTTTGCCTGATTTTTAATTCTTCCAACACTCACCTCCACCCAGACTTTCTCCCTCCGTTGCACCAAATCCCTGATAGTTTTGCAGTTGCCAATGCTATAGTAGCATATGTATAATTTGGTTTCAGTTAGAATTACATTTTAGTTAGCTGCTCCATATAAAGAAACTAGAAAACTTAACTTCTAGTCTGCAGATGTGATTAAAATCCCTAAACTTTTTGACTTAGTACTTCATAACAACTTAGTAGTGCATCTGCAGCACTGCCTCATACGTTTAGGAATTGCAGAATATTTCCCAGTACTACAAAAATCCTGAAGTAATCAAGGGGCATGTCAACAGGTGAGACTTTCCTTTTGCTTTTAAAACCATAGTTAACTAGCTTAACCAATGGTGTAATTAAGCTTACCGTAGTAACCAGAATTTACCCCACTCATCACCCCAGCTGTGAAGTTGTGGGCTTTCTATTTTGTACTAGCCCAGCTAGGTTTCACACGGATCACTGTGACAGAGAACGGGGAAAAGAACTTGTCATCTAAAAGGCACAGAACCCCACAGCTGCTCCAGAAGAGGGTCCTTCTCCTTCCCTGTGGGTACTGGACACTGCCAGTTTGTATAGCCCAACCTGGGTCAGGCAGGCAGTGATGGAGAAAACCCTACCTCCCCTGCCCCACAGGCGTTAATTAAGATTGGGCAGAATCATTCTATTCATTTTTATACGGGCAGAAATTAACTGTGCAGGATATATTCATAAGCCCCATAGACATAACCCAAATGGCCAACATCCGTAACCTGTTACTCAGTGAATTCAGGGAAGAACTTTGGATGACAACGAGCCACTCCTTTTGTGCCCACAAAAATATCACTCTATCTCAGAGTAAGGCTGCAAGTATTGGGAGGTGGCTACAGCTACTTCCATTGGCTATTAATAATATTACTGTTAAGCTTGAATACAATACAGAAGTCCCTGTTTTGCTGTAGAAATGTGGGAGGTGATTACAACAGTGACTGGCCCCCAAAGCCTACAAGACCTACAGTATAAATGTTCCATTTTGCTCTGATTTCTGACAAACGAATAAGAAAATGGGACTTTTTTCATTTTACTTTTTAAGTGATTCTGGCAAGCCTTTTCTGGCTGAATCACAGATGTAACAGACACAAAAGTCACAAAACAACTAAGAGTAAAGAGCAGTAAGTAAAGATAAACGTCTTTTATAGTTCCATCCTGTTAATTACAACCCAGCTGCATGGGGAGAGTAAGTGATCAGCTGCAATTAAGGTAACAGGTCAAATACTAGCCCTGATAGCCCACGTGTGCTTTGTGTGTTTAGGCTGGGTATCTTCCCGGTGCTCTTCTGGTCTGTTGCAGAAGTCAAAAAGCAGTAAACAGGTATGATACTTGTAAAATATAATGCACCTTCTTTGTGTTTGTCTGTTGTTTCGAGGAGATGTTCCAGTGAAGTTGGGTGTCTGCTATTTTCACATACCAAACATTGTATTCTCTTCAGTCATCGACCTTTGCTGGGGAAATGAGTTCTTGTGAGTTTGTTTTTGGGTTTTTTTGTGGGATTTTTTTGTTTGTTTGCTCTTAATAATATTGTGCTTATGGTTATTAATCATAATTCTTTACAGTAGATATCTTTTCTAGTTCAGTCAGTTGTGGCTGGTATTAGTGATAGTTGATTGTGTTTAATTTTGTTTTTCCTGTTATTGACTGCTTTTGGAGAGATGAACCAAACACATGGAGGCATGGGTGAATATTTTCTGATTGGAATAGGATACTTTTTAGATGCAGGAAGTATTTTCCAAAGTTACATAAATATTTTTTATTTAGAAGGGTAAAAGAAGAAATAGTATTTCCCTTCCAAATCATATCATGATATTTTACTGTAATGTCTCGCCACCCAAAAAAGCTACAAGGGCATTACTGTAAACAACCATTTCTTGTGTTGCTTCTCTGCCTTCTTTTATTGATGGCAATCTTCTCTGCTTGACACATGCAAACTTTTGTTTCTGTGAAAATGTCAGACTGTGCTAATTTATTTTTTATTTAAGCACAGAGTAGTTAGCTGTAATTAGACTACAAGTCTATGTTTCTCAGTAGGTTAGATCCGGGATCTTCTTCTAGGAGACTATTTTTTTACTCCTACTTTTGTTCATTTTCTTTTTTTGAATCTGTTTGTTTAAGGTTTTTGTTCCCCCCCTCCCCACTTGGAGATGCTCATTAACCTGCACATAGTATAATATCACTCCCAAAGGAAGAAACAGGGGGGAATTAAGGAAACAACTTGCTTCTCAACACCCTCTGCTTCTTTTCTCTGCACTACCAGTTGTTTGCCCTGCTCATCTCGCACACCCTTTTTGAACTGGCTTTTCTATGCAGGGGAGCTCTGAGGGTTTTTCTTCCCAGCCATGCAACGTGGAGGGCAATGGATCTGAATCCTTATTGACACTATTGCTGCTGTGTGTGAATAACTGATAATGAAGCTTTGAAAAGTGAAAGTGTATGTGTTTCAGAGGTATCAAACGCTCTCTAGCTGCCAGTGATCCCAATTAAGATGCTTGGGTACTTAGCAGCTCTGGAAACTACTCTGAGTTTTTTGGGCTTGTACTACCTTCATTCCTGTACTTTGCTATCTATGTGCTATAAATCCAGGTGTTTGCTTTCTAAGTGGGATGTCCCTATGTTTAACATTTTAGATGTGATGATAGTTTCTTCTGAAAATAAAGTCAATCACCTGTTTTAACAAAAACAGAGACATGGGGAGGAGTTGTTCTTGCTCCCATTGAGATGAATAAGAATAAAACCTGTTGCCTTCAGTGTAGGAGATGCTGCATACAGCTGTGAACCTCTGGCCTGGGACAGTGAAGTACTTCAGCTTGTTGTTCTGTCTCTTCTGCCAAAACTTGTAAATGCCCACTCTTCACGGCTGCAGAAGCCAAATCTTTTTGTAAAGTTTCTGGAACAGAGAATGCAGCAGCTAATGTGCATTATGGAGGAGTTAATGTGCATTATGGAGGCTTAATGCTGAGTCTGAAATATAAACCCTGGGTAATGCTAATGGGATAAGAAAGTATTTAAAAAAATAATAGGTCTGACATGTAGGAATTTGAATCTAAGTGGATATACAGGGTCCCAGCGGGCAGGAGATGATGCTGCTAAATAATATCTTTCTTCTGAGATTCTTTCAGAGCCTTGTAACCAATGTGTAAAACATAATTTGAATCCTCTGGGTAAGGCACATAAGGGAAGCTTAAATTAGGCTGAGTCCTGAACTTGTTACTTGAGAACAACTTCAACTGAGTCACCAGTTCAATTGTCTGGGACTGGGCTTTGGGATAATGGCATTTGAGTGGATCGGAAAATAACTAAGAGTTTATTTTTCACAAACACTTTAAAAGTGTTTAATAAAGGCATTACTGCAAGCAAGTGATTCAGATGCCAATATGTGTGGGTGGGGAAGCTGAAGAACTGTTATTTTTAGGGTTGTGCAGAAATTTTAATTTGTTTACCTGATTTCTTGAAAGGGAGGGGGGGAGGAATCCTCTAAGCTAACCCAAAACAACAGTCTTACTTTTGCCAAAACAAACCCCTCCCACAAATTTTGGGGAGGAGGTGGGAATTAAATGAGCAAAATGTGATACTTAGCTTCTGCAAAAATGATAATGTATTTAGCCAGCCTTGATCTTTGTGTCGCTTAGAAGGGGGAAATGAAAGCACTTGTTTTAATAGCATTTCTGAGTTCAAAATCAGCAACGTATCTTTGCTTTTAGTTGAAATTCACCAAATGCAGTGAAACGATTCCCCAAAGTTGCTGTGAGCTCGGAGACAGCTTTCACCAGCCTGCGTTTTTCACCAGGCGAGTGACTCTTCTTCAACTCTCCCCTTAACCTCTGCTTATCAGCAGAGATTTCCAAACTAAAATCCTTCTGGGTTTTGTTTTTTGTTTTGTGTTTCTTTTTTTTTTTTTTTAGTAATGATGAGGCTCAAGGGGGGAATCACCCACCGGGGTCTCTCCGGGCTACTTCCCGGCTGCGGCACCGACCTTCACCTGAAACCCGAGCCGAGGGAGGGAGGGATGGATGGAAGAAGGGAGGGAGGAAAGGGAAGGAAAGGAGGTGTCCGCTGCTATAAAGGCTGTGCCCGGGGTGCGGGGAGCCCGCCCCGCAGGGACCGAGCTGGGGCAGGGGTCGGGGTGGCCGCAGTGGGGCTGTGGTCACCCACACATATGGGCACAGCTGGGTTGGAAAGGTAAGCTGAAATAACACGGGGAGGAGGGAGACCAAAAAAAGTTGTATGTTTTTTTTTTTCAAGTTGACTGTGCATTTTGTTATCACTACTGTTTTAGCCTACATCAAATTCATATCTGGTTTTCTGCCTTTTTTTTCTTAAAATCTGTATATGTGATACATCAAGAAGAGCCTGGGGAGAGTTAGAGCATCAGTCATTTACTAAATCATGCCTAGTTGGTGTATGACTGCGTGGGGGGTGAGACACTGGAACAGGTTGCCCAGAGAAGCTGTGGATGCCCCATCCCTGGAGGGGTTCAAGGCCAGGCTGGATGGGGCTTGGAGCAACCTGGTCTGGTGGGAGGTGTCCCTGCCCATGGCAGGGGGTTGGAACTCGATGACCTTTAAGGTCCCTTCCAACTCTAACCATTCTGTGGTAATACATACATGTATCTTTAGTCTTTATCATTATAATCATAATCCTGTTGTGGCTGTTCAATAACAGACACAAGGGAATCATGAGGGAAATCCTCTGTTCTGTACTAGGTCACCCATAATAGTTTGTGTATGAATGATCTGTGGATTTAGCAGAAATGAGTGCTAGAACAGGTTGCTGACTTAGGCTCCATTGTTCTATTTTGCACTGTTCTTAATATTTCATTCAAAGTAGTTCTTTATAATGCTGTTACACGTTTATTTTAGTCTTTAAGTAGGATAATGCTGAGATCAAAAACTTAATGAGTCATGGAAAAACCCACAAATATTTTAATGTGAAATCTTTAAATGTCAATTATTCTTAAATGTTTTGTTGCTTTTTTAATGTAGGTTTTGATTAATGTGACTTTATCTCAAAAGCATATAACAAAGAACAATGAAGGATTGTTTTGTAAATTCCACAGACCAAAAGGACCTCTCTGATGCTGGTAAGCCACAGACATGAAAGCAGTGTATGTGTTTAAGGAATATATTCCACAGCTCCAAATCCAAAGGTGCATTATAAGGCTTTCCTGATTGCCATAGTGGTTTTAGAGGAGATATCACAATGAGTTTCCAGTGAAAGAAAGCCACCACCTAGAAAACTATGCATGAATCGTTCCACCAAGTTCAACAAAATTCATTCACATGGCTAAAACTATTTAGTCCTAGCCTGGGCATGCAAAGGTCCCTAAAATAAGCTCAGTAAGGTGGAAGCACATTATTGCCATTGAATTATTGACTAAACTAGTCTTTATAGACTGACTGACATTAAAAATAGTGTGTGAATAATTCTACTCATAGTGAGTCAGCATTTAAGGTAAATGTAAACTGGGGACAGCTAGTGTGTGGAGCCCTTTTGTCACCGTGCAATTCACAGGCGGCTCCCTCCTGGGGTTGCTCATCATTTTCTTTATCCATTTATTATATTTCATGGATTTAGAATCATAACCTTTCTGGGGTATGATTCCTCTTTTGTCTAGATTTCTAAAGCCCCTAGCAAAAAGTAGGACGCATGGCAACTGCTGCCATACAAAGAAATAATGAAAATGGTTATTACAGGCAAAGACATGATCTTCAGTTAACTTGCATCTATTCTGTGTTAACTTCAGCAATTATAACCTTTACTATACACTTATTTCAGTAGGACTTCTTCTCATTTGCATTCAATTGCATAGGTGTTTGCAGAATTAATTAGTCCTTGCTTTTAGTTTTTGATAGCCTTTCTGGATAAATATATTGTAGGAATGAAATCTGTTCTTATCTCAGAAATGGAGCTGGAAGCTTTTTTCTGGAGTAGAGGAGATTAACTGAATTGAAAGGAAATTTCAAGAAAAATTTGCCAGACAGTTCCATGAACATGAGGAAAAACTAGTCTTTAAGCTTTAATGAGAATGAATCAGAAGTGAGAGTTGCATAAAACTGGTAAAAAAATGGGATATTATGCTTAAAAAGTCTGGGGTTTATTTCACAGAATCTGCAAGAAAGGGGTACGACAACCCTTCTTTCCAACACGATGAAAATCTTGAACAAAGTGACCAGTTAAAGCCCAGGGAAAAAACGTAGGTATTCTTTGAACTTAACTCATTGGCCACTGGTGTATTCAAGGGGGCAAGGGGAGGGGGAAGGCAACACAGCTTTGTTAGAAAAACCTCATTTTAATTAGTCTCTTGTATTTTCCTCTAGGAAGGAAAATGAGAAGCCAGAGAAAAAGGTGGTTGGCATTTTCGAGTTGGTTAGTGTCCAGTTTGAAGGTCGGCTTTATATTTTCTTTTCCTTATTTGTCGTTGTGAGTTGGTTATTTATGAATGGCAATTAATAGGCAATCAAAACTGGAGAAGAAGCCCGAGATGTATGAAATACTACCACTGGTGTTGGGTGTCTTTAAAATTTGGTCTGTTAGGTCAGGTTAACACCTCAGTGTATCAGTAGCACTTGGAGAAGTCCAACTTTAGTGCCATTGGAGGTTGAAGCTCACCTCTGCTGAGGCTGATCTAGGATATTTATACTGCCCAGGCCTTTGCCTTGGCTCTATTTATAATGAATTTATCTGTCTTTGACCTCCGAGGGATCTGCTGTCTGAGAGAACCAGGGGTACGGTTTTGTGCTAGTTTTCTATACAACAGCTATTCCCAAATAACTCTTACACAAGGACTTGTTTATTCTGGAATAAGAACTTTTATTCTTCTCTGGTTTGTTCCATGTCCGTTTACACTTTGGAAGAGGATTAGGACAGTCAGGAATAAAATGTTCTGATTTCAGATTAACATCCAGGAATAGCTATGGCAGTTTAAATTCACATCCTTCTTTAAACCAAACAAAGAGTAGACAAGCTGTAAGATACAATCTCTGCTGCAGACATTTTCTACTAGTAGATATAACCCAGGTGCTGGCCGATAACTCATTATTGTTTACTTTTCAAAGGCATTATCTTGGTGAATATGTAACTTACTGGAACAGAAAATGCAATATATTGTACAGAGAAGATCATCACTTAGAAACATGTAGGATGTACATTTTGGGGGTTTTTCCTGCTGAGTTAGGAAAGAACCACGTGTCCTGCCAATATTCCTTTAGCAGCCTTAATGAGTACTGATTTAAAAATGTGCAGGAGCTACTAAAAATTTGTGTTCTGAGCTTACCTTCGGTTAGAGTATTGATGCTGCTTAGAATATGTAGGTGGAAATAAGGCGTGTTCTGGAAGTCTGCTGTACTGCAGCAAATACGTGAACTCTCAGGCATAACTCCACCTTTTTTTCCCCCCCTTTTTTTTTTAATGGTCACATAGTTTCGCTATGCTGACTGGGTGGATGTCCTTTTGATGGCAGTTGGTTTGATCGCAGCTGTTGCAAATGGTACTGGATTGCCACTTATGATCATCGTCTTTGGAGAGATGACAAACAGCTTTGTGCTAAGCGGCGTGAAATCAAATGTGTCAGAAGGTAAAAAGTTAAAATTAGACTTCTTTACATACCAGTTGTGTTTTGCTACTGGAGCTAAGATTTATTTTTCTCCCCAGACGATGCCCTGGTGCACATGTGAACAAGTATATAATGAGGAGAATTCATCCTGCTGCAATCCTGATTGTTTTAAGCAATTTTTAATGGCTTGAGCAGGACAAAACCAGTGCATTGGCTGTGGTCTTTATGAATGAACTTCAACTTTGGCGAGATAGTAGGGAGCATGACAGCCTTCTGCACCATCAGTTATCAGGCACTGTAATTACTAGAAGTTCAGAAAAATTAAATGTGTATTTGCCAAATGATTTTGCATTTTGTAAAACCCCTCTTGCAAAATACAAGCATTCAAAACCTGATGATCCTAGATTGCCATGTTTTATCTTCTATGTATAATAGTTTTATAAATATTACTTTTTTTTCCCCTCACAGATATTTCAGTAAATAGTTCCAGCTGTCCATCAATTCCAGGCATAGATATAGAAGCTGAAATGACAAAGTAAGAGTTTTTGTAGTTATTCTATTAACAGAGTATTTGGAGATTTTTCTTTTACTGTGTTATCCCTTTGAGCAGAAGCCAAACGTTTGCCTTCTCAAAAAGGTTTCTGAATAACGTATCACAGGCTTCAGTATTTACTCTGATGGGGTAAATGAAGGTGGGTTGTTGCTCTGTGTGTTTAACTTCTCTCAGGAGGTGCAGTGGGGTCATAGAGCCTTTTGTTCCCTTATCACAGGTTTGCTTACTATTACGTGGGAATTGGCTGCGCTGTGTTGATCCTGAGCACCATCCAAGTATGGACCTTTTTGATTGCTGCTACGAGGCAGACAGCCAGGATCCGGCAGAAGTTCTTTTTTGCAGTGCTCCATCAGGAGATGGCTTGGTTTGATACTACCCAGATAGGAACGCTGAACACCAGACTGACAGAGTGAGGGCTCTGCTCATTTTTTTTACCCCCCTAAGTATGACATTTAAAAGAAAACTGCCATTTATCTTCCATGGAACAGCCTAGAGAGTTTAGGAAAAAAAAAAAACCAAACCATAAAAAAAAAACTACCACACAAATCCAAACCTCAAGTGTGAAATATTACAGCTTTGAGGAAGAAATTCATCACCCCTTTCAGCTTCATTTGTGAAGTTTCTGTGATACTTGCATTGGAAGGTGTTTTCCTGTTCAATGCCTGCCATCAGCTTTCTGATGTCCATGAAGTACATAGGAGACAGTACCAGATACACAGCTCTGCTTTCTTCAGCTACTTTACTAACACTGAAAGCTCTGACACTTTATTGAATGGAAATGAGCTTGCATTTACAACCAGCCAGATCTGAGGTTGGACTCCCTCCAGTCAGTTAAAGTCTTTGGAGCCTTTCCATAGACTTAAATAGATTTAGGGATGAGGACTGTGTGCCCCAAGATGCAATGGGACTACATGCATGAACACAGATATTTTTTTAAATTTTTTTTTTCTGAATTTGAAGGTAGCTTTGGATGGAGCTGTGTCCTGAAAGGTGTAAGAGAAGCTTAAATGAAACCACTCTCAGCTCTGCTATCTGTGTGTGCTGGGAAGTGAAAATTGGGAAGGAAATTTGTATGAAAAACAGAGGTTTGTTCTGATAGAAGGGAGATAACCCTTGATTTGAGCCTGTAGCCAGAATTAAGAACATAAAATAAATCAGAAAGCTGAGCGGGAGGAATCAGATGTAGATGGTCACGGGAGGTGAGGAGGCTGTTTACTTGTATTGCTCCGTGTGGTTGCTGGATGAGGAAACTGGGTCATCTGTGACCTAGTGACAGGGCACAGATACAGCAGAGGATGACGGAAAATACAGACAGTGACTCCTAGAAAACAGGAGGTTTCTGCTGTGTTTTGGCCGCACAAGAGACTAATGGTACTGTTCAGTAGCTGTGGTTAGAAATTCCCCTGTGCCAGCTAGGAAATGGCAAAGCTTCTGACATGAGGCCACACAGCACGAAACGGAGGGGGAGGGAGTTAGAGTGCAAGGCATTCAAAGCTAACAAATCTTTTTTTATTATTGTTGTTATTTAAAGTGACATCAACACCATCCACGAAGGCATCGGAGACAAGATCTGTATATTTGTACAGTTCTTTGCCACATTTCTGGCAGGGATAATTATAGGATTCATCCACGGGTGGAAGCTGACACTGGTGATTTTGTCAGTCAGCCCTCTGCTTGCTGCATCAGCAGCAGTTTGGTCAACTGTAAGTGTGTGGGGATTAATAAACCAAACAAAACCAGAAAAAGATTACATCTCACACACAGGCAGGAAAGGAGGAGAGAATGGGAGAAACCTAGTGTGGTTTCTAAGTTGGGAGGTTGGCCCCATGCTTACTTCTTGATTTCCACTCCCCCTGTAGCTTTTTCTCTGGGTTCCTAAGCACGTACTTCCATGTCATGTTCCTTCTGTCCATATATTCTGCCCTCATGCCACGTGGCAGAGGATAATCTGCGTCAGACCACTTTTCCTTCCTCACACAGGGTTTTCCTTGTGCAGAGCACTGGGGAAGCCCAGGCACACGCTCATGACCCTCACTCTTAACACGAATGTCCTTCAAGCTCTTTCCATCCGCACACATACGATAACCACACCTCTTGCCAATAACTTACCACATTTCGTGGTGTGCACAGGGGAAGCACCAGGACACACATACAGCTACTGCAGACTGGAGTGATACAAATTAGTGAAATATCTGGAGAGGTTTTCCTTTCAAAGAGGAAAATACTTTCCCCTTGTGATCTGTCATAGCCACGTTAATGGGTAGTGTTTGTATTCCTGGGTGGTTACTTACATATAATACTAAGAGGCTTTTTCTACTGAAAGCCTTTCAAATAAGCTAGCAAGAAGAGCGTAAGAAGCTGTAATGTGACTGTCTTCAATGTCTACTCTTGCTCTACCTTCTGAACACCTCAGCCCTCCACCCAGAGCAGCCACAGCACACCTCCCTGACCCCACAGGCATCACAGTGCATAGGCTGTCCTCAGCTTGACCCCATTGGTCAGTCATGAAGCCCATCTCATTCAGTCTTTAAGGAGGACACAATAAGAGACTTAGCTGAATTTGGGGAAAATTAAGGGCAGAGTTGGCCACCACCCACTCCCCCCCTTTCCTAAAACTTTGCCTCATGCCTTGAACACAGATCATTCTCCTTCACCACAATAGAGCGTGCATACCCTTTCAGTAGGCTACAATAACATCTGGTTTTTAACTTTCCAGCTCCTGGCATCCCTTACTGCTAAAGAGCTGTCTGCTTATGCCAAAGCAGGAGCTGTGGCAGAAGAAATTTTGACAGCAATCAGGACTGTTGTGGCTTTCAATGGACAGCAAAAGGCATTAGCGAAGTAAGTTTTTGAAATGATAATTATATTTTAAATATGGAAAAGGAGTTTGACTGTGGGTTAGGCTTGTGGGTTTGGTTGGGGGGGTTTTGGAGGAGCAGGGGAATGGGATTCTCCGTAGTGTGGGGTTTTTTTTCCATCTATAAGCAGGCAGCTCACCTGAAATTAAAGATCTGTAAATAGACCTAGCCAGTGAATACAGGGTATTTTGTGTTATCACTGCAGCATAGACTCAAATTCCTCCTCCGTATGTCAGGGCAGACTTATTCAAAGGAATTATATACACCTACTAGTCATTTTTAAAAAAAAAAAAAAAAGAAAAGAAAAAAATGTGTATTCTTCTTGTGAGACTTTAATTTCTTTTATGGCAAAAAGCCTTTTAATTAAAAGAGGATACTGGGAAATATCAATCAGAATAGCATGTGGTACCTGTCAAATAAACAGTTTCCTTTATCCAATTTCAGATATGATGCGAACTTAGAGATGGCTAGAAGTGTTGGAGTGAAAAAATCCATTACTACCAACACATCTCTAGGTGTTTCACAATTTCTTATCTTTGGATCCTATGCACTTGCATTTTGGTATGGAACCAAGCTCACTGCTGAGGAGGAAAACTATGACATTGGCCGTGTGTTAATTGTAAGTACAGCAATGCAGCTTTGAAAAATGCTCTGTGATTTCAAGAAAATGGTTACGTAAGTGGTATCTGTAATCATCTCTATTTTCTGCCTAGTGCTTGCTAAATTAGCTGTTAAAGAGTCACTTGGTATAAAAGAACTGAAAAGAAGGTATTCACCTTACCGAGCTTTGGATACAACGTTTGAACAGGGCACCTTGAATCCCCACTCTAATCAATGCAGAGACAGATGTATCTGCAGAGGATTACCTTCCTCATGTGCCTTGGATGCTGTTTTAGGGCAGGATGAGCAACTTAGAGCTGGAGTCTAGGGAACAAAGACAAGTAATCTGGACTGGCAGCAAAATTCTAACCATCCACCAGGAAGTCTTCAACATCTCATTTAGCCACAACGTCTTCTCTGCATTTTGTTGATTACTTGCAAGTGTTTACCATACATTACCAATATGGCTAAGTTGATATTGGTTTGAGGGTATTTCACTGTCTTCTTGCTGTCAAAAGTTTGGCTATATGCTTAACTTTCATACTTCTGATGGCTGACTCCTGAATATGGTCCCTCACAGCACATCAGGTTAATTGTGTGTTGGTCCCATGGGTGGGATTTCAGTTAAGAAACTTTGAACTAAGTTTTGCAACCCTCTTAACTTTGGGAACATCTGGAAAGCAACAGAGAAAGGCATTTGTTCTATTTGTAGAGGATAGGAAATGCAAAAACATCAAAAAGAAAAGCCATTCATGCCACAAAAGCATGAGTCAGTAGCTTCCATTCACCTCAGGAAAATGGGGAGTGGACAGGAGCGACTTTAAAATGCATCTTGCACTTTTGTACTTAATTCTCCTGGAAAGAGTGCACTAGAAAGATTTTTTTT
>JAHREE010000259.1:2511812-2586901 GCA_033628505.1 Tringa tobata | reverse complement strand
CTGGTGGTTTTGTCATCACTGTTACCTGTGATGCTTCCCTCTGTCTCCCACAGGTCTTCTTCTCTGTTCTCATTGGAGCCTTCTCCCTGGGCCAGGCAGCTCCCAACCTGGAGAGCGTGGCTAACGCACGTGGGGCTGCCTATGAAGTATATCAGATTATCAATAAGGTAAGTATCTAAGTATAAAAGAAGCCTTTCAACCACACCTTTTTTTTCTTTTTTCTTTGGGAGATGTCACAAAAGCACTCAAAGTCCCCTAAACCATAAAATCCGTAGACATCTACCACTGAAACCCATGTTTCCATTCATATCAACAAAACTGCCTCTTTATTGGTTAGTATGAATGTTGGGAGGCCTGGCATGTGTATCTGAGATTTATGGATGGAGTCTCTCTAACATTAGACTTGCAACTCCAGAGGGAAGGCAGTAAGGCATTATACTATTTTTTTTAAAAATGCATGTATGTACAACTTGAGCTGAGCTGGGGGTGGGTGGGAAGAGTTGGTAAGGAGGGGATTAACGGTACTATTGAAAGCTATAATAATATAAATCTGCAGTGCTGATGCTGCTATGAAAAAGGGTTTCCACATTGTTACTATCTTGATCTTGCTGAGTTACGCAGCAATTGGATATCTGTGTATATAAAATATTTTTTTAAAAGCAGGACTAGAAAGATCATGCAGAAACAGCTGCTTCATTCCTCTTAATGCGAGTATAAAAATCCTCCTGTGTGGATAGCTGAGGGCCATGATTTGGCTGTAAGATAATACAGTTAAGTTCTGAAATTACAGATTTTTCTGCCATGGATTTTGTTGCATTTGAAAATGTACTATATTTGTCAAAGTAGAATTCACAGTTAGATGTTCCCCTGCACTCAGCATCCTGTGAGTAAAACGCAGCAGCTCTGTGATGGTGTACTGCAGTGTAAACCAGCAGCTGAGAAAATAAAGGAGAGAATATATCCAGATGGAATAACAGTCCAAAATGTGTAATAACCAGTAAATATTTTAAAAACCTCTTTCCAGAAACGGCTCATTGATAGCAGTTCTAAGGAAGGCTACAAACCAGACAAACTCATAGGAGAAATTGAATTCAGAAACATCCATTTCAGTTACCCATCCAGACCTGATGTTAAAGTAAGTGTTTGGTTTAGGTTAATCTACTGCACTGAAATTCTGCAACCTATGTCTGTGTTATTTGTCTAATCTTTTTGTTGTACTTGAATGTTAATTGCATTTCTGTCTTGGGAGATGGGACATTATTTTTTCCCCCAACATTGCACAGAGACAAAGCTGTAGGTCTACTGCTACTGGCTACTTGCTCACCATTCTCTTCTGCTGGACAAAGCTAAGAAGGATATTGCTCCTAGTCTGAATTTCTGTGAACAAGAGTTCTGATAAACCAAATAAGATATATATTTTTTTTTAAGACCTGTCATTAAAACTTCCAGACTTTACAGAGTTAAACGAGGAAGTTGATCTTTTCAGCCCCTTAGTTGTTCTGAGTTGCTGTGGTATCCCATGTGAAAAATGACCTGTGAGATAGGCTTTACAACAATATGCCATCAAATGGATTGGAATACGTCAGCCTAAATATGCGCTTGGAAGTCAGATGTTATTTTGGGGCAGATGTTGAAACTGCTGTTCAATAAGCAGATGTCCCTATTCTTTGCCAGGTGAACTTCCCTTAGTACCCTCACTGTGCAGTGCTCTGTGACTCGTGTCACGGGGATTACTTTTGGCTGTACAGTTGGTTTGACCTCTTCGGTGTTCATAATCTTTTGAAGACCTTGATAAGGGTGAAAGGAAAAGGGATTTGCTGCTGTTGTTACTTGATGAAGAAAAAGGTAGAAATAGAGATTTCAAATGTCATTTAAAAGCTGGACATGCTGATTAAGTGGTGAGAATGGGAAAGTTCCTATCAGTGCAGCTATTTCCTCAGATGGCTCTTCCCACTTCAGTCCTCAGGTGTCTGTCCCATCATCCACCAAAGCTGTTTCCAGGACACTGGGGCTGCTGAAGGACAGACCCAGAGCTAGGCTTTCTGCCTGTCTGAAATCAGTGCAATCCATCTCATCTCACTCTTGGCTCAGAAGCAGGAAGTGACAAAGCAAACTTAATCCTTCTTCCTAAAAATGTTATACAAGGCTGATGAGCTATGTTGTGGGTCTGCACGCCAAATGGGAGGGAAATAAGAAATATTCTGTCATCTTTCCCAAATCTACTGAGTCAGCAGCTCTCCCTACTAAGAGTACCAATGTTACTTAATAGAGCCAAAAAGGAATCAGCAAAGATATGTAGAAGTTACCCACAATCTTTCAAGCAATTGATGTAACACAGTGTAATCTCCTCTGTCTAGTCTAAACCAAATCAAAGAGATCTAAGGAGTCTAGTTATTGTCAGCTTTAATCTTGACAACACCTTGCCTGATAAAAGAAAGTTAGGAACAGCCTATTGGGTGATTGTGACTATTTGCATCTCAAGAAATTATGGTATCCAGAATATAGTCCTTGCTTGATAATGCAGGCACTAGGATATCAGCTTCTTGGAGACACAAACCCTGCTGGATGTAACACAGGGAGAGGAGAGCAATATTGCAACTATTTTAATCTCTCATTGCAAAAACATGTGTAGGCAAAATTATAAATCAGCCTGGTATAAACAAGAGGAGTTCCCATAGCAGCCAAATATTTTGGCAACTAACACAGCATTACTTGTATATGACATGACATCTTTTGAGGTAAAATGTTCCTAAATGTGAAAGTGGCAACAGAGATACCATTAATCTGTAACTACTCCCCAGGTTGCTGAGGCTGTTAACAATAAGGATTAGGATTTATTAAGGGCTTTCCAGCTTATACCTTGTCAAAACAGCCATTTATTGTCTAAAAATAGAAGGAAGCAGGCTTGTTTCTCAGCAATAATGTTTAGCACCTTAGAAGTATACTTCTCTGTGAGATTCATAACTAAGTGTTATGCCATTATCTAAGCATTGAAAAACAGGACAGCAGGAGTATGCAAGACCCTGAGTCTGCTACTAGATCACACATATTGGAGAAAATGAGCTATCGAGTTTAGAGTACTGTGGCTGTGTCTATATTAGTTGATTTGAGTGCTGGGGAATTTTCCCAGGCACTGGAATGCACTGGTCTATGCAAGGGAACTCTTAAAATGTTTCTTGGCATGAGCTTGGCCTGTTCCAGTTATCAATCTTCTCAAATAATTCCCAGGCTTGCTTTGGTAGCCAGAAGGATCCAGGAAACATTCCCAAAAGGCAGGTTGCATGTAGCCATCCTGTTCTGAAGGCTGATACAGTTCACAAGCATAGATTCAGGCTCTTTCATACCAGTGCCCCAGGATGTTCCCAGGTGCAACTACCTTACTAGTATTGCCATACCTTCAGACAGTGCTCCTTACTACTGCCTTGATTATTGCTACAGTTACCTTGATGGGCTGTTCTCTAATCAAACTTGTCAAACTAATTTTTATTTTTTTCTCTTTTCCCCCCAGATCCTCAAAGGTCTAAATTTGAAAGTTCAAACAGGGAAGACCATTGCTTTAGTTGGTGCTAGTGGCTGTGGAAAAAGCACTACTGTTCAGTTGCTGCAGAGATTCTATGATCCTGTCCAGGGAGAAGTGAGTGCCTGCAAGTGAACTGAAAAAAACTGAAAACTGCGAGCTATTAGGATAAGCACAAGTTTCCCATGTTGACTGAACCTTGATTTTTATTTTTATTTCATATTGAATTTGAGCATATCTCTGAATAGTTCAGTATTTCCACCATTTAAATTTCAAATGAACTATCTCATTCTATTGGCTTGACTTCATTATTCTCCTTCTTGCAGTACTATGCCAGAAGTAGTAAATACCACAAATCTTTGAATAGATGCAAGATCTGAATTTAAAATTATTTTCATCAACAATTGGCTTTTAAGGTTCTGTAAACTTTTTTTAATCAAACAGTGCTCTGCTGCATTTTGCTTCCTTTTCATTGAAAGTAAACTAAAATCTGCAGAGAGTTTACCTATTTGAAATGGCTGTTCTCTTGGCTCTTTTTTCTCTATCTGCTAACCCACAGCAAAAAAGTTTCCATTGTTACACACTGTATATCTGCTCTACCACTGAAAATTGATCCAGTGAGTAAATGGTAAATACTTCTCATAAGAAATTTCCAAAGGAAAAAGGGAGGAAAATAAACAATATGTTTTTAAGGAAAGTTTTCTTTTTATACTTAGTATTTGAAGACTGCTACTTAGTAGTTTTTACTTCTAGTTGGAACCAGATAAGTATTTCAAATATTAAACACTGAAGTATCACTACATAATTTATCAAGATGGTTATCTATTATCAATACAGTTGTTTTTTAAACTTATTTTTTCTTTGGCTGTTCATCCCTGCCCCCATGCCTCAGTTTGCTGTTCTTCTGTCAGTGTTCAAAGGACCACATTGCAGATGATCTAGGTTAAAAATAACTTTCCCTTCCTTTTTAGTAATCTTGGATTATTTGAGCTAGTCTAAAGCACAGCTATAGAGGCAATTGTGTAGACACAACTGTGAGGGCAGCAAATTGGCACAGGGGCATGAGAACAGGGTAAAAAGTACACATGGTTAGTGAAGGGGGAAAGAAAGAGTCAGCAAAAAATCCCCCAGTGTCTTCTCTACTTACGCTGCTTCTCACTATTTTCTAGTTTGTGCAAGAGATGGAAACACTACAGTTTTAACTTCTCCCCCAGCATAGTTTTCTATTAAGGAAAACAATATTATTTTTTTTTAGATTTTTTTTTTTTGTCCTTGTAGCTGATACTTAAGTCAAGTCATAGTAATTAATTGACTTATTACTAATAGAATGTATTTCCTCAATTTTGACATATGCTTTTCCTCTCAGATTACTTTAGATGGTCGGGATATTCGGACTCTTAATGTAAAGTGGCTACGAGAAAATATTGGTATTGTAAGCCAGGAGCCTGTTTTGTTTGCAACAACAATAGCTGACAACATTCGCTATGGCCGAGAAGATATTTCTGATGCTGAAATTGAGCAAGCAGCCAAGGAAGCCAATGCTTTTGACTTCATATCTAGACTGCCTGATGTGAGTTCGTGAACCTCTTTTGAGTGTAAGAATGAAAGATCCATTTAGGCTGGTGTCCTGTTTCTGAGAGAGCGAGCATGGGAATTCAAGTTGTAGTATAACTTCCCAAAATACTCTCATAGCCTCCAGCAGCTTTCAGTTCAGGGACTTTCTGGACTAGATATTGTGCCTTTGTTTGGTTACCCTCAAAGGATTTGTGCCTAAATCTGGAAAAAAATGTCCGTGCCTTAACTCAGGAGAAAGGAGGCTGTATTACCATCCCTACCCATTTTATGACATATGGGAAGATTTGAGTTTTTAAAGATAAGATCCCCAAAACCAAAATCCTTTATCAGGAGCTGTCTCCCCATTCAATAGGAAATAGAGGGTGGAAGTAAATAAGCGTGCCCTGAACTGAGGCCTTTTTTAGCAGCTGGGAGTTTGAGCTCTCCCTGTTCCTAAGATTCACAGCTTTGAGCCCTTTCCTAGCAGTGTGGGGGCAGGAAGTGAGATCAGTCATTCAAAGCACATCCTCAGGAATGGATGCTGATACAGCCTGCCTTTTGGTTCTGCAGTTAAAAAGAGGTGGACAAAGTGCCCACCTGGGATTTGATTTCAAATTCTTCTACTACTGCAGGGATCTCGACCTCCGTCTCTCAAGCATATATCATTTCTAGTGTGTCAGTCTGTTCCAAGGTTTCTTCTTGTCAGGAAGAGTTATTTCATTGTATTTACTCATAAACAGCTATATAATAAAAGACTACAGTAGACTTTGAGACTTGCCACCTTGGAGTGAGGGATACAGTCAGTAAAAAACAAGCTATGGCTCCAAGTGGGGTGTCTCTGATTTAGAGAAGGCAACATTAGAGGTCCCGGTGGGTCCCTATGATCCTAACCTGGTTGGAAAGCTAGGTAGTCACCAGTAAATAAATCAGTAAATCAGTCTTTTACAGGCTTGTCTTGGGAAAACCCAGGGATTGGAGCACTCTGAGCAAGCAGTAAAGATCAGGACTTTAAAGAACTGTAAGTTCAAAGTTAGGCATGTAAAGCATGTAATGGGGGCAGGAGGACATGGCTAATGGCTAGATGGATGGATGGAGTTGCATGTTTGCTCTGCCCATGCTCAACTCAGCCAGATAAATCTACCTCTTGTCTAGAAGTTGAGTATTTATGATTGCATTGAGAAGCGCAGATTTCATTTGAGACGTTCCACAACTTCTGTTTTGTTTTCTCCTTTCTCAGAAATTTAAGACCATGGTAGGAGAAAGAGGAGCTCAGCTGAGTGGGGGTCAGAAGCAGCGAATAGCTATTGCCCGTGCCCTGGCACGAAATCCCAAGATTCTTCTTCTGGATGAAGCTACCTCTGCACTAGATACTCAGAGTGAATCCATAGTGCAAGCAGCTCTCGATAAGGTAGGAGTCATCTTGTTGGAGCTGCCAGTCACCACAAAAAGGTGTAACAGCACTTAAGAAAAATTAGCATTCCATTTTCAGTGCAGGTTTCCACTGGAATAAAGAGCGCTGAAAAATAAAATGTGGGTAGTTGTTTCAATATCAGTGTTTTAACAGGGAGTTGAAATGGTCAAAATTTTACTTGGGAGTCATGTCTATTTGGGTTTTTTTTAGTGTTATTGCCAAATACCAAGACACTTCCACTCATGTGTAACTGTAACTTGGGTCTCCTGCACTCCCTTCCTCACAATTGTTCATTTGCTGGTGAAATGAATGGATGGCATCTCATCAAGGCAAGGTGCAAGGGCTGAATGACCTTTTTCAGGTAGATTAATAGAAATGTGTAGTATAATATTCCTAGTATTTGTTCTTCATTGAACAGTTTTCGGAAAGCTCTTGGAACTCAGTCATTTTCTTTCTTTACAGAGACTGAATGCAAATCACATAACAAAAGCAGAGCCAGTTACAAATAATGAGTCTCTCCTCTCTTGTCTTTTATCAAACCCCAGCTCCAGGGTGGGCACTGCTGAGGAGCAGAGCTGTCAGAGATCATACACATGTCTTTGTCCCACCAGCTTACAGACCCTTCCTCATAGCCCTCCTTTGTCAGCAATTTCCACCAGGATGTAGTGGAGCCTGGAGGCTTTGATTAAAAAAGAAATTCATGTTTGGGCTGGAAGGTTTTTTCATTTATCTAATATTTATTTTAATGTATTTTTAAAAGCGAATTGAAAAATCCTGCCTTTCATTTCAGTAGTTATGCACAGAGAGATGAGTTACAAGGATGGCTCAAGTGAAATACAGAATTTACACCTTCATTACCAGTCAGTTTAAATCTGAGGTGAAATGTAGCTGTTGGTTGTATTCACATGACTGTACTGATGTTGTTAGTATTGAGGAAACATGTGGATGCAAAAATAATATTCATCTAACCAAATTTATGTATAAATGATATTATTGCTGCAAAGTTAAGCACTAAAAGATTGCCACTTCAGCCATAATTTAGCCTTCTTCTGCATGTTCTTTAATTCCATGATCAAATACTAACCTTTTCCAGAAGTTTATTGCTTCATTTAGTGCATAACATAGAGGCAGATCACTCAATTAAAGAGGCTTTTCCTCATCCTTCAGCGTGTTCACAGAACACACCAAAATGAGCCCTGAATCATAATTTATTCATATTTTCACAGCTTTTTGATGTCCATCAGTGTAGTCCCCAAACGGGATTTACAAATTTCTTCTCAAGATCTCCGAGTGGAAAAAGCAGTGCTAATATCGCTCGGTATCCTCACAGCTGAGGAGCAGAGACATTAACCTCACAAACGCACGCCGTTTCGGAGCAGTCATATGCAGAGGCTTGTAATCTGATGTTGTTCAGAAAACTTTGCATCTTTTAAAGCGTTTGGCTTGTTCTGATCTTGGCTCCCCGCTGCAGCGGTGAAGGCTCTGCACATTAGGGCACAGGCATGAAAATGTCATGGAGACAGACATCCTGTGGCAGGCTTTGGGTGACTCTGGTCTTGATGGCGGGTGTAGGGGAAGAATCCAAACCTCCACAGAAGTGTTCATCTACTGAACCTGTCCTCATCTTTTCCACGCCCCTCTTCCTCTGCCCATAACGATGTGCAACCTCCGTAGCCAGTAGCTTCCAGCAGGCTCCTTGACCGCAGAACGTACTTGCTGCTTGAGGTCCCTTTGGATTTCTCCTCCTGTCCCCAAGCCACCGTCTGCTCCAGGTGTCAGTGAGGAGGCCAGCTGCTCTGCTCCAGCAGCCACAAGCTGGCCTCTGCTCATCTGCTGAGGACTGTGTGCACCAATGGTCTGTGTGTGTGGGAGCTGGAGAGGGATGGAGCATGTAACCTGCCCATGGAGACTTCAACAGCTCTGGCTGCCCCATCCCAGCAGGCAGACGCCTGCGATGAGTGTATTAGTTGACAACTTGAGTTGTAGCTTATTTCAAAAGACTGAGCGAGAGCTTTAGGGAGTGGCTAAAACCCGTTTCTGACCCCAGATGTGCTCCGCTCCTCTACGCTCTCCTGCTAAGTCTTGTCAGAAGTCATGCTAATGTTGTACTTCCAAAAATATGCATGGACAGTATATAAAGAAAATATAATTTGAGAGAAATCTACCTGTGCTCACTGCGATTCTCTCCCATGTCTGGATACACATGGAAACACTTTCTGGGCAAATTTAGCTCAAACAGTTCAAGTTTGGTAAAATGTCAAGTAGCCTTAATTATAGCTGTCAATACATCCCTTGCCTGCCTAATGAGGTTAATGTGGTATTCTCTGCCTAAATTAAGCAAGTGAAAGTGTCCTCAGACAGGCAAACGACAGACGTGAAACCAGGAAAAAAAAATATCTTTGCTTTAGAAGAAAGAATTTTTTTATAAATTTTGGATTTATTTTATATTATAAATGCCTAAAATAACTTTGTTTTATTTCTGTGCTCTTTTTATTGCCCGTTTTAATGTAAACTGCTTTTGTTGTTTTTCTGTCAGGCTCGGGCTGGCCGTACCACCATTGTGATTGCTCACAGACTGTCTACCATCAGGACAGCTGACACTATTGCTGGGTTTGAGAAAGGCATCGTGGTTGAACAAGGCACACACAGTGAACTCATGTTGCAGAAGGGAGTCTACTATTCTCTTGTCATGCAGCAGGTAAGAGCAACTTTATTTGTTTTCTTTCTCCCTTTCACAAAGTTGTGAAGTTCTGGGATGTGGACCCTTTTTCTCTCTGCAGTTCCTGCGTGTTGTCCAGCTGGCAGCTGCTCAGTCGCTCTCATCTGGGTATGGACACAGGCTTGGAATTCTTGGGGGTTTTACCCATAAAAGTGCTTCACATTTGCACAATCCAATATGTCAAAAACATAAGTGAGTTGAAGTTACAAACTACGTAATTAGGGTATAACCACAAAATTGTTAGAATCCAGGTGGATTCCATAGACTGCTTAGAGAAAAAGAGAAAAGGCAAGGGGAGGGAAATCAGGACCAACTAGTCTACTGCTCTGCCACTGCAGACTGAAATATAAGTGGCCTATAGGCAACAGCGATCACAGGATTGAAAGAGCAATAGAGAAAAAACTTCTCCCTGCTCAAAATGCCTTGTGATTGTATATCCTGAATTCTCACTAGGGTTGCAGCAATAATGTTGAAGATGATGGGACGTCAGAAGAAAGTGAAGACACAGAGGCTGAGGAATATGAGGAAAAGGGCAGAAATGATCTTGTGGAGAAGCTGACACTTCAAGATCACTTTGAAGAACCTGTGATCTCTGGGAGAGGCAGCATTCGAAGAAGATCCAGCAAACATAAGAGCAAGAGATGCTCTTCTAAGAAAAAGTCCTCTGGGAAAAAGAAAAAAAAGGAGCTGCAGGTTGGTATTAAAACTTTAGTTTAGAATTTTAATCATAACATGTAAGCATAAACACAAAGCACATAATTTTATTTACTTTTAGATAGCTGGCTGCCATGCAACCTCTACTCTGGTGCTATTGCACTCGGTACTCGCCAGGCTGAGTATTTGTCCTAGGAATATGGGAACAATTGTATACATCTTAACAAAAAAATTCATTTTAACGCTATTGACTTAGTGTGGAGCTGGAAAAAAATTGTGCTGTAGATTTCCTATTTTGTACTGCTTGAACTACAGCAATTTTTTTTGCATGAAACGTATTGGAAAAGTTGTTTGGTTTGGAGGTTTGTTTTGTTGTGGTGTTGGGTTTTTTTTATTACTTGACTTTAGGACCCTTGAAGTGAAGAAATAAAATGTAAATTCTGAAGTAAAACCATGGATCCTTTTAAAACTACAGAAGGTAGGATCTCATCTGTAATACTGCATCTGATTATATAAAATACTTCTGGAAGCCTTATTGTAATTTGTATCTATTGATATTCCTTCTCGCTAAAATATAGCTTCTAACTAATACGTATTTCAAATAGTATGAAAGAACTGGATCCATTCCTATTATCACAAAAAAGTTATGCAACTACAAAAGATACTTTTTGTCTGTGTATTAATGCTGCTGAAGACCTCAGAGGAACTAGTGGGCGTCACGCTCAAGAATTCAGTATTCATCACATTCACAAAAAATTAAGAAATCAAGAATCCAGCAGTTGTGGTCATTTCACAAAGCTCAGCCCACTTTCATGGTTGAGGCTCAGCCACCCTCATTCAGCATCCAAAACATGGGATAAAATAACCAGGAAGCAAGAGCAACTTACTCCTAATTTTGTCTCATTTCCCATGTTTTCATTTTTTGCTTTTCCAGAACTCCCCCTGTGGAGGCATAGGCACTTGAATAAATTAGTAAAGCAGAACAGGGTGGGTTTTTTTTGTACTTTCAAAGGAGAGGCAGGCCAACTGACTGTTACATATGCCTCTTTCATGCTCCTGGTAACGATGCATAGGCTATAGTTTGCAAAGGAGAAAGATGACCTCTCTACCCAATTGTATTACCGCCAGCCCGCTAGCATTTAGCTGAGGGATCTTTTCTGTGCTCTGAACAGCGAGACTTTTAGTTCTTCATAAAGATGCAAGTGTTAGTCGCCATTCATGGTGACCAGTCCTATCTGACTTCCAGTGAACTGCCCTGGCCCTTCTCCCTTCATGACTTAGCCTTTTGTTAAGTTTTCTGCCCCCAAACTTTTACAGCGCGGTTGAAGCTCTGGGATGCGAAACAGCAAAGCTGCAGATATCCAGCATGTTTGCTCACTCCGAGTGCACAGAGAGGGCTTTCAGCAATTTACCAAGACAGTCCACTACTCAAAGCCTAATGAACACCCACTGTCTGGGGAATTTCTCGTTCTGCAGCTTTCCAAGGAAAATCTGCAGTTTTCCCTTTCCTGTAGGAAGAAAATCTCCCTGCTGTGCCTTACTCAAGAATCCTGGCTCTGAACAAGCCCGAGTGGCTGTATGTTCTGGTGGGGGTGATTGCTGCTGCCATCTCAGGTGGGGTCCATCCTGCATTCGCTGTTATATTTGGAAAAATCATCGGGGTAAGGTTGGTTTTTTTTGTTTGGGTTTTTTTGGTTTTGTTGGCAAATGAACATTGCAGTCCTAAGCCTGCCTCACGCTCAGCCAGTTCTCCCTATGTAGGGCTCTGGGTGGGATTCACTTGTATAAATGAATCCAATGAAAAATGGATAAATGTTGGTGAAGTGACCCTCTAGAGGCAGAGTCCCATGGAACTGCATCTGACCCGCAGAGGAAAGGAGGAGCAATAGTTGGAGCTGGGGGGAACAAATTAGCAAGATGTAGGTTAAATGGAAACCTGGAGACTGTCTTCTGGCCCTCAACAGAAAGCTGACTGCAGACTTATTTCAGGATCCAGGATACTTGCTAGGAGAAATTAAAGTAGACAAGCTTCTTGAGATGAGGGCTGGGTTGTGTAACTGGCACACGTTGTCTACATACTCATTTTTGTGTTTTTTCTTGCATAGGCTTTTCAGGAAACCGATCCAGAAAAGAGGAGTAAAAACACTGTGGTGCTTTCTTTAATGTTTCTTTTACTTGGAGTGATTACCTTAGCAGCATATATAATCCAAGTAAGTGTCACTACACTGAAATGTTAGAAGTTTCTTAACTCCCCAGCAGGCTGCTGGTGTAACTTGTATCAATGCAATCAGGAGCAAAACACCAACCAGGGCTTACAAAAGCACATAGAAGTGCCAGGGTGCTTCCTGAGATATGTCAGGTTTGTGGATGTCTTTGCTTCAAGACGTATGTCCATATTTGCTGTTGGTTTAAATAAGCCCCTGAAGGCAAAGCAGATTCAGCGTGGTTGAAATCAAAGTTGAGGGTCTGGCCTTGAAAGTCGAAGCTAAGACTGACATTTCTCATTGACAGTCTATAGGCTTTTGCCAAAGTAAGTATAAAATAGACACTTTCCATAGCGGACAGTATGGTGTTTTTCATAGCATTAAGCAAACTCCATCGTTTGCTTTCCTCTAATGACTGCTCCAAAGCTGGCAGGGAGCAGTTCTGCAGACTGTCCATGTCGTGAAATCCATTAGGTACAACTGCTGAGAGTGAATCTCTCTGGTAGCAGATGAGGGAGGTCAATGACTAGGTAGGCTGATTTACCTTCTAGTGCTGGTGAGGCATAAGAATAAGGAGCTAAAACAAAGCTCCTGCCTTCTTTGCCATGCTTCTTCCTTTCTGTAGGAAAATAGAGCTTCAGGTTCCAGGAATGAGAATGGCACTTTTCCCAAGACTTACATATGCACAGGGGGGGTGTTGTAGGAGACTTTTTGGTGTCATCGCTTGTGCATGTGCAGCTTCATAAACAGAGTTAAATCATCAGATGAGAAAATGTGACTCTCTTTCCTCCCCCAGGGGTTCATGTTTGGGAAGTCTGGGGAAATACTAACAATGAGGCTGCGCTCTTTGTCCTTCAGAGCGTTACTTCAGCAGGTATGAATTACACAACTAGGCTATCACGAGAGCCAGATGGCTTTTGCAGACTGTTATAAGGTACACATTGGGTTTTAATTGTGTGGTCTGGAGAAAAGCAAACAAAATATGTCTCTTCTACCACTAGCTTAGGAAAAAGTATAACTTTTCTGAAAATCTCCTAATCCATGTACAATTTGGACCAATGTTGCTACTGCAAGTACTCTAATTTTGAAGAGTGTCATTGCAAATGTGCATATTTCTGGCACGTTATAACAGGCACACACTTTGCAGCTGTCTGTTTGTGCAAGAATGACCAAATAAGTTTAATTGTCCTTTGCTTGGGTGGTCATGATGCAAGTATGTAATGTATAGATTTAAATCTAATCTGTTTAGATTTCTGTAGATTTAAATCAAGATACTCCAATCTATAGTGAATAGACAATCTGACAATTTTTTCCTAAAGAAAAATTAAAAATGCCCTATTTCATCAAGAATCACCCATGATAAAAATAAAGTTACTTATTAAACCCTTTCTGTTAATTTGTGCAATTTCATATTAGTTACATAGGAGTTTTGAGAACACATAACTTGGCATCCCACACACCCACTGGGGACAAGAATCTCTGTGTTCTTGCAAACATCTGAAAGGAACTAGGAGAAGGAAAATTAGCGATTAAAAGACCCTGCTGTAGCCTTTGGAGGTAAAAGGGCCTCGTTACCTTTCTGTATGTGCAAATATAGATGAGCAATTGCTCTTCTATAGTTAGTGGGAACAGGTAACTTGTAAGAAGAGAATAGTTAACCTCTTCAGGCCCAAGGAAGAAATGAGTAAAGGGAGTTTATAATAAAAGTTTCTAAATAAGCACATTCAGAAAAACAGCACAGCTAATAACACTTTGTGAAAAATTGTATGTTCACAACAAAAAAAAAACTTTTAAAGCTTTTTCTTTTAGTTTACTTGGAAGACACTGAATAAATAGGAAGGATATTATAGTTGGCCATTGTGACTTGTACTTCCATTTCCCTATATGCTACCCAACCTGGAAATGCTTGTTCATTTCAGTAGTAATCCTGATAAATCTAAAATATGGTAAAAACATGTAATTATTTGAAACAAAAATTATTGTCTCTTCTTGCAGGAGGTTGGATGGTACGATGATCAAAAAAATGCTGTTGGTGTTCTGCTAACTCGGCTTGCTACAGATGCTTCCCAAGTCAAAGGGGTATGCTGATTCTTTTTTTGTGCTTTTGAAATATATATTTTTTTTCCTTTACGAATATTAATTGCAATTGGCAAGGGACACTGAAATTATTTCAGAACACAAGGTATTAAAGCTAAGCCACAAAACTGGCAGATGAATCTACGTAGCATGCTGTCGCCACCTTGGAAATGGCTTCCCAGCTGGTAATTTGAGAACTATCTAAAATGCACCAAGTCTTTAAGCTGAGCATATAATAACTGTAGACAACTTCACCACGCAAAGTGAAATCTGCATATCTGCTGGGGAGCAGAATCAGTGGACGCCAGGTTTTTATACCCTATGATGGGTGTCCCCTGAGTATCACAAAGAGGTTGCATCTGCAAATGGTACAAACCCTTACTGGCCTTAATGAAGAGAATTCTTCTTCCCATCCTCACCAAATGCATTTCACACACAAGCAGACAGACCAAACAGTAAGGAATGGCCCAGCATTAATAAAGAACACCAGGGAGGCTGATGGCCAAGGGAGGGAATGACTCAAGGTGCTGGTATGAAAGAGGTGGCCACTGGACACTGGCAAGAGAATATGGCAAATTCTGCACAATTACTCCTTCTGCTCACCTCATCAGCAGTCCCTGACAATCTGCCAAATGTATTTCCATTTCTTTCCTTCTCCCTGGGAAGAAAGAAAAAAAAACAACCACACAATCACTGCAGAACTTGTGGGGGGAAAGTTTACTGGTTTGTCTTAGACATCTTTGTTTCCTTCAAATTTGTACACCAAGAATCCTTTAATCCCTACATTTTTCAGTCTCAGTAGACTTTTATTTCTTTCTCCCATCCTCCTTCCTTATGGGCTAGTAGTGAGAAAATAGTCTTTGACAAAACTTAGTCATTTTTATCTTTTAAAGATCCAGTTTGTTTCAGTGGCATTGAACGAGGTCACTCTGCCTGGGCAGTAGAAAGGAGGGGTGCACAGAGTCCCCCCAACTGCAAAAGCCAACTGAGGGCATGAATTGCTCTCCAAAGCTATTGTGTTCTCTGGAGCACTACAGAGTGTCCGTAAGTAAGTACCGTGCCTCACGCTGCGCTGGCTGAAGTTTCCAAATCCATCTTTATGTGCAGTCCCTAGAACATATGGCAACAATTCACCTTGGCATTGGTTTAATTATTACTTTTTTAAATTTTATTGAACAAGAAAAGTCTTTTCAGGGCAGGAAAGTCTTTGGCAAAAGAGGGAATTTTTGCTTCCTGCCCAAGGATTTTTGTTTTTTCCATCAAGCCAAACTTTGGAAGATGAACTATTTCCACAGGGCTGTTTTCAGAGCTTTTTTCTGCAGATCAGAGCCCACCCGGATGCTGGATGCTAATCATCTCTCATTTTAAAACTCCTTGATGAAAAGGTTACACAGGCTGGGAGGAGACAGGAGTTCTTCAGTATGAGTTCATCTTTCCCACTCATTATCCCCGCTGAGCTATAAAGCATTTCTGCAGGGTGGCCAAGTTCAGGGTTTTTTTCCTGAGAATCCAGCCCTGGGTGCAGCAGTGTGAGAATCTGAGGATGAGTAGTTTCCACCGCCATTAGTGGGATGGGTCAATAGATGAATATTGTTAGAAAGAGGCCCCTCTTGCCTAACGCTGGGCACCCAACAGCCAGCCTGCCCTATTGTGACAGTGGCCATAGTCTTCTGTGCCTCAGGTAGCACGAGAAGTCCCAGATATAGAATCATAGAATCATAGAATGGTTTGGGTTGGAAGGGACCTCAAGGATCATCGAGTTCCAACCCCCCTGCCATGGGCAGGGACACCTCCCACTAGAGCAGGCTACTCAAGGCCCCATCCAGCCTGGCCTTGAACACATATTTCATTAAACAACTGCCATGACCAATTGTTTAGACTCCTTTAACCTCAGTTGAAGGCCTGAATGCTGGCAGGTGAGAGGAACATCTAGGAACTGTAACATAAGTAGGGGCATAATGTCCAGGCACGTCACCACACAGGGTTTTGCTTTCCAGTTGGACTTGCCCGTATGGCGGTTGCAAGTGCTGATACAAGGAACAAAACCTAATGATGGATGTTTGGGGGTGTCTGGGGTTTTCTTAGGCAACTGGAAGCCGGCTTGGACTGATGACTATGACCGTCTTTACCCTTCTGACTGCCATCATTATTGCTTTTGTGTACGGCTGGCAGTTAACTTTGCTTATCCTGGCCTGCATTCCTTTCGTTATTGCTACAAACGCTGCGAGAGTTAGCTCCGTGTCTGGTCACGCCGCGAAAGATCAAAAAGCTTTGGAAGAGGCCGGAAGAGTAAGTTCTCCAGTTTTAACTGCAGGGTTATGGTGTGAGATCACTTTTAAGGGCAGCGCAGGTGACGCAATTATCCAAGCTAAAATGGAGGGGTGAGGGGAGAGGACAGGGCCGGACAGGGTGGGAGACAAAGGGAATGTTTATGTATCCCCAAGAAAAGCCAAACACAGATAACACAAACCAGCTGTAAATTAGGCTATAAAAATGCATTTGAAAGCCTCCATGGTGGATTTCTGGGTAGCTGTAACAGCATCAGCCCTGGCACTGGTGCTCCCTGGGCTGGGGGTGAGCAGCAGAGCCCTGCACTGCTCTCTGCAGGGGCCGGGAGCGTTGCAGGGCTGAGCCACCCAACACTGACATTGCTAATTTCCCATTCCATCATAAAATGCAAACCATTTATGTGCTCAAGAGTTTCAGAGTGCTCCCTTCGTTGGCCTGAGAGCAATTCTTCCAGGAGACTGAAGTAGTCCATGCCAAAGTGCAAGCTGTGTCCAGATGACCAGGGTTTGTTCCTATCTGATGAAATCAGGTTTAAGTCATCAGGGTCACAAGCCACAGGTTGGGGCAGGGGCTGCTGAGACTTCCTGTGTGCTGGCCCAAGGCCCTGAACCTAAAAATGTTCTGGGTTTACCCCTTTTGTCTTGTGACTGTGGGGTGAATAATCTCATTATTCTGGGCTTTCCTTCACCTGGTAGTAAGACCCCAGTCTCCTCTCTTAAGCAAGAACTTTCTCATCTAAAATAATAAGTGCCAGAGAAGAGATTGAGTGCTTAGGAGATGTTGTAGATTGCAGTTTTAAGGAACTACCATTTACTTTTTTTTTTATCTCCTAATTTAGATTTCAACAGAATCAGTTGAAAACATAAGAACTGTAGCTTCACTGACCAGGGAAGAAGCATTTTATGAAAGATATGTGACAAGCTTGAACGGTCCATATAGGTGGGATTTTTTTCTTTAACAATTCTTTCTTTGTACACTATAGTCTTTCAGATTTATTGTAAATATATTTCTTGCAAGCTATCCGATACCCAAAAGATTAGGAAGGATATCAATAGGCATTTACATAGTTTTGAAATTTGTTTACTTGGTACTTTTTTATATATATTCTTAAATGTAGAGTGAAAAGACATTTGCAGGTTTTGCCTTTTAATTATGCAAACACTTTATAAACTGCATTCTCTCCATATGCGTTACACAATATTGTGTTTTCTTGTGTATGCCTAGAATATAGGACATATGTTTATTCCATTTCTGTATATTGGATTGACACTAGTTAACTCAGGAGCCGACTGTTAATTCCCATACCACATCCTTTATAACAAAATCCAGTTTTAATCCCCTTAGATGACTTTGAAACCTTGAAATAAACTTCATATGTTTCCCTTGTTTGCCCTGCTACATCTCACTGACTTCTCTCCACTGAAATGCATTTGGATCGTTAAGGATGCCAGATTTTTCTAGCTCCATTTTATTTAAAAAAAAAAAATAGCCCAAAATCTCATTTGTTTCTTTCCTTCTTCAAGGAGGAAATGTAAAAGGAGGAGTTGAAAAAGATGCATTGTATAATCTGTCCTCAGCCAAAACAGTGCTAAAATTCAGTGTCTGGTGAACTGATGATACCCCAGACATGGGCAGGATGCTCACCTGGGCTGTCAAAGGTCTCTGATTCAGAGCTTGGAGTAAAAAGGAGGTTTTCATTTCCTTGGAGACCATCCTAAACAATGAGAGCAGAGAGTTCTCCAGACTCTGATTCAGTGTGCGTTCAATTAACTACACAAAATGAAACTTCTCCAGAAGGACAGATTGAGAAATAGAGGCTTAGTCTAAACCCCTGTGGGGATACCCAGAAATATCTCCCTGCTCTGAATCAGGATGAGAGGTCTCTGCTCGGATGGGAAGACCTGGCAGGAGCCCTCAGGGGGTTCTTAACCTGGGAGCCTGTTGTTGTCTTAATAAAATGGGTTATAAGTGGTAGTTGTTACACTTTAGTATTTTTTTAACTGCTTTATTTGCCTGCCCTGCTATAGAAAAGCAAAGGAAGACATTGAAGGTAGCATAACTGAGGCCAAAAGATCTCATTGCTCTAACTTTCAGTCCTAAGGGGGGTTCCATGTCAGGATACGGGATGCTTTTTAGGGTCTGGCAGGGGTTGTTGTGATTGTGCACGTGTTCTGAGCTGATTTGTTATGTTTTCAGGGTCCGAGGTGTATTGCTTGAAAGCTTTAACCCAGATATCTGGTCATCCCCCAGCCAGTATTTGTTGTTTCTGTTTCACAAGTTATTGATGGAAAATCTCTTCCTTTAACAGAGATTCTCTGAAAAAAGCCCCTTTCTATGGATTTACCTACGGAGTAGCTCAGTGTGCAAATTACTTTATTAATGCAGCAGTCTTCAGATTTGGGGCATGGCTCATTGCCCATTGTTTGAGCAACTTTGAAAATGTATTTATGTGAGTATACTTTATAAAATGTTAAAAAAAATCCATACACGTGATAGTGATTTCAATACACGCAAATTATTTCATCTAATTATAGAGGTAATGGGGCATAGAGATTCAGAAATTTGGTCTGGTTGGGAGTGCAGTTTTGGGGAAAGGTGTGTATTTGGGCAGTGAAGCAGCAACTGTGTGGCCATGCTCAGTGTACCTCTGCTGGAGAAGAATTCCTAACACTGGATGAAATGTTCAGGGGTGAGGAGCTTCAGAAATGTCATAATCTAAAGATGCTAAAAAGCTTTATTCCGAGAGTCTGTTTTACACACAGGAAAAATATGTGTTGTTCTGTCTGAAATGAATGTTGCTTTATCTTTTGCTTCTTAGAGTCTTCTCTTCCGTCATATTTGCAGCTATGAATGTTGGCCAGTCTGCTTCCCTGGCACCAGATTATGGCAAAGCTAGAATGTCAGCTCAAAGAATCTTTCAACTTTTGGACAGAAAACCTCTAATTGACAGTTATAGTGAAGGTGGTGAAAAATTGGTAAGACTTCTTGCAGAAAAACGTGAAACAAACTAAATTACTAATGTTTCATTGTCTAAAACTCTTCGTAATTTCTTTTTCTTTTGGAGCCACAGAAGACAGACATTATAGACAATAGTGGTACTGCCTCATTATTTGTAATGCGCTGTGTTATTTTGGTTTTTCAGTCAGAATTGTATACCCTTAAATATAGTTTTGCTCTGAATGAGCTAAAAAAAAAAAAATTACTTCTTGTTCTACTGACCCACCTCTTAAACAGTCTCAGGAAAACACTAACAACAACAGTTCCACTCACAGTTGTGTTGCCTTTTTAAGAGTTCATAGGAGAAATAAAATATAAGTGGATTTTCTTACTGTTTTTGTAGAAAAGAGAGAGTAACTCCTTCGGAGACAGAGAAGTTTCATCAAAATCCACCCTCTTACAACTGTGGAAACTCTTACAAGTAAAAATGTGCTCTTGTGAAGTCAAAAGTAACGTAATGAATAACCGGTTTTGCTCTAAAGTTGGGGGGGAGAGGGAGGAATAGAAAAAGAAAACAAGAAGGAAAAAGAAAAAAAAACTAAAACACGCTAAAAAAAAATCCCCCCCAAATCACCTCTAAACTAAAATTGTCATTAAGGAAACTGACAACAGTACTTGTCAAATTTCTGCATTAAATCCTTTCAGTTTATGTGATCTGGAAGGATTACATTTGTACATTCATCTAAAATTAAGATTAACTTCCCGTGTAGGTTTTAGATAGTAGCCCCTACTCAGGAAACCATAATCCAGTCTCTATAACTTTACATTTATACGCAGGATTTCCAGCCTTTAAAGTTATGAACACACTTCACACATCTTCTAGAACCAGGACGGTCTAGCACAGACCTTGAGAGATTTGGCAGAAGCTCCCTGGTGAAATAAAAGTTAAAAGAAAATATTTCTAGTATAGCCTGGACTCAAATACCAGTGATGCCTGTGAATTCTGCAAGGCAAAGCTTTGAGCCCATTAAATCAGATCACCAGCTGCTGGGAAGGGCACAGTACTCTGTGGTGCTGCTTGTGCTTAGGTAGGGCTGGCTCTGGCTCCAAGCAATAGGAGAAGCAATAGCCTTAGTGTGTGCCCTCATTCTTCCACTTTGTGCCTAAAAATCAGCCTGGCTGGAATGGCTAATTAACAACTATCATTGCTGTTTAAAACACAGCTTGTCCTACATGGCTGCCTAGCAAAGAATTTAGCTCTCCATCTTGATAGCTGATCTTGACCTTTGGTTGCATTCGTTCAAACTGTGCTACCTGCAGCGTGAGATCAGGAAAGCAAATGCCATAGGTTATATCAAGAGTAGAAGTGACTTAATTACATTTGTCAGAAAGGAAATAGATTAACGTTGGTTTTGTCTAAAGATGTTCTTTTCAAAGGTGAAGTGAAAAATAGATACAAGAGGTGCAGAAAACCTGTTTCTGCGGAAAGATCTAGCAACTTACATCTGCAGATCATCCCAGAAATAATGATACTACACTCAATCCATTATATAATTTAAAAGAAGAACTTCAAAAGCAGTTTTGAAAACACCCTCCCAAACTTTATTGTCAGTTCTCTTACTTAATAACAAGTCTTACAAGTGTTATTATAGTTAAAGCTAATAAATGCTAATATGAGCACGTGAACTCTCTGTTACTTTTCAGAACAATTTTGAAGGAAACATTGAATTCAGAAACATCCATTTTGTATATCCAACAAGGCCAGAAGTTCAAGTTTTGCAAGGACTCAACGTGAAGGTTAACAAAGGACAGACCCTGGCATTAGTAGGAAGCAGCGGCTGTGGCAAAAGCACATCCATTCAGCTCTTGGAGAGATTTTATGACCCCATGGAAGGACAAGTGGTAAAAATAGACTTGTGTGGCTATTAATAACAATTAAATCTACAGTACTCTCTGCCTTCCAAGGTTTCAGAGGCTTTAAAGAGTCCTGCCAATATCTGGTGAGATGCCTTTCTTTAGAGGTGTGAATTACTGAGGTTGTGGCTCCAGTGGAGCTGTAGATGACCTCAAGACCCCTGTCACTGCCTGCCTCGTGTGTTTCCCACATGTGCCAGCACTGGCACCCGTGTTGGCACAGTGTGCTGGCTCAGGGCATGGATCTCACCAGGGAAGAGACTGATTGAGTCAGAACGCATTGCCTCTCCAAAACTGCTCACAGCCTGGTCGCACAGGGGTGCGTGTAGCGTTCATGTCACTTGCTTGTCAGTAAGTCATGTCCTCTAATATGAATTCACATATTAGAGACAGATACAAGCTTCAAATAATACAAATGTTATCCCACAGGGATGCTACTGCATCACCATCAGAAGGTTGAAATGGGCTTTTTGATGCAATCCCCATTAATGGGTATAGAAAGTCCAAAGAAACCTCCTTGGAGGCTTTAAGATTGAGTTAAAGGCCTCCAGCTGTGGATATTTATTGTTTTGTTCAGCTTCTTAGAGATAGGCTTTCCCGTGAGGCTCCCGGTGCTTCTCGTGGTCAGTAGGGCTGGAAGGACTGTAGGAACAGCCTGTGATCTGCTGGTGTTTCTGTCTGCCGGGAAAAACACACACACAAAATTACAAACTAATGAGAGGAAATACTTCATCTATACTGCCGGTTCTTTTCCATTTTGCATGCAAAATTTGCTTGAGTTCAGCAGGGAATCTAAAATGTAACAGGCTTCCTCTTACAATTGGTGTTTCCTGTTTACTGTGTGTGTCTGTGGATGAGCTCCGTAGTCAACTTGGCATCGTTTTGTTTTTTTTTTCCTGTTGCTCTTTCTAGTTAGCAGATGGATGTGACACCAGATCTTTGCATTTGCAATGGCTGAGGTCCAGGCTGGGCCTGGTGTCACAGGAGCCCATTTTGTTTGACTGCAGCATTGCTGAAAACATTCGATATGGAGACAACAGTAGGGTGGTTACTCAGGAGGAAATTGAAGAAGCAGCTAAAGCAGCAAATATTCATGCCTTCATTGAAAAACTGCCAGAGGTAAGACATAGTAATCTTCTCTTCTCAGTGACATTAAGTATTTTAAATGATAGGGAGAAATTTAGGTAATGCTCATTTACATAGATCAAATTAAAAATAAACACTTTTGTTTCCCTTAATGAGAAAAAGTATAGAATTTATGTTCAAGCTTAAAATCCTTCTTAGTTTGTTCAAAAAAAAAAAAACCAACCTCATGTTCCACTAAACATAATGGTAGGCAAAGCAGAATATGAGAGGAGGAAAATAGGAGGAAACTCTATGTACAAATAAGTTCTCATAATTTTTTTTTTATATATTTTTTTCCTTTCACAGCTGAAACTTCTCAGGTTACTCTGAGACAATTTTTTTTTTTTTGAAAAATAATTCAGTAAAACTAAATGTTCCATTTCTATTTGGATGGGCATGCACAGGGAGTATTTCTTAACAAATACGAAGGGGCAATAAATCAAAAGTGAATGACATGGCATTTGACCTTCATGCCTGCCAAGAATTTGGTTCTAACAAGGAAAAATGCTTTGATGGTTTGTTTTCATTGTAGTTCTGTGTGACTTGAAAATGATGTAATGACGCTGAAAAATATTTCATCTTCATAACCAGTTATGACATTTGGGATTCTTTTTTCACAAGTAATGCAGGATCAAGTTCTTCATGTATATGTCAGTAAGCATTAAATCTCTAGTTACTCTTATGATCATGTGCTCATGGGCAGATGTCTGTGGACACCTTACTGCTGTGTCACTGGTGGTACCATTCAAGGCCTATTTCAGTCTTCAGGGAAGTAAATTTACAGATCAGGTATAAATGTGTGGCTGTACACATGACTATTTATACTAGAGGTGTTTATAAAACCTTAGCTTTATTAAAACCACTTGCCACTATACTATTATTTGAAGATGGAAATACCTATTAATTTTCATAGCCATATATAAAATTTAACTTTTTAAATCTTCCTTCTCTAAGAGTGTTCACAGGCCTTCTTTTTTAATTTTTAATATTTAGAAATATAATACCCGGGTGGGTGAGAAAGGAACACAACTTTCTGGAGGTCAAAAACAAAGAATCGCAATTGCCCGTGCGCTGGTTCGTAATCCTGCCATTCTGCTTCTGGATGAAGCCACATCTGCTCTTGACACAGAAAGTGAAAAGGTGAGTAATGATTACATGAAATATATATGTATATGTACGTGGCTAGTTGCTTTCTGTAGAATAAAAGCAAGGCAAGCATGTTGCAAATACTCAGCTGTGAAACAACAGGGCAGGTCTACCACGGTAGCTTTTCCAGCTGTGAATGATAGTATGAAGCTCTGCATATCTACTAAATAAACAAAACCTCAAAACTTTAAATAGAAAGGACCATGGGGAGCTAATACTCTTCCGCTCTCTTCCTATTAGCTGTATTTGAATGGTAAATACTGAATTTGTGTTCTGACCCTAACTGGATGCCCAAGAACCTGCTTTTTAATGGCTCATGCTCATGTGAACAGTCTCGCTGACCTCTGTGAGAAACCCTACTGAGTAAGGGTACACTGACTTGTATATCTATGGGAGACATACTCGGGTGATAAGAGAAGACTAAGAAAAAAAAAAAAACAACCCACATTTCTTATGACAAGTGAAGGCTTTCCCGGCGCTAACAGCATTTTCATGACATCTGTGTGCAGATTGTCCAGAAAGCTCTGGATAACGCCCGGCAAGGTCGAACCTGCATCGTCATTGCTCACCGCCTGACCACCGTGCAGACTGCAGACGTCATCGCCGTGATCCAGAACGGCAGGGTGGTGGAGCAGGGCACCCACAGCCAGTTACTGGCAAAGGAGGGACACTACTATGCCCTTGTAAATGCACAAGTCTCTAATTAGTACTGTTTGCAGGGATATTTTTTTTTTTATTATTCTTTTTTTTTCCCCAAAAGACATGGAAAGCTTACAGAGAATGAATGTTGGCTGTGACTGTTGGCTAATGGAGCAGGGACCATGTGTTGCAGCCTGGCTGCTGTACCCAGTGCAGCCCTTGCCCCACATACTCATGGGGACATGCCTTGGGGTGGGTCATGGAAGGTGAACAGAGGAGTCCCAGGGGCTGGATCTGCTGGGCAGCTGTGGGGATTGCGTGATCTGGAGGGAGCCAGACCTGGAGTCATCTCATCCACGCCAAGGCTTAGGTGAGGCACCCTGCTCGCACTGTCCTCTCAAACGCTGGCCCATACCAGGCTTCATAGACCACAGAATCACAGAATTATAGGGGTTGGAAGGGACCTTCAGAGGTCATCTAGTCCAACCCCCATGCCGAAGCAGGTTCACCTAGAGCAGGCTGGACAGGAATGCATTCAGGTGTATTTCTAATATCTCCAGAGGAGACTCCACAACCTCCCTGGGCAGCCTGTTCCAGTGTTCTGCCACCCTCAAAGTAAAAATTTTTTTCCACATGTTCAGATGGAACTTCCTGTGTTCCAGCTTCTGTCCATTGCCCCTTGTCCTGTCACCAGGCACCCCTGAGAAGAGCCTGACCCCCCATCCTCTTGATACCCGCCCTTTAGATATTTATAAGCGTTGATGAGGTCAGAGAATGGTATGGGGTTGGAAGGGACCTCTGGTGATCATCTAGTCCAACCTCCCTGACAGAGCAGGTCTACCTAGAGCAGGTTGCGTGTCCAGGCAGGTACCAGAGTACAACAGTGGTTAAGCATCATGGATGAGCAGTGAGCTGGTGCTTGTGCTTGGCCCTGGGGTTTCTTAACCAGTCATTTACTTAAAGATGACTTTCTGACTGCTGAGATTCCAAATAAAAGCATTTGTATTAAATTTAGAGAGAAGGCTCTGGATACATGGGTTTGGGTTTTTTCCCCCACTTTATGCCACATTTCTAATATTAGTATTCTTCACACACTTATTGGAGATTCAATATTCTGTTTCAGACAGTAATTGTAGTAGTGACAAGCTTTCTATATGGAGATAAACTGCCATAAAAGATACCATTGTTGTGTTTAGTATTTTTCAGTTGCTGACCTCACAAAGTTTAATCACTCTTTGCATCCATCAGGGTAATTTCAAAAGTCTTGGGGGGGAGCCAGGATGGCTTCTTTTGGAGTGGACTCATGTCAGCCATGTAAATAACTTTTCTTTAAAAAAAAAAAATCTAACTAAAAGTGGTTTTCAATATGTGATCCTTTATTTTGAATAGACATGGCTCTTAGGGACATGGGTTAGCAGTGGACTTGGTAGTGTTAGGTTAACGGTTGGATTTGATAATCTTAAGGACCTTTCCCAACCCAAATGATTCTGTGGTTCTATGAATAATTTTAAAGACTGTTTGAAGTGTTGGCAAAACTTGTTTACACGTATGCTTTAATTATTGGTTATTCCTCTGATATATTCCCGGGGTGCTGCAATACATCTTTCAGCAGCTGAAGAATATGTACTGTGTAGTCAGAGTGACTCAGCAGCTGGGGTTTTTTGGCTGGTTGAACCCAATTGCAGCATTTTAATTTTCCAAGGCTTTGCACGTGGCTTTGGGTTAGGATTTATGGCCTGGAGCAACCTGCAGTACTTTATAATTTCCAGATAACTCTGCTCAATTGTAGCAGACAAAACCTACAGTAATGACTATGTCCTTTGCTCACTTCAATTGTTTTCCGGTATCAGGATCCATGAGGGGAATAAAACACACAAAAGAAAACAAATTCTGGTCTCAGCTTTGCCAAAACAAATACCGTGGCTCTCCCTCACACAGGTTTTTCTCAGAGATTGTTATAAGAGGAGTTATCACTCATTCAGCACCCTTCTTTTGCAACCTCTTCACTTTCTTGTGATAGGCAGATACTACAGGAGCTGCTACCCTCATTACACTCCCAATTATCCGATGTGGGTTCCAGCTAGTCCCTTTTTCCCTGTTTTGTTTGTGCACTGGGGTTAAAATTGCAAGCCATGGAGTTTGATTCTCAGTTTTAAAAATAAAATATCTTTCTTCTTAATCCAGAAATCTTTTGAGGAAAGAAAGGGTTGATTTTGTACTTCTGGGTTAGATGGATATGTGGTTTTTATTACGGTTGTAATGAATAATAATTTTTTGTAATATTACAATTCACTACAATCTATTGCAGTAACAATTAAGTAAAATGAAGTAAAAATGGGAAAATAATTTCAGTACATAACTAAAGGAGATAACAGTCACTAAGCTAAGGCTCAGTAACATAATGAATCATCTAACATCTGGGGCTAGTTTCTGGACCATCTTTGTGGAAAATACTGCATTCACATCCATGCAGATTATGGAGAAGAATCCAAAACATGCTTCCTTCCCAGCAGCTTGGAATTATTTACTAGCACAGGGGCAAGAGGAGTGAGGTAATATGCACTATCTGACCTGGAAGGTGCCGAAAGAGCTGCAACAAGGTCAGCCTAGAAAAATAAGTTCTGTGACTTGTGTTTCCCCTTATTTACTCTTTCCGAGGTCACAATTACGTAGCATGGAAAGAAAAGTGGCTACATTTGCATCCCTTCTGGCGTGTTCCTCTCACCCTTGTTTACATAGAGCATTCTCATGCTGCAACAGTTGGACAGACTCAGTACCAGCTATGGATGTTAAGGATAAATAGATAAAGATCTCTAAGTCAGATGCTTGGCAGTGCTGTGTGACTTCGTTCCTTATGGAAAGATGGGTGTGGGTTTTGTCCAGGACCAGGAGGAGCTGGTGCTGATGTCATGATGGAGAAGAGCATGTGTGCATGGCCCAGGGTGGTGGCAGCCACGTGGGGAAAGAGCAGTCAGTGCCCGACAGCTATTCCTTGGCTAAGCGTCCTCTGCTCTTATGGGATTAAAAAGGGTAAAAATCTTGAAGTAAACAATGTTGATTTACTTAAGTGCACAAGTGACATGTTAGGTAACATAATTACACACTTTACTGATTGATCTCAATACAAACATACTAAAAGCCACTCCTATCACAGCCCTGTTTAAAAGATCAGCGGTGGAAAAAAAGCACATTACTATATGCCTGCTAAAAGACAGGCTGAGCTGGGTTGTTCTATGAGATATAAATAGATTGATATGCTCAGCTTGTAGGCACTAATAGCAAACTCTGATGGTCACCTCCCCAGCTAGATATGCCCATACAGTTGGTAGGCTGGCTCTGATTAAAGGCAGACCTAAATTCAGAGACAAATGGATGGTAAAATCACCTTTTCAGCACCAAACCTTAGGCTGATATAGAGATTGGAAGAAATAGCCCTGACAGAAAAGAAAAGCCTGTGAGGACACATCTTAAGAGCAGAGGATGTGTTGGCCTCACCACTCTGGGTCCTGTGCTGCCATCTACCCCAGGTGCCAGAGTTAAAAAAAGATTTCCCCAAGCAGGGGCTGTCGTTCTCCGAACATGCCCCCAAGGCAGTGAGTCACTGCTGGTGTCACTGTGGACCTCACCCCTCAAAGGACTGCCACAAGGATAGTGATGAAGGAGACATGTCAGCCCATGCTTGTCAAGGAACACCAAAGGCCTTGCTCATGACAAGAAGCACTTAGCCCAGACGCCTGCTTTATGCCAGCGCTGATCCAAGCCTCTTATGGAATTATTAAGGTATGATATGCCAAAAAAGAGAGTGAAGATGTCAGAAAAGGCATTAATAAGGGATTTTGGAGAAATAATTGAGTGTCTCTTAACCACTTGACTCCATTCTAGTATCCCACATAGCTGTTAAATTTGGAGAAAACTTTGTAATCATTAATCTAGTTACAATGTAAATTGCTAATGCAGACTGAAGTGCCAGAGATGGGGTAAGTAGTTGACAAAAGCTTATAAACTAGACAGCACACAACCTGATTCTCTTTATGGCCTCAAAGAGTTTATCGTCCTCTTGTTTTTATGAACATTGGAGTGCACCAATCCCAGTGGATGTGGATGTTTTCCATTCCTGGGTGTGTTATTTTAGTCTGCAATACCTGTCGGCAATTCAGGAATAATGCTGTTAGCAAAAGAGTAAATTAATATAATGTTTATCATCACATGCTTTTACCCAAATTCCTACTTTCCTCTGTAGCCTATAAAATTTCAATTTATATTCATCTAAAACCTGTAAAGTGCACATCATCATAAAGAAGTTATTAAATAATGCTGGTTGTATGGCAGGAAGGAAAGCTTCCATTAAAATTGCAATTTGAAGCCCTTGTACTTTTAGAAACCATCATCTTTATTTGAAAAGTGGGGAGAAAAGAACAATTGGAGTATTTTTAGGGTCAGCTGAAATGCTAGTACATCAGTGCGTACCAGGAATAGATGGGGGTCAGTCTCTTCTCCCAAGTCACAGGCAACAGGACAAGAGGAAATGGCCTCAAGTTGCACCAGGGGAGGTTCAGACTGGATATTAGGAAATTTTTTGCCACTGACAGGGTTATTAAGCCTTGGAATGGGCTGCCCAGGGAAGTGGTTGATGCACCATCCCTGGAGGTATTTAAAAGGCAGGTAGACATAGAGCTTAGACATGGTTTAGTGATGTTTTTTATCAGAGTTAAGTTGATGGCTGGACTAGATGATGTTAAAGGTCCCTTCCAACCGAGACAATTCTATGATTTCATTATTCTAATTCTAGATTTATGAGTTTAATTAAAATTCACAGAGTTTGCAAAATTCCACTAAACAATCTGTGGCAGGCAATACCTAACCTGTCCTTTCTTGGCTGCCATCAACACACGTTGTGCCACTGACTTTTCACTTGTGTTTGCAAGTGGGAACATGTCACAGGGCTCTTGTCATACTGAGCTGTAGGAAAATTCCTGTCACACATGGGAGTGGGCCTATTTGAATATTAATGGTCAGTGATTTCACCTAATTAGTAAGGGAAATGTTAAGAAAATATGTGGGATCGTTAAGGTCTGCTCACCTGACATTGCTGGAGGGTTGGAAGTGAAACTGCTCTCCTGGACTGTGTCTGCTCTAGGAAAATAGCTGCCCTTGTAACTCCGGTTTAAAAAAAAAGGCAGCTCTTGATCTGCTAGTTCCTACCATGTAGATAGCAGTAAGGCAGCTGATAACCTAGTGCTGATGAAGTTTGGATTTCAAGGGTTAAATATCTTCTCTGGATGAGGCTTGTGCCTCCCCTTCCATGAAGAAAAGTTTAGTTACAGCAATGCTCCATTTCTGCCTGCATTTAAGGCTCACCCACCACCTGTTACCAGGGGCACTCTGCCCAGGGAACTCGTTTTTTCTAAGGAGAAACGACCAAAAGCAGAAGAGTTCATACAGTGTATCTGGAGCCGTGGTTGCATCTTGCCAAAGAAGTATATAAAGTGACAGTTTTTTTCAAGGTATTTCCAAGCTCTTCTGTTTGCAAATGGACCTGGATTATATTGGAGAAATGTGACTTGGCAGTCACTACAGCTATATCTAAACTGTCCATGAACTGGTCAAGACAGTGGATGAAAGCCAGTATATTACTTGACCTCTTTCTGTCTATCCACACTGCTGCATGTAGGACAAATTTGACTTAGTAAACACCTTCTCCGTGTCTGAGACACGAAGATGTTTCTCAGATCTTCAACATAGTTAGGCATGAAAAGAAATAGCTAGGCAACAATGCCACAAACAACATATTTTCTTCTTGTAAAATATACCTGAGAGGCTTATTTTGCTAAGTCCTGACCCTTAGATACTTGTAAAGGGCTGATAGTTTTCTATGCAAAGGTAGAAGAATCCAGTTGCCTTGCTGTTCTTTACCAGCCTCCAGCTGCCCCATATTTTAGCCTTACCACAGATTGCCCATCACCCTGACATTTTCCAGGGTTATAGCTCTCCCTGGCTGCGTTATAGCTCTTCCAGTTGCCTGGGCTGCTTTTCCTCCTCAAGCACCTTCCCCAGCACAGACAGCAGATGCTGCACCATGTGGTACGATGCAAAAGGACAGACAGAGATGAGAGGGGAAGTGCCAAAACCTATAGCGATGCAAAAGGACTACTTTCTAAAATTAACAAAAAATTTCTCAGCAGAAGACTGGTCATTGCTCTCGGTAAGTGAGTCATTTACACTGGATTGCGTCCATCTGCCTCTGTGCTTTGTCATCTAGACTGCAGGCAGCTCTTATCTACCTGAGACCCTGGCAGTCATCTTCTCATTTTAGCATTTATTGCCTACCTGGAGCATCAGCAGTTATGACCAGAAACTATTTTTTGAAGCATGCCTTTCCGTCTGGAAATAATAATTTGCTGTGCCCTTAGGGAAGCTCACACATCCGCTCGAGTTATCCCCAGCCTGTCCAATGTCATCAGTATCACACGTTCCAAAGCAAACTCACTAAGCCTTCCTGTAATACTCCTGAAGATGCCAATCTTTATTTTACTGAATGCTTTCACAGAAAGATATCTTAAAGCTGTGTTAGCTCAACAAATAGATTTTGAGGATTTGTTTGAATTGACCATTATATATATTTCCTTGCTCTGCTGTTGCCATAAGAGTAGCATCCTCATTTCTATCTAATGATTATGAACGTCATCTCTGACTACTGCCTACTCCTATGTTGTCCGAAGCAAAACCACCTTGCAGATAATCACCACTAGAAGAGTTCCTTTTGTTACAGTCCTTGAGGTTTGAAAGAATGACCTGAATGTGAATATTTTTTGGAAATAACCGTTCAAGCTCACTCCTGGTTGCAAAGGGCTACCCTCAGTATTTAATCCACCTCGGGCAGTATTCGTGGAGAACACACACGGTATTCTACCAAGAGGGAAACAGGCACTGCTGTGGGACACTTACCACTCAACTGCAGGCATTATGGGCTGGAGCAATCAGTAAGACTGCCTTTAAAGTGCCTCTAGGATATGACTCATCTGTTTCTACATCTCTGTCTGAGCACACAGTGAGCTACACCAAGGAAGTGCCCATTTCTAACCGTAAATCTAAATGGGAAGTCTCAGATGTTGTTCAGACAGATTATACATTTTCCTTAGGTGAAAGAAGTTCCACTCTGAATGTCTTATCTTTCCCAAAGAGATTTCTAGGTTAGCTTATCAATCCTGCAAATAATTTTTTGAGGTCCTGACCAGAAAGGGGCTGGGAAGTGTACTCTTGCAGACAAGAAGGGCTTCAAGGAAGAGGAAGTGCAGGAGGGTGAAATTTCTTCATCTAGGTGTTAGCAGTGCAGAAAGGTTGGAGTGAAGGACCAACACTCAGGAAACAGGAATTATTTATCCCGAATGCGTAAGACAGAAAAGAAAATTATAGATTGCAGAAGCATCTAAAATGGCTTATAATAGTGAGTGAATTAGCAGAATCTGGATTTTTTTTCCCTCTTGGATGGCATGAGGGGAATTTTAAACAGGGAGTTAACATTTTCAGGGATCAAAATAAATGGTGTCTCTGACAATCCCATACATTGCCTGTTTTTTATGAAAACACACTAAAAATGGTACGTGGAGTTCCCATTTTCACATCTGCTATTCATATGAGCAAACACCTGGCAATCTAGTGTATGTGTTGCTTCAGAGGAAACTCAACCAAACAACTATCACTTTATCAGCACTAATGGTCTCGGTTATAAACCCAGTACATGTGTTTTATTTACTGTAAATGAAGTGTATATCAGCAACACTGAATATGAAAATGAAAATCTAATGGTCCGCTTCTATGATGCTAGAGAAACGTGAAGAGACATCTGTAATGTGATTTACTTTTTAATATTCAGTAATGTAGTTTTAGTTGGAATAAATAGGGTTCTCAATAAAGACTCACATGACTATTTTCTTCAATTTCTTATTTCACACATACTTTGAGACCTGGAGCAACTTTTTCCATGAATTTATGCCAGTACTTTTGGGACTCTTCCAGTATTATGTTTTAATGTTTTCTTTCTCTCTTTTTTTTTTTTTTTTGGTATATCTTAGTACCTTGCTATAATTATTTTCCACTGATACATTTAGTTGCACTGTGTGATAACCTAAATTGATTCTGATAAATTTATCTGCACCCACCATCATTAAATAACTTTGCATTAATTTTTAATTTTTTTCTCACAAATAAACAGTTATGGAGGTGCTTTTTCTGAGAGAAAATGCCTAATCTGGCCCACTTACGGAAGAGAAGAGACCATACACTTTGCAATATATGTGAGTATACTTAAATGGATATATATTTTTATATTTATAAAATATATATATGTATATATTCAAATATATTAGAGATTGCTTCATGATGAGAAGTTTGGAAAGAATGCAAGCAAAAATTCAAATGAATCATGGGAAAATTCCATTTGCTTTCAGCATTTTAGTTCAATCTTGCAGAGTTGAAAGTAGCCTTTTCTTCTGACAGTCATCAAGCTTTGATGATGCAATTTCTCTCTTCAGCTTAGTCAGACACATAAGCCATCACTCTTGACTCACATACTGCACTTGCCCACATGATGTTGGTTACACAGATTTATTCCGTTTTTCAGTAGGTAAACCTTTTTTAACTTTTATGTGTAGGCCTTTTAGCCATACCTCCTGGGAAAGCAATTAAACTGCTTACATTTGAAAAGCCCAGACAGCTCACGCTAGGAAAGCAGCAGCAGGTCTGTCCAGACCCCAGAAGCTGCCTCCTGGCTTCCATGAGAGATGGTATATGAAAAGCTACACAACCCAAACCAGCTTCCTTGAAAACACTCCTTACAGCAAATTTAAACCTCTCCTCATCTCGCTGCTTTGCCAGGGGCTTGCTTTCTTCTAGAAAGTACAGCTTTCCTGAAAGGCCTTGTGTTTTCATTCTCCCCCCAGCCATCCCACAGATGTCCATTGTCCTCAGAAAAACATGGGGGCAGCAGCGCCCCAACTGTTACTATTTTTATTATTTAGACAATTGCCTCTAAAGTGTGCCAGCTCCTTTCTGAAAATACAGGGATAATTGTGTCCCCAAATGAGATCAATGTAGCAAAAAACAAAACAGGAAAAAACCCCAAACCTTTAACACTTGAAATACAGAGTTAGCTGAATACAGAAACCGAAAGATCTCCAAATCTGTCCTCAGGACTTGGCAACATTTTAACCTTCCAAAACACTTGGCAACCGTTAAAGATTGAATTGAATGATCATCATTTGTGTGTGTTTTCTGGAAATATTTAATGAGGTTTGAGGGGTAAATGATGTTCTACAAGGACATTAGCCATACATCTTTCATGTGGCCTTCCCTCTTTCAGCTCATCACATTCACTTGTCCTATCTCGCTTCAGATTAAATAGCAAACCTGTCAAGAGAGGGGGAGGTATGTCCCCAAATTGCTTATGAAATGACTAGCACCGTCCAACTCCGGTCCTGCCTGAGTACTTTCAAGCATGTGAAACACAATAATAAGGCATCTCAAACAAAGAAGTCCCACACATGAAAAGAGCAAGCAAACTCCCAAAGTAGTGAGTAATGATGCTACAGGAAACTAACAACAGACAGAGGAATTGACGGGTATGGTTGCTCCCTGGGTGATTAGTAGCAGGGATTTCAAAAGGTCATATTTTTTCTAAGAAGCCTCATTATGCTCAGATCACAAGACAGGGGATTTTCTCCGTCCCGTGACAGCTGAGATGAGCAATCTGTCCTCCCAGCCCCAGGTTTCAGAGCATGAGGGTCTGTCACAGCCCCCAAGACAGCACCAAGAGAGCCTTCAACAGAAAACAGGGAGGCGAGCTATGTCTGTGGGACCAGTTCCTTCATTAGATACACCAGAATCGGTGATAGGATGGGTATCAGAAGGTTTCCAAAATCAGCTCAGGGTCTTACCTGACACCTCTAATTCATTAATTGCAATTGCAAAGCCATTGCGAAGATGTTCTCCCTCAAATTGTTTTGGGGGAAGCCAGAGTGAAAATGCACTCACTACAAAATTATTTCAGCTAAATCAAATATTTTGAATATTCTGTATAAGCAGAAACTGAAAGTTTTGGGTTTGTTTTTGAAATTCTTGATGAAAAACAATATCTGTGGGTAAAAATCTTTTTTGTTGTTGTTCTAGAAATGTTGAAATGATGGGCTTCAATCTTCTCAGCAATTTTTCATGGCTAAAACCATTTTCCGTATTTAGCTATGGATAGTTTTAGCTAATCTCTGCCACCCTTTTTACTGGATAAATTATATATCCAAAGTCAATCACCCAGTCCTGTTTCTAAGATGCAACTCTGGCATCTGTGACAAGGGGAACCTGTTGGGGAAGGGAGACTGAGGAGAGGAAAACCAGGTTAATTTAAAAAAGCCAAAGTTGTTCACGTCCTGGTTACGTTCGGTAGTGCATCTCACACCCTGAGCGAGACTGCTCTGTCCCCAGCTCTGCCTGCCTCGTCCAGGGAAAAGGGTTTGGCTTAATAACCTGGGCTGGGGTGGAAAGTCCTTCAAAAGAGCCTTCCCGGCACTGGAGAGGTCAGGCTGGGGCCATAGCATCTGGAGTTGGCAGCGGGAAGAGCCTGTGCACCTTGTAGAGGCCTTCTCGTCGAGCTGAGCCACAGAGCGCCTGGCACCCCCATGGCCACCCCACCTACGCTCTCCGGGTTGCTGAGGCAGGGCCGGAAAGAAAGATTTATGGAAAATGGATGGAGACAGATGTGTGGAAGAGGAAAGGGAGAACAATGACAGGAAGCCACAGCTCCTGTTCCCCCGTGGTTTGTCCAGTGCTACCCCGACCTCTGGCCGCTGCCTGTCCTCGTTAGGCCTCTCCCAGCGCTCGCCACACAAACATTCATTTCGGCGTGATGAGGGTCACCGTGCTGCTCAGCACCTGCCCAGCCCGGCCACCACCTGCACCAACCCAGGAGACCCCCTGAAGCACTGTCTCAGGTGGGTCACTCCTTCCACCCTCCCTTCTCCCGCGAGGGAGAGCTGGGGTCCAGGGCTGCTGGCAATGTCCTCTTTGGGCCTTCTGAGCAAGCCTTGTCCCTCTGACATTCTCACTCATGTGACAAATTGGGTCTGGGGGAGAAAGGAGAAGTGTCACCTATGTTCACATCCGTGTTTGGTTTGATTATCTGATTTTAACATTTTTTACTCCTAAAAAAACACCCCAACACCCAACTTGCTAGTATTAAATAAAAAGCCACTCTTCCTCCTTCCTTAATACATGCCTGCAAAACTCTCAGTGCTTTCTAGTGCTTCAACAGGCACTCTAGTTTTTCTAGGTTGCCATAAATCACAATGTTTTTAGCCAAAATAGGTCTTGAGGGATGTTTTCATGAGAAATTCTCTGGATCCTCAATGCAGGAAATGTCTGGGATTCCTGAGGAAGAGCAGTATTAGCAGGGCAAGGTGATGATACTCGGTCTGTATCTCCAGCTTTGTTACCAGGATGACAAAGGCTTCAAGGCAGCTTAAGTCTGAGGTATTCCAGCTTTGGACAAAAGGTTAGTAGCTTACATGCTTCAAGAATTAAATTCTAATAATTTATCAGAAATGGTTTTTCATTAGAACAGAGTAAAGAGTGATTGGAAATAAAAGCTCCGACAAATCCTCATATTTTTCCCTTTTTTTTAGGTATATACTTTACCAGTTGCATATGATATGATGTTTGGGGGAGGAGAGGAAATGAAAAAAAAAAATGTGGGAAGACAACCCAAAACCTTCTCACCAACTGGACCTTTCTGTGTAATTTACAAGGCAAATTCCTCAGGTCAAAGCCTCATCCGTAGGGATTTTCCACTTCCCCACTCTTGAGGACCGCAAAGGTTATTGCACATCAGCACACACTGACACCCACAGAGAACAGAACTGTCCGATAAGAGATTGCTTTTGTTTCCCTCAAGCTCCCACAAAGGTACTCAGTGCACAGACCAGTATTTGTATTACGCCATGAAGGGAAGGATTTAGGCCAAAAAGAAGCTGGCAGCCATGGCTTTTTAATGAGCCATGTGCTGACAAGTCTAGTTGTGAGCTGTTACAGATGTGCGCCGGACAGTCTAATGAGATGCAGGAAATTCAGGAGGCCAAAAAACCTCTTTGGATTTTCTGGTTGTGCTGGTGGGATCAAAACCGCTTGCGTTCTACCTGGCGTCGCCGAGCAGGGGATATGCTCGACGGCTTTAATAAAAACATTGCCATTTGGGGTAAAGGCACTGATGCACGTTGATTGCCATAAGGGGGAATAAAAGAGGGGGCTGAGTCATTAGCCGAGAATGAGAGCACAAGCGGGACGGGATCCTGCAGTGGCACATTAATTATAGTAACATTTTCTGTGATTTCCCCTGCTATGTAACCAGCGATGCGGGGGCAGGAGAGGGAGCCACAGAGTGAAAGGAGGTGGCCAGGATGAATGATGTGGCAAGTCAGGGAAAGCAAACTCCTCATGAGAGAATAAAAACCCCTGAAAAATTCTCCCCACAGAGCAGAGTCTCCAGCTGATGTGTCCGGCGCGGAAGAGGCGCCTTTTCCCGGTGCTTTAGCAGAGGAGTGTTCTGGTATTTCTCTCTCAGAGCATGAGTCAGATGTAGGGGTTGCCAAAAAAGCCGTGCCAAGTCCTGCTCTCAGTTACATGTGCCCACAGCGGCACGGCACGTGAGCAGATGTCATCTCAGCGCCAGCTGAGGCACCGGAGCGACCCCGGGCTGCTCTGCCCAGCTCCTCGGTTTCACCTCCCTTATCCCTCCGAAGGCCGATTATCAACTGTATTGCAGAGGGTAGTGCTAATTGCCAGGCCTGCTAATTCAACCTGACCAGCAGTAAAGGTCTGCTTTTGCTGTTATGTGACAGATAAGACTTATTTTTAACTATCTAACTGATGAAGCACTAGCCAGCAGATGCCTCAGTTTACTTGCTTGTTGTCATATAGACAGGCTTATATATAAAAAAGAGTAGACACGGGTCTATAAAACGAAACAGGACACATGCACAGACGTTTCCCACCACAGCCAGGTCAGATAGCGTTTGCCAAAACTACAGAACCACATAAGATGTGCAACAGTGACATCTATTGGCACGCAGACCTTGTACAGATCCCTGCTTGTTTGTTCTCCTACAATATTTTCAGCAGCGTTGGCAGTGCCATGAGTGCGCATCGCACGCTGTTGCAATAGCACGCTGTTGCGATAGCACACTGTTGCAATAGCACGCTGTTGCGATAGCACACTGTTGCAATAGCATGCTGTTGTGATAGCACACTGTTGCACTGTTGCGATAGCACGCTGTTGCGATAGCACACTCTTGTGATAGCACACTCTTGTGATAGCACACTGTTGCGATAGCATGCTGTTGCGATAGCACACTGCCGCTCTCAGCCACAGGCCCTGCAAGCTGGCAGGGCTGCAAGGTAAAGAGCTTCTTGGGTAACTTGCCCTTAAGATGCAAATAAATTTAGTCTCAAATAGGAACACTCTTTTTTTTCTTTGCACAGAAAAACTGCAGATAGTCTATGTTTCTGCAATCCCCACTAACACTAAATTCCAACCATGAAGATTCTGTGATTCTATGCTCCCATTATTATTTTTTAAGATATTTCCACCTGTGTAAACCTTCATTTGTAGCAAAAATGTTGTCTTGTGGAGGGTAAGTGAGATGCTGCCAAGGAAATAGTTAACATGTGGGCATTAGAGACTTTGTCACCTTCTCCTTGCCTGGCTGTGAACAATAAACAGGTGGGTTTACTCCCTTTTCTTATTCACCATTGTATCACACTCTCATCTTTTCTGATTTGGGGTGGTATGATTTAAGTGTTTTGAGGTTTGCTTCAGACTAAAGCTGCCTGCTTAACTGCTTGGCCAAAATAATGGTTCTAGCTGTGTATGTGGTTCAATAACTATTATTAACTCCCAGTGATCTTTTCCTATTTCCATAATTGTACCTGAAACTGTGCAGTTCAATGCAAGAGGATAAACTGAGTTCCTGGAATACAATGTGCTCAAGTATTTCAGGAGCATTGTTAAGTCAAGTGAAATCTCCAATTTTGTTAGTTTTGTTAGGGTTTTTTTAAGCCTTCTTTCAGTAAAACTATTTCTGATTACTTCAGTTGCAAGCAATTTGCCTGGCACCATGTGGTTCTGAAGAGATGTAGGGAATAACTTAAAGGAAGAGGTATTTTAACCGAGAGACATTGGTTTGCTTTCCTTCTCCTATCAGAGAAGCTTGAGAAAAAAACAGGAAAGATCTTATAAAATTGATTTTAAAGTGGATTTTAATTTCTGTTTTACCCACTTGTAATCAAGTGGTATCTAGTCAAGTTCTATTGTATGAATGAGTTTTGAACCTTCTCACATCTAAATCAGCTGTCTGTAAAGAAACATAAGGTAAGATTGTGAACGCTATGAAATCTTGTGTAAGAAAAAGCAGAGAAGGAAGGCACTGTGAGGAGACTGGATTTCTGTTGTGGTCACAGTCATTGCTGTTGCCCAGGGAGAAGTGGTAGCTGGTGCATTCACCACTAATGACTAAGAAAATTGCTGCCTCTAGAAGAAGACAGTAGATTTCCTCCACAGCAATGCAAGAAAATCCCCAGGGAGCAGTCAGGGCAGTAAACCTGTAGCATCAGAGCTATCCTGGGTGAAGAGTTTTATGCATGCAGTACATGATAATGCCCCTGGGGTTACAAGGTTGTCCCTTTTTCATGAGTAATCAACCTACTAGCTGTCATTCTCACTAAGGAGTCCCTGGAGCCAGAGCTGAAAACAAGGGAACGCAAATCCATAGGTGTTTTCACAAAGCTTCGCTCCCTTCTTCCTTTCCCTGTCTATTTAAAATTAAAATATTGCTTTTATCTGAGTGTTGTCTACGGCTCTCCTGCATTGGTTGTATTTGTGAATCCAGACATGTGGGTTTAAAAGATAACTCCAGGCTGGAGGCACTTGATCCTGATTATAAACTGAGCACTGTTCTAGGAGCTAAAATGATACATACAGCTTAGAAGATCAAAGCTGAGGAAAAAAAAACCCACAACACAATAAAAGGGTAGTCCAACAACTTTTCTATTTTGCTACAAACTCAGCTTGGTGTCTTTCTCTGGAGTAACAAAGCTAGTTTGAGCTTCAACTTGGGAAGAAGTCCTTACCTGTTATTTTGTCCCTAAAACAAAGTCCTGACAGACAGTGACACTTGTGATGAATTAGGAGAGTTGGCATGGACACTCATGGCTTAAAGATGGACAACATTATTGCAAGGAGAGACGGGCATGCACAGTTAGGTGGGTTTTTTTAATTCCTTAGTTTTTTCCAGTATGTGCTGCAAAAATGTGCTTTGATAAGACAGGAACACAAGGTCCCCCTCCAGCAATGCTCACCCATGTGTTTTGCTGAGATCAAAGCAAATTGCAAAATAAATGCCCTAAATAAAAAGCCTATTCCAAAATGCATCATGTCTTTCTGTAATCCAAGTACAACAACTTTCATAATTCTGGAGAGACAGGCTTGTCATTTAAAAATAAATTATTGTATTGTTTCAGAAAAACATCTTCTCGCTCCAAGCTTCATACTGTCCTCAGGCACATTTTTCCTATCATCTAAAGCTTTCTGTTAAAGGAGGAAGCTGATTGTTATGGTGCAGGACCATAAGTTTTATATTCACTTTTGGCAGTAGGGGAATGTTTATTTCCATCAGAATTCTCTTGTAAATTCACTAAGTCATAGGAAAAAAAAAAAAAAAAAGTCAAGAAGTATGAATCCAGAACAGCTTCTGTGTAAAACAGAGAAGGTATCCCACTGAACTCATGTTTTGGCCAACTATTGATTATATGAAGATTATTTGAAGGGCAGATTTAGATTAGACATTAGGAGAAAGTTCTTTACTATGAGGGTGGTGGAGCACTGGAACAGGTTGCCCAGGGAGGTGGTTGAGGCCCCTTCCCTGGAGACATTCAAGGTGAGGCTCGACGAGGCCCTGGGTAACCTGGTCTAGTTGGGGGTGTCCCTGCTGACTGCGGGGGGGTCAGCCGAAATGATTCTATGGTTCTATGATATGCTCGGGACCAAATATCTCGCCAAGAAACACAGATCCAATGCTAATAAGAAAATCCTTTCAACATCATTTGGAGAGTTGCCAGAATTTTCCAGTGCTGTAGGAGTGAAGAGTATTAATCTTGGAGAAAGGAAAGGTCTGGGTGGAATCTCTTCAGAAAAGAAATATCATTGGTTGGTATTTTAAAGGAAAAATATAGAAAGACAATTATGTTCATAAGCCTAAAGCATGTCTATAAGCATGCAACTACCCAACATGGAAAAGCTGATCATATAGCAGCACTTTTTTTAAAGCAAAGTCATACTCTAAAAACAAGGATGCAATTAATTAATGAAAAAAATACCACATACAACCCAAATCTCTGTAGTCTTTCTGCAGAAACACATATATGTCCATCCAGAAGAAAATATGAATTTTAAAGCACATACATACTGTATAAGTATATATCACATGCAATGATGCTTTTTATACATTTAATATATTACATATGATGTAAGTATATAATATATAAATATATTTTAAATATGTAGTAGTATTTATTTTATTAAAATGTATAAGACTCTGTAAGTCGGTCCATCACTTCAGTTGAAAAGTGCTCGTCAGAGCCATGTAAAGACAGCAATGAAATAATAACTTCTGGCCTGAGCTTCTGCTCATTCATAGTAGTGGCATGAAACACCAGTCTTAAACACAAACTTCATGCAATGCAATATACCATCCAAATTTAAAAGAGTTACAGATTTAATTCTGAAATATCTTGTAAACAGAATATTCCGGTGAAGCTGACCTTGTTGCCTTGTATTACACCAGTTCATGCATTTTTTTTTCTGGATTTGTAGGTCATATTAATCCCTGGGGCAACAGGGGAAAGTTGCACCAGAAACTTTAAGCGAGTCCTCAGTTATGTATTGAAAGGTTCTCTTTATTTAACCCAGTGATTTAAAATTCCATTTTTGCTGATGTGGGAAGAGTTCATGAAATTAAATTACCAACTATCAAATTGAATTACACTTTTCCCTCATTCCTCTTACACATATCAACAGGAAAACAAATTGAAGATCGCCTAAACTGTTCACACGAGTATAGAAGATGATAGAGTCATTTCCAATCAGTTTCTTCACATCCAAAAATATTCATAGTGACTTTATTTCTGCCAAGTAAAGCATGCGACATGCCTCTGATGCACCCAGAACGTCTCAGACCGGCTGCCTCCGGGCAGAGCTGCAGATGCCATTTCCTTTCCGGAACAGAGATTATCCCAGCTGAGCCCACGAGCTCCCTGACGGTGACTATTTCCATTTCCGTGCTGTCTGCCCTCTTTGTGATTCTGTCTTTCACCGTACATGACATCATCAGCTTCCTGGAAAGCTGAGACATAGTATTGATTTAGTAGATTAGGTCATTACGCAGTCATGGTGAAAGCAGTTACACATGATGGCCTTTCTACTTCTTTCATTTTCTATCCATGTGTCTTCAGAACTACCTGATATTAGTCTTAATTTTTTTTCAGCATCCAAATGTGCTTGATTTGAGGTTATTCTCGCTTCATCCTTATGCTTCCTAACGTCTAAAATACAAGTAATTTGGTGATAAATATATTTTTCCCTTCCCTTCCCTTGAGATTCTTTGCTCATTTGTAGTATATTTTTTGAGATGAGTATTTGCCCTAAGACTGTTCAATTCCTGGTAGCTTTTGCTCCTTCTAAATAGAAGAAACTTTCAGGTGTCTTCCATATTCAGTCCCTGAACTCTGTGGTGAATATTCAATTCAGTGAATAAATTTCACAGTAAACATTTTCAATTAACACGATGAGTAGTGAATTCAGTGGAAGAAGGGATTGTGGTGGCTGGTAAAGGGGTTTGTTTGTCTTTCAATTTTAAAAACATACCCCATCTATTGCTAACTATGTGTTGTCAATCATCCTAAAATTATTTCAATCAAGTTCTTCAAGACTGAAATCTTTTCTCTGTTGTTATGCTTCTGTGGTATTTAGACAGTGAAATTTATGGGTTAGTTATACTAATAAGTTTTTAAAAGCATCTTCAACTACTTTTTAAATACTGCCTTGGAGATTTCATTCCATCCCCTCTTGCCTGCATTATAACTGAAAACAAATAGGTGTACCAGCTTTTCTTACTCTGTATTGCTTGCTATTTCTTTATAATGCTATCCTCTCCCTCTACCACACCTCTGACTCTTCTTGTCAGCAGTCTGGGAAGCTCTTTGTGAAAGCTATGGTTGTTACTGGTATTCATACTGGTGTATCAGCTGGGGCATCATCTGGCCTCCTAACATGGTTGGGACACACATACTCCTTAAAACAACAAGTTGTGTTGTGGTTTTAATTGGTTCTACAGGCAAAACACAGAGGTAAGAAACTGCAGATCTGAAGGTGCAAGAGGTCTCAAGAGGCCAGTTTCAGAGGATCCTTCAAACCCTAAACTTAAAATGTCACAGGAACAGCTCCAGTCGTGCTTCTGGGACCCTCGACAACTGTCAGTAGAAAGTCCACCACGTGCAAAGCCAGCAGCTTGGCTGGAGGACGTTAAGCTGGGAGTTCCTGAAGCGGTTAACACAACAGGTCACATCTTCCACAGAAGCTGGCAGGCAGATGGTCTTACTCTAAGTTTTCCTTATCAGTCCCCAGGACCTTAATTTCATAATGTTTTGCATCAGTGCGCTTGATATTTCAATCAGCTTTCAACTTTCAAAATTTCAATTGTTTGCTCTGGTTTTTGCTTCTACATTAAAGGGCAGAAGGATTATTTCTGCCTTTACATGCTCTCTGAATAAGTCAATTTTTCCAAGCTAATATTTGCTTTGATAAACTGAAAACAGTACTCCTGTAGCTATCACAACATAGTAAAGAAATAATAACCCGAGTTAAAAATAGGTCCGTGCAAAATAGTGTCCCGTGGCAAAGGGCAGGAAATTGGTTGCAGTTGAACTAATATTTCTCTTGAAATCATCTGTAGCTGCTATTTGCTCCGCAGCTTCTGCACACCCCCAGGCAATTCCGGACGCCTTTGGAAAACCCTGTGAAGCTGGGGGCTGCGCTGCCTGTGTATGGAGAGGCGATGGGATTTCTCATGCTTGTAGCTCTTTCGTACAGAAGAAATGTTTGTCTTTAGAGGAGGGATGTAGAAAGTGTCTGTTGTATCCGATTACTCATTTATAGTATTTCCCCTTTCTGAGTAGACAATAAAGGAAGTGCATCCCAAAACAGGGAACTTGCATCCAGGCTTGTAAATTCTTCTGCCTTGGATGTTTTAAACAGATAAACTGTGGCAAAGTCACACCAAAGGACACGTATGGTCCAGTACGGTGTATCTTAGTATGTTGGACATAAGGCTTGTAACAATTTTTGGAAATAGATACGAAGTTCTTGTTAAATTCCAGATGGACAGTTATTTTGTTACTAGATATCAAAATTATGTTATTGCTCTTGCACAGGGAGGTACGAAGACATTTACAATCTCTTTTCTGTGTATCCTACATGCAAATCATGCCCTTTCCAGTCTCCACCGGGTGAAATGTTCCTAATCTTTTTTTCATCTCTTTCTGTGATAGATTTCCTCATCCCCTGGTTTTCAACAATTGCTCCTTTCACCCCAAGTGTAGCTGAGCGTAGGGACGCTGCAGGCAATGGAGATGTCAGAACTGGTACAATACAAGAGCTCATAGCGTATTATATGTGAAGTTGTATTTTTTAATGATTTTTTAATAGCTAAAATAAAAATATTTTCCAGTAAATAATAGTCTCGAGATGACTATATTTTTGCAGGATAAATAGTCTATAGACATGATGATGGCAAAAAAACCCCCACTAATAAAAAAACATTCAAGGATCGTATGGATGCCTCTGGTAAGTAGGTTTATTATTATCTTGTTCTTTTGACTTTTTTTCTTCAGTAGCTCAGCTGTCTGAAATGTGCTCCCTAACATTTTCAGAGCAAATCTCCAGAGTTGATACTGAGATCAGCTAATGGCATTAGTGTTCTCTCTGCTGCTGCTCTAGCCAGATTTATTCTGCTGCAATAACTCACTCCCCAGTTTAAATGAGGTCAGGAAAGGGTCCCACCAGCACCTTTAACTGTCCTCATCTCAGTCAGCTAACAAACAGGACTGAAGCATGATGAGAAAGAAAGGCAATCTTAGACATATCAAGTCATATCTTTTCCTGTCTGGTGTAAATATGATACTAGCAGAATTGAAATCTCTTGAAATGTGTGTGAGGTGACAGTAAAATTCACGTTCTAGACCCATTGAAGCCAAAAATAGGACTTCTGAGATATTTATTTAACCAGGGAACATAGTTTGCATTATGAGACTTCATGGAAAATTTAATTTCTGTTTTCAAATAGCTAAATGGAGAACATCATAAGCTGTACAGGGACATCTCAAGAGCAGAAGAAGAGAGTATTTCTGGAGTATTTGTCATAAAATACTCATCCCCGTACAGGCCACCAAGCCAGACTCTTTTCAGTAGTTTCCAGTGACAGGACGAGGGGCAACGGGCACAAGCTGGACCATGGGAAGTTTCATTCAAATATGAGAAAAAACTGCTTTACGGTGAGGGTGCCAGAGCCCTGGAACAGGCTGCCCAGGGAGGGTGTGGAGTCCCCTTCTCTGGAGATCTTCAAGACCCGCCTGGATGCCGTCCTGAGTAACGTGCTCTGGGCAGCCCTGCTTTGGCAGGGAAGTTGGACCAGATGATCTCTAGAGGTCCCTTCCAACTCTGACGATTCCGTGATGTCCGTGATCTGAAAATCACGGCGTTACTAAAGCCCAACCAAAGCTCAGGTTGGCTTTCCTCTGGGTAGAGCTGAGCATTTTGGATACACAGAGATAACTGAGGGTTGATTTGCTACTCGCCACAGTATTAGAGATTAAAGAGCAATATTTACAATGCTGCCAGCTAAAAATTTGTCCCTGTGCACACTAAAGGAGGTTGCAAGTTTTCTGTAGAACTTAATATAATAATAACTACTTATGTTAAGCCAGTGAATATTTAATACCTTGTTGTCATCTTTTTGTGATAATCAGTTTCTCCACAGGAGTTGGTTAACATCGAAAACAACCTCTTCATCAGTTTCTAACATTTTTAGCCTCTAAAGCATTCTAAGTTTAAACTTAATCTAAACTTAATCACCTTTACATTATTTTACCTGGTTTTAACATCTAGAATTTTAGTGTCTAGCCTAAGCTAATCATCTGGGCTCGCTTTGTAATCTGCAGAGGGAAGACAAAGATGCCTCCAGAAAGGCTAAATTGAAGAATGGAAAACACTATCACTTGGGGTAACGCTTACATAGGTCAGATTGAGTATACAGAGTTGAAGCCATTAATACATGTATATTCTGTCTCCAGATCGATCTGTAATATGGCAAAACATACTTAAGCCTAAACTCAGGTGCCATGAACTCTCCCACGAAAACACATGAGGCAGTTCTTCAGCTCTGTGACTACTTGACGTATACATACATGTGAGTGTTTCTGTATGTATATAATCACTTTCTAGTTGTTACCCGAAGAATCTGCAGTCCTGTTTCCACACCCACCTGAAGCAGACAGACCCTTACCTGGTGGCTCGTTAATCTGGTATCAGATTGCCCTATAGGTCAGTCTGATTCAGAGATGAAAGGCCGTAAAATGCAATCGTGCAGCCTGAGAGAGGGTGTGATGTTTTCTGTAGATCACCTTGGAGGAACGTGACGTAAAAGCCATTTAACTTAACAGGTTTCTGAGAATTCATGGGCACGTTCAGCCCGGCAGCCGTCCTTTTAGGATGACAATTAGAATGGGTGTAACACATGGGAGAGAAAATGTAATTAATGAAGAAGTTGCAACTGCAACAAAGGAAGAAAACATGTATGTTAACCTAGGGGGGTTCCTGTTATGATATTCAAATGTCTTTCTTCCTTGGACATGAAATGAACAGAATCTGCTTTTTTCATGTATGTGGTGGAGTTCTGTGTGCTTATCTATAAAACAATTTATGTCTAAAATTTAACTTGTCTCTAAACTCACTGAAATGAAAACCAAAGCACGCAGAAAAACAATGAGAACAGAGATGAACAGGGTAATGAGTACAAAGTCCAAAGCTATGAGGTGGCTGAGTGAACGTAAACGCAGTTGAAAAGTTAGACTGACATCTCAGGGCCGGGGGGGGTAGTTTTATACACCAGTCCCAAGTGGGTGACATCTGCCTCTTCTGGAAAACCAGTAAAACACAGGGACGGGGATGGGTCGGCGGGGGCGGAGGAGGAGGGAACGGCTCGGTTTAAACCAAACACTGATTTTCTGCAGCCACCTTGTGTGGCAAATGGAAATTGCAGCTCTCAAACCCGGCGTTTTGCTGAGCGCAGCGCCCCGCATCAGCAAGATGCTTGACCCAAGCACAACTCAAGGCTCATCGATGTCACTGCTGTCGCCAGAGACCTGCTCACCTGTTTTGAGTTACATCAGTGGGCAAACACTCTGAATTAGGGTGGATTTGCACTGGTACTCAGTTTCTAGGAGGAAATGGCCCGTCGCAAGAAAACACTTTTATATCCCATTTCTTTGCAGTTCGAACTCTGCAGAAATCAAAGGGGATTTTTCCACTTATCTCTGTGCTCAGTCAGATCCTATTAAAAAGTATTCATTCACAGTGAAAAAAAAATATAGATCTTACACTTTTCTTTTCAAAAAATTCTACCAATGTAGTTGAAAGGGGAAACCACATAAATCAGGGGTCAGATGCCAGGAATGGCCATTGACTGAGCTTTAGAGTGCTGCCCTAAAATTATCTTATTAGATGACACTGCATCTGCTCTAGACACAGAAAGAAAGATGCCAGTTCACATTGGACTAGGAAAAGCAAGTGCTTTGTCATTGATATAACCCTTACTCTTTTCTCGAATCACGCATTTAATTCAAATTCAGGGAGAAGACACAAGTGACAGTTATCATTTCCCATGATAGATTTGTAACAAGGAGAAGGATTATTTCTCCATTCACGGCAAAAAAAGCTGCCCACCGTTTTTCTATGGCAATATTCTCACATCTTCCACCTCACCACCACTGAAGCACTGATTTCTACTTGGCTCATCTAAGCGAGGGGCTGGCACCTTGCAATAGCCATCTGAGCGGAGGAGCCCTGGCTGTAACACTCCAGACAGCTTAACTGCTCTGGATGTTTAATTGGCAATGGTTAACTCAGAAGGAGCCTGAATCAGAGGTTTTTTGGAAGAAGTCTGTCTCTCTTTGTTTATATAGGCAGGATGCAGGAACTAAACTGCATGTTTGTTTATTCCTGGACAGCAGGCATCTACACTTAGGTGATATGAATAGCTTTCCTCCGTAAATTAACAAATCATAAACCCTATGGTTTTTGTGGGTCAATGGAGACACGAAGCTGCCTATTTAAGGCAAACGTTGCCTGCAGCCAGACAATGCTAAGCAATGTTTACTGGTAGCAACTAACTGGTGTCATGCTGTTAGAATTGGTGGGACTCAGGGAGCAAAACAGAGACACACGTCCTCTGCCAGTCATCCAGCCTCTGTGGAGATGCTCCCCACCTTATACTTCATGGCTTGGTCTTTTCAATACCATTTTAAAAAACAAGAGATAATCCAAGGAAAGCAGGAGCAGGGAAATAAGCCAAACCAGAAAGCAGGTTACGACTCCAGCCTGCCAGGGAAAGGAACAGGTTGTATTTTAAGTCACTTGTGAGCGAATCATGGGTTATGCGGGTGTTCAGCAAATGAGATCAATGGGATGTAACAGCAGTATCAATGTGGCAAATTAGAGGAATTACTCTAAACCACCAAGCAACAGGGGACGTGAATTACAGTCTGGTATTTTGTTTATGGGCCAGGCGAGGTCAAACTACTATTATTATTGCTCATGGGCTTTCCAGCGCTCAGACTGCAGATGTAATAGTGGGCATTGTGGATGGCGCAGTGGTTGAAATGGGAGCACACACAGAGCTGATGGAGAAAAAGGAGCCACATTATTCACTTCCATCCTCACAGGTGTGTTTATTATTATTGCTATTATTGTTTGTATAATCGTAGTATGCAGGGTGATATATCATGGATCAAACCCCCACTGAGCATAGTTTTAGAGGTGAGAGCTGGAAATATGACCATGCACAGATGCATTTGTTACTCAGCAATTTTACAAATGCTGCTTTCTTTCATGAAGCATAGTAAGTTTGTTTATTTTTGAATGTCTCAGATGATCTTTAAAAGACAGTTTAGCTCATGACTAATCTGCCATATGCTTTAAAGTGGCATTTAAATACAGATGCAGAAGCATCAAGTGACCTAAGAGCCAGACCATGGCCTCCAGTGGGAAAACCCTTTGGTGCTGTGCTGTCAGTGATGCCAGGCACTGAGACCTCTCCATAATCAACTCACCTCCAAATAAGGACACACATTTCCATAATTGTTCATCTGCAACCTCGTGGCAGCCACTGTGTCTGTATTCCCAGGTAGAAGCGTAGGTGAAGGTTTGTGCAGTTCAGAGTAGGCTGTAAAGACAAGAGCAGTAGCTTAGGCTGTGACTCTGGGCCCTACCTGTGCTGTTGGAGCCAAAGCACAAATCAAAGCAATAGGTGGACACAAAAATCCCCAGTGCTGCCAGGCAGCACGTCTTTTTGCAGATGTATTAACAGCTTAGACCGTTTTTCCCTTTCCGGTCTACTTCCAACAGCAAAGTGAAAAGCACAAATGAAACCATAGGAAAGGCAGAGGAAGTCCACATATGGGCAGGTTCTCCACTATGACATCTAACAAGACTTGAGCAATGGTCAACACTGACAGGCAGAAAAGAGCTGTCAGCATGATACGAGAGACGAAGTCTTGACCTAGGATATTGTCAGTTCACGTACCACTTGTAGAAGTATAACTTGAGACGCTCCTGCTTAACACAGCCAAGTTGAAATGCATGGTAAAAGTAGTGAACTGAACAATTTAAAAGCTTTGTTCTGGAAAATGTCTTTAAAACATATACATATCTAACCCTGCCCAGGAATGCCATGTAAGCCATTTGGTAGGTGTGGTTCTGCCAGGGCTGGGATTACGCTGTGGCCAGGGGGTCTTTCAGGCATACTACCTAGAAATAGCTAACCTAGTTGTTTGTGTGGAGAGGAGGTGGCTGGGACTAGAAGGACTCACAAAGGAAATTACTGAAAGATTTTAAGGATGAAATCTTGCCCTACCCGGCCTTAAGTAGTGTTAAGTAAGGCTTAAACCTTGACCTTAAATTAACCTTAAGTAAGGGTTAAACCTTGACCGTGCTTGACCTGTCTACAGCTTTGTTGAACTGTAGACACTGACAAAGACGCACCCACAAATTGCAGCAGCCACCAAACACATTTCCTCAAGAGTTTGCCAAAGCATTCAAAAAGTTGTCAGTACACGTAGGAATCTATTGTTTGCTTGCAAACTTTGCCATTTGAAGAGGTGCTGAGTAATTACATCGGTCACTGTAGTCAAAGGATGCTTGTAGGAACCTTTCAGAATTGCACAGAATTAACCTCTCTGAGGGAAAACAAATGTAGTTTTCCTAGGGCTTGAAACAACATGTTCACCCCTTTTTATACAATGGACTTGTATGTAGATTCCTTAATGACTGGGGGAATTTTTATAACCTTATAACCTATAGTAGTAGATTTGAGAAATGTAATTAATTTGATCAGATGAATAAATCTAAACCAGAATACCAGACTACTTATGTGAAGCTACAAACAGAAACTACTTGACTTCTCACAACCACAGTGATCAACACAATAAATTTGTGATTGAATTTTTTTCTTGCCTTGTATTCTTTGAATTAGTTTGAATGAGTGATACTAGAGGAAATAAGGACCACAGAAGGACCTATGGATGCATTCAGCATCAACAGCTTGAAACCCAATAGAGCAAATTGGAAATCATGCTCCATAATAAGAAGATGAAGAACAAGAATCAACCACTCAAAAGGTATTGATTTACACTGGCTAAATAGGTGCAGAGGCCTCAGTGAATTCTAAAATACCTAGCATAAAGAGGCTAAACATTTATCAGATGGTGGAGCTGTAGAATCTTCATCACTGGAGTCAAGCAGCAAGGCCCTGTGTGGCCAGCTCTGAGCACAGGTTGAATTGGATGACCTCCAGAAAACCCTTCCAACCGATAAGGTTCTGTGAATCTATGAATGCTAATAATAGCTCTTGCACATCACTTCCCCTTTCATATTGACATCACTTCAGAAGAAAAATGCACAAAAAACTATTTCTGTAGCGGTCAGGAGGACAGTTTCCTTTTTCTAAAATTAGAACGGATTCAGCACAGTTATTAAGCTGGCTGGCTTTTGTTGTTACCTGTGGTCCTGGAGGAGTGCTATGGAATGGTTCAGGTCCATTTCCTATCAAAATAGTTGTTCTTGATATAATTTCTCCATGGTATAGTGATTCCTAACACTTTGGAAATCTAGGCACTTACAAAGTATGTGGAATTAATGATCGAGCATTCACAGAACATTTATTTGTGAAGAAATATTCCCAGGAATACACTTTGTTACGTCTCAGGAACCTATGAGGCTTTTGCTGATTTTATTTACTCCTACAGGTGAACCCTTGAAGACTCTGACTCCTGATTCTTGCATTTGCATTGTTAAGTTATGTCTTTTTCTACCATCCCCTGGTGCAAATTGAAGTATTTCTGAATAGAAATAGACTTGTAGCCCCAAACTAAACTATTCTGTGATTCTGAACCCTCCTCAAAGCAGAGCTAACTGCAAAGTTAGGTCAGGTTGCTCACAGTCATGTCCAGGTAAGTCTTGGATATCTCCAGGAACAGTGAAACCACAGCCTCCCTGGGCAGCCTGTGCTAGTGCTTGGCCACCCCACTGTGAAGAATAAACTTCTAATTTTCAGTCAGAATTTCCTTTCTGTAGCTAATGTCTTTTGCCTCTCATCCTTTTGCTGTGCAACTCCGAGAAGAACCTGGCTTCATCTTCTCTGCATCTTCCCAATACGTAGTTGTAGACATGAATTCTGACGGTTATTTTCTCCAAACTGAACAAACCCGTTTCTCTCAGTATCTCAGTGGTTTCTCATACCCAGCATGCTCCAGATCCCTCTTTATCTTCATAGCCTTCTGGTGGACTCACCTCAGTATGTCAATGGGGTTTTTTGTATCACAAAGCCCAGAATTAGACACAGTGTTCCTGACATGGTCTCAGTTTCCGAATAGAGGAGAATAATCGCTTCCTCCCACCTGCTGGCTACAGCCCTTCACCAGCAGCCCCCTGTGCTGTTGTCCTTCTTTGCTGCAAGGGCACACTGCTCATCGCATCCATGTTGTCCACCAGGATCTTCAGCTACTTATAGAATAGCACTTATAGAATAAGGAAGACTGGTGAGAGAGTAGCCAGAATCTGAAAACTGTCCGTAAACCAGTCTTACACTGAGCAATTAAAGACAAAGTCAAGAAATCATACAAGCATATTAAAAAAAAAAAAAAAAATATGTGCATTAACAGTTTTTCTGTGTGTGGCTGAAATATGTAACCCTAGCTGCATTTTGAATACATGTATTCAGTTTAGACAAGACTTAGATTTGTACAGTGGAAATATTCCTGACAGATCTAAGCAAACCTATAATGACCGTGTATTTTAAAAAATGTTACATATAACTTTCTGTGGAATTATTCTATGTAAACAAAATCTGTTTCCAAAATCCATATCCTAACTTCATCAGAACATCCTACCTTAATGCTCCTATCGGCAAGAGTGGATTTATTTTATTGATCAGTCTGTTAGAAAAAAAGTCAAGTTAATCTGAATATAAACTTTTAAAAATTCCCTCAATACTTTTTGTACATGGTCTGGAAAAGTTCTTTTCATTACCATTCTCATTCTCACACACATTCTCATTTAATTTGTGCTTCCTTTTTAAGATTTCATCTAAATATTGACCTGTGAGAAACAATTTCCATAAAAGTACTATATACAAATGTTTAATTCAAATTGCAAGTTTCTCCATTTTTCTAATGCAGCAAACAGCCAAATCCTATCGCAGTGAACAGTTTGATATCATAAATATTTATCCAGCCCAGTGGTGATTTGTTATGGTGAGGTTAGACTGTGTCTTCAACACAAATTTATTTCCACAGTTGCAGTTGGAACTAACGAGGTCCATATTGTCACACTGATGGTGTTCTTTCAAAATGCACATTAAATCCCAGTGACTTTTGCAGAGTCAACACAACTTACAACACAACTGCTCTGGGAAATTTCTCAGTGAGTCTTCATTCTCATGTCTGGAAATAATTGTTCATATAATATTTTCCTCCCTGCCCTATTCCACCTTCAGGACTGTGACTAAGGACTGCATAAAATTCATCAACTTAGTGAGTTACTAAATCAGTGAGTTACTAAATCAGTATTATTTTTTCTTTCCTTTTTATTTTATTTTTAATAAAGAATGATATTAGGGGACTCAAAATGAATCCAGTATCTTTTGCATTACATTGGTGATATTGTACTAATCACTTAAATACTGCAGGTAATTCTTAGGTTTAATACTTGTCAAAGAAACAGTTTCTACTCATAGTTCTTTTTTAAACTGTGATTGATTTACTGTTCACAGCCAAGGGATCGTGGTATCAGAGGTGAGGAAATGTTTGACTATGCAACTGTCTTGATCCACTTTGGTATTTGCTGTAACACTTTATTCTTACAGGCTACTTCAATAATCCATATACAGCATGCGAAAATCATAGAGTGTCTACAAGTATAAAAGTAAATATAGTATGAAAGTGAAATATAGTATGTACAGAGTTATTTTCTTGAAAGGATTTCAATACAGAAAAATGAGTGAAATTCTTAGGTGGTTTGTTGTTAGGCACACTAATGAACACAAAATTTCTTTATTTTATTACAAAAATTAATAGGAAATATCTTGATTCACATTCCACTCTTGTCCAATTCAATTTTGTTGTATCAGCTTCTACAGGTAAAAAAAATAATTAATACTTGAAGCATTTGTTAATTACCTGTCTTTTGGTGCAACTATCAGTTTCAGAGGAGAGCTTTGCTAAGTACAGCCACAACTAAACATTATCTTCTCACACAATTTCCCAGACCAGTCATGGCACTGTAATGCAGTGGGAATGGCATTCAGCTTCCTTTTAATAATTGGCTAGACTAACCAAGCAAGTTGCAATAAGTGTTGGCATGTTTATCTCCAACACACATCGTACACACATATGTGTACAGAAAGTTTGCAAGAATGTCCCCTGTTTGGCCATCGTCTCCATTTCACTGATTAAGACACAAGACATTGTTTCTTATTTTTAGCAGTCGTAACTCTGCCTGCCAAGAGCAAATGATTAATCAGGTCCTTAAAATGACTTAACAGCTGTAAATCAAGTAGTAATTTTAAGAAGCAGAGCTCATGGACAAAATAGCTGTTTCGTTTGCCAGGGAGCAGAAAGATATATTTAGTCACCTCTGGATGCTAAAATTGCCTCCCCATCAGATCTTTTAGAAGGTCAAGCTGATTATTCCCCAGGCCTTGTCTGCATGTTGCTCCTGAAAAATCTCACGGCCTCATGCATAGATTCCCATTTTTTTCTCAGGATTCCTCAGTGTCACGGTGACAAGTTTCTTTGAACCTGGACCTTGCCTGGGAAAACAGAAGGTGTTTCCACACCTCGCTGGCTCCATGTCCTGGACTTTGTCCTTCACGTGCCTCTCAGATTTCTGTCACTGCCTGCTTTTCTTGTTGCTCCTCGCATCCTTACTTCTGCCAGGTCCACCAGCTAAGATCAATCAAGGAAATCCGGCTGATAGCAATATTTTTTTCCAGAATCACCCATATGTTTCCTCAGCTTGTATCGCAGCACTCATGACTATTTGGGGAGCTCAGTTCTCAGTTCCAGGTTCAGTAGCTTATTTCAAGGATGTTTTACTGAAAGCCATTTACAAGGTGTTCATGGTACACCAGTGGCACGTGGTTCCCTGGACAGGAATGACCATGCTTACAAATGTGGCCTGGTCAGCAATGTAAGCTGCAGACTCAGAACAACAAATGGATGGAGAAGAAGTGTTCCTGTGTATCTACTGCCCAGCAGTATTTACCATAACCAAACTACCTGCTACGGCTGGTTCTGGATGTAGAGCTTAAATCATCTTCTGGCTACTTTGCAACCAACTTCTGTTTGAAAGGCCTGTTACTCCACCCAGTGGAGGCAATGGAGCACCTCTGTAGTCTTAAAGGTCAGGCCAATCTTTTCTGGTGTCAAGAAAATAGGGATTCTCTGTTTCATGAGCTCTGCAATACATCCACTGAAAAGCATTCAGTAATGATTTTGAAATTCTTTCTTCAAACCTCTAGAAGGCTTCTTAGTTTTATTTAAAGCCTTTTTTTTCAGACCCTGTCAAAGTCTTTTGGACCACAGTCTTCCCGGGACAAGGGTACTATGGACTGTAGTGACACAATGAAAGTACTCTCAACTGGAATCAACACCTCCACTAAAACAGCCTACTCACTGTCATCGTGAAGTGTAAGTCGGAGAAATATTTGAATAATGAAGCCTTCCCCAGACCTTCATTTTGCAGCTTCCTTCACTCTCTTCTAGCCTTGGAATCAGCCTTCCCCAGACACTAACAGACCAGCAGGCTATCTAGTTTCTCATTGTATCCCATACTTGATCTTCAATCGATCAGTAACTAAAAGTCAATCTGATATATAGGACCACCCAAAGCCCTTACACTAACACGCCATCATTTTGAAAAGGCTAATTGCTGACCTCCTTTCCTTTCAGACTGCAGGTTGTAAGGCATAACAAGATTTATAGAGGGGGCAGAGCTCATAGGGGGAAAGAGGAGGTTCAGCATATAAAACTCGAAGAAAATGCAAAATCCAGACTATCATTAGAGTCAGATACTGCCTTTACTAAGAATGCAAAGGTCAACTTTTTAAAGCAAGTCTGTAACTGCATCTATAATACCTCCAAGAATGAAAATTGGCTGCAAAAATACCATGGAATAATTCTGTAGCAAATATAAATCAGCATAGTTTGACTGAAGTCAGTGGAGCTATGCCAGTTTACAATAGGTTAAGATCTGGCCTCAGATGGACATTTGCATGCATAAATCAAGTAATTGCATGCACAAACTGATAGTTAATGTGATTTGCATGTGTAAGTGTTCACATTAATTAGCAGGAGCACTATTGAACTAATGCATGTGGTGGTTTTTTCATGTGCAAACAGATGCACTTGCAGCCACTGAAGATTTTGTTAATAATAATGTGGGAAGGAGAGAAGAGGCCTCTTACACACTGAATAACCCCTTTTCTTCTCCCTCTCCCCCACCCTCTGCCCCAGTCTGCTCTTATTGGAAAACCCTCGCTTTGATAAAGAGAAAATACTACTGGAGCTTTGATGACCAGTTTAGCCAGAGAAAGAGAAAAAAGTCTAGTGCTGTGTCTGTTTCTGGCATTTCTGTGTCAGTTTAACATTGATATTAAATATGAGTCAGTCTAAAAGGGTATTTAATCACATCAAACTTACTACAGAGTGCATATTTCTGTAGCAAAGCGTAGCAAAGCAAGCACTGAGTCACACTTGAGAGAAAAAAAGGAGATTTTAGACAAGAGGAAAAGCACTCGAGTAAACCCAAACTGTACTTGCAAGAACCCAATGTAGAGCACATGTATTAGAACCAGAACAAATTCTGATGAAACTCAAAGGATGAAGAGACAATAGACATTGAGCTGTGAAGTTTGAAGTTTCCAGCGCAACTTTCCAAAAGGTTGAGTCTTCTCAGATCTTGGATTAAGAGGTCGGCCAACTAGAGTAAGGTTCCCCAAAATGCAAGTGCACTTGGGGATAAGATTCCAGACTAGCCTGGTTCCAAAAAGTGTAAGGAATCGGTGAGCAGGAAGGAGACAGAATGCATGAATCAATGCATTTCAACCGAACTGTTAGAGTGACCCATCTCAGACAGACAACAGAGATTAAACAAAAAAATGCAAAGAGCACATCTTCTGAAACAATCTTGTTTCTCAAGACTCAAAACAACTTCTTAAATTCAGCAAACAGCAAGGGATAGAAAAGGGAAGAGAGGAATTCAGAAAAGCTGGAACATTTTGTTTGGACAGTTTTAAGCTGAAACTTTCTGTTTCAAAATAGTATTTTCAGCTTTACTCAAGGAAGGCTGAGTAACTCAAAAAAAAAGCAAAAGAAAGAACCTTGTGTAGTACTGAACATTTTTAATAGCCATTTTTTTTAATCACTAAAAATACAATAATTTTCTGATTTGGATCAACTTCAAGCTATATTTAAATTGCTTGTTTTGTGGTTCTGCTACCAGACTAAAAAATGTCACTATTTTCAATGTCTTTAATACTGCATTCCAGTCTGAACTGAAACCAGTTGATATAAAATCTTGGGACAGGCAGCTTTACAAAGATTGGTGTTAAAATGCAAACTGAAATGAGAGAAGAGAAATTTTGAAATCTCAAGGTGTCCTACCAAGGGTAGCTTGATTCTGTCCTCCAAACATGTCACTTCCAGTTCACTGTGATGAGCAATTCTGTGCACACAGACTGCAGATGCAAGCAGCCCGGGAGAGTATTTTTTTTTTTTTAAAAAAAAAGTGGGTACTGGCTGGTTGACAGATTGCAGTACACATTTCTGTCAAGGGAGATGAGGCCACGGAGAATGACTTCTCTGACATGTTCATGGCCTCTTATTTTTCTCCTCTCCATTTCACCACTCCCTTATAGTGCTTGCTGTGAGCCAGGAGATGAGATTTAAAATTAATTTAGTATTTAATGCCCAATGGCAAACAGTAATTTCTTTAAAATTACCTGATTATAGCTTACTGGCTCAAGACTTGGAGCTGTAACATAAAACACCTCTATCTTTGTTTTTTTCATCATTATCTCTTTTATCTATGGATAACTGCTGATCTTTCCTATAGTATCTGTGCTCAGTGTCACAGGAAGACTAGAGATCATGGCACTAAGCCAGCCAGGATGAAAAGGGACTTGCAGGCATTAGGGAAGGCAAGCCAGTACCACTCCATATCTTCAGGATCTAAGGATGCTGTGATCTGTGCTGTGGCCTCGTTAAGATGTATTTTCTATACAGCACACTTCCTCTCCATCTTTACCAGACTTGTCACAGCAGGGTCCTATAAATGGGGAGCTACGACAATGACGCAGGCACAATGTCAACACAGTAAAACAAAAGAACCAATAACTATCATATTTTTGACATAGGTCTTACGCAATCTTGATAATATCACCACCACCACCCCCTTTCAGGGGAAGACACTTTATTTTCTATAAACAGCAGACTAATCTCACAAAAATCACAAGGATTTATTGCAGAGAATTAAAGGAGAAAAGCCAAACACAGTCAGAAAATATAGAGAGAACTTGCGTAAGTCTTAGTCTCATAGAAGAGGTGCTCCAGCCCCCTGAACATTTTTGTGGCCCTCCTCTGCACCTGTTCCAACAGGTCCATGTCCTTCCTGTGCTGAGGACTTCAGAGCTGGACACAGGACTCCAGGTGGGGTCTCACCAGAGCGGATCCTTTATTAGATGCAGGGAGAAACATAGTGACAAAGGATGAGGAAAGCGCTGAGGCCTTTAATGCCTTGCTAAGAACTTTACAGTTAGGTTGAAACCACATTAAAAAAGTTTCTCAGCTTGTCAGTGTTTATTTATCCCCTCTTCAGGCATCCCTTCTGCCGCCTTACCACTTTGTGTTTTGTGAAAGTAAGTAAAATATGTAGAAAGTTGGGGGTTTTTTACTGAAAAATGAAAAGTCTAGGCACAGTCTGCATTTTGATCCAAAGCTTTTCTGCGGATGACACATTTTTGGATCCTGTCTGATCCTGGTGTCATACTGCTGGCAATAAACTGTATTTACTCTCGTTGTGCCTAATCATATATGCTAGTAATATCTGGGAAGATATTGGCAATGTAGGTGAGACAGAACTGAAGGGCAGATGATCAAAAATTTTAAATAGCTCCCCAAGAGGGGGAGTGTCTGGCAAAGGAGCTTACCATATTAAAAATGTTTAAGTGCTAAATGTAGTTGTTCCAGACAGAGCTGTACATTGGAGTAATATGACCACCCAGAGCCAGGAAAGAGAATTACATCAGTGGATGGAGCACAGCAGATCTGCACTAGGCAAGAAAGAGGCCATTGGTCAACAGGGACGCATTTCCAGCAACTGACAAAATGGAAGCTTATGAAATTCACTTTTTGTCCTCAGTTGCACTGGGGCTCAGTCCACTGGTGTTGGTAATGTTATTTCAAAGGGAGAATTAGGCCAAGAAATAACTTTGTTCCTTCTTTATTCAATCAAAGGATGAGGCAGCCTTGTCAAGTCCCATGCTGGCACCAGTGTAACCCAGCCCTCGGGCACCTCTGCCAAGCTGGACCATTGTCATGGAGGACTTCTCACCACTGTTGACCAAACCAGCCCCATGGCTTCCTGCCCACCCCCCTGCACTCCCCAAAGATTCACACGGCTTTTCCAGGGTCCCACCAAACCCTTCCCCTATCAGCCTGTCCCCCCAGCAGTCCTGGTGCAGGAAAAGCCAGAGCATCACTGAGGTAAAATGTGGGCTGTAAACTAATTTGGGAGAAGTTTCAGCAGCTCTCTGACTGGCATGGCTGCAGGTTGGAGCAGCTCCTGGGAGGTTCCAGGCACCATGCCATCTCCAGTCTAATGGCACTAATGTCCCCGACCATCCTCACTTGGGGCCTCACCCTCCAGCTCTCCAACTCTTCAACCCAGCAGACCCGAAGAGTCCCTCATTTGCCAAAAAAAAAATCACTGTTCAGAGCAAACTGGAGTTCACTGCTTCTCCCTGTACCTTTCCATGTTTGTCTTATAAGAGACAGACAACTGTAAAGAGAGATTTGAGCTTTCTGCAAGAGCTATGAGACGCTGAGAAACAGCAGTCTATCAAATACCAGAAATAGCTATGCTACAGCACTTCAGTCTGGCAGTTGCTGTCCCTTTCTCTATTGACAAAAATATTCTAATCTGGGCTATTTTCTGGAAACCAAAATTCTGGAAAATATTTTTTCATATATCATTTGAATCTGAGCTTTGTGAATATTTTTTACTGTATATCCACTTAGATATCCAGCTTTAAAATGTCCTCATAACAACTTAACAAGTTTTCAGATGACATAAAACTGGAAGAAGGATCAACATGTCAGACAGTAGAGCTGCTGTTCAGAGGGATCCGGATAGACTGAAGAAATGGGCTGACAGAAAGCTCGTGAGGACCCCATACATGGGACAAAGCAGTATCATGTAGCAGGACAAGAGGGAATGGCCTCGAGTTGCACCAGGGGAGGTTTAGATTGGATATTAGGAAAAATTTTTGCACCTAAAGGGTTATTAAGCATTGGAATGGGCTGCCCAGGGAAGTGGTTGGGTCACCATCCCTGGCAGTATTTAAAAGACAGGTAGACATCGTGCTTAGAGATATGGTTTAGTGGTGGGGTTTGGGAAAATGGGAAAAGGTGCAGAAACAGGGTTCTAAATCATAAATCTGACCACTGCATATAGAGTTCACAAACAGCACAGCCACCCTGTGATTGCTGAAAAGCTGGAGTTTAGACAACAGGTTGATTTAATAAATATCTTGAATGGACTTCACTTAACACAAAGTGTATAGAAAGAAGGGCTTTCATCTGTTGAGTATGCAACATCTCTAATATCTTTAGTCTGTTTAAACCTACACACTGCCAACTTCCATACTGGCTGGAAGTGAGGTAAATATAGCCATTTTCTTGAAAGATGAACTTGTCTTTCTGTATGCTGTTTGAAAAAGCAAAATAACCCCCTTGCCGCCTACACCTTCAAAAACATAAGCAAGACAAAGGAACAAAGAACATTTTTCAATTTCTGTTTTCAGAAGACTCTTTGAAGGCATGTTTTAGTAAAATCATTTTATGCTTCCTTTTTAAAAATATGGGAGTAGTTTTTGCCAAAACTGTCAAAATCTGTCAGTTTTCATTAAACTTTTATCAGGATACAAAAGGAATAAATGGCACTTTAGCCAGAAAATAAGGAAACTGCTTGGAGTGTAAAAGACTCATTTCCCTGCCTTGCCTTATTTGAACAGGTTAGAGAGTAAAATATTAAGGATTATTGTTTTTTTCTAGTCCTATCTCCTCAGCTATATTCTTGGTGGAAGGGCTTGATTTTGTGCTGCACACGGTCTAAAAATTAAATTAAGTTTTGGTCACTGTCTCAAAACAGTGCTGTTCTGCTGGTCTGCTTTAGAGCTCAGTGTCTCAGAGACTGGACTTGGTGCTTTTTGCTCCGTGCCAGGTTGGTGCAGGACCAGGTCTTCACTGTTGTTTCAGTCACTGACAAGAGGCAGAATCTACAGGGAAGTTGTCTGAGAGAAAAAAATACTTGATAGGCAACCAGAAAGCATGCAGGAGAGCTCCTCTTGTTTGTTTTTCTCGCATTACTGCGAGTTGTGCTGCTTATTTCTCTGTCACTGTTTTTATTAATTACCTGAAGTAACTGACCTACATCTGATAATCCTTTTAAAGCAACACTGTGCTTGCCTCCCATTACTGAAAATTTGCATTTTACACATCAATTCTTTAACTACAGAAAATCAGATGAAATAAGGAGTATTCCAAGATCCGTTATCAGGCAGGACAAAAAACCCAGTTAGCGAGAGACACCATGAACTTTGCTATTAAGAGGCTGGTGATAGAAAATGGGGGTTTCCAAGAGGATATTTTTTTTTTGTGATGTAAAAAATTCTTTATGTTGCAGAAATCAGCAACATAAAGCCAGAACAATCTAGGGAAAAAAAAAAAAAAAGTCTGTATCCCATTGTGCCATTGTGGCCTTTGATAACTATAAAATGTGATCTTTTCCACAGTAAGTTCATAACCTATAAAAGTAAAGTTCAAAACAAACATGTCTTAACTGAAGTGGGTGTTTTAATTATACTTAATGTATACCATCGTCCCTGATATTGCAGTTTTATTGGCAACTAGAAGACCTGATAATACCACATTATACAAAAAGATAGCAGTCATTGTGTCTTGGTATAATTTTCAAGGCATCACAAAGTACAGGCACTCGGATCACAAATGAGTAGTGTGGCATTTAAATCATCAGAGTTTCAGAGCCCAGAGGCTGACATAGTTGTATAATTGTGTTGTATCTGAGTGTCTTAAAATTGTTTAGTTCCAGAAGAACATCACACATTCCCCTACATGGAGACATATATGGTCAACTTTTGCCATTATTTTCCACGCAAACATTTTCCTGGAAGTGTTAAGAATACATCTTCAGACCTAAAATTAAAGAATGAGTATAGTAGAATAAAACTGAAGGACAGCTAATAAGGGTTATTCAGAATAGTTAGTCACCACTACACCCACACCAGCATTTTAAGGACATTAATCTTTTGGTGAGCATAATACTTCAGGGCATCTGAGTATGGCAGAGATACCTAAAAGCATACATCTGCAATAGAGTCTTAATCTGACATGAGCATTTTAAGGCAAAATGGATTTATTAATTTTCAGTACATAAGTAGCAAGTAAGCATTGTCAATCACATCTCAAAGGAGACGTGATAGAAGTTTAGAGCTCTGTGAGATTTCTTTTGTGCATCCACCTCATGCAGATGTCTCCATATTAGAAGGTTTGTCCCATAAAATTGAACTTTGACATATTAGCATTTTTTAACACCTGTGGATGAGGAAAAAGCACTTCTTTTCAGTTGTTCTGTGAAGAACAAGGGCAATGACTACAATTTGCTGTACTGATGATTTCATTATGATTTACCCAAGTAGTGCCACAGCTGTAGAAAGAGAACTTCTGTCCACTCTTGCAGGGTGTACAGGGAGCATGATTACTACTGTCACTTATTACTGACCTACTGAAGTTTAATATTGCTAATCTATAACGTGCAGAGTTCCTGACCAATGTTCAAGAAAAAGGGAAAGATTAAGAACAATGAGGACGATTTGATGCAGTGTGGATACTCCAGATTGAAACCCAGACTTGTGCCCTTTGCACAGTGGAAATACAAAATGGATAGCTATTCCTCGAGTTTCTTATGTTACCCCACTGCATCCAGCTAGATTGGATCGTTACCTCGGCTGCTTGCTCAGAAATATGTTCAACTAAAACTCTGCAGGGCACATGCAGTGACTTGGGCCAAGTTCTACGTCTGTTTCAGTTTGAAAATAGTTTCCTGAGTTTGTTTGTGTTTCCCTTTTGGCTTTTAAATGCTTAGTTTTCAAAATTGTGAACTTTCTTTTAATCCTTAGTTTCTACTTAATTTTTATTTTGTCTGTTTAACTTTGCCAGGTGTCTAATTTGTATGACACAACCAGGAAATGTTTCCCAAATTGGTAATGCTTTACAGTGTTTTCACCCCTCTACCAATTTCCTTGAATGGAGAGAAATTACAACCATCCTCATAAAAGCAAACCAAAGCCCAAGGTGTTGTTATGAACTGATGAAACTAAGTGCTCAGGAATTTTTCAAAACCACTGTAGGCCTTGTCGAAGCCTGTTAACTGCTATTTTAGTACATGTAGCAATTTCACTCCCTTCTTTCACAGTATCATTTTTTGATGTTTTAGAATTTATCTGGACACATCCACTCTTCAGTGGCATTAAAATTGTTCAAACAAATCTTGGGTAGAAATTATATTGTAATTATTCCTGGATGGAAAGCCGTGTTCTTGTCGAGATACTTATGCCCCCTCACATCGAGCAGCACTTTATTTATAGTTTATAACGGCACGTGGGCTTATGTGTACTTCATATATCTTCTTATATTTTACAAGAGAATCTAAACAAAAAAATCCCTGTGGCTTTCAGTGAGGTCGGTTGTCACCTCTGAGAATATGTTTAAAAGAAAGAGGCATATAGAAAGTCATTTTACTGCATCTTCTTCTGTTGGCCTAATGTTTTTCTTAGTATTTATTTAGTAAAAGTACTTATTTAGTGTAGAAAATACACAATTGTTTCTCCAATGCCCATCTAAGCTACAAAAACAACAGATCACCACCAGGCTCTAGTCCTAGTCCTGCAGAAGAGGTAAAATATCTCTCAGTAGAGAACTACCTATACTTTATCCTGCACTTCTAACACCTTTACTGCACTATTCCCAACGTAGACTTGGTTTTTCTGGGAGCAAAAAGATTTGTAGCTGTTCTTCTAGGGGTTTTTTTGCTTCACAAAATTGTGCCCAGGGTCAGAGGCAGCGGTGCTGCACAAAGCTGGGCTGTGGCTTACAGGATGAATGAGTCCTGACAGAATATGGCAGGAAGAAAAACCTCCCTGTAACACAACTGCAGGTAGCTGCCTCTTAAACTTGTTTGTTGTGTGTGTAGGTATGACCAAAACCTGATGAAAGTATGTCTATATACTACTCCCCCAGGAGAAATATTTAATTTAGCAGTGTTTCTTGAGTTGTCTGGACCTGTCTCAATAGGAAAATTTACCAGCTTAACTATACCTCTGTAATTCCCCATGGGGATGGAAGGAATAAGTGTGGCTGTGAAGGCAGTTATAGTCCTGGCAGTAAATTTCTCCAGATAGACAAACCCTTCAGGTTTTGCCCGCAACAGGGAAATTCAGACCTGATATTCACAAGACATAATTGATGAAGTTGAAGCACAGAGATGACACAGCTGCTTAACCTTAAGGGAAAGAGCAAGGGGACCTGTTTGCTACTTTGCAATATATCTTGACATATAAAGGACTATCATCACCTAGTTTGGTATCATTTTGCGCCCGCTCAGTTCTCTGTTCACCTCAATTTTATTTGGATTAGACATTGATCATTGGAACCAAATTCATAACTGATTTGGCTCGTTAGACTCCACTTCATGAAGAAGCTTGTGGTGGAAGGGAATTGTCAACAAAGTGCTAGGTTTTGCCAGCAAAGAGTTATTGCATGTGAGAGGCATTCACCTAAGGTCCTGAATGGATACAACTATCCTAGAGAAGCAGACCTATGAAAGAACATTATTTCCTTAGCTAGTCAATGGTAGAGATGTTACACAGAGATGCTTTGCAGAAATAGATCCTACCAGCTTTAATTTGCCTAAATTTGGCTATCCAGAGCTGCTTTTCAGAGGCTTTCAAACCCATTTAACTTCTTGCCTGATTGTGTAATTATAATTCACATTATAACTTTTCTTGTTTTTCTTCAGATGGTGGGACAAGCTCTGGTCTGTGCCCAGAATGGAAGGACCTGTGTTACCATCACTTACCAACCATCATCCAGAACAGTTATTTTTGTTGTTGTTACCAAAGGAAAAATAATAAGAATTCACCAGCAGTGATGGCAAGACATGAAGCATATTTTAATTTAGTAAATGCACAAACACTGCCATAAAACATCAGTAGCTTAAGGTCTTCTTTAGAAATGAGCTGTCAGGAGGAAAAAATAAAAAGAGCAGTTAGTATCAAAAGGGTGTTGCCTGACCTGGTGGGTTTACAACCTTTTTCTTTTTCCTAGTAATAAGTTCTGTTTAGGACCAGGAGTCTTTTAACCTGATCAGTGTTCTTGCCTTCAGAGAATAAATACATGCTTTTTATATCAAACTGAATATGAATGTGGGCTGCAGATAATTTTTCAGCTTTTCGCTCAAGTGCTTACCCCCTCTTTTCCTACTCCATAAAATATGCAATTGAGCAGACTCCCTTGGAGCTAACAGTGACAGACATAATTAATTAGCTGTATAATCTTAAATTGTTGTTCTAGTTTTTATGTTAATTTTTGTAAGAGGTAGTTTAAATCATTAAACTGAAGTCTTGGTGCTAAGGACTACAGTGATGGACTTGATCTGGAAGCTCAAATTAAACAAATTAAAATTTGTTAAATAGTTTGTTCTGGTTTCAGACCTCTTAGCTCAGCTTAGCTCAAATTTAAGTTCCTATTTAGTGCTTTAACCATTTCCAGTCCCAATTTAAACTGCTACAGGTCCCTTCCAGAGATTTGCATACTGCTCCTGAATTGTCTATCCCCAGATACCCCAAATGTTTGCTTCCTATGCTTCAGTTTCTCTTTGTGTGAATTTGTATTACTGCTACCTACCTCTACTTGTAACCTACCTTAAGACCAACTGAGAGAAAAATGCTAATAAGGAGCAAATATGATAAAAAACGTTTCTCATGAAGGTCATATTTTTCAGAGAAGCTTGAGGTTTGTGACTGATGAAATGTCTGTATTTTCTTTTTCACATCTGTAGATAAATTATAATTTAATTAGCAATGTGGTTGGCACATGTCATAGCATGGAGCAAGTGTGGGTGCAAGATCTCAAGGCTAAATTTGGCTTCTTTAAAAGAGAATTGGAAAGGAAAATAGTTTTTTACCATTTTTGTCAGTCAATTTTCAGCATATAACAACATAAAACTTTAATGGTTTTCTTAAGAGTTTCCTTGTGCTTATTTTCTTAAAGAAATCTCAGTTCGCTGGATCTGGTGAAATATCCTGCAGAGTTAGATGCCCAGAATAGGAAATCTCAACATATAGTGGGAGACAAACGACTCCCTCAGAGATGCACATAATCCCACAATTGCCAAACATACACCAAGAATTCAAGAAGTGTTAATAAAACATGTATTTTTGACAAACTGGATAGATTGTCTGAAAAAACAGGTTGCATAAATGCTTAAGTTTCAACCTCTTGTGATGTTGAATCCTTCAGTGCACTAAGGGATTCGCTACCAGTTCAATAATGATCCAATCGTTTGGAAAATGATAGGATTTTTGGTTTTCATTTTATTGTGTGACCCATGGTATTATTGAAGTTATTATTAATCAATCTAATTATTACTCAATCATGGGTTTAGGAAATTAGACATGTTTTTTCAGATTTGCCAAAGCACTAAAGATCTTTAAAACTTGTATGGCTAAATAATCTGTGTACCTTTTTTAATGAAGAATATGCTTGGCTGAAATACGTAAGTAATGAAACCCGAGGTGCTTCTGAACAGCATACGCCAAACATGGCCCACTTCTGAGTATAGGGTAGATATATCTTCCAAAAGAATTTACTGAACCATAACTAATTCACACAGGGGTGTCCAAAGCCTAGAAAAAACACAGGCCAGTCTCACTGAAAGGATTTATTAGACTTGCAGGTGGAGTGCCTACAACAAACCTTCAACTTTCGCAGATAAGGATAGATATACTGTATATCAAAGTATAATGCATAAAATTGAATTAAGTATCCTTGATTCATATTAGTTTAAAATAGATGAATGACGCTATTCACATGATATTAACATTTGAAATTAATAAAAAGGACAGAAACTTTATCAAGATTATTTTCCATAAGCCAAAAATTATTCAGGCAGCCTGAGTCAAACACATTAAATCTGAATCTTATGTGTATTATCTCAGATACAAAGGAAAGCTATTGAATCACACTTCCCTGAATTCAGACTGAAATATGTAAGAATGTGACACAGTCTCTAACACCTCAAGACTAGTATTCATCTCAGTCATGGGGAATAAGCTGAAAAGGAATTGCTGAGTATAATGAGCTTGGGTGTGTTTTTTTTTCATTACAGTCATGAAACTGTGTTACTCAAGATCATGGGAATGTAGGCAAATAAGCTAATGCCATTTTGTGCATGGACTATGTTCAGTGCAATTTTAACTTACACTCACCCCTCATATACTGCAACTGGATCAAAAGAAATCAACTCTTAAGTTCAAAATAGGGCATCTGCTCGAGACATGAACTAGGTCAAATCTGCAAATAAACCCAAAGATTGGCCCTCTTTGGCAACAGCAGGGCTGCCAGGCTGTGGTCAGAGAGGGGCTGAAACAACAGGTCACTCTTTACATCAGGGAAAAAACAGACCAGGCAGTCTTCCTGCATAAATACTGGTCCGTGGATTCAAGTTTTGAAATCCTCTTTTTTTTTTACTTGACCTTGGACAAATCTGAAACCATTCACTAACTCACAGGTGTGAGCAAGATGACTCTTCTGACCCTCTAAAGCTCGTCACCCAGCATAAGCCTTCCCGAATCACAGGGCTGGAAGAAACCGAAGGTCACCCTGCATATCCTCAGCCCCAAGGCAGGATCAGCTACACCAGTGTCATTCATGAAAGATGTTTGTTCAAATAGTTAAGATTTCCAATACTGGCAATGCCTAAACATCAGCAACCTCTGCTGCACTCCCCTTAACATTGAAAGGATTGCTTTTCCCTAATATCTAGCCTGAATCATCTTTGCTGATCGTCATCGCTGTTTTTTGCTGGGCATTTTCCAGCTGGCACACACTCTTCATGAAGTGTTGTGCCCAAAGCCAGGCAGCATACTCTAGCTCAGGTGTTCCCAGTGCTGAGCAGAGCAGAAGGATTATTTGCCATGTCTTACAACAGAAGTTCCTGCTCAGCTTCTCTCAGGAGAGTGTTTTGCAACAGCACGACATTGTTGAGTTGTGTCAAGATTTCATTCAACCATAAACTCACATCTTCCTTTCCATAAAAATGCCACCTCGTCAGTTATCATGGTTATGCCCCAGGCTGTACTTTTGAAACTGGTCGTTCTCCCCTAAGTTCAGTTCCCAGTGCATGTCCATGTTGAATATCACCCTGTATTTTCAGACAATTTATCCAGTTAGTCAAGATCATCTTGCATTCTAATCCCGTCCTCCAGCATCCGATCTCTCTCAACTTGACATTTTCTGGAAATTTAATAAGCATACTCTTTTTCCCCTCTAGGCCATTAATGAAAATATTGAATCTAACGCAACCAGGTCGAACTCTTGCAGAATTCCATTTATGCATCTGTTAGCAGGAGAGACTCATAGAGAAGCAATCAGTAAAAGTTAGTAGGCAGACGCATTTAACTCTCACAACTACCTCTTCTAGTCAGCAGACTTCGATGTGAACACAAACAATTCAAGTTCAAGCTGTATACAGTTTAAAAATCCAAAGATGATTGCATCTGTTCTCCTATGAGCAGTCTGTTTCACAAGGGACCCATTTCAAAGCTCATTATAGTAAATGAATGGCCCGTATAAATTTCACTGCGCCATGAATCAGGTTCAAAGAGAAGGCTAAACATGATCCTTCACCAACACTGAAATAAAGTTCTGCAGAAGTCAGCACTTGCTTTTTTAAAAAATATTTTGATTAATTAAGTGAATGAGTCAGCAAAACTGGCCAAAAATGGATTTTTCTCAAACTTTGGATTTTCACCAAATGATCAAGGAACAAATTAAGCAAATTTCAATTTTATTATGCAAACATCTAAGGGTAAATGAGTATCCCACTCAAATCTAATTACCCAAATAATATCTCAGCATGGGCTGATGGTGGGTCTCACCAGAACAGAACCTCGAGTTCAGGGCCAGCCTCTTCTCACTCTCACAGTTTGAAATGCTAAATACGGATTAGAGTGTCCTACAGCCTCCAGCAGTCAAATAATTTTGTAGCTAATCACTTGATGGCTTATCTCCATAGATTCAGAGATAGCAAACTCATTGTAGAGGACCGCTGTGATTACCTGCATAATGCTTATCAGGGAGTTCCTTAAACTAATTCCTGCCTCAACTACATTTGATTTCCTTTAGAAAAAAAAAAAAAGTGATTAAAGAGTTACCATTAGCAAGAGTTTTACTGTAGCCTTCAGTGATGACTCCAGTAATTGGTTATTTTAATTCCAATGACTGGCTATCATCACAGTTAGAATTTTGCAATCTGGAGTCTAAACTTGGCACATTTCAGCCAAGCTTGCAAACAATGAAACTCAAGGACTGCAAGAACCTTTCCCTTTTAAATTCCTGTTTTCCATACAAATACTTCAAGTGTAACCACTTGTTCTTGTCTTTCACAAGTTAGAAGTGATCTTACAGTCTTTTTTTATCTGGTACTCAGTTGTTCAGTCACTCTGGTGGATCTTCACCAAATTCTCCTTATTTTTATTACATCTTCCTTCAACCTAGTTTCACCAGAGTCCTCTTTTAGTGCTGTCACTAGACAGCAAGCTGAGTAAAACACACAACCTGTGTATCTTGACAAGATAGGGTTTTTTTTAAATACGATCATTTCAATTACCACTAGATGTCTGCAACATTCAAATAAAAGTCCTCTGCCCTTATACCTTGGAGGCAGACATCACGAGAATTTCTTATTATGATTTATCTTCTACTGTTTGAGCCATCTTTACGGATTCTTCCAAGTCAGTTGCCCCTTCTCTTTTTGGCCATGTTCCTAATTCTGCACCTAACTTTCTGCAGGACCTCTTACATGCGTGCTGGTCTCTGATTTTAATGACAAAGACTTGTTGCTTTCTCGTTGTGTGAACTCACTCATGCCAGGGTACCAGCAAGAGAGCAGACACTGCTGAGAGGAGGACAGCCCAGCAGTAAAAACTTCAGGTGACAAAACACACAGAAATGCAAACAAGACTGTTCTTTCAAGAGCGAAATGGGAGGGAGGATGGAAGAGAGGAAAAAAAAAGACTATTGAGCGACAAGCTAGAGTACCATCTCTGAACAGAGAGATTGTATTTCTTAATGATAAGCTTATAATATTTCACCTTTGTATTTCTTACAGCTAAGCTTATAGTATTTCATCTTACTGTATTTTGTTTGACAGTAAGATTTATCTTTTTCTGAACTTCAGTTACCTCGATTGTCTTCTTTGGGATACCTTACATGTTAGGTCTTCTGTCCACCCATCACTTTCATCTGGGAATCGTTCTCTCTCTCTCTGGGGTGCAAGCTGACACTTTCAGAAGCGTCTGGCTGCCTGTTTGCATAAAGTTGAATACTTTTTCTTGTGTAAAAGAGTTCAGTGAATGGGTGGTCTAGCTGGAATATATTTTGGAATCTGGAAAAGAAAAGCCCAATCCATGCAGCAGCTGGGAATCTTCAGCTGGGACAGTCACTTACCCTGCCAGTAGATACTGCTGCTCGCCCGGTCTCTCCGCCCTCTTGTCCTGCTTGCTTGTTTCAACTTGCTTCAGATGCTTTGGGGAACAAACTGTGAATATGCCTATACGAAAGGTGTTTGTTTTTTTACAAATCCTCAAGTAGGCACTTGCTGCAGTAGTGTTACTTCTGCCTGAGCTTTGCCAGAGAGGGGCAGTTTAGTCTATCATCTTATAAAAACATGCTCGTTGTCTTCCAGTAGACAGGACAAGCATTAACCTGAGCACCCAGCACAAGACCTTCAATGTCGACTGGAGTCTTCACACACTCTTCCTATGCTATTAATAGACCTAATTAATGTGTATATTGTTGCTAAAAAACTTTCTTTTGTGTCAAAAGCTTAGGAAAGATAAACTCAGTTTAATATTATAGACTTCACTAGTGATTTTTAGCTGGCTGCTTCAGCATCTGTGGTTTAGTTTTATTTTCAGGAAGTAAGTTTTGACACTTTTGACTGGAAACCACTGTGAAAGTGAGAAAACCTTCTCAGGAAGTTTTGCAAATTAAGCAAAATAAGGCTTGCCTTTTCATAGAAATTACCAGGCTGTTTAATAAGTTCAAATCCATTGTGAAGGTCATAACTCCCTCTATCAGTAGTGTTCTATACACGGGAAATTTTATATGTTTAGATACCTAGTTTTCCTGTTAAATTTTGAAAGTACTATTATATACTAATTCTAGTCTATTTCACTGCAGTATAACTAAGGCACATTTCCCCTTTTCTTCCACTTAAGCATGTACTTAACCATTGGAACTCCGTGACTCTCGGAAGGAGGATCAGAGCAGCTCCTTACTCAGTGGGAAAGAGTAACTTTTAAACAGCCCTAAATCCATCACAAATGTGCTGCTTTCCACATTGCTATTGTCCTGTAATACAGAATATCAGCACAATAGCGGTTTTACTCTCCCAGCTTTCCACAGGGAGGAATGCAACCGGTCCCGGTGGCGGGATTTGCAGTATATGAGATGCTTTCCCAACAGTAAAAAGTGAAATCTAAGGTTCTGTCTGCTCAGAGAAAATCACTGACTTAACTTTATCAAACAAAAAAGTAGCCCAGAACGTTGCCACACGCAGAAACTAGGCTGTAAGGCAATACCTTTTAAGACAAGTAATGTGCAGTTCAGTGACTTTAGTTTGCAAGCCTTTTCGTATCAGGTCCTGCGTTGAACAGTCTTTTGTTAATTAATTAGTTTATGAGTCTGGGATGTGTGCTGCAATTCCCTTCTGAATTTCACTTATTAGAATAACCCATCCTATTACCTCAGCTACACAGATGAGCTTTATGTAACAGAGAAGTGAGATTTGGTCAATGATGCTTGGTCAAATGTAAATGCAACCACAAGAAAACAGGCAGTCTCTAGCCATACTAGGAATATATTCTTGTGCTAATAAAAAAAAAAGGTAAAGATTATTCTGAGTTCATGAGATTCTGCTTGGCGTGTTGCACATGTGCAGTTAAATTTGTCTTTATTCTGAAGTGATTTCTTATGGAAACAAACCTCACACAATCAAACTATCAGTCTGCCTCTGTACCTCTCCTCCCAGGAACTCTTGCATCTGTTTGAGGACAATTAGCTTTCCAAAAGATTATAGGAGGTGGATAGGCAGCTAGGTAGTGGAGATTATTACTGTATCTCAATTAAAGAAAAGGCCAAGCTCACACCACGTTACACATTAGGGTATCTGTACAGCACAACACTTTTGGTAAGCGTTCCCATTGCAGAAGAAGCTTTGATCAGAGTTCACTCCTCTATAAAGATACAGAGCTCTCTGTTGTTTTGCAAGGAATCCAGAAGAAACCAAGCATCATTTGATCTCTGGAGCAAACGCTTAGTTTTGCCCGTGTGCATTTAGCAGTTAGATAACACCTGGCAGCGATGTGACTCAAATTCTGCTCTTCTCAGCTTGGGCACCTCTGCTCTGACTAATTGGCAGTCCTGTCTTGTAAGGTCCCAGGGAAGTGGTGTTTTCACGGGAAATGCAGATCCGCTGCTGCGTCCTTCCTCTTACCAGTCGTTAGAAGCAGTTTCCTGTACATTCTGTGGGGAGTTAAAGCCTGATGAGTGTGTGTACGTGGGGAATCCTCAAAGCACACCAGCAGGACCAAGCTTGTAAAGGATCTGACAGGATAAGACACCGAAGTGGTCAGCCAGACAGAGCCTGAGGGCATGTATGGAGAAGCATACGGAGGCATGAAGGAACCTATAAAGTAAGGTACCTATGAGTGTTTGCTGGGTTTGGCAGCAGCCAAGTGCCTGTGTTCCATTTCCTATTCCTATCCTCTTTATTGGGCCTTATCTTGCATTTTTTTGGCAGCAGTGGGAAGGGAAAAAACCTTGCCTACTTTCTCTGCTGGCATTAGACTGTCTGGAAATAGAGGTTATGCCTCAGAAGGCTGAAATGCCAAACTAGAGAAACCTGTGCTGGGCAGGGGATGCTGGCAGCATCGCGACATCGGCTTTGGGATCTGCCTGTAATCAAGCCCTTTGCTTCTCCTGCTTCCACCTTACCATGAAGGCACAGCCTGTGGACTTCCTGACTTCTCAGCTCTCTCTTCACCCAGGCAAAATCAGCGTTTCAGTGAGAATGAAAATCTGTTGAACAAAGACTAAACACATATTTTATGAGAGAAGTTATTACAGCCGGGCTAGAGATGGCAGCTGACAAAAAAAAGTAAGGGAAGGATACCAGGTTTAGTGAAATCATGACAACTACTACTAACAGGGGAGGTGTGGCTAAATTATATGCCAAAAATGTATCTGGTAGATGCAGCTATTCCCTTTTGACCCTTTCTGTGCCTGTAGGAACATAATAAATTATCTGAAAGTATTTGTAACGTAACTTTCTTGACTTCACAAGAGCATTTTTCTCTACTACCAAATGACAAAACCCACGCATCTTATTCTAAACATATTGCAGCAGGTAAAATGTGTGCTCAGCCCAAAATTGTTAAGTGCAATTCACCAAGCGTTTTACAAAAGGCTGAAAAATATTTTCTTTCATATTTGGCTCTTTGGTGTTTCTCTCACTCCTTTCCCACTCTTTACATGAAGAGAAGAGCCAAGATGAATATTTCTTGAGTTGTTTTTTTTTTTAAACTTCTGTTAATTCTCCCACGAGCATTTTGATAGCAAGCCAGCAATTACATTATGAAACAAACTTGTCTTTCTGCTACCAAATTGCAAAATCAAAACAAAACGGAGAAATACTACCATATGAAAAAAGGAACATGTTAACTAAGACCATTAACAATGTTTTATTCTTGGCTTTCATCTTTTATTAAAGTTTAATTGAAATATATTGAAAGTAGATGGTCTATCCTGTATAATGTGTACTGTCTCTAGCAGGCAACGCAGTTCCTCCTCTTGTCTGCAATAATATTACACACTATAACTGACAATGGGAAATATAGTTTCTTTCTGTACGTTTAAGAACAAAAAAATTCTGAGGCAAAAGGTGGAAGATCTTTTGTTCTGCTTATGTATATTTCAACTTGGGCATGTCCATAGTAGATTTTCACATCCACTCTCCGATGTTCCATGATGTTAAATAAAATGTACCTTGGAATATTTGCCTGCCAAGAGGCAAGAGATGTGGAAACTTAGCACCTTGGCTAATAATTAGGAGTCCATTATCTTTCTTGCCTGACTCATACGGTCAGAAAAAAACCTAATGTCTGCCACAGCAAGTGAAAATTAGCAGGGCCAGAGCCTGACATGAGTATCAGTGCTACTGGTTGTGATTTAATGTCTATAAAACATTATAAACCCTTACATACCATGTGTTTTGTAACTGAACTCCTGGTTGGGCACACAGTAGCTATTCAAAACAGAAGCAAGATCCACATCACGGTTTTGACATGAAGTGCATGTTTTCATTTTTGAGTAACAACAGGTCAGACTGAATTATTTTCGGTGTCATGAAGGGAGAAGAGGCAAAAGATTAGGCAAAACTGCAAACAAATATACTGCACCTACTTTTTCAAGGATGTCCTCGGCAAGAGTAAATTTTTCAGGATCCAAGTCTTTCAGAATTCACAGAGCTTTGAGAACTTTTTTTCTACTAAGGATAGGCTGTTTGCATGGGTTTTCAATTCATTCATTCTTCTAAAAATTCTGCGCTTGCCAAAACGAGAGGTAAATTTAGTCTGCAGCTGTTCCCACAGGCTGTTGAGTTTAACTGAATGTAGATGTGACCCGGAGTCAAAGTGGGCATCAAAACAGAAGGCTGTTTGCTGGAAATCTTAAGTTTGGTGGGTGAGACTGATAAACTCCAGATGCATTACTGTACGTGTGAGTGACACCAGTGCTCTGGAGGGAGGAAGTCCTGCTCTGCACCCATCTAAAAGATGACACCTGTGTTTGTCCTACCGCAGAAGATGGCAATGTGCTGCTGCATTCAGCACAGTAAGCAATTGAAAACTCTATCTGGCAACTGTTTTCCCCATTCGGCTTTGTCCTTTCATATGTATATGGATAAGCAAATTAAGCCCCATTCTTAGTGTGGTAATGGTTGGCCTACCCAAAGCAAAGCAAACACGCTCAGCAGTGACAGTGCCTCTAACTGACATTCCAGGTACCAATTTCTTACCAGTAAGGCATTTCCTCCCTGGGACAGCCTGTTTCCATTGCCCAGCTAAATTCCCCACCCAGCCTAGCACCCTTTGCTGTTCAACAAGTCCACTTTATAAGTTAGTTATCTATCTGGAGAAAGCCAGCAATGGCTATAGGCAGACAGTCGTGGCTTTCCTGCTTTCCCCTGCTGGAGATGAGGCACACAGGACCTGCAGGATGACTCTGAGAAGGCAATAGTTTGCTGGAGGGGGGGCTGATTTTTCGTTGGTTTGTGGTTTTCTT
>JAHREE010000259.1:2258794-2481812 GCA_033628505.1 Tringa tobata | reverse complement strand
TCCCTTCCCTTCCCTTCCCTTCCCTTCCCTTCCCTTCCCTTCCCACGCAGACACTGCAGTTTTCTGTGTATTAACATTTATTGGTGAAATGGAGACTGTAGTTCAAGCAGAGCTTCATTTTTGAGTATAATACCTTCCTCCTCCTGCCTGCTTCTGCAGGAAGGTGTTATTTTGCATGGATTACCTGCAGTCTGGTCTTGCTCTATCAGCAGCAAAGCACAAACTGGTACCAGTTCTCTCTGTCTGTGTGCATCATCCATTCCCCTCTGAGGCTTCAGGGGTATGTTCAGACCTACAGTCTTTAAGTTGCCTTGAGGTCCGATTCTTCTAGATCACTGGTACTATATAAATGTATATTACCACTATTTTAGTCATCAAAATAACTGATCTTCAGAGCATGCCGCTAAATAGCAAACAGGCTGACTTAAGTAATTTCAGTTTATACACTTTCCTACTTAAATATGTCTTCTGTAAAAAGCTATTCTGAACGTCTGTTTGCAAAAATGACTTGGGAATTTGCATCTGTTGACTGGATTGCAGAATCCATTTTCATTTTCAGGAATAGTTTAACTTAATATTCCTGTTAGTCAATGACTTTTGACTGGTAATAAGACCCAGTACTAGCACACGTAAATAGATGAATTCTTGCTTCACTTTTTTTTTTTTTTTTAAGCATTTTGATCTCTCTCCTCTTGTTTGCTCTAGAGTTTTGTGTACCTGCCTGGTTAATGCTTGTTCTGCTCTTAGTCTGGAAGGATTTTTTCTAACAGCACAAATGAACTCGGCATAAACGTAATTCTAAACTTTGGCTGACATAACTCCATAAATCAAAACCTTTATCTACCAGTCATACACTTAGCTTTATTATGTACATAAATGTAAAGCTAGTAATAGCATTAGCCTGACGAAACAAATAGCATGCCAGCCTATTGGAAATTCCCCTCAAATAAAGCTAAGTAGATACTGATGCCACAAAACCAGCTGATTTCAGGACTGAGTTTGCCACTTGGGTGGCAGGATGTAGGTGCTGCACCTCTTTTACCAGCTGTGGTGTGAAGGGGGAGTTCCCCATTACTGAGATCTCGAGGAAGATTGTTGCTTGTTTGTCTGGGTTAGGAGCAGACAGGACCATTCTGGGTGCAAATGTTCCCCAGCAGTTCCCTCAGCCCGGAGTAAAGAATTGGTCTTTATAGCGGTGAGTGGTCAGACTCACCTGTGACCAGCAGGCAGCCCCTTTACAGGAAGCGTTGGGAAGAAGATGAGGGAAAATAAACCAGGGATTTTGAATCTATAATCTCAGCCAAATCAACTGGAAGACTTGGGCAAAGCCAAAGATCACAAAATCTGTCCCAGAAGAGCCCTTACCTCTGTGACGAAACATGTTCTTATAGCCTCGTGGCTGTCACTAAGTGATCCAGTGTTTATTGCAGATCATTAAATTTGTGATGGGACATAGAATGTATTTGCAGTTTGAAAAAGAAAGTGAAAAAGCCCCCCGTTATTTAAAGGTAGTTTATTCAGATGGCACGTACAGCTTAACTGTGAGTCTCTTGCCAGTATTAAACTGCAGTTTTCAGCATTTCATGCTGAAATAAACCTTCCAAGTTTTCTTGCTCGTTGCTTGCTCTTTTGGCTTAATTCTCCATCTTGATTTGTCAAATATGGTATAGGTTAGGGACCAGGAGTCCTACTTTGTTCAATATACAGAAAACCTAACAGCATTAGTTCCGCCCTAGTTTTGTAGCCAACAGTGTTTCCTCATGGCACCGAGGAAATGTTTTCCAACTTAACATCAGGTGATTGAACTTGGCTGTATCTGTTAAATCAGCCTTCAAGCTTCATGCTGTTCTTTTTAAATTAAAACTTTTACATATTTGTTCCTGGCTTTACTGTACTGTGACGGGCGGCTGAATTCCCAGTAAAAGATTTCTTTAGTAATAATTAAAAGAAACTTTTTCTAAGTCAGCTTCCCATGCATTTTTCACTTAGATTAAATTATGTTCTTTGATATTAGAGAGGTACCTGGGATTTGGCTATCACTAATAAATAGCATCTGCACATCAGCGTTGCTATAAGAATGTTGTGTACCATTAAGATATTAACTTTCTAAAGGGATGATGGAAAATTGGAGCAGGTTCAGAAGAAAGCTGCAGGAATGATTGGAGGCTTGGAAAGCACTCCTTACAGTGACAGCCCGAAGGAACTTAATCTACTTTGTTTAAAAGGTGAAGAAGCAACTTGACTGTGGTCTATAACCCTCTGCATAGCAAGGTATTAGCCGAGGCAAGAAGATTCTTTAAAAAATAAGAAAAGAAAAGAAAAAGCCACATACAAGTTGATTCAATGGCAGAAGTCAAAGTCAGCAGTTGTCAAACAAAACTTTTGAGGAGGGAGAGCAATTAACCAGTGGAAAAGGCTGCCAAGGGATACCATCAATTTTATATACGTTAAATCAAACCTGCGTGTTTTTCTGAAGGTGCACTGCAGTTCTACAGCAAGCTGTGGCTCGAGGCAGAAATTGTTGGGAGAACTCTTGTAGCATGTGTTCTGCAGAAAGGCAGAGTACATGATCGTAACTGTCTTGGCTGAGAATCTGTGATTCATGTTCAGGTGCAAGCACGAGGCATTCTTTCAGCAGTGTCTCTAAATTTACATTAAGTGCTGTCCAGGTCATTACAAGCCTTTAAAAAAGAACAAGGAGTCTCTAGTTATTCACAGACTATTTTTTTTAGCATATAGAATATGGAATCAAATTACCACTCCTTCTTCTTGGTGGGAGGGGTAAATTTTAAACATAGCTCATGGAGGAACTTTGACAAAAAACCCCCAAAGGCCAGCATGTCATCAGCTTCCTCGGTGCCTTCCAGCAGCTACAGGAATAACTTTTTCTCGGTGCATTTAGGGTAGCTTCAGTAGAGAAAAGGCAACTGGGTATGGAAGTCTGCAGTAAGAGAGCACCGTCCTTTTTCCCAGCCCTGGCTTCCTTAACCCAGGATGCAGTTATAGCTCTGAGTCACAACTTACTCCAGAGTGTGGGACCAAGCTACATGTGGGATTGCCAGAACTTCAGGTTTTTTCATCCTTTATGAAAGACTCGTGCCGGCCCCAAACCAATACACCACAAATAAATTCTACATTTCCTAGAGATATAGTGAATTCTGAAAGCAGAAATCTGAGCTACTGCCAGAGCAAGCAAAGCAGTTAATTAAGTGAACAGAGCTCACGTCTACACTTAGAAGGTATGACTGTACTGAAGATGGGATTTTGGAGGTATGGTTGGATTGCCAGAGGGACCCAGGCCAGCTCTGTTACCCCTGCCCCACATTTCAGTCTTTAGTGTAGACATACCTTGAGAAATGAGTGGTAGAAATGATAAAGCAACTTTGGTGCAGACTATTTGATCCTTTGCAATAGACTTCAATGCTTATAACCAAGTCATAAACTGTTTGGTTTTTTTTTTTTTTTTTATTGTGGTTGTATTACTAGAGGTCAATTACAAGCTAGGAGAAAAAATTACTTTGTTCAGGTTTACAACATCAATTACTTTTCTCATGAATGGATTTCTCTGCTACTACCTCACGTTATGTTCCCTTGGTGTGTTAACTTCACCTATGTGCTGATGTCCTGAGCACCTAAAGGGTTTGCATCAGAGTGTTGTGACTGCCCAGGGCTTTCCAGGTCCTCCTGAGCTACAGTCCATTTTGTGGTAGAGACTGTTGATACCTGTTGAGGTATCCTTCTTAGTGACACCAAAGTATTTGTTCCATTGGCATCAAACCCCCGTAGTAGCTGTCACCTCACAGGTGTGTTACTAGTTCAGTAACAACAATATTCTTGTATTTTGGGTATTCTGTGCTGTGAGTTAGCAGCAGTATAGCTGGTGACTCAATATGGCTTGAGGAGTCTGAGCTGGAATTCAGCCTGTTTATATGCCTCAAAATCTGTACACTTTTCAAGCATCAATCCTGTTAATGTAGTTCCAGAACTGCCTCACCCCATAGGTTTGCTCCATCTTTGATGAGAAACAGGATCTTTTTAGGTTTCCTTCTCACTGAAGGGCTTTTGCCAGCTGCAAATAGGAAATTCTCCAAGACAGCATTTTATACTGAATGATGCTCTTCTGGAGATTTTGGAAACTGTACCTTCTCCTACCTTTGCACATGCAGTTTTGGAATATCTCCTTCTAAATAATGTGCTTGTGCTGGCCCTTTTCACCCTATCCCTGGTTTCTCAACCATCTCTGCTCTTAGCCTGTACATGATCTTTATAGAGTCATTTGTTGTCTCCAGTTTGCTTCCTACCCATTCCCCGTTTTGTTTGTACATTTGTAAAGCACCTGGCACAACCAAACTCTGAAACACAAGTAAGTTCTTAGAGAGAGAACGAGAGCTTCATTTCTCACCAGTGGCACCCTGGAAGTCTTTAGGATCTCAGAGGGATGAGAACACCCAGGTTTCATCTGTTACCAGGATCCTGCAATCAGTCAGTCAACCGTAAAGCGGTCTTAATGAAATCATATCTATATTTTGCTTTGTGTGAGGAATTTCGCCTTAATGAGGAGATTTAAGAGGATTTTCTGGGAGTCCCAAGCTATGCTGATCCTGTCTAGGAGATAAAGTTTGGAACCAGGGCAAGAGAACTATGGAGACTGTGGGATGTTCAGGGTGTTACTGCTCTGCCAAGTCATTTTGTTGAGGCTGATTGCTCCTAAATCTCCCACAGCAGCCAACACCAGTTCAGTTTAGCTGGTGCTGTTGTAGATAAGTTGCTACTAGTGCTGTCAAGAGTGCTTTTCACTGGTACCAGTGCAGTCTTGGGAAACGTAGAATGTGTTTGTTCTCACTAAGATTAGTTAGATTTTGTAGAAAAGAAAGCACAGAAAAAAAAAATTACAAAAGCAATTGATGATGCCTAAGTAGAGGGGAGCTGTAATTTACTTGTTCCTGTAATTGTAGTCCGTATGTATAATGAAGATTTTTGTAAAATAGTATTAACAAATTTCTCAGTCACTTGTGATGCAGATTTGTTCTATCGCTGTCATTAGTGGCAACAAATGAAACTAGCTTTTACATGAAGGTAGTGGGAAAGGACTTGTTTGTAGAGCTCTATTAGAAGAGATTGCTTTGGAAAGGCACTGAATCTGTATTTGTCAGATTTGTTTTTGTTCCCTTTGACATTCACCTGGACCAGTAACTTCCAGGTACCCAGACTGAGTGGATCAACTAACTCTTTCTTCTGTGGTGCCTTTGTGGCAGGCAGGCTACTCCTGGGGAGAAGTGAGCCTCTACTTTTAGAGAAGAAAAGCACCCAAAAGCATCTATAGAATCCCCCGACATTGAGAAACAAAGCATTTCTCCATCTTTGCCAATCCTTTACCCTGTAAGTATTGCAGAAGCGTTAAAGAAGCGTGTAATGTCGTCAAATACCTGATGCATAATGAGCTAACTTAAAGACATATTGTCAGGCCTTTCTTTGACTTCTTGTCTTTTGTTGTCTTGTTTCCCAACCAGAAGGTTATTGGAAGCTTTCAATATATTAATTAATGTGCTGTTAATTATTTTATTTTTTAAAAACCATTGTCTTGGTGCGTTTCTATCAAAGGATCATGCAAACCTTTACATATTTCCATATTTTCAGCATATTTTATGCAAATAGTTGTTAAAAATGAAAATTCTAATTTCAAATGAAGAAAATTCATGACATGCATCTTGTGTTGCAGTTTAATCACTGTATACCCGGGAAAGTATTGACAGTTGTCCTGTGGAAGCTATTAAAGTTCCTGTCCAAGGTTAAATGAAATTGCAGTTTATCAGAGCAGCATTGAGAAAATAAGGGAATCTGTTCATGGCTCTTGATTAATGCCAAGCATGATCAACACAAGGGGGTTCATTAAGCTATACATCATGTGGGTAATTTAACATGTCATTGTGCCTGCTGTCTGCTTTAACTCTCTGCATAACCCAGTGTTCTGAACTTGTATCAGCCCTGCACCTGAAGTGTTGTCTCCCAGACTTTGTCATGCTTGGGTTGGCTCAACATTTGCATTTACACAATTCCCTTGTTTTAAATGATCACTCTGCTTTTTTAAAGAACATCTACAATTTCTACAGCTGCACTTCTCCGTCTTGTCTAAATACACTTCAAATCTGCTGTTTATGTGAGAGATGCAAGGAATCTGTCCTTCATTGTCTGGTTTTCGCCTGATTTTTTAGGTGTTTCTACCTTTCAGGCAGTTGGGTTTGAACAAGGCGGTTAGAATGCAAGGAATTATGTCTTGATCTTGGGAGAAAAGAGCCATCTCAGTTCCCAGTGAAGGACTACATCTCCATACAAGATCAAGCTTGACAGCTCTCCACACAGCTGGTAACTCTGAAGGATGAAGTAGGTGAGGCTTCCTACAAATGGCTAGCTGAAATCTGATTACTGGCCCCCATCCTCCTGGGGTATTTCAGCCACCCAGACATCTGCTGGGAAGGCAGCTAGCACTGTGCAAGCAATCCAGAAAGCTTCTAGGCCACAGAGGGGAGTTTCCTCACACAAATGCCCACCGAATCACACTCGACCAGCCCGATTACTTTCTATGATGGAATGACTGGCTATCGGCATAGGGGAAGAGTGGTGGATGCAATGTTGTTTGACTTCAGTAAGGTTCTCATGCCATCTCCCACTGCCTTCTCTTGTAAGACAGATCCTATACGGGGCCATATTACAAGTACTGAGGCCAGTAGATTAAGGGAAGTTATTGTTCCCCTATGCTGGATAATGATGAGACTGTACTGGGAATATTGGTATCCTTGGGTTCTGGAGTTCTGAAGGGATGTGTAGAAAGTGGAGAGACTACTTACTTTCCAAGGAGAGGCTGAGGAAGTTGGTCTTGTTTAATCTGGAAAAGAGGAGGGAAAGGAGCAATATAATAGCATCCTACAACTACTTGGAGGAGATCCGTAGAAAGGATGGAGCCAAGCCCACTTTTGGCAGCTGGTTAAAAAAAAGATGCAGTGGCCTAATACACCACTATACTATAATTGAAATTATAGAAATGTCCAACTGTGTGTCTGGATGCATGCCCAGGCTATGTCAAGACCACGTTGGGATGGAAATGCCATAGGATGCACTGTCCCACTCCCTCTGTTTCCTCACTGTATTCATCCTTAGGCCCATCCTGCCTGATCTCTGTGGGAGGGAAATCTGGATGTACGGGTGGGAATGCAATTACAGCATGTGGTTAATCAGTGGCCAGGATTGTGGGTCAAGTGACAGTATTCCTGAGTCTTTAAGGACTTAAGATATAGTACCTTTTCTTCTACTCTGAAGCCTCCAACAGTGATAGAACTGGTAAGGTACAGCGGTGGTGACACCATACATGCAATACTTCTACAATAAAGACCTTTAATATTCCCCTTTACTGGTAAAGCCATAGTAGTGCTACCAGTAGTTTAAAGTACAGCATGGACCAGCTCTGAGCATTTTTGAGATTTATTGTGATCCTGATGATTTTTGAAAAGATCTGCAACATACTTTGTTTAGCTGGTGATTTTCAGTGCCTATTTATTTCCTGTCCCATTGCTGGCATTAGCATCAGGAGTGGCAAGGCAACACAAGGCAAAGGATACTCCATTTATTTTTCCAAGTGTAGCAAAGCTGTCCAAGAGAGGAGCCATCGGAACAAGTGATTTACAGGAGGAGCATCTACAAATTCAAGTGGCATAATTCAGGTTATGTAATATGTTTTATTTGAGCAATTGCAATGATTTCCCATTCTTCTCCTATTCGCTTGTTTTCATATAGTTCTTCTGATATTAGCTGAGGTTGTTGGATCTATGAAAGACCGACAGTGCTAGAACTTTCATGACATTCTCATTTTATAAGGATTTTATCTTAGTTATGTATTTCTTTTGGAGAAATTACATTTTCTGTCTGCACCTGAAAAAATTAACCATCTAATTTCTCTTAATATAGGGACTGAGAATTAAATAGGTAAGATAGATGTTACAGTCTAAAGCCAGATTGTAAAGGTGTACATTGGTTATAGTAAGTAGCACTGAATGGCTGTTTAATATAATAGTGGTTATTGTAGCACTGCTTCTAACAAGTTGGCCTGTAGCTACAACTATCTTGTCTCCTGCTGCAGTGCGGTTACCTTTTACCTAGAAATCCAAAATAGTTTTCAAATATTCATAGTTCCATGCTGGAATACTTTTTAAAAGCTAGTGTATTGTCTTCTGCTATCATTAATTACCAAAGGTTTATTTACAAGACAATAATTAATTATACTTCTGGGATGCTCAAGAGTCTAACATAAATCAAAGCAGACTTGATAAGAAGCGATGAAAGTCTCACATAATTAAGCAGGGCACTAGAGACCAATTGTTTATAGAATGATTTTGCAGGGGCTAATTGACACTAATTATTTAATCTGATTTTCTTCTTCCCAGCGATGCTTCTACCAATTCACTGTTTTTGGCTGATGGCACAAGCATATTTGACTTTATCAAGGTGTTCTTGCTGTATCAATACAGAGGATTTACAGGTATTACCTTCACTGGACTTTTTTTTTTTTTTGTAGCGATGCAAGAGAGAAGGGTGGAAAATTATGATCATTAAATTTTGGTATAATTTCCTAATGACATGGACTATTGAAGTGCAAAAGCTAAGCAAGGTAATGACTTAGTTGATGATAAAAGTTAATTCTACAGTAGAAGCAGCCTGAGGAAAACAAGCATAAAACATACTTGCAGGCCAACTGGTGGTGTAGCTCACTTGGCACAGCTCTCCAGCTACTGCAAAAAATTTAATAACATTTCTTTCTAGGTAATATCTGTAGCATTTCCCTGATGCTTAACTGTCTTGTGTTGATATGTATCAACATGTGGTACAAGGAACTGTTAGTAGAATTCGTAAATTTCTTGGAAGGAACTGAATTCAAGGCTCAGAGATGTTACTGAATCTCTTGTGCTATTTTACTGGATCACCACTCCCGTGCTGGAGCAGAGCATCACCATGTCATACAGTCCTGCCATGTCCTGTACCCAGACAGAAATAGTAGCAAAATACAGACACAACCAAGTTAAATAGGCTATTTAACACTATTTATTACACTATTTCCAGATGTGCCATTTATTTTATAGACATAGTGTTACCTGGTCTGTAACATACTTGGAAAGACATTTATATGTACTTTTAGCCTGCTTTCTTAAGGTAATGAGGCTAATAAGCTCAATCTACTAGCCAGTGACTGGATGGCCAGAGTTTTCTTTCACCAAAGTTTTAACTCATTGATCAATTTGAGGAAGAGATAGCTCAATTATATGAATTTCCAGTGAAATTTGTGAAAATGGGTGTTTGTGTACTGGAAAAAGGCATGTATTAGAATCCCCACAGAGAAAACGGCTTCAGTAGAAGTTCATATTATTAAACACCAGGGAATCCATGTAGGATATAGCCTAAGACTAGTTAAACAACTGATGTTCCTTCAGCAGTATTGAAGTAATTATCATAGCAAAATTTTTGGTCAATGGTTTTCAAACGTTTGATTTCAAGCAGATGAGTGTGTTTCTTCTCCTTGGTGTTAAGTTAAACACTGGTAATGCTCTAAGCCATAGGGCTACCAAGGTACATACGTATCCCTCTCAAATGCAGCTTATCCAATTCACATTCATATTGAAAGTCACTTTTCTTCTGTCTCTGGAGCTGCATCACAACATTTCAAAGCGTCTTTTTTAAAAAATTGAATCATTTTCAAAATTCAAAGTATGATCCTGCCCTCAAGACGCTGTGTCCTCCTTCATTCCTACCTACTTATCTATCAGGACATGATCAGCTATCAGGAGTTAGCCTTGCATTCTAACACCAGTAATTCAGATATCCTGATTATGATTGCTACCATTATTATTTTGACAGCACAGAGAATATCCTTCCTCAATGGTTGCTGCTTTTTGCTTCCTCAAATGATTCTTCAGGCTCTAGTTCTGACTGCAAGAAGAGTTTCAACAAGTGATATTGGGTCAAGGTTTGCAAAATAATCCACCAAATACTTCTCAGAGCAAATACAGCTTGACTAGGAATATTTGAAGAGAGGTCACCTCTGGTTGTAGCTGCAGAAATAGCACCTTATTCAGGGCATTGATACTATTATTAGTAGATCACCTAACTATGTCCTGACTAGGTCGTTACAAATATCTATTACTAATTACTTTTTTACTAAGTTACTTCATAAGAAAAATCCTTATTTATCACCAGGGTTCTCCTGTCTTGAGATCTGTACGTAAGAATTCATATCCCACAAAACCTCTGCTCGATTTTTAATGACACTTTGTAAATGGCTTAGGATGCTTGGATAAAACCTGGTGTAGTGTATAACACAGTGTACATGCAAATATGAGCAATAACAGCAAGTTGTTAGTAGCAATTATTAATAGTTAATTATACATTAATAAGGAAGTTATGACAGCAGGCTATTTTTTTACATCTTATAACAAGATAAAAGTGTTTGTTAACAGAAGGCTTACGTGAATGATGTTCTGCGTGAGACAGAAATGCTGATAAGTGATCAAAACAAAAAAACCCAAGAGACCCTTCACTTCTCTCAGGTGAGAGCTAAATATCTCTCTCTATACATGCAGAACTTCTGTAAATTCTTTTCTCATAGATAGTAAGCTACAAGAACGCAACAGAAATCATTATTTTCTATCTTCCTGGTTTTTTATCTTGATGCTGGTTTTAAACTAACTTAAATCAATTTCAATTGAGTTTGCTTGTATGCACCTTGTAGGAGAGATTTAATCAGTCTGTTATAAATTTACTTTTAACAGGCAAGGTAAAAGATGGTTTAGTGTTGGAATCTAATTATCTGTATATAAATGGATCTTATATAGAGAGGCAATAGAACAGTATGGTTTTGAGGATATCTCAGAGCTGTGCTTCATTTTTGAGAGAAGGATATTGCATTTTAAATAATGACTTTCTAAATGGAGAAACTGAAGCTGTGAGGAAAAAAAAATATAAAGATGTAAACTATAATATGAAAATATGAGTAAGTAAGCATTTTAAGCTGAATGTGAAGGAAGAGTTTAGGGCTAAAATGTGAAAAAAACAGGTCTGCAAGAGAGAGTACCTAAATCTATAATTTGCTATTTCAGCTACAAGTATGATATAGACTAAGGATTTTTTAGATGATTGTCCAAAATAATGAAGCAAGCTCATATTTAGGCATTTAAAATAAATATCCTGAGTTTTCAAAAGCGCTGCGCTGTCATCAGCCTAATTCTAAGACAAAGTGCTCTGTATTTGCTCAGCTTTTCAGTTTATTCCCGCATGAGGTTCAAGCTCTTGGCTTTCATCTCCAAGCCCTGTACTGGCAGGGGTGGATCTCTGCTTGCCCAGGACACGCTGCCGCAGCTGAAGGTAAGGAGGGGCTGCAGTGTGTCCCGGGAGGGGGCACAGGCTGGTCACAGCTTACTTCGTGTCTGAGCACAGGAGCACACTGTGCTTCTCACATCCTTGATGAGGCTGCTGGGGAAGGTGTCTTCATGGAACAGATTTTTACATTAGTTGTTTTATGGGGCAGGTGCCACAAGCACTAAAACTCAGTGGGAAGACAAAGAACATTTGCTATTGACATTATATAAGTGTTAATAACCGTGCAGTCAGAGCGTTGCACCCAGAGCAACGCCGAGGAATTAATTTTGTTTCTAACCACTGGAATTGAATAACTGAGCCTTGCTCAGTCCAGGTGTTTTATACATTTAAAATCCAGTATAGTCCGGTAGCAAAGTTCTGTATGTCTGCAAGTAGGGTCAATAAGTGGTTTAGACTTCGCTTAAAGCTGCAGTGGCACGCACAGCCAGCAGAGCTGGAATCTGACAGTGCTGCTGCATTTCTCCTAGGAGCAAACTGGCAAATTAGATACACCAAAGGCAACTCATAGGCTTAGAGGTAGCACAGGGATAACATGCATCAGTGGCTGCTGGGAGTTTAACAGCACAGTGGAAATGCTCAGAGCCTTTATTGTTTTTTTCCTGTAAGCGCAAGATCAGGTTCAGAGGTTTTCAGCTTACCTGAGAAGTTTCCCAGGCAGGAAACTCATCTGCTATTACCACCTTTAAACAAAACTGTAGTTACTTCTCATCGATCACAGCAGGCCTCCCTGCATTGTCTTTGATAAATAACTATGTTTTTGTGAACATTTACAGCCACTCGTCCTTCCACCTCCTTGGGAATTGTGCCTCACTCTGTTAAGGAGGATGCACAGGGATGCGCAGAGGCACAAACATTTGCTGCTGAAAGGAGATGGGAACCTTGCTGAGTTTATTTCCATTTGAAAAGAGTCTGCACCATTCCCATCCTCACAAGTAAGTTCAACTTATCCACAAAATAAAAATCATATCCCCTCAAATACCAGCCTTAGGTACACGTGACTCACTGACTCCAGTGTCTGAGTCGATTGAGAACTTTTTGTCAGTGATTCTGTACTTCCTACAGCCATAGAGTTTATGCTGCTCAAATATAGCATCTCTGGTGCATGTGTAATGAAGTACACATTGTGAGGAGTTTTTCAGTACAATCAAATTTGGGATGAAGGTGTTGTCAGTCCTTTGCTCATGCTAATGTCATGAGCATGTCAATAGCAATACAAATAGGAATATGTATCGTGTGTAGATCTTATAAAGAACAGCCTGCTGCTGTATGCTACAATGCCACAACTCTACCTCAGGACCAAGGATATAAGAGAATAATTTCTTTTTCCTGTCTTACATTGAGCCTGGTAATCAATGGGAAGCAAAGCAGAATCAATTTTAATTGATCAGTCAGGTTTTTAAATAATTGGCATTCACTCCAGTCTCTCAACAAAATAACAACTGATGTTGAGGGTTTGGCATTTTCCAGCTCTTTTTTCCAGGCACGTCACGGCTGCTGTGATGCAGGAGATACCCCCAGGATACACAGCACAGCTTCCCACCCATCCTGGTGCTACAAATGGAACTCAGACAGGTAGGGATGGTGCAGTGCAGCACCAGGGCATGTTGTAGGAGTGGTCACATTCACCTTCAGATGCTGTAGGTTTCGTTCCTTTGAATTGCTAATTCTAGCCCTGTAATGAAGCCAGCTTAGCTGCAGGACCTCGTATGATTGCAGGGGTCCAAAATACTGACAATGACAGCGTAGTTTATCTCCTATGATCTGCATTGTTGTAGAATCCTTCAGAGCATGCTAAAGTGCTAACAGCACTAGCAAGGGCAAGATTATAACTGTAGAATATAATTTATTGGTGTAAAAAAAAATATGGACCAAATAACACTGATGTATGCACACTTATTCTGCAAGGAGCAGAGGAGGCACTGATGACCTTTTTTTACTCTATAAACTTCTCCTCAGACTTCTGGGGATGGATTTGAACACGGGTGCAGCTGTCTGATTCCTGGCCCCTCTGTGACTGTGGTCACTATTGAGAGGTTCATTCAGTGTTGAATTGGATAAAATTGGTGGTACTTTTTTTCAAATAACATCTCCTGTTAGATGACCTCCATTCCAACAATTAATCAGAACGAATCTTGATCTTCTGAGACTGGATTATGAACAATTTGGCTGTCAGTGCTGCAAGCTTTCCACAGATGTCTCCATGCAGTTGCCCCTGGGCTTACGTGACAGCCAGCTGGGACTTCCAAAATGCTCTGCATAAGATCTTTCTGGATTCTAGTCCTTCATCTCTCTCTCTTGATTTTCCAACTCTGCAATAGTTAGGAAACCTTTGCCATACAGAAGTGGCCTGACATAAAAACATGACAGGTTAGGAGATGCTCAGGTTTATCTGTGTTTCCCATCTACTGCTGGCAGCATGCAGTCCTGGGGACTCCCCACATGGTTACCTCTTGGAGAAGAAAAAGAAGAGTACCCACAGGTGACCTGAAGTCTGCCACCGTACACAGGGCTGCTGTGAAGCTCAAATGCTTGCTGGCTGCCTATTTACCCAAGAATATGGAAAAAACATATACCTGAGACATGTAATATTGCTAAGAAAGCATTCCGGATCCTGCATTGTAGAAAGTGGTTCTTAATTGACTTTCTGATATTGTGCCTGGATTTATGTTGTTTGGCACTTACTGTATGTGCCAATTTTTTATTGTGTAAATATGACAGAAGCATATTGATCACCTGTCCTGAGTGCTTAATCAAACTCTATTATCCTGCTAACCATAAACTAGCTAACAGAAAGTTACTGCCTCAAAATGTTACTAACTATGGATTGGACTTGAATAAAGAAAGTAATCATTCATGCTCTTTTTCTTGGGTACGATGGAAGCCTCGGCTTCCTGGAACCCAAATGTTTCATACTTCGCTATTAAGTTTCATTGTAGTTTTGTCTACTTTTATGTAAAGTATACTGATTTATTAGAAAGCTCACTCCACAGTAAACTGATAATTGGATGCTGTTGAAAGAATGAGTTTCATTGATCTAAGTCAATGACCATAGACAGTGCTGAAGTAAACCTCTTAACAGTGCTGGGGCGTATTTTGGCCACAATCAATTTTTGTGGATATTCCCTTGTAGGTTTTTTTCTGTATTATTTGGCACTATCTGCATTGATCTAAACCTGGAGCAGACTTAATGTGTAAAATTTATCTTGACGGAAAGTTTCATTACTTTTCATTTAATGCAAACTTCTCTTTATTATAGATTAAAAACCTGCTGTGACAATCTATGCAAGTATCAGTGGGTACCTGTTGCATCAGTGTGCACGTGCCATAGATAGAAAAAGGATCATATTCAGAGAGCTGGGCTTCAAATAAATGAGGCATTAGGCTTGATGAAGTTGAACACAATGTTTTCTAATATCTGGTGTGAGGAAGATGCCAAATATAAAGACTCACCTCTCTTCTTGCTGCGGTTGTTTTAATTTATAGGGGAGATAAAAGAGCATGGGACAGTTTAAAGTGAAATAATTATGTACACATTAGTAAAGCTAGTTAAGGCCACAATTTTACTGAAGAACTTAACTTCAAACCTGTGACTAATCTTATTACAGAGTCCTACAACTCCGCTTTTGTTAAGCAAAACCGACCTCCCCTCCAGGGAGGTTTGCACTCAATGTGGAAGCATCTGATTTGCAGGTGAGCTCTGAGGATTTTATATATATAGTATTTGAAATATTGTTGCTGATGAACTAGATATACTTTCTGAGTTCCTCAATTTTATTTATATTGCATTATATAGTAAATGAATTAATAAGAATTAATAAGTGGTGAATAAGCCTTAGACATATTCTGGTAGAGATCGAGTTCCAATTTTTTAATCAAACACACACTGTCCAGTTTGTGGTTGTTTCACTTCTGGTGGTAGCTGCTTCTCATCTCGTGATTCTTGGCTGGTGTAAAACCATATTTGTTTACAAATAGTTGCATTTGCATGAAATCTATTCCTGGAAAAAAAATCAATTGTCTTTAGCAATTATAAAAATCTGTCTTTATGAAATGCAACTTCAGAAATATCTTTGGTTAGGCAGTGCTGGAACTTTCTATTTTCAATATACCAGAGGGGGAAAATATTTGCAGGGTAGAAGTTCCAGATTTAGTTAAAATGCAGTAATATCTAAAGACAGTTATTCAGTAACTTGAAAAGCTTTAAATGTCTTTCCTGAGTAGTGTGAGTTAACACCCATTTTTGGAGAGAATTGCTGCCATATTGTTCATGCTGATTTGTGGGCTGGTTGTGGGCTGACATGGTGGGTTGGTTTGTTTTCAAAACCAAAGCCATTTGTTTAAAGAACCTAAATTCCTTTAAAGAGACACGAATATTGCAGTGCAAGTGGGAATGACTTTGGCTGATGCTGAAAATCTTTATGAGAAGCTGTCAGAAGGGGAAATCCAGCCCTCCCTGTGGAACAGCAGTGCTGTGTGTCACCAGGATCACTGTGAACCTCTGTGGGTCCTTTGTGGGACTCGTCTGTCTGAGATGGAGCAGTTCGAGCTGCTGAGTTTCTGACTCTGAATCCCTAACCCTGCCTACACTGGCCCAAAAGGAGACCTGTGTGCTTCTCTATGCTTGACAGTTGTGAAAGAAAAGTTCTGAGAAACCTAAAGTATTTATATGATTTTAACTTCTTTTTCCTGCGTAAAGGACAACTGAAAAGTGGGCAGAAGAAAACCGTGCTCTAACTTTCTTATATTCCAAAAGCAGAATTAATAGAAAGACCACTGAGTGGTTGTTCCAGGTGTCTGTAGAAAGGAGATAATCAAAGGAGGTACAAGTACCCATTCAGTGGGAGGGACTTTGCAAGAGATTTGATAGTGGCGGAGTTAATTTCCCTGGTGACCTAAGTGAGATAGCATAGTTTTATCTTTTTCAGAAAATTAAGGGTAAATTATCTGGTTCAATGACTCTCACTAACTACATTTAGATAAGCATTTTGTGTGTTTATTAAGTTGTTTATTTGTTATAATAATACTGGCCGTCTAATAAAGATAAGAATTTAGATGGAAGTCAACAAACTTCCCATTATGCAGCTGGCTCATTTCAAGCAGTGAGAATAAATTAAATGATAAAATGCACTCTCTTGTTTGATTAAGAGGCCAAAATTAGTCATTGTGGAAGAGAAATGTTTCAAATTGTAAGAAGAAGCTTTCATTCTCTGTGCAAGGAGATAGACACACATGTGCAGTGAGCAGTCTAACATTTTGTTGCACTATTGCATTATCTTTAAAGAAAGAGAGGACTTGAAAGGGCACATGTTTCGTAAGGAAGACCGTAGGTGGCTTGTAATGAAAGAAGCCCAGCCCAGTTTTAGGATATTAGGAAAGGATATTAGCTAGAATAGCTGCAGTGTTATAACGGGTAACAATTTATTTTACTGCAGCAAGATATCGGGAATTTCACACAGTAGAAATGGGAGAATTTTCCACTCTGCTTCTGAATTCTGTATAGAATAAATATCTGTTCATTACCCTGTATCTGTATGCACACACAGCGAACGCTGAAGCCTGACTGTCAGAGAGGAAGAGATTAGTCTGTGTCTGTTAAACAGTGAAGTCCTCTAAGTGCTTTTATATTCTTGATTCTTAAAAGCTCAATCTGCCCTTGTATATGCAATCTGCAGTGTGGTGTATCATCAAAAGAAAAGCTACTGAGCTTGTGCATGCATGTGTAGTAATTGATTTTTTCCAAGGTACTTGCCTGGGTGCAGTATTGCATATTTTGAGGGCAAGATCAAATCATCAAACAGTGTTGAGGAATACGCCACTGCAAATGTGATAGTGATGACAGGAGCACAGGTGGCAACTGGATTTGGAATGCAGACATTTTAAATCCGTGCCCTTTCTGAGAAATCAAGATATATTTCAGTGATAGAAAGGTCTGGGAAAACAATTGTGCCAGAAACAAAAAGGCCTAGGTATACTGGCCGTCCTCTTAAAACAAGTGGTGTGATGGCTATCAAGAGTGAAACCCTGGCTCACCAGAGAATGGGCTTCTTATGGCCTTGCCAGAGTCCAATTGCCTACTGCTCTCTGGTGGGATCACCCACTGTGAGCCATCCACTGGGACCCATAACTGCAAACAGTGAAAAAATTCCATGAAGATTTGACAGTTTAGGTAAATGCAAACATTTGCACTGAGCAGATGAGACAGATGAGAAGAAGCTGAGAGAGCTGGGTTTCTTCAGCCTGGAGAAAAGACATTTAAAGAGAAATCTATTTTCTGTCTTCCTCTTTTTATAGATAAAATGAAGCCAGGCTCTTCTTCTAGGTGTACAGCAGAACAAGAGGCAGTCAACTCAACTTGAAACAAAGCAAATTCCTCTGAAGAATAGGAATTCTTCGTAAGGAAGTTGATTCAGCACTGGAAGAGGTTGCCCAGAAAGAAAAGGAAGAGAAAGAAGGAAAAGAAAAAGGAAAAGAAAGAAAAAGAGAAAAAGAGAAAAATATATAAAGAAAAAGCAAATGTAGAGCTCTTTGCATTGCCAGTCGAATGCTCCCCAAAAAGAGAATACATTCATACCTCTACTGTATGGTCTTTGGGGCAATAATTCACTTTTGAGTTGGGTTTGGGGAGCATCAGTAGCAGTGGGATTCCTATTCTCAGCTAGGGCTCTTCTGAGCTATAGCAATGCAAATATCAAAAGAAAGATGGCTCCATCAGACGAAAACATTAAGGAGGATAAAGTTTAGCAAATATCTGAACTGTGGGATATCCAATAATAAGAATAGTGATTCCATCAAATTCATGCCCTTAAATATAGAGGGAGGTAGACTGACAAATCAAAAGATACTGCTTTTTCAGAGACGTGGCCAATGATGTGATGAGTCTGTGACTGTTGGGGACGGAGAACAAATGTGCTGACTGGACTGTGACAGGCAGTTTGGTTGTCTTGTGATGTGATTTGACATCTTCTTTGTGATTTTGGTAGCGTAGATGGCTTTGATCAAAGCATATGGCCCTCCCATGCATCTTTAAAGGCAGCGTGCCTTGTCCCAACTAAAATTTGGTCACTTTTGGAGTAAGGGAATGCTTGTTGTGGAAACAAAAGTACAGCCAAGTATTATCCATCTCGCTACCGAACCGGTATCCTTGCCTGAGGAGAAGTGACAGATGGCTTACCATGCGTAGCCCTGTAATTCACAACCTGCTTTATGTGGACCTCCTGGCTATTGCTTTCTTCTCTTCCCTCATTTCCATTTCCATTCCCACTCCCGCCGTCCCTTGGGCCTTTGCCATCACCCTCCCACTCTCTCCCCATTCCGATATTGTCTCCTCTCTCCCACGGCACTGCCGCTGCTCCCTTCCTGCGCTTTTCCCGGGGGCACAAGCCGAACTCCTGGTTCCTGTTATGGTTTGATGTGTGGATGTTTTTTAACCCCAAAGCGTTATTTGTTTTAAGTGAGGAGGGAGAGAGAACGTGTGAAATGTTTGCTTCGTTTACGCAGGAAACTCCACAGCAAGTTTCACTCAGCTCCTCAGCTGTAATTTACTTTGATTGATGCAATGCAAAGCCTACCCGGCCGTGTGTGCGCTGTCAGAGTGTTTGTGTACATCCCAGAGGAGACAATCAGGTTTGGATAAATACAGAATCCTCCTGAACCTATATCCACGTATTATTTTTTTTTTAGGTTCAGTAAAACTTGCTAAATTCTTCCAGCATTTAGTTGAGGTGGAGGCCAGAAGTACTGAGGGTGAAACCCCAGCGCAATGGATCGGGCGTCGCTGCTGGAGTGCCGGGAAGAAGGAAGCGTGATCTCTCCATCTCTTCATGAACCTTCCCACCTGAGGGATAGAGAGGTCACACAAAGTTCAGACGCAGACGTGTCCAAACTGAATTTCTTGAGATCCAATCACATTCAAATATAGCCAGTTCCCCCTCTGATTGCTTTTCACCTGCTTCCCTTAATTACTTTACTGTGATTGTTGCCCGTGGTTGCTTACGAATGGCCCGGGTGGGTTGGTTCCTGGACAGGGATGTTCAGCGCCTTTGAACGGATGCTGGCACCGGCTGGGGAATTCTACCCCTTGGTTCAGTGGAAAATGTGAAATTCGGAGGGAGCTGTGGCCCACTGCCATTTGCAGGCTGTGAGGACAAGGGCCGTTGCGAAAGGACGCGTGTCGCCCGCAGAGGCTCAGACTGTAAAATAGGTTTGGGAGAAAGTGCAGCTCCACTTTTACTTTCTGCTCCCATTGTGGCACGCACTGGGCAGAAACCTTTGGTCTTTTGAAAGCCTCCTGATTGCCTTTCTCCTTAAATAGCCCTGCATGGCAATAGAAACCGAGTGGCTCTATTACACAGGCCGGGAGATTTGTGCAAGTTTTCCTTAAGCTGTAAAAAGTTTTAATTTTATGAACTTAAGGAATGCTGTAGTTGAAGACTTTAAAGTTTCGGGTCACTCTTAAGGTTAGGTATTGAGAATTAAAATGAAAACTAAGCTTTGAACCAAAACTCTGCACTAGTTTGTTTGTTTGGTTTTGGTTTTTTTGCTTTGAATAAAAGCAGACGTTGCTCCAAACTTACCAAAGCTTTTTAAGTACCTTCCAGTCAAATATTCTACCAGTAGTAAGCTAGAAACATAACCAGATATGCAAATAACAAGCATTGGTAATGATTTAAAGGCAAATACAGTTACAATACGGTTGCAGAGGGTAAGGAGTAAAAATCTGTCATGGTTTATGTTGCTCCAGTTACCAGATTGTTACATTCTTTGGATTTTTAGATGAGGTTCTGCAGTTCAGGGGGAACTGCTTAAAATGGGTAAAGTTTCTTAACAATTTAAATCAGGGTAAACCCCAACCTTAATAAAACGAAGCAGATCTTAAAAAAAAACCAAAACAACAACCCTGACATGAGTAACTAGTTTTACTTTCAGCTATTTTTAACTTTTCTACCCAATGAAGAACTTTAGTTAATGATTAAGTTTAAAACTGTTGCTATATAGAGAAAATAGCCTTTGTAGTATTTGTGAGGTTTTTTTGGGGGTGGGGTGATTTCCGTGCTTGGCTAATCGTGAGGATGAATCACTTACAGATTTAGGGACCTTCCCTGGGGGAAAGTCTGGGCTTACTTTGCAGTGGAGATATATTTGGTGTGAAAAAGGTTCTCCCAGCTTTGCTGTGTGACACGATCTACTGATTCAGCTGGACTATTCAAAAGAGGAAGATGTACTTACTGAGGGGTAAGACTCGCTAAATTGGCTGAAACTACTTCTTTAAAATGTACATCTAAAGGGAGGGAGAGAAGGAGAAGGTAACAAAGTACGGTGGGGCTGGTAGAGAAGAAGAAATGTGTTATTGACGTGTTAAGTGAGACTAAGCAGGATGGGGAAGGTCAGCCTGTGGCTTGAAGCAAAGGGCAAGCATTAAAAGGAAATGCTATGGAAGAGTAAGATGAGAAAGAGTGTTTTGAAAGCAAAAAATCAGAGACCCACAGGGTGCTAGTGCAGTAGAAGGCATCGCTTTCTGAACACTTTTTGCTAAAAAAGCACAATTGTGTTTTTAGGACGATGACAGGTTTTGATCAGTCAGTGGCAACACAAGATACACACGCAGAAAGCAGTGGAAAAATCATATTGTATCCAGTTTGTAGAATTTATTCCTGTTAAAATTTGATTCAAGGGATACTTCTCATTCTGGCAGATAGGTGCCACGAGGTAGGGTCTGGCTATCGAGAGTCTGGGGTTTCCAGGAGAAAAAGGAGAAGCCAATACCATCAGAAAAATTTCAGGAACAATTTGTGGAAGATTTCTTCGTGATTAAAAATCTTCAGAACTGCGTATCAACTAATTTGAAAAGGGCTGTATTTCAGGTTATGTATTTGCAGCAGAAATTGGGGATTAGCAGCATTGAGAGGAGACAGAGGTCTATACCAGGGCTTGCAGTGTCTGACTATGTAAAATCACTACCCACTGCTCCATAAAGAAAAAAGATAAAATGTGATTGGTGGTGCTTTTCTGAGGCTAAATAATATTTATTTTCAACTGTATTTTCAGTACGTGGCCCCCCTAATACTTATCATACCTAGCACTGCTGTAATAATCTGATTCCTGGGACATTCTTTTTTGGAACTTGGTCAGAGGGAACTGGCAAGAACTTTTAGTGTGTATGAATTAAGGGACCAAATATGTCTTTTTTGGTCAATGTTTTATCCCAGATGGATTCCTTGTAAAGTAATTTTTATTTGCTATGTAGTTGTGAACCACAAAACACCTTCATAGTTGTTTTTCAGGTTCAATCAATTTTTGAACTGAATTAGTTCCAAGGTATTACAATTCTATCAGGTTAACAATACTTTATTTAAAAAAAAAAAAAAGAACAAAAAAGATCCATTTTGGAAGAATATCAACACAGATCAAACTTTATAAATATATTTCAGTGGTAGTAAAGGTAAGAATTTCAGCTGCACTTCTTAATAACTCTTTAGTAGCTGAATTCTTACACAGTTTATTGAAAGTGATTCTATACCAGAAACTGTTTATTGAAATATATGACATAAGAATAAGCATCCCTTTTGAACAGCGGGAAGGATTCATCTCCAGAAATGTTTGCCAGGACCGTGCATGTGTTGAAATTTGTCACAGAAGAGATCAATAAGTGGGCACTGCTTGAAAAGTAAATCACCTGGGGAGAGCCAGCGAATTGTCATTGTAGTGGAAGTATCTCACTAGAAAGAGGTATCTGTCCCTGTTCATTAGAAAGGAAAATGAAGAGGGACGGAGGGAATGAGGAGGGTGGATTGACTAATATAAAGAATAACTGTGGGGGGTTAACTCTTCCTGTTTGTGCTGTCAGAACTCGTGCTTTGAGTTAATTGATGTCTTTGGGGACCCCAGAAGGAGGTAACAAATTGTCTCCTCGTTGTACCAAATTCACTGACTCGACAAAGTGGTCTGTTCAAATGCAGAGGGAAAACATTAAATGGAGCTAAAAATATATATCTGCATTTGTATCAAATGCTTTTTATTAGGATGTGAGGAAATGTTGAGAGCAGTGAAATGGTAAAAATGGCTCATATTATTCCAAGGAGTTATGTAGGAATACAGAAAAGAAAAACAGAATAAACCCAGGCAATAAACAAACAGTAAGACCCCCTACTCAAAGCCTATTTAAAAACAATAGGGCTTGTTCAATTAATTTCAGTGGGCTTGGGATAGGGATCTAAATGGGCGGGAGGGGGAAAGACCTCTTACGTCTGATGAATGAAGAGCTTCCACTCTGGACAGTAAACCTGTGGCAAATACATAGAACAAGTCTTCTAAAAATGCAGTAGATCCGAGAAACTCACCAAATTTTCACTTTATCTGTTTTCTATGTTTTGTTGACACTAGGGAAAGCAGATCAGAAACACGGCAGTGCACTGTGTACAGGCAGAAAGGAATAGAAATCGTGTCTGTGAAATCTAGTGAAGTTAACTTATTTGAAGCAATAGAGATCATAAATTTCATCTAGATTTTCAAATAATTTAATTTTTAAAATGGTAGATAGTCATACCTTCTCTGGAGTTTCTGTGTGTGAAACTGCACATGCAATAAAACACTTTATGGCTGCTGGGCAGTAAAATTTCACTAGTCCTACACAAACTTAGTGCTTGGTGAAATACAGCCTGCCGAGAGCAGGAAATCCCAAAGACATGTGCAGCTTTACAGCCTTAGAACTGTGTTTTGTACCTGGCCTAACAAAAGCTAATAAATGAAACTAATTCTCAGGTTTTCCAGACATTATCCAAAAGGTGATATTGATTTCTGAAACTTGAACACCACAGAAAAAATGTTGTTTTTCATCAGTAACTTTCTTAACCCTGATTCTACCTGTGTTTCTTCTATGGTCTTTTGGCTCTCCCGTATGCCTTTCCCAGCTTCTTCAACACGTGAGGCAAGACTCTGATTGACAACAGCTTCATTTACTCCACAGCCCCTGGAGAAGGTTCACCCTGTGAGTTACAGTCACACTCTCTGCAATAAGAAAAGAGGATGTAACTCTGATGTAATTATGCTTAAATACCTCCAAGATGTTTATGGTCCAGCAGGTCTCTTCTAGCACCTGCCGTCTTTAAGCCTAGATCATAATTCAGGCACACTGTGCTGTCTGTTCTTGTTTTAAGTGCATTCTGCTAAGTTTTAAGTGTACTCTGCTAAGTTTTAAGTGTTTGGTTTTTTGCTATCTTATTATGGGAAGCATATTGATAGTAAACAATGCTTCTGCTTGTGACCATAATAAGAATTCCATGTGGAAATTAATTTTTGAATGCTATTTTGTTAAGTACTTTAATGAACAGCTAGATATGCTCTGCCTTAATGCTTCTCTCTTTAGTTAAGGATTTCTAATGGAAGTAGAAGGAGTACTTCTTTCATTTTATATTTGAGACCCCAAAGCCATTCAGCGGAGCAGGCACAAAAGTTTTGTCTGGAAAATGGAGAGCAAATTTGAGAGTCTTATTTTTTTCCTCATACACATATGAAGTGAAAGAAGCAGTTACTGACACAGGCTGAGAATAAAGCCTTTGCAGGAATTCACCTTGCAAAAGTCATTACAAGAGAGAGTGTGTGTGTATAGACTATTGGACACAAGGACTTTATCTGAGCACTGCTGATATCTCCGCTGATAAACTGATATTGCATTTCTTGCTACTGCTTTCTCTGAAGAGCCATAATAGATCTGTACAATCGCTAGGGAATAAAAACATCAGATAAACAGTTCTTAGTATCCGTCTTAAATCTCTCCCTAATTGACCAAATACAGTTCAGTACTAGTTTAATTAGATGTCTGTCCGAAAAAGAATCAAATATCCATTCAAAGCCTCAAGTGGTTAAAATAGATCTAGAGGTTGTCAACCTGCAAATGTTCCCATTCACAGAAGGTGATGTGAGATGTTGTCTGGTTTCCTTTTGCCTTTTCCAGGAACTGGTTCCCCCTGGCAAGCAGCTGCTGTGTCCTCTCCCTCTTTGTTAATATACCTTAATTAATATACCTTAAAGTGTCTTGATGTCAGTAGAATACATAGATGCCATAGAATACATAGAACATAGTGGAACTGCAAATTAATGTTTATTTCATGTTATATTTTTTATTAATTATTGAAACATATTTTTGAAATAAGGTGAAAATGGTGTATGCATCTGGAAGTAGATGATTTTATAGCAGGCTGCAAGCAGAGGAAATATTTCCCATCTTACAACCTAGAAGCTATGATTGTGTCTGCTCTTTCTCAATTGATCAAAGCCACAGAGGTAGGTGGAACATCCTATGGCAGCTGGGACTGCCAAGGGTGGTCCCAAATACAGGAAAATATGCATCAAAGCATGGGGCTGGCATTCTCTTTCACCCTTAGTGCTTGGCGTAATAGTATGTTCTTGAGTGTAAGTAAATGATATGAATAGTCCAACCTATTCCTTAGAGTGTAGCCTGTTGGAATGCTGCAGAGAGATTCACCCATCACTCTGCATGCTTGTTGGGTGGTTAGAGAATCTTGCTGGGTAATCTGACTTGCAGGATTGGAGCCTTTAAAGATTAGTTCACTCCTTTCAAAATATTTTTTGACAAAAGGCATCCATCAGAGTTGGTTAATGGTTATTTAGCTTCTCCGGTTGATCCATCATTTTTATTTCTTCTATATGTGTGTGGCTGATGGTGTTTCTCCATTATTCTCATTAGATAAAGTGCAACGGAAGACAATCATCAAGCTCTTTTTAATCCATTTTCCTTATCTGGTCTGTGTTTGGGTGATGCACGCTCATTCTCTGGTGATCAGCCAACTTCAGATGTACCAGATAATTTCTGACTAATTTACTGACACGGTAGTTGCTTTATTCTTCAGCTTTCTTGTTTGTGTCTGTAATTTCCTCCATAGATTTTATGTGCTAAGGTTTGCTCCCTTTCATTAGAGTCACTTAGCCTGCTAAAGGGACACAAATTAAAGTAAAAAATGTGAAGCTGATGAATATGTGAATATTGTTGCTAGGCATTACCCTTAATATTACTGTATATGAAAGGGGGGAGATGAGGTGAATAGGATACAGAGGTACTTTGAACTCATTAAACTACTGTGCAAGACTTCAAGGGTCAAATAGTTGTAGCTTGCAGCTGTTAATTTTTGTTCCTTGAGGGAAGCTTTATGCACAAGCACAAAGACACTGTGGTCTTGGAGTACTGTAATTGCAGATCTGTTGACAGTATTTTAAAACCTTGAAGGTTATTCATGCTGGCTTGCTCACCTGCAGTAAGTTCTAAAGTCCTAGAGCGAGTGGAGCTAAAGTAGTAATCAAAGCAGCGTTTTGTAGACATGCAGCATTTTAATTCTCTGGAACAGTTCATTCAATATGCCTTTCCTACCAGAGATTTTATTTACTTGGTGACTGGGATCTAAGCACTGAGGATGGAAGAGTGGCTTTGCGAGCAACGTGATTTTCCTTTGGTCTATGGCTTTCCGCAGTGCTGGTGAGGGGCTGCAGCGACTCTGCAGTGTGGAAGTGGGAGCAAACTTAGCTTTGATACCTCACTGGTTTTACACGCGTTTAAGGGCTTTTGTTAGTTCATCTGTTGTGTGTTTCACGGTGGTGTTGTCACCGTGTTCCTACACCGTAATTTGCTTGAGCACCGCTACTTTATCATGGAAGAAACTGCAAGGTTCAGCGATCCACTGCACCACCACTTCCATTTCCTCATTACAAAAATTGACCTTCTTGCCGTTGTTTGAAAGGGCTCAGACCACTGTCATTCAGACTTGAAGACTGGTGAGCAGTAATAATAGTATAGGAAGTAGGAGCAATAGTTAAAGCAGCCTGGCATTGTGCTCCCTTCCTGGAATCCATTTTGAATTTCACAGTACAGGCAGCGGGTGTTCTTTGCTACCTCCAGCGTGCATTGTGTTTTGCTGTAATCCCCTACTTGTCATTAAATCATTTAAATGTATTAAGGCAACACACTGCAGGAACGGTTTGCCATGTTTCTTTTGCTTTGTGGGTGATTTTCCTCAACCTGTTTCAACATCCCAGAAAGAGCCCAGCTCTATTTAAAAAAAAAAAAAAAAAAAAAGTTTTAAAAAAAATAGTATCGTTGATACTTGTTTAAAACAAACTGAGAAGACTGCAAACTGACCTACAAAATCTCTTCCCGCACATGTCATACACCACGCTGCAGGATGCTCCTGCACCTGGGTGGCCCAGTCACTCTGCAGCTGCTGGTGATGGGAACGTGGACTCTGGTGCAAACTGCCCAGTGCCTCCGAGAGCTTGGCCGTGGTTTTGGGTGAGAAGCTTTGCCTTCCCCAGTCTGGAAATTCCAGCTTCTGCTCTTTGCAAGCGCACTTGGCAGGCTTCAGGTCCCACTATAGTGTTCTCAGTGCGTACGTGGCACATGGACCTGGCTGAAACCACTCCCTGATATCACAAATTTGCCAGGAGAGCTCCTCTATGGGGTTGAGGGAACGCGTGCTCCATCCACAGCAACATCAGGTGTGGCTCCTACAGTATTGCAGGTGCAGAGATGGCTTCTGTCATGTGAAAGCAGGAGTTTTGCGGGTTTTGGGGAACAAAAAATCAAAGATTTTCCACAGAATAACGTTCAAAATATTTTTGAAGTGAGTAGCCTCATTTTAATTGGAGTGGGTGATCCATATGATTTGATTGAATTGCCAAAGGGTGGGGATTGCTTTAGGACCTTTTGTTTTTTCCTCTCTCTTCCTCCTCTTCCCCCCCACCCACCCCCGGCTTTGATATCTCTACTTTTCTTCAACATGTGTCTAGGAAAGGAGTCGTGGCTCAGGGAAATCTGGGAGAGTCATAATCCCCACAGCTAGCAGAAAATATAACAGAATTTTTTCCAGACACGCTGAATGTATGCCAGTTCGTAGACGACAAATAGTAAAGCAAAAGAAGCTGGGATGTTGTTAGCTNAAAAAAAAGTTTTAAAAAAAATAGTATCGTTGATACTTGTTTAAAACAAACTGAGAAGACTGCAAACTGACCTACAAAATCTCTTCCCGCACATGTCATACACCACGCTTCAGGATGCTCCTGCACCTGGGTGGCCCAGTCACTCTGCAGCTGCTGGTGATGGGAACGTGGACTCTGGTGCAAACTGCCCAGCGCTTCCGAGAGCTTGGCCGTGGTTTTGGGTGAGAAGCTTTGCCTTCCCCAGTCTGGAAATTCCAGCTTCTGCCCTTTGTGAGCGCACTTGGCAGGCTTCAGGTCCCACTATAGTGTTCTCAGTGCGTACGTGGCACATGGACCTGGCTGAAACCACTCCCTGATATCACAAATTTGCCAGGAGAGCTCCTCTATGGGGTTGAGGGAACGCGTGCTCCATCCACAGCAACATCAGGTGTGGCTCCTACAGTATTGCAGGTGCAGAGATGGCTCCTGTCGTGTGAAAGCAGGAGTTTTACAGGTTTTGGGGAACAAAAAAATCAAAGATTTTCCACAGAATAACGTTCAAAATATTTTTGAAGTGAGTAGCCTCATTTTAATTGGAGTGGGTGATCCATATGATTTGATTGAATTGCCAAAGGGTGGGGATTGCTTTAGGACCTTTTGTTTTTTCCTCTCTCTTCCTCCTCTTCCCCCCCACCCACCCCCGGCTTTGATATCTCTACTTTTCTTCAACATGTGTCTAGGAAAGGAGTCGTGGCTCAGGGAAATCTGGGAGAGTCATAATCCCCACAGCTAGCAGAAAATATAACAGAATTTTTTCCAGACACGCTGAATGTATGCCAGTTCGTAGACGACAAATAGTAAAGCAAAAGAAGCTGGGATGTTGTTAGCTGGGTTAATCTATTGGGTTTTTTTTTTAAAGCCTCATTTTTCTCACCTGAAAATTACTGAACAGTGCACAGTGGTTCATAATAAACCAGTTTAACCAACATTATTTCCTTTGGCAAGCTTCTTACCGAAACCTCTGATTAAATACTGTAAAATACTGTACTGTAAATATTCCATAAATTGTTCAATAAATTCAAGAGCTACTGCTTGTTCATTTGTGTTATATTTGGGTTTTGCTGGGTTTCAGTATGACTGAAAGATCATATCCTCCACCCTGTTTCTCAAAATACTGTTTTGATAGTCTAGATCCCTTCTGCACATTCTTAACATCCTACAGGGACCAACACCACACCGATAAATAAATTCAAAACAAGGCCCTGGAGTTAGCAACTCTGGGAGTTAGATGAATTTAGGATCCAAATCTAGTTCAAATTTCAGTATGTAGTTGCTGTCTTAAAATAGGTTAAAGCACAAAAAGGAAAACCAAACCCAAATCATTCTAAGTATTCATTAACTTTGTGATGGAAAGTCTCAGGCTCTGTCTGTGGTCTGGGGCTGAGCCTGGTCACCAAAGTCTTGGGTCTTCATTTTCTCACCAGGATAGTAACACTGTTTAAACACAGGCACTGTAACTTGGATTTGGGATAACGTGCGTTCTCAGAAAATGACTTAGGTTAAGCAGGTATTTAGTAAGAATTTTGGATTTTTGATGAATTTAAGCATGTGCTCTCATGATTTCCTGACTGTGGACTTTTGCTGCTGGGCAAATATGAATTCTTGAAATATTGGAGGCTTGTGTTCATTTCGATAAATGCTCAGACGTTTTCTAAAATAGCTCTAGGGCTGTAACGTGACACGTCCTAGCATACTAGAAAGATGCTTTTATTCAGAAAACTTTGAGGAATGTGTATTACTTTTTACCTATTTATTTGAACTGTCATATGGCTGGCAGTGTGACTATAATCTAGCAGTAGTTGCTATACATGCATGTTTTATCCCCTCTTTTCCCATCTCTCCCCCATCACAAATTCCAGGGACATTCTCTCGGTCTACTCCTACCTCTTATCCTGTCTGTCCCTCTACCAAGGCAGAGGAAATCTGACCAAGGGCCTTCAACCATGGGGATGAAAATTCAATCTATTTTGCTTCTCTGTTATTTTTTTAGAAGCTTTGAGATAACTGTCTATGGAGCAGGGTTAAATACGGTACCGAGCTACCTGGACTAGCTGGATGCTCTTAAGGCTGGACTGGAATCCATGATTTTGATTACCCAGAATAAAGAAGGAAACTTGCATTCCCAAGAAACAAGGTGGTAAATATATAATGTAAGTAGTGCAAAACCATGGAATTATTTTAATGTAAATATTGTGGATTTAGTATCATTTAAGTATCAAAATCATTGTGCTGTGTCTTTAAAACAATAAAATAGGCAATATTTGCAAAATGAAGTTGGCAGAATAGGTAAAGGATATGATTTCCAAATCTGAAAATTAACCTGATGCCATAGTTCTGTTTCTGTGCATTTTTTTTTTTGCCCTCTGAGATTGTTCAAATAATCACCAGAATTTAGAGAAAACACCAATGAACCCAGAAAATGTCACACACTTCAGCTTGATTAAGTATTCACCTGGAATCTGTACCAGAAAGTACTGGTTCTTGTTTATAGTGCTATTGATTGCCAACTTTAGACACTCAAATTCCTAAGGCAATCCTCCAAATCAATCATAAGTCAATCCTCCAAAATATTGATAAACTTAAAATATAGTAAAGGACTTGGGTACTTTGTGCTTGCTCTCTGGTTTAGAAGCTCATAGTTTGTAGTCCAATAATGCTTTCAAATTTTCTCCACAAATGTGAGAACTAAAAATTGCTTTCTGAATACAAAAGCTGGCTTTCTTGAGAAATCGTTTAACTTTGAGAGCTGAAGTTCAAAGAATTACTAGAGAAATCCAAGAGAGAAATCTTTTTGGTGGAATTGCTGTTATTCTCTTTAGAAATGTTGTCATCCAGTTAAGGAGCAAACCTAATTCTTTGTGATTATTTTACCGAGTCGTCATCTAACACAGTCTGCAAGTGATGCCATGGTTGAAAATTATTTGTGCAAATTAGTTGACGAATTCAGACTTATAAAGAACGGGTTTTTGCTAATGGGTTTCTCCATTGTTATTTACAGGCTTTATGGAGGACAGTCACTTTTTCCATTGAAGGTTGCCCTGTTTAGAATACGCCTGAAAGAAGCACCACTGGCAGAATTTGCATTTTGTCACCTGACAAGTTTGTCAGCATCAAGGGCTTTGCCTGTGGGACCTGACATGAATGTGAGAATATTCTCCAGCGAGGACTGTGAACTCTGTTGAACTGATCTATCTCCATTATCTCTTGTTGAATCCCAAACTCGGTGTATCGTCTACGGAGAGATGGCTTTTGCTGGTTGCTGAGCACATGTAGCATTTATCCAGATTTGTTGTCTTTACTCTGGGCTGGAATATCAAGAAATGAATGAAGGAGAGGTAAGAAAAAATAGTCACTCTGAATTAATCAATCATGCATTAACTTTGTGTACTTTGTCCTTTTAATGCACCCACAGTCCTTTGCTCTGGCTAATGCTTGGCTAGAATGGAGGTTGCATGTGTCTCAATATTTTGTGTTCAGTTGAAAGCCTGTGGAAGACATCAGGATGTCACCCATGTGCCTTACTGAGAGGTGGTGTTCCTCCTCTGGTAATGGGGAAGAAACCAGGAAGCACTGGTGCAAAATTAGGTGCTCACGAGCTGTTCATAGCCAGGAGTAAATCTACGTGAAGATTTTTTTCTTTTTGCTATTCTCTTCCTATTGCTTGTTTCATCTCCCCTGCAGGATAGCTACCAAATAGTCATATTTTAAGTGAGAGCCTCCCCTTCTTCTGATTTTACAAAGAAAAGGAATAATATTTTAAAACCCCAGCCTAATTTATACCTATGAATCAGGCCAACTTCTGACCTGATGTTAGAGAATAGCATTCCCCTGACGTTAGTGATGCTGAATGTACTTCCTCTCTACCTGAATTTGGCTCATTTTGATATCAAGCCTCTTTGATACAGGGAAGAGGAGCCTTTTCCTGTTCCCTGGGAAATTCATAATTTTTCCCCACCTGTCAGAAGGTCCCCCCATACAGTTGTTTACTTTGGAGAACCGGGTAAGTACACGGCAAATGCAGTCAGCAGCAAATGTGTTCACATTTCACTACAAAGAACATATGAACTCTTTGTACCTGACACTTTACACAATATGCTCTCTGGCTTTAAGAAAACATTATTTCATGTTCTTACTCTAATCAGCCTTGTCTGCCAGCTCAGAGAACAGAGAGGTTCATTGTTATATGCAGCTGTCATTTGTTCCATCTCCTTGCTCTTTCTGACTTCAATATCTTTGTGGTATTTAGTGAAAGTAATTTTCAGTTAGAAATCTTCTGCCCTTTCAGTAAGTGCAAGTATAGCACTTCATCAATGGCCAAAGAATTCCAAGCTATCTGGGATGTATCAGGACAGTTGATAAAACCTCACAGAGCAACCTATGATAGTACATCCCATCATAAATAAAAAAAAAGCAGAAAGGGCCTTTGTCAGTGTTTATCTGTAGCGCTTTTATTCTTTGCCCTTGATTTCCTCTTCAGAAAATTGATGCACCCTTAAATTGAAGCAGGAGGCTTGACAGGTGATGGTTAGTGTGATAACTGCTCAGATTTCATCAGCCAGTGTTTTTCTGGTGGTGCAATTGTAGGAACTTTCAGCTAGATTACCTGTCATCCACTACATCAGATAAAAGAGGGAGAGTTGAAAGATGCAGTTTTGCCACTGTACCTTATAGGAAATGAAAAGTGTGGGTGAGGTAACAGTAGCTGAAAAGAAGTACAATTATTTTCTAATCAGGCTATTCCGTCAAGAATGTCACTGCTGAAATTGGCAATCATTGGGCAGAATCCATTGTTAAATTTGCATTGTTAAATTCGTAGGGGAAAAAATCCTAAAAGAAATAGTCAGTCTCACTGTAGGTAGTAGCTCAAGCACTACTTTTGACTATCCATTTAATTCTTCTGTATATTGAAAGCAAGCTACAATCTATAGTTAGACATGAAAAATGTTCCTATTTTGAGTATGTTTCAGTATTCTGATTTCATTCTACTTATTCTGATGTTAGTTTTTTTCTGAACTCGTGATAGCTCAATTACTTTGTAAAAAGTTTTACTTGTTTTTTTGTTCCTCCAGAAAACTTTATTTATTTTAAAAAAAATGCCTTCTACCAGTACCAAATATGAAACGTATCTACTTTTGCCCAAGCTTCTATACTGTGAACAAAATTGGCCTGTTTTTTGAATGCATTGAATTGTTATATGCGCAAAGATGGCTAGAGTTCAGTTTAACTTAATTGCCCTTTATAAATTTTATATTTTTAAGTTCCTGTACAGACCTCATTCTGTGCTTTAGCAATTACTTTCCAGCGCTGAATTTCCTAAATATAGACCAACTTAAGTATGTTCTGTGTTATTGATGCTTTGATTTATCTTGGTTATCTTCCCTAATCTTTTATCCTAGGTAGCTGAGATCTATTGTGAGTTTTCCTGAAAATGATGATATGAGCAAACTCTAAAAAATAAAATAAAAATAAAAACATAACCACTGGTTTGTTAAATAGCACTATTCCCAATACTGTAGTTGAAGGTCTGTCAGTAATTCTATTATAAATGCTTATTTTTCTAAGGCTTATGCAGTTTAGCTACGAAAATTCTCTCTGGGGTGAGACTTGGCAGCTGAAGGTTCTGCATGCGACTGCAACTATTTGTTGCTATTGTTTTACCAAATATTCTCAATTTGTTAAAAGATTTGTTGTCAAAGTTATAGGTAGAAAGCAATTTTGGAATGCGCAGAAGATTAAACCTACAGTCTCATAATATTTTGTTTGTGCCTTTGTTAATAACAATTCCGTGCCCTGCAATGATTCTGAGAGAGATATGTTTTTATTTCTTCTTTGCAGATGGGTAACCGAGGACACTGAGAGATCAAATGGATTGGCAAAAAGCACCAGTAGGAAGAAGTAGTGTTTTCTCCCAGGTTCTTTGCTTTTGTCACTATTTTAACCTCCAAATGGTTTCTATAAAGGAGTGTTTACCTGATGCAATGCTGTTCACTCTGGAAACCACTAAAAGTACTATTCAGAAAAGAGGAGACGGTATTTTTTGCATATCCAGAGCTGAAATCTACACATTTTAATTTTCAGTGTAATGAATGAAGTGCCAGATCTTCTTTTTATGTAGTGATAAAGGGACTTTCTGAGAATTGTTGTCGTCTCTGGCTATTGCAGAAATCTTCTCATGCACTTACTTTCCAAGCGTATCCAGTCTGATGGAGTTCCATATACAGAATGGGAATTCTTCAGAACCAGTGACAATAACCTGGTTTTCAGGTTTGTACTGCAAAACAATTATGATAAAAATTAGGAGAGGACTCAGAGAACAGAGGAAAAAGGTTAAAAGCATGGAAAGTCTGCTTGAAAGAAACAAAGAAGGGGATTCATAGAGTCAAGTCTTTCTATTGCAGAAAAGATAAGGAGGTCACATACATAGATTTGTGTAGGAAGAAGAGAATTTTAATAATGGGATGTTATAAACAACTTTATAACAACTTATTATAAAGAGATTTCATGATATCTGTCATTCAGTTGTGGTGGCTGGCAGGCCACTGTCCTGCACTGCCCACCTCGCTACTCAACCAGAAGGTGACCATCCCCTTGCAGAAGCAAGAGACCAGAGACCTCTCTTCACAGTGCACAGTGCCACAGTAAACCCACATAGCAGTGCTTCACACCAACAAGCTCTGAATGGTGTTCCCTGGGGAACAAACATGTGGCTGTCCATCTGTGCTCCCAAGGCAATGGTCCCTAGCAGAGGAGTGAGAGACCAACCAGGGATGGTGACCTCCAGCAGCGGGGATGGAGGGAGGGATTACTGCAGGCACCTGCCTCTGGCACAGACGATGCTGCAGGTGGTGGGTAACCTGCTCAGCCACCATGCAGTATCTGACAGGAACCATAAATGAAAGCCCATCAACAAACTTGGATTGTATGAGAGGTACCTGTTTTTAATGGAGGTAATTAGCCCGTCATTTTTTTCCATCAGGCCTTGCGTTGAGCTCTCCGCTTCTGAAAGATCAAAAATTGATCTTAAAAAAATAAAAGTTGTAGCTAAACCCAGGACAGATGTAGGCTATAAATTTACTCAGTATGCAGAGTGCAGGAAAGCATAGAAGATATTCTCATTGATTTCTTCTGGTGTTTGCACCTTGAGACAACAGAGATGGGAGTTGAGTCTGTGTTATCCTTGCCTGTATACGAAGGAGGAGAGATCTTTCTTTTTCCATGATTGTCCTCGATATTTTTTAGACCAGATGTAGTCATGAGCAGGCATAACAGCTGTCATACCATACAATGAGCCATGTTTTTCCTATACTTCTAAGACTGAGAGTAGTTTTGCATTCATTTGGAAAAATAATAAGATTTTGGTGGGTTTATTTGCTGGTCACCTGTGTGTCAGATTAGCATGTCCTGATGTTTGGCCCAGTAGGAAAATGGCATCAAAATAAGAATATTGCCTAATTTTTCTTTTGCTGAAATCTCTTTTCAGCTCTCTGGAAACAGAAGGGCACAGTAAAAAGTGGATGTAAATCACGTAGAGGGATAAAAGGCATATACATGAAATTACACATATAGATAGATATTAATAGTAATTACACTTGTAGGACTATGAAGTGATCTAGAAGCTGGGTGAACCAGGCTCTGGATGCTTGCTTTTCCACCAGCAAAATAAGGAAATACCTCTAGTGCCAACTGAGTGGCTCGTTACCCTGCGATATGCGCAGCTTTCCATAGGAGTTGGAATGCTAGAGCTGAGAGTAATGCCATCTAAGAGAAGGCTATTTAGCTAACACAAGAGCTAGGCAGGCTCTGAAGAGGCTTGCAGTCTTTTTAAGCCAGGTACAAAAATGTAAGAGAGAATAAGTCAAAAAACACCCACCTAAGAAGACAGTAGCGATCCATGAGTTACTGCTCACTGCACCTGCTGTTAAGGAGACCAAGTGAAACCATCCAAGCAGACTGCAGCTTCCAATTTTTAGAGACCTGGACAACCAATTTTGCCTTTTCTCACCTCCTCCTCCTCCTAAATTTAGCCACTGGAAAGGACTGCTCATTTACTCCATGTTAAGCTTTTTGTATATTATTATTATTACATTTATGAATGATTAGTGTTAGAGAAGTACCACAAAGATGCAGTACAGCTGTAGCAACACATCCCAGTTTTTGGCAAGCTGCTTATTTACATGCCTAACTCTGAGTGCAGCAAAAGACCAAAAAGACAAGTAGATGGCAGGGAGAAAAGAGCAGCTAGAGGCGAAGTTGTTTGTCTGAGTTCATGGAGCAGGACACTGGCTGACCTCACTTTTTGACTCACAGTCTACGACTCGGATCACATCCAAGTATTGTACCTTTCTGTTGATCAAGTCCCTTCTGATTAACAATATATATCAAATAATTGGTTAAAATTACTTCATTCAGACTTTTTTTTTTTGCCTTGAGGAAATGACTGAGCCACCTTTTAAATGAGATATGTGGTATAAAAAGAGAGATTTACTAATATTGGCAATAGGTCTTGCAAGATAAAAAACATGCATGAACAGAAGTAACTAGAAAAAGGATAAAACAGTAGCAATAGGCTGAGTAGCTTAGAGGGATGCAAACAAGGCACTACTGTGCTGAACAGCAGCGTAGCAGAGCTCTTGCTGAAAGAAGAACAGACTGGAATGCCTCCTGTTTTGCATCGTTACAGTGCAGCAGTATGTACTTATACATGCCATTAATTTATACAAGCTTTTTGGCCCCCCAAAAAGCCAAATGTTAGAATAAGCCATCTACTCACCCTGTCCATAAATCGAAAAGTGGCTGAAATGATTACGCTTGATCTGCAGCCATATTCCACTGGAAGGGCTATTGGCTTGCAAAGGCTCTCAGAGCATATTAACCACAGAGTTCTCTTCCCAAGCTGGATATTCTTAGCTGCCATTTCTGTGCCTCATTTTTTTACCAGTTTGGTCTTCAAATAAGGCAGAGGCAGAGTAGCTGTGTATTTTAGTAGCTGTGTATGTGCCTATCGTTAGGCAGAGTTGAGTAGCTGTGTATTTTAACACTGGGACACAGAAAAAATATCAAACAAGTGCAAACTCATTGCCCACTCTACTGGGGACAATGGGGGGTGTGGAAATAACACAGCACTTTCACTTTCACTGGAACCATTAGTATCTAAAAACATAAAGTCTGTTAATACGTGTTCTATTCTGAAAAAAATACATATCTGATGGCATTAACAATTTCTCTCAACCAGAATATTCACTGGACAATGTTTTTCTATACTTGGCTGAACTGCAGGGTTTGCATGCCCAGCAGGAAGAAAAAACCCACACTCGGCGTTTGAAGCAGGGATTCAGTAAGTAACAAAGAAATTATCAAAAGAAAATATGGGACATACCATGAAGTTTTGGGTTTGAAAACTGATTGCTGGTTACAGGTATCTCATCCACATCTTACTTGACCTTTTCATTCATTGGTAATACTAACGTGATGTTGTCAGTCATATACTGACTGCTCTCCTCTACACATTGTTGGGTATAAAACCTTACTCAGTTATATCAAATTCCACATATAGCCTACAAGATCAGAGCTAAAGACTGAGACATCTGAAATGGACTTACAATCAGATATTGTCATTTGGTTAAATGCTGATGAATTTCAAGAACTTGACCCCGTTTGTTTTCAATAGAGTAGACTGCGTTCCCCAAACCGAGTTCAAATCTCTTTGAAGATGTCAGGTTACAGTACAAGACAATTCAATAATTGTCAAAATTTCATTTGAAGCCTTTTCTTAAGTGAAGTTATCCCAAAATAGTTTTTGCTGAGGGCTAGAAATCTCTGCCATTACTCTGTGGCTGACAAAACAGGGACTGTTGTCTGAATTGTTACAGCCAAGTCTTCACTAGTCATTTGCAAACAATTATGCGCATGTATATTTTCTATACAAAAAGCTATCTTTTGTACATGGATAACTATTTGGCTTTATAGATAGCACTTTTGGTACTTGTACTTGTGGTCTAATAAGAATTTTGTGTCTGTAAAGTTGAGGTCTAAGTTTGGAGGCTTTTTTAAAAATAGCTGAAAAAGTGATCCTAAGATGTCCGTATTGCTCTGTACACGAGGCTGACTCCTTTCGTGGAAGGAAGAACATCCCCCTGCAGTTCAGTAGAGGAGAATCCCATCTCACATCTCTCATGCAGCCTGGGAATCCCCTTTTACACTATTTTATATACATACATATATGTATGTATGTATATATATTTACTAGCAATTCAGTCACTTAGTAGGAAGACGCAGATATGTTACTTCCTAAATTCTGTTCAGGGTTTTGCATCGTTGACTTGATAAAGGTCAACAGGATGGCTGAGGGCTTGGTTGGTTGACTTTTTGTTATTTCTAGCAGGGCTATGTTTGTTTTGAACAGTGAGAGGACTTTGCTGGATAGTCCTGTTAACTCTTTTCTTGAGCTATTTGTTTAATTTTTTTAAAAATATATTTTATTAAGAAATTGGTAGTTTATAGCCCAAATGGTTTTATTTTGGCATTCTTAATCTGTAAAGATTCTGTGAAGAAAGGGCAGAGTGTAGATATCCTGTAGCAGCTTATATTAACCATAAGCATGAATTTGTGTTAGCAGTAATGATTTTAGCTGAAGAGCCTGTGCAGACATTGAGCATATTTTACTTATGATTTTGCAGTCATGTGTGTCTGTTGCCATACTAAAATCTTAGACACCCTTTGGAGAAAACTTCTTATACAATTCCTGAAGTAGGGATTGACAAGATGAGTTGTATCTGGCTTCAGTCTTTAACAAAGCTGCGCATAAAGAAAGTCCTTAAGCAGCACGTATCTTGAATGTCCCGTTTATACAGGAAAATCTTGGAGGTTAGTCGTGGAAAAATTGCTGTTACCTCCATGCAGACACCCCGATGTGGTTAGGAAAGCAGTACTGCATGTTAGCATGGTCCTGCCATGCGCTTCTACTGAAGGGGAGCAAACAGCTTTCCCTTTTGCAGCCCTCAGCTGATTCCCAGGGTGTCCCTGTCCCCACGTACTCCCCAGTGCTTCTGGTGGGTGGTGTGGGGCCAGCTCGGGCGTCTCTGTACCCGGGCAGTAGGCACCCTAAATATAAGATGAGAAACAACAGATGGCTACAAACAGATGGGGGAACCTAAGTAACAATTAGATGCTATTGATCAGGATGACGACCGTTCTCGCAACGCGGTCACATTTTCTAGGGGTTTGTCCGATCTGCTTTAGATGGGGTTCAAACTTTCACTGCTTCTTTTAGGCTGCTATCCTGGGGCTGAATTTGACAGGGTGAAGATGGAAGGAAGGGTTAGATGTATTTTGGCCTTCTCCCGAGCGCTGGAAAGAGTGCAGTGCCTTTTTTCATGTCATGAGGTGGAACCACACAGGGTACACAGCCCCAGTCACAGCAAAAACCAGCAGCAAGATAGGCTGCTGCTTGGGGGTGAATCGGATGTTACCAGCTACAAAATCATTATCTTCACCCCATCCAATCTGCCAAAAAGCTGTAGGAGAAACAAGTCCAGTTCCTAGTTTTCTGCTGACAAGGGTGAATTAGACCCAGGCTGCTAACCAGGCTGGGAAGAGGTGTTAGGTGGAACCATAGATGCAAATAGGTTGGTCTTCTTGCCATTCAGTGACGATTTTCGGTTCTCTATTTCTCTCATTCATCATAGCTACACTCTTGATAGCACTAGGCTTATTTTTCTGTCTTCGGTGTTCATAAACATCACTTATTTGTAGACTTCTATCTTGTTGGTACCTTAGTCATCTCTTTGTGTATGTAGACATATTTTTTCCCTGAAAACCAGTCTTCTCAGTGTTCAGATAATTTTTTTTTTGCTCTTGCATAGTTCAGACCTCACTACCTCATGAAATTTTTTTTCTGCTAACATAGTGCCCATAACAGTACGATACCCTGGCTGGTTGTAGCCCTCTAAAATCTTGTGTGTTTCTTTCCTTCTTTTTTTTTTTTTAAAGGCTCAAAAGCATCTAATGAATAAAACGAAGAATGAGAGCCCCCTCCCCCGACCACCTGCAGTTAGAAAAGAGAAATCCATTATGTTCGTATTATTATCGTGAAAAAGGCTAAGCATTTCTTGAAACGGATGTCACTGTTCACAGCCAGGTGTAGGACACTGCAGTCGATGGATGGCAGGCCTGGGACAGCACGCCGGTTCCTCTCCCGTGTTCATCAGCGCTGCGGAAAAGGCTGACTCCCTGCTCTGTGAAGCTGATGCATGGGCAGCACAAAACAGGCTTGGTTTTCCTTTTTTTTTTTTTCTTCTGCCATTTTGCATTGCCAATTAATGTCTGACTCTGTCATTGAATATTCATGCTTTGGATTGTTTTTCAACAAATGTGTTGGGAATTGTGTCTTTCCAGTCCAAACCTCATTTTGTTACAGTATTTTCGCCTATGCTTTTAATCTCTCAGGGTGCCTTTGTATTATTTGTCTTTGTTCTTACTGGTACTTTCAGCTCCTCCTAAATTACTATTGTTAGCTCATTATGATAGTGAATTCATTAAGATCATTATTTCTTTCAGATTATTACCGAAGACGTTAAGCAAGACAAAACTATTCTCTCTACACGGGTAAACCTCCTGGAACACCTCTCATCAATGCAACGCACTGCCTTTTCCTTGTAGTCACTTTCCAACACACCAAGTCATCTATTTCTCCAAGATTATATGAATCAATTTTTGAACTCAAATGCTGTGAGATGCAGCTTCAAGGCTCTGATGAAATCCACATAGGTTGGCTGCATTCTTTGTGTCCCACTGCCAACAGCTCCATCCAACAAACACGTATGTGTTAGCTGAAGGGATTCCTCAAACGAATAAAGTTAAACATGTACTTGCAGGACTAAAACCTTATTGGTCTTTTTAATTTTCAGTTTTTTTAAAAGGAGAGCCAATTAGCTTGAGAAAAAGTACTCTCAATAAACCTAAGTCAAAGGTTTCACATCCTCTAGATATCTAGAGATTTTACTAAAATTTCTTACTCTTCAGCATTATATTATTTAGGTTAGATTTTTATTGTTCAGATCACTCTTCCCCACTGCACCGTTTCTGTAATTTTGGTTTCTTGCCACTTAGGTATCATTAAAGATAAAATTGTCAGGTCTGAATTGAGTAGGAAACTCTTATATTAACCAAGGGCATGTAGTTCCTCTTAGCTGGTTTAAAAACTTCATAATATCACAAATAATTTCTAGCCCTATATTACTATTTGGATAAGGGTTTCCCTTATTCTAGAATAGTAACTTTCTTTTTAAAAAACTTTCTTAGCAATTATCTTACTGGATCATCATTCATTTGGAATCATTAATTTTGTATCCTTTTTAATTTGTCTTCACTGAATGTTTGCGAAAGCTCTTAATATTGTGCTTGACCCTTGGGCTATTCCCTCTTCATTGAAGGTCCTGATCAATACCAGTATTACAGCATAGTTGTTACCTGCTGTTTTATTTAAGGTTGCTTTTGTCCTGGACTCTTACATTTTTTAGTAACTTTCTTTATAAAATTAGTCTTAGATACTTTTTCCTCCCTTTTTTAACAGAGAACTTGATATTTGGCCAGATTTCTTGACCCAGTTCCTGATTCCCCAAAATACTGCCAGCTTTCCCAGAGCAATGAAGGCAAGCATGGCATCATTCAAACTTAGGACCGGAGGATCCAGGGAAGGACAGTCCTTTGCTTCAGCCTTCTCTCAAAAGAACCAGTCTCTCCCTGTTGCCTGTTGGTTACTTTTACTCTAGCTCTCTCTATTCTACATTACTCATTAAAGGGTAGATCGCAAACACAGCATGTGTTCACGAGAGCAGCATTTGGACTTTGGCCCTTATGAGGTGTTAAATGGAAACGGTGCTGGGTTTTACAGATACATGTCCATAGGCATCTTTTCCAGGCTTGATAGCTTTAGTACCTCATGACCTTTAAACCCACCTGATCTCACTGGGAAATGCGTTACGGCGGTGTTTAGATGCTGCTATCACAAGGACAACGTATTCTTTCCAGTTCTAAACTCTTTCCCACACCATTATGATTTACAAGTTATGCCATCTTTGCTCAAACTTTTCTAGCAGTCTATAAAATGTTAGATCACTTGGTTTTTCTCATGGTTAAAAAATAAAAAAAAGCTTCAAAGACCAGAGCATTAAAAAGAAATTGCATTAGTCAGTTGATGATATTGTATCTTAGTTCCAGATGCAAAATACAAGACACTCAGCTTTCTGTAAATTGACCTAGATCCACCCATTTACCCCTGGATCTGGTCTATGAAATTACGATGCAAGACTAAAAATCTCACATGCTCTTTTCTTGGTCTCTTAAGCAATGATCTATATGAATCTATATAACCTGTGGATACATTTAATCTGAATTTTCTATCAAGTGACCTATCTTTTAGGAACAGAAGTGAGACCATATCATTTTAGCACCGTATATTGTATGCTTATAATTTTCTTACAAATAAAATAAATTTCGGCTGTAGCTCAAAGATAAGATATTTAAGCTTTACTCCATAGTCTGAAGGTAGATCTATATGTTTTCTTATTGATGTAACTTGAGAGATACATGTTAAACCTTTTGTTTAAAGTACATTTAGAATTAAACAGGCCTTATTTAAAGTAAATTATCTAAATGGATTTTGGAAAGAGAAAGGAGTCTGTTCATTTTAACATACCTTCAGAAATATTTTACTTCTTGATGATGACAGCAGCTCTTACTGACAACTATTAATACATTATAAACACCCCATCAGAGTTATATAAAAACATGTCAGTTTTAAAGAGAACATCTTTGACAGCAAATTTTCTGATTGTGAAACAGCTGTGCCTCCAGTACAATGCATTAAGTAGTTTATTCCTTTTAGATAGTTAAATTGTGCATGAAATGTTGCTGGCGCAAGGGCTCCAAATCTGGCCTGATTAGCGAACATCTGTTACATTGGAAAAATTCATGTCTACCCTAATTAGCTGTCAGGCTGATGTACATCAGCCCTGATGGTGAGGGATCCTGTGCTGTTTAAGTCAAACAGGTTTCTCTCCTATCCCATCACCTGCCCTTTCAAATCTCTTCCTCTGGTGTGTTGCTGTAATTAGAGATTGTTGGAAATACAATAGAGCAGGTTATGGTCAGTTATAGTCCCATCTGTGCAATTTTTTTATTCCCACAAAACTTACGAACTGACATAAAGCAGTCGTAGCAGTCAGGCTAAGAGGTCTCTCTATATTTTTAATCCTAATCCACTCACAAAATCTGAAGACTTTTCATTCTCCTAAAGCCAACACTTTGTGGTGATTGAAAGAAAACTGATATTGGGCTGACAAATTTGTCTTTTTATTTTTAAATAAGGTTATTTCGAGGTTGAGTATGAAATGTGGCAAGGAATTCAAGAAATCACATGAAAACAGTCTTCCCTGCTAATGACACCAGTTCTTTTACAGTCTAGGCAAATAGTTCAGGATCTGTTTACTGGAACAAATAATACTAGATGCAATACATCTCATGTATGTAAACACATATGTATATATATATTTTTTTAAATTTCCATACTAAATGGCCATCCTTTAACTTGGTGTTCCATCAATTTTGAATACGTTTCAGAGGTTTGTTAATTTGTTTGTAATGATATGTTATTTTATTTTGTATAGTTAGAGAGATCTTATTACTATTAATGTAGAAACATTATTCATCAAGGGTGTACTAAGTTTCTTTGTTTTACACTGCAGTCCCATAATAGAGGTACCAGCTAAATACAGTAAATCAGCTCCTCAGTGGGGTAAATTATTGTCACTCTGTTAGGGAAGGCACACAGGCTTAACATTAACTAACGATCTAGTCCTACTCAATGAAAATAAATCAGTGTTTTGATTACTGGCTTTTCCCTGTCTCCCAGCAGTAAGGACTAAAGCCAAACCGAGAAACTCATATTTGTTAAACTAATTTCTTTGGCTTCTTCAGTTCACACTTGCCAAAATGTAGTTCAGTTTTCTGTTAAAGGTCATGGTTATCTTGATCCTAAAATGGTTTTAGGCATGTACAAGCAAAGTATTAAAATGTGTAATAGACTAATTAGTGGTACCGTAATTCAACTTTACTTGTATAATTTCAGATTAGGATCTAATCCTTTAATTTAAATTGTAAGTTTGTGGACCATTGGCTGAGTGGCAACTGGTACCATGGTGATTCTTTTAAAATATTCTAAAAGGAATTATTTTCCAGGTTAAGGCATCTTCTTTATTATGTAGCCCTATGCAGGGAGCTGAAAGGTGAAAATTTAGAGTTGCATATTTTCTGACCAGCCATCCCTTATGGGACAGAATTGTGTCATCTCCTCTCCTTACTGTATCCTCTGGAAAGAAAAGCAGTATCTCTGCTGGTTTCCAGTGAAAGAATTAGGGTGGAGATCTCCAGCGGGATTTTGCTGGCAGGACACAACTCTGCCGAAGAGCTCCTGCAGTAGCTCTGCTTCTTTCTCCCTTCTTGGTTTGTTGAAGGGCTGGAAGAGAGACCGTGATGTGAGAATATCCTTTCCTTTTGATACCAGTTAACTCCATCTCACTCTGGTCTGTGACTGTCGAGCATAAAGCTGGGGGGGGAGTCCTAGAGCATTTGTAAAATCAGAGATGCTCACTCCTGATGTCTCAGAACCATTTTTGCCCGCTGTCAGGCATACCAGGCTTCCTTCTTTGCTATTCTCAGTTTACAGTTCCTTCAAGAAGATAGTTTCTCCTGGAAAGCAGTAGCCAGTCTGATTTTGAAGAACTGCTATGAGTAAATTAAAAGCATAAATTCTGTAATTTTTAATTCTTCATCCAGCTTGCTATAACTACCGGGGCGGCTAGTATGAACTCTGCACTCACTTGTTGGCTTGTGCTGGTTTAAAATGGGTTCCAGGTATTTGCTTCATGTGTTGTTTGAAATGTTGCTGCAGTGGCATCTCACTGAACTTTACATTGCTACCCAGCATTGACTTTCACATTAAATGGTGTCTGTCACAACGATTGTGATAGGAAGCTTCAAAGCATAACAGAGATGCAGCTAAAGTTGGTTGTAAGTGTTTCAACTTTTGAATTTATAGCTGAAGAAAGAATAGTTGCTTTGCACAAGTTATAGTGAGTATAGTATACAGTGAAAAATGCTTCTCCTGTCAGCCAGCTGTGGGTGTTAGATATATGCACGTTTGTGCTGGTCAGTATCGCTGTCCCACAGAAGTATTAGAACAGAACACTGTTATTAGAAAGGCATGATCCAACTGGTAAGTGTAATGTACATTACAAAGGGAGGCAAGTAAACGTGGTAATGTTGGTGTGCAGAGGTACCAATCAGCCAGGGATGGTGAAGCAGCAGGTGAAAGAGTCACCAAGGTGCAATTTATGCTCAGATATTAACTGCAGTTAGGATTTCCCAGTAGCATTCCCTTAGCTGAAAGTGGCACTTTATTGTCCTTAATGTTACAGATTTGGCAATGGGGCATGTTGAAGATTCACAAATTTTTTGGAGCCAGGATGCTGAGGCACATGAAGGATGGGAAATGGTGAAAAAAAAGTAAGTGCTGAGATTGTCAAACGTCACCGTGATGCCACATTGTATGGATGGGAGAAAGGCAGGGAAGGAGAACATTGTAAAAGGCAAACAAATAGGAAAGGAAAAGAGTGGGAACAAAAATAGAGGAGCCTTGCTTCAAAATAGAAGTAGATTGGAATTAAAGTACTTTAGAACTGCAGTTGTGTATGTAACCTTGGTGAGGGATGGGCACTGAGGGAAGCCTGTAAAAAGAAAGTTCAGCTGAAAAGCTTTGGGAATATCAGCAAAACCCTGTGAGTAATTTAAATGTGTGTTTGTCCTGTTGTCCTTACCTGCAGCTTATTGTTCTATGGAAATCAGTGGAGTTGCATGCAATTTTAACTGCAATACTTAATTTGTTTTGTTCTCGTCAAAATATTAGTCAAATTGTAGTCAAAACCTAGCAAATGTCTGATGGGACATTTCGAACACATCAAAGGAAAACTAGGTATGTCTAATGTTTGCACATATTTAACCAAGCAGCTAATGCCATTCAGAACTGCATATAGCAGCCTTCTTCCTTTTGATAGAGACAACAAAAGATTGTTAAGCATTTTTCACTGGAGGTTTGGTGAGACGTTTTCTTTCTTATCAGTTCCCTAGTGCTACCAGTCCTTAACAACTGCCTGATGCTGTTCAAGGCCAGCCATTTAAGTGAATATAAGCTGTGTAGTAGTTACGGATCTACTGCGGCTCAGTGTGCAGCGTGGTAATGGTCCTGTCAACTGAATAGCAGTTCCCAGAGCAGTTCACTGGATCAGCCATTTCTGCCTGCATGCATGATGTAACAAAGATGACTCCGGGAGCTAACAACACTTGGCTTCTAGAGCCATCGGAGTACATTTATGGAGCTGTGAAAAAACAAACAAACAAAAAACAGTGGTAAAAGTGTTCTGATTCTCTGAATCTAGCCAGTTTTCAGAGTGACAAGGTCTTAGATGTCTGAACTTCTACTGACCTGGACATATTTTGAATCAGACCATAAACGGTGACGTTTTTTCTCTTAATAAAGTTTTGGGATCAAGCATCGGACAAAGGAGGTGAATAATTTTCAGGATGTGATATCAGAAAAAAGTTGTTACTCTCCTGTGTGATGTCAGAGAAAGGCATTACTGCTTTATTGGGTGCTGCAGTTCACTAAAAAAGAGTAAATCATTAAATATGTACCCTAAGTCAATGCTCCCTCGCAGTCTGACAAATTTATATCTGTCTTTAGCACGGGAGCCATTACATGAGATATCAATTACTTCAAAAGTCGTCTGTCGCGTTTGCTGGGCTTACACTGATGGAGATGTGTTAAGGCATCCTGCGTTCTGCACCAATACCTGAGGGTGTACCTGCAGTTATCTTGGAGTCCCTCTAGCCTAAACCGAGCCCCACTCACATGCACATCATCATGCAGCTAACACTGCTATCAGATTTTGACATAAATCTTGTGTATAATTTACATTGGAAAAGAACAGATCGATATTCGAGTTCAATCAGTTTGGCTCCAATTCCCTGAAATGTAAAGTTTTTTAGAACATCAAAACAAGTAAAGAACACGCTCAAGTGCAAAACAGATTTGTTGGGAGAAGAGTTGAAAAAAATTAAATACGAGTTTTGGGTTGACATAATCCAGGTTAAATCTAAAAAAGAAAAATACTTACTTTTGTAAAATGAGAGGCTATTTTATCACTCAGAGAATGTCACATCAATTGTAAAGCCATCAGCCTCAAGGCTTGTTGGTGATTGCTTCATATTTACTGTTAGTCCAGCAATGGAGATGGTACTTTTACAGTCTTTGGACAGACTAGTGAGTGTGACATTTAAAGTGTTGATTTTTGCAGCACTTATGTTAATTGTTGTAATTTTCCTGATGAACCACCATTCTGGTTCCCTGATGCAGCCAAGATAGTTTTACATTTTCTATGCAGGCCTCTTTGCCATTTGGTCTGTGTAGTGTCAGCTTCGAGTGCTACTGAAAGCAGACAAAATTGCAAGCAAATTGCATCAGATTGCCAACATTGTGAAAAGGTAAATTGCTTGCAAATCTATTTAAACCACTGCCCTATTTTCATCAGCTTCAGTACTTGGTATTCATGATTGCTTAATTGGCGACCTTTCCTATTGTGTAGTGCTTTATGGTGTAATGGAAAGCGATCTTTACCAAACCAATTACCCTTTTTTTCTCAGCACTACATTATTGCTGTGATTGCAACTGCCAGTCCTTTGTAAATGAACTTTCTGATTTCAATGATGTTTTTAAAATGTAAGATAGAAAAAAGTGGCATTCATATTGTGTGATGTTCTATTTTGAAGCCTCTTTGTAGTCACCATTGTCTGGGAAAATGGACTGAAGGGTTACACAGTACCTACAAATATCCATGTAACTATTATTAATATTATCATAATGTCTCCCTTTGTACAGCAGCTCAATTAGGAAAGGATAGGAGAAATATTTTGTCACCCTGTCAAGTGCACAGGAAGTGCTTTTGATGCCTCTTTTTTGACACATACATTATCTTCACTAATAATACGAGATTCCTTTTTAAGACATGGAAATAAATATACAAAGTCTTAGCTGCTATGATAATTCAAATCACTATACATTTACAAAATGCATTTTTAGAGAGCCTTAGCTTTTCTAGACATTTAGGCATAAAATATTTTGAAATACTGTGGGCAGTATAAATAAAGGTAAATGTAAACTTTTCCTTGCGCTAGAACAGGGATGCCAGCTATTTGTCTTGTAAATACAGACATAGTGAAAGAAAAATATAATTCACAAGCTGCATATTATCTAGTTTGGTTTCAGCAATAATAGGATGTAAATGTCTGAACATGTTCCTGTGCAGAAAATAAAACCGAATTCTATAAAAATGACCATTCTCATTTATTTTTATAATGCAGGATACAAAAAAATACAAGATTTCAAGAGTTTAGTTTGTGTATTTATTTATGTGATTTAGGAAATTATATCGTTACTCATAAGTGGCGACACGGAAAGGGCTCTACAAGTAATTTAGTCATTCCCTAATATGGTACTGTAAGTGCAAATGGATGCATCATTCTACCCCCTACAGTTAAGAATTCTGTTGTAACGACAAAAAATTGAAAGGATTTATTTTACTCTTTGTCCTCTCTTTTCTTTTACCAATTAAAAAAAAAAAGATCTTCTGACCAAGCTTTCTGATGATTTTAGTACTTTCGATGCAATGTAATGATTTATTTACAGCTGTACTCAAGTAAAGCAAAGTGCTTTTATGTCTTTTTTTTTTTTATTTCTATTTGTATAAGACAAATGCCACTGAAATCTACTGCATGGCAGTGTGATTCTGTTTCAAAACAGACAGAGTTGAGGAAGAGGGATTTGGAATTTCTCCTCTTGTCATATCTAGGTTTGTAGTGCATGCATATTATCAAGTATAGCCAGTAACCCCTCAACTTACTCTGGGAGCGTGGTACAGGCAACCCCGGGGCGCTGCCGTGAAGAATGATGGCATCACCTCAGGGCGGTGTGCCCTTCTTCAATAAGCAACAGGATGACGTGGCAGCAGTGAATAAGTGGGTGATCAAGCCTGGTATTGCTGGTGTGCAGGAGCAAATCAGTAGCTGAAGAAAGCTGGCCTTGGCGGAGCCGAAAGGCGAGGCAGGGAGTTTTAACTCGGTGCAGCGAGAATAGCGTCGCTGCTAAGAGATGGGTTTGGGATGGGGAAAATGATGGAAATGGTGGCAAGATTTCAATAGGTGGATTCGGTGAGATGAAGGACAGAGAGGAATCCAAGGTAAGACTTAGGTTATCAGAGTGAGCTGAAGGGTTTTGAGAGTTACTGTGCCTTTAGAGGGAATGAGAGAAAATTCAAGGAGTTCGCTGCAGAGACTTTGCATTGGTCGTGAAACACTGCCTGTGGGGCTGAAGAAGTTTCATGGCACAAAATGGACTCTGTCTCCATATTGTAAAGCAGAAAATTCCAGACAGTGTAAAGTAGATGAACAGAAACAAGGAGGTACTGTGTAAATCTTGTCCACAGTTCCCTCTTAGTAATTAGTTCTTTGTTGAATAATGTTCTTTAAGACTTTATTGTTGCGTTGATTTCAGTGTTGACTCCTTTGCCTTCAGTGTTATAAATGGAATAAAATTGACATAGTCACTGCAAGTAAATACTGTGATCCATGACTACACTATTGTCCTGAATACACCTTTAAATGAATACATTTGTTGGTGAACTACCAATGACTTCTGCCCCGCTGCACTGATATGTTTGCATATGTTTATTAAAAATCCTATTGACAAATAATTCTGGTTACTTTGTTGCCTTTATTACACAGAAAGATTGTAAGACAATTATAAAATTAGCGGATGGAATTTTGCCACTAAATTGAGAGCTACAAGGATCCAGATGGCTTGAAAAGTAAAAGCAAATAAATGCGTTCAGAAAGGAATACATACTACCATCTTCTTTCTTAGCTATTCTATGGAGGAATGTCATTAAGCATTTCTGAGATTATAAATAAAGGCCTAATCCATCCATTTTTAAAGAACTCGTGTATGCGTGTGTACGTATAGAATACGTGTGTTCTTGTTTTCCAGATGTCTGATAGTGAGCAGGAGTTTGGCAGCATGACCTCTGTGATGAATGTTTCTGAGCTGGACTTAGCAGAGACCGGCTTGGAACTGTACCCATCTTTGCTTGTTTACTTCCCAAAAAGGTAAGTGGGGACATCACTGAAGTTTGAGCTGAGTGTGGATGACAGAAATCAAACAACAACTTGTCTTGAGAATTTTTCTTGTGTCTAAATAATGTAATGGTACTTAGAGTAAGTATGCCAAGATTAATCCTACAGAGAGTATCTGTATGCTATTTTTATAAATTAATGTTATTTTTTATATGGATATACAGTTTTTACCAGTTATTTCATGCAAACAGAATCTTCTTCAGAGCTTGGTTGATATGGAGTCTGGAGGGACTTTATTTTCCTATGTAAAAATTAATCTTTAAAAAGACAACCACTCTATAAACTCTGTCATGCCATCAGCAGCTGGGTAAAACTTTGGTTAATTAAAAAATTGGGAACTGTTGGGAAGTCTGTTCAGCTGCAGGTTAGAGGCTGGTTATAAGCATTGAGGCATTGCTTTGTACATCTCTTTAAGTTTGTAAAGCTCTTTGATATCTCTTGGAGTAAAAATGATACATAGATGTAAGATATCATTTGTACTAACTTACATTTCCCATAGCAATATGTAATCTCTCATGAACTTTATCAGCGTGACACGACAGCAAATTCTATCACAAAATTTCCACGTTTCTCTAAATGAAAAGAGGGTGTTCCTCTGTGACAATATTTGGTTTTATTCCCTCACATTTATGCCCTAGACTAAATTATAGTATTTTGTTTGCAATTTTTTTGTCATATCATGTTAGCCTAATATACCACTAATACCATTTTAATACAGAAATGTTAGTACTCCTACTCGTCGGATGATACAGTACCTTATCACATTAGCCTGCTATGACTTTTTCTTGTGGTATCAGTTACTACTCTATAATTACGTTCCTACCTTATTTTCAGTCTGTTAGGCACCACAGTTGTCCACACTTCTGCATCTGAGACCCTACATAAACTCCATGTTACAAATTTTTACAGCTGAAGAGGTAGTGTTGGTTTAGTTAGCAAACTCTGGTAGTGTATTTGCAGGTAACTGTGAGTCCATTCTGCTACAGTCTGCTACAGCTATGCCTGAGAAGTGAACTTTTTTGTTTCTAATGTAGAAGAAAGAAGAAAGGAAAAATATGCCTAGTATAAAACAAGAAAAAAACAAACAGAAACTGTGCTCCCACCAGCAACACCAGGGTAGTTAGAGCTTCTGCAGTAAATGAAAGAGGAAACCTCCCTCAAAAGCAATAGAAGAAACTCCTTTGTTTCCCTACTGTTCATTTTGTTCTGTCATATTCTCTTCCCCTATTCTAATAGACGTATAAACCTTTAAAAAAAAAGGCAAAGCAAGGAAAAATCCCTGTTGGCATCTTATTGGCTGCAGCATCCCTGCAAGAGGCCCTCTAATGACTCCCCTTCCATGGAAAGAAATGGGGAGAGATTTGCTGTCCCGGACCAACCAACCTCTCATGGTCATTCTGGCCAAACCGATGGAAACATTGGTTTCTCATTCCTTCTTTTTTTCTTTTTACCTTACCTAGGACAAAATTTTATTCCTTGGCTTAACTAGAATGATAAGAAACTTGATGCAGCAAATTGATGAAACGACGATCTGTGGAGTTGCCTGGGCCACTCATGTACTCTGTTTGATTTTTAGAGCCAGATTATTTCCCATCTCTGCATGCCCAGATTTGCATCAGGTCTGCAACAGTTTCTTAGAGTCACAGTATTGGACCAGCTAGGAATAGTCTTTCTAGTTTTGCAGTTACAGCAGTCAGGGAAACTAATAGTAAGTCAGGGAAACTAATGAAATACCTGACTATATTGTGTTTTGCTCAGAACTGGAACCAGGTACATTATAGTAATGCTTTAAGATGACAATGTTATTCTTACCAGGCCATCTTGAAGATAATTCCTACTCCATTTAACCTGCCTGTGTCATTATCGTTTCCTCATCCACTCACTTATGGAGAATTCTGAACGTGTGAGACACGCACTGAATGTAAGGACTGCATTAGAGAGGTGAAATGGGGAATAGAATCATAGAATGGTTAGATTAGGAAGGCACCTTAAAGATCATTGAGTTCCAACTCCCCTGCCATGGGCAGGGACACCTCCCACCAGACCAGGTTGCTCAAAGTCTCATCCAGCCTGGCCTTGAACCCCTCCAGGGATGGGGCATCCACAGCTTCTCTGGGCAACCTGTTCCAGTGTCTCACCACCCTTACAGTAAAGAATGTCTTCTTACTATTTAATCTAAATCTCCCCTCTTTCAGTTTAAAACCGTTACCTCTCCTCCTATCACTCCACTCCCTGGTAAAGAGTCCCTCCCCATCTCTCCTGTAGCCCCCTTTAGGTACTGGAACATCACTATAAGGTCTCCTCGGAGCCTTCTCTTCTCCAGGCTGAACAACCCGAAGTCTCTCAGCCTGTCTTCATAGGAGAGGTGCTCCAGCCCTCTGATCATTTTCATGGCCCTCCACCGGAATGTGGTGTGAGAGACCCTGCACAAGGCAGTAGGAGCTCTTTCTACAGGGATGTTTGCAGGTGCCTTTCTGCGGTCTGGCTGCTTAAAGCAACTGGGGTCAGAGACCTGATACTACAAGGTTTCCACTTGGATGTGGCTGCTGCTTGGAGGTCCCCCTTCCTCTCCAGCTGGGACTCTCAGCCCCCTCTTGCCTTCCTTCTCACCATCAGGATCTTACCCAGACCTCACAGTTGTAATCCAACATAAGGAGCTGGCTGATTTTTCGCCTGCTTTCAAATTTTTAGGATTTGCATACTTTTATGTGTGTTTTAGCCCAACTTGGGTGTTTAAACCAACTCATTTATGATTATTCATTTCCCATTTGGGCTTGGGGTTCTTCCCTTGTAAGTTATAGCTGGATGCCTTTGCACCTTTTCTCCAGCTGAGGAGGCAATGTTTATCTTTAGTCAAAATAAAATTGCCAGAGGTGCTCAGTTCAGCACAGTTAATGACTAGAAGAAATTCTAACACGTGAGTAAGATCTGTATCATCCAGGATGGGCGTTTTGGCCCTTGAAAGGTGCTTTCTGTGCCTAGAATTCTGGTATTACTGATGGTTCTTTAGGTTCTGTGCATAAATGGTGAACAGAATATGGTTGTTAGATGAGCTGGTTTATAAAGCATTGGGAAACTGAGCAGTTCTTTTTTGATTCTCTGCCTTTCTGCTTATTGGCAAAGTACCTTCCCCTTTGCTGCAGTGTGGGTCTACAGTAACAAAGGTAGAACTTTCTGTTTGATTGCGCAAACTACTGCAGTTGCTTCATCAGTGTGCCCAGTCACAAGAGTATCTGTCCTTTTGAGTGATATTCTGCAATGTCACATACATTTTTGTAGTAAAATCTTCTGACCTTATAGTGCTTTTGGGGGAATCATCACAAGTTCTGTCAACACCCATATTCATGCTTTTAAAGAGAAAATGTCATATGAACTGGATCATCCATGCTGGATAAAGGCTTTTCAGCCCTTTCAGTGCATAAATTAGACATAGTGCCAAGGAAATATGTCTCCTGTTGCATGAAAGGCTTCTATTTTAAAATGAGTGTTAAAACTAATTTTTCATCCATCCGTTTCTGAAATTCATGGAAGTTTGTTATTATTATTTTTTAGTTGTTTTAGTAACACTAAAGTTATCATCTAGATGCCAATTGTAAGTGTTTTGCCCATATTTATAAACTAGATATTCACTCTGATATATAGGTCTTTTACAGCCCATAGAAGATCACTGGGCAACTTCGTGGTTGCTCATGATTTCAGAGGAGCAGGTCTACCTCAGAAAAGATCAGTCTGATGGGACACATACCCCTCCAAAATTCATCAGGAATTCAGTCCATTCCTACCATAAACAGGTATTGACATTGACAGTAATAAGTGTTTATCCATAATGATTTTACTTTCCTAACCTGCTTTCAGTATCCTTCTTTGTAAAGGAAAGCTAAGGGCTTGTAGGATATTCATTGTCTTTTCACAGAGCTCTCTAATTACTGGTGAATTCCGTAATACATTTTTTAATTTCTTTGTGTAGCTGTATTGTGGTTTTATAGATTGATTGTAGCTTTGCCTACGTGTGCCCTCAGGCTTTCAGAAAATGAGATTCATCATTTCAATGAATTTACACTAAATATAGCTTGATCAATTATACTACATTTCAGCAAAGAGATTATAGGAGGTCAACAGACTGAAGTATAAAGCCATTTTTTAAACACAGTGTAATTTCCTTTGGATAATTGTCCTGCCTTTTGAATTGTTAAGGAAGCGTACATGTTCCTTTACTCCTGAAAAGAACCACTGGCTAAGCAACAAGAATTCCTGGAATTTAATGGGAATTCTGGTGCAAACCTATGTGATGCAATTAGTAAGTAACCTCAGCAGCGCTGGTGATTAGCATCCTGGACTGGACTCGAGGCCTCTCCTCCCACGTTGAGTAGCTGCTGTAGGGCATGGTGTTCTTCTGCCCAGGTCGCCTCTTTCCACTCCTTCAATACGCAGCTTTCTGGACACTTAGAAAGTTCTCTGTGGGATTAGAAACAAAGTGGGGGAAGGATATTGTGTGGCTGGTTATTTTGTGTCTTACAGACAAAGGTAATTTGAATAGTCTTTAATTGCATGGTCTCTGAAGGCGTTGCTCCATTATGTTTCTCATGGGTAGAGGCAGTGGACATTATCCCACACAGTGGAGCTGAATGTGTGCAGCAATGACCTAAACGCAATTTGGAGAGCTATCACCTTTCTTGAGAGTGGAACAGACTTCAGGGCAACATGCACCAGTGGTCCTGTCTCTGGCCTTGTGCTTGTGAGACACTGAGGTTTCTCTAGGATGGGCAAGGACCGAGACACCGTTCAGAACCAGGATACATTTCAGAACTGTCCATATTTTTTCTCTGGTTGATATGGTGTGTCTTGTATGGTCTGTTCTACAGTTAGTTCAGGCATATGAAGATGCTGAAGGGAATATTGCCGCATGTGATGCTACACGTATTGCAACTCAGACAGAAATATTCATTTTATGCAGGTGGCAGGTGAAATTCACGGGGGTATTAAAGAAAAGTTTTGATGAGTAGTTGCACATTCTCCCCGCCCAAGGTCTGTTGTAGCATTTGAACTGTAAACTGAAATGACAGTCGATTGCATGGCAGAACACCCAAGAGAGCATGCCAACAGCAATGCCACCTGTTATGCCTTGCATGACAAGTGAGAAGACACAGGGTCCTACCTGTGTATGAGGAGATATAATCTATTTGTTTTTTCACTGATGCAGGAGATTCCGGCACAGATATTATGTGTACATCGAAAGGTAAATATTTCCATTGTGTGTTTTACATGCTGTAGCAGTAGCTACTATTTCCTTCAGGATTTTATAATATTTAGCAATGATTTCTTTTTAATGAAATATTTAAGCCAATACATGTAATTTAATTACATCTTTGTTATTCTTTAGGCACCATCAGTTTAAAAAAAGTGAGGTGTATTATTAACTGTGAAGTTTTAGAAGGTTCATAGAACCATATATTTTATTCTTTACCAAGTTGCTTAACATATACAATGCTTTTCCATTAACATATTTCTTTATATGTGGCAATGGAAAGCTTTTTACTTTAGAAAATCATATCAGCTTGAAAATATGTTCAAAAAATTTAAAGGAAATAGGATCAACTACTGAACTTTATATGTGTAAAGGGAGATGAGTGCAATAAGTATTCTAGTTTACTAGGGAGCATCGCTTTAAACCGTCATGAAGAATGTTGTCTGTGACCTTAGAGACTGTCAATCCAAATGCAAATGATTATAAATTTTATAATTAGCTGTGAAAGTGAACCTTTCCTTTTCAAAAGCAGTTTTCATGGTTTCTTTTGCCGTTGCAAGTAGTACCTATGCAGATTTAGAGAACTCAGCAGGGCTGGAATCCCGTGAATACACTTCCCTCACCTGACTCGTGCTGCAGGAATGCTGCATCACCCGAGACTCAGCTCCTCTCACTCCAGTTGCACAGGCTGCAAACTGAGGAACCCTGCCTAGCTTTAGCAGGGGATGAATTGGTCTAGGAGTCTAAAATAAGGCTGGGATGAATTGCCTTCCAGGGTCCATTGTTTTCCTCCGCAGATTGTTGAGGGAGGTTAGATTGCCAGCTGAGGCAGGTAATTTTTAGGATTCAGAAGTCAATCATTGAATTGTCTGTTGTCACACTAAGGCTGTGAAGAAGTCAGGGGCAAGAATTGAGCCCTGAAACCCAGTGGGAGACTTGTGCTTTGGATAACTTATAGTATCTTTAAACAGTCCCCCTCTTCTGTGTGTAAGTACTCAACATATACTGAAATGAGGTTCCTTGAAGAGACTTCAGATGAGGCTGACAGAAGCAGACACATGGTAGTTTACTAGCTGTATTTGAAATGCTTAACGTAAAACCGGACTTTGTTGGCAGAGTTATTCAATAGTTATTTTCTATATTAAGAACTAGGCCTTGGCTATAGTCAGAACTTGGTCTCTTGGAAGGTCAAGCCCGTTTGGTGTCCTTTTATATAAGGTAATCTGCTGATCACAACAAATGTCCATACTAGTGTCTTCAAAAAAAAAATGAAATAAAATTTATTGAATTTAGAACTTGTCCCTATCCTCATTTCAGGATCTTACTGAATTATTCTCAGGCTTATGCTGAGAGTGGCCAGGTGCTCAGATAGCATAGGGCTATCCCATAAGAGAGAAGAACTAGGGGGCTAAAAAAGGCAGAGACAGTATCGGGGGAAAAGACACCTTCAGGGAAAATAAGTGCAATATCTCTCACAGAAGATGATATCTTTCTAATTTCTTGAGGGTTGGTCCCACTGTGTCAGACAATCACAAATGAAGGGAAAGGAGAAAAAGTAAAATAAATCAGTGCTCGTCATACTTGTTTTAGAAACCATAGTAATTTACTGTCATAGTACTTGAGGGCAAATCATACTGAGGTGTCATAAATAAACCATGTACCATTTGTTTTTCTGCATGTTGTCGTATTTCTGTGTTTCAGAGTTCGGATTGCAAGTCAGCTATCTTTTTATCTTTCTACTCATTTGGTATCAGTTCTGTTTCTTCCTCCTTGATTCCAGATGAGTCCAAAAATTACATGTTTTTACTTCCACTCGCATGAAGAATTCAGACATGGGCAAACAGCAGAATCCTCTGCCACGATATGTGTTTGCAAACCTTTGACAACAGCTTACATGCTGCTGGCCCAAATAAGAAGAGTTTAAATTTTGCTTATTAGTTTTAAACCCAGTGAAATGTGTATAAGACCCTTAATGAACTAAGAATGTAATAAGGGCAGTTCAAAGTCTTCAAAGTGGTGACTGTAGTTTCATGGATGTCATAAAGACAGGTTCAACAAGATTAATTTTAATGTACTTAAACAATATTTTTTTTTTTTGTTTTCACAGACCTGAAATGGTCTCACCAGTGTAAATAAGACCCCATCCAAGGAAAAAAGCAGTATGCTGGGTTTTGGGGCATTCCCTATCCATTTTAGCTCTCAGTCCCTCAATGCTTTTTTTAGGTATTGAGGTGACCAACAAAGCACTGCCTGAGGATGACAGGCTGGAATTTATGAAAACCTGCTGATCCTCAGCCCTTCTCAGACACGTGCCAGTTCTTCCTCAACTCAGGTCTTGATTTTTTCCTTGAAGTGAAATGCAGAAAATATTTTGTAAAACAGGTCTCTCCTTTGAGCCCACAAGGGACTAGCAGGTCTTGAGGCCTGTAGTGCAGAAGAGGCCTATCTTCCTTCTTTTAGGGTAAAAAGTCAGCGGGGAGGCAATCCCCAGGTACAAGCTAAATTGTAGCATGGAAGCAAGTTAGCTTAGCCAACAACTGCCTAAGCATCACAGCTCGTGTCTTTTCTGTAATTATTGCATTTAATACAGCTAGTTACTTGCACAAAAGAGCTTCCGGATACAGCAATTTCCACGGAGGGCTGTTTGGGAATGTAGAGGCCCATCATTTAGCTTTGATATTGTTGGGTTGTCAGAATTGATCATAGCTCTTGACGGAACACCTCTAGCTTTTTTTATGGAGTGCATCAGAGTGACATTTCACATTGTTTAAGTAGGAGTGATCTGTTAGTTTATATTTTATCTAAAACTGCAGAGCAGATGACCTCCCTCAGGGTCTAAATACATGAATCCTATGTGCATGTTATAATTAATAGCAGAGCTGGGAGAGAAATTCATAACAAGGGGCCGAAGAGCTGGGCAGAGCAACTTGTCAAAAAGAAGGAAATTCCACTACAGATTAGCTTATTTTTAAGCATGTCAAGCTCTACATACAAACATGATATATTGCTTCCTTGTAATGTCTGTTTAGGCCCAGATGCTCCAGGCACTGTCAGGGAGTGCTGTAAATTTTGTCTGAGTCAGGGCAATTCTGATTGATCTCTGAGTGTAAAATCGATAAGAAGACACTGTCATTTTCTTAAAGGATGAGCTAGAAAAGGAAAATAAATTAAGACTCCACTGAATGTCTATCTCCAGTGCTCATTAATTCAGTGTGGTCTGTACTTTGTTAATGTTATGTCCACAGCTTTAATCTTCCAGGTGCTCTTCCTGCAGATAGTCGACAGCAGCCCTTTATTATGTTATGTATATTTCATCCACACGTGGTGGAAATAAAATGTCTGCCCTCTTCTTTCCCTTAGCTCCTGATTAATCATTATTTTTCAGAAATACATCACTTGGGTACTGATTAACTTAAAAATGGAAAGCCATTGTCTTTCTTGCATGTCCTTCATCAGAACTAACACACCGGCTGCTCATTTGTCTTGAGTTGTTACAGCAAATAATGACTACCAAGCATTTCCCCTTATGTAATATACTTCAGGAAGATTAATTTACTTCTGCTCTTTTTCTCTGTTTCTTTTTTGTCTACTAAGACTTTTTTTGATGTGTTTTTAACTCCCTCCCAGCTCCCACTCTCCTGCTTCCTCTTAAACATTTTTACAGAATGCACTGGAGCTGCAGTGCTAAACCTGGCCAGTATCACCTTCAGACGAAGTCACCCGGTGCTGCTGCAGATATAACTCCATTCTGGGCCGACTTCCCTCCGTCAGCGCTTGCGAGTATGAGGGCAGGAGCATGAGGTGGCTGTCCCTTAAAAACAGCAATAGGTCATCACTTTAGTCCCATAACCTTCTTGTGCACAAGTAGTTATGTCAAAGTAAAATGGGCTCCTAAGGTGCACGTGGGCTACTCGCAGGAGTAAATGTTATAGGATCAGGTGCTGTTACCCTGAAATACAAGATTATTTTTATCGCTAAGCAGTCATTTTCCCTTCTATGTGTTCATTGTCAGTACAGTAACAACTTCTAAACATAAGCAACAGTTTATTTTATGCTTCTGTTTCTGCTTCACAATGTTAATATCAGGACCCAAACAACCTTACTATCTCTACGCATTCAAACAGTGGTTGTTAATGATGAAGTATAGCATGTAAATACTTTTTGGCAAGAAAAAGAAATATTCTCTATCTTTTATCTTTTTTTCACCTAACTATTCCTAATCACTAAAAATGCTATTTACTTACAACTTCATTATGTACCTCTAGGGTGCCTTGATTGGGAAAACAGACAGAAGTAGTTAAAAAAGAAGACCTCTTGGCTTCAACAAGCATTTAATTCATATTCATGAAGTATCTTATTCCCGTTCCTTAACAAAGCACAAGACATGCCAATTAATTAATTTTCATGCAGAGGTCATTGGTGAGACTAGATCTCAGCCCGTCTGTTTCCTAGTTGAGCAGGCTTCACCTAAGCTAAAGAAGTGGATTTGATGATCTCTGCAAGCAGCCTGTAGCATTTTATCTGAAAATTATCCATCAGAACATTTTCATATATTCACTGAATTTTGAATTTTTAGAGAAGCTCATAAAAGCTTTTAAAAGTTGCAGTAAATATATCTAGAACTGAGTACGTTCAGCTAAACTCTAAAATGTACATGCTTCATCTATGTTTATCTTTGCAAAGGGTTGTAAGTCAACTGATAGGTCTTTTTTCTGGTTATATGTCAAAAATCTATACTCTGAGAATAGCTCACTGCAGATGGTGGTGCTCCAGAAGAGGTTGAGCTTTGATCCAAATCTGCTGTTCTTACCACAAGGCTATCTTCCAGTAACATTTAACGTATGAAAGTTGTTTCCCTGGTATCCACTGTCAAAATGTTTTTACAGGATTTAGGTTAAGTTTTGGATTGTGTCATCCTCGTGTATGAGAAGGAGAGAACCAACTGCCTGATTTGCACTTGACTTGCGTGGCCTGATCCTCAAGCTCCTGGAAAGTCCTGACTCCGTGAGGTTAGCAGCGACACTGGCATTGATATCCCTGAGATAAGCAGGCAAAGGTAAGGTCATGGCCGAAAAGCCTTGAGGGCAGAGACAGGATATATGGTCCTCTCTAGCATCACCCAAGCCACCCATCAAGATAATCTGGGTTTTTAAACAGAAGTAGCTGTAAACTTCCTTCAGACAACAACATTCCACATTAGGAGGAAAATTATGACGAACTAAAAGCAGAGGGTAGCCCCAGATACAGAATCGCCTCTGGGTTAGATAAACACTGATCTGATTGTTGTCTGAATTACAAATCTGTAAACCCCTCTGACAGCTGGCTATTTGCACAGGCAATAAGCATTTGTGATAGGAAAGGATTTCAGAGTGGTTATGCTGCCGAGCCACATACCTAGATCAGCTGAATTTGGGAGTCAACTCAGAAAATCTCCATCAAAACAGAATTGCTCTAACTGAGCGTTATTGAACAAGTGTATTTTTCAAACACATTTTGAATGTGACTGAAATACAGCAATAAGTTTATAAACTGTATCATAGTAGACATTTTTATACTGTCCTTGAAAAATGCACCTATAGTTGAGTGGATGGAATGGATTTAATAGTAATATATAATAGAAATACACATAGTAAATATATAAGGCTATGTATATAATGCACATACCAAATGACAGTACATGTATCCCAAATGCTTTATATTTATACCAGGCCCTCTGCCTGCTCTCTAGAGCAAGCTCTGTGTCTGATGTTCAAACCTGTGCAAGTTCATTTACCCTCAGACAATTCCAAGTGTAACACTTGGCATCTCTCACAAGTGCCAAAGTTTTAAAGATTGTGCCTGTATGTAATTGAAGGATTAAGCATGCATAATTGTGAGCTTATTTTAGTAGAAAGGAGTAGTTCTGACTTTAGTCTGTATCTTTGATGCATATACAGAAGAAACGTGTGGATTTTTATGCAGAAAAAAAAATTACAAATAAACACACTTTTATTACAAGAAGAAACAAAATTCACCTTATTTAAATTAAAGTAGTGCTGAAGTGATAATTTTGCTGGCTTTATTATTCATGTTAGTAGTCCCACTGATTTAAGGAAATGAACTTAATATTTCCTGTACTGTTCTTCCATCATATGACTAATCTAAATAAGCAGTAACTGATCCAAAAATTGATACTGAAATTCGTAGTGTAGCAAGTAGGGTGACAGAAATGTAGGACGGGGTCAAGAGACAGCCAACAGTCTAGATTTATTGTGGGAATAGTAAGGTGTTTACTAAAAAATATCAAAAGTGATGGCTACCTGCTTTTCAACCACAATTCTTGACAGGGATATCTACTTCCTTAAATGCAGAAGAAGTAATGTTTTTATAGCTATACCAAGGATTTGTTTATGAGTCCCTTAAAGTTTTGTTCAGTCAGACTTCTGTGGACTCCATGGAAACAGCAAAATCCAAATCAGGTTGAATCGAGCTTATTGAAACACCACAAAAAGAGATAAGTTACATAGGGCATACTGATCTGTTAATAAAGGGGTAATCATTTAAGAGCCTAATGTGTTCTAGTATCTATGGTTACTTAAAGGTTTGGGATTTTTATGAGTATAACCGTGTCCTGGTGTTCTAAGCAAAATTATTTAGATGGCAATCACTACAGATTTTGATAACAGACTATTGCTGCACAACTTTACACTGGGGTGTTAGTTATAGGCGATGAATAAACAGTTATTAATAAAGTGTTACATATTTCTTCATGAGATTTTGTTTAACCATGTTTAGGTTTCTATCTGATAGGTTCAGGATAAATAGCTAAAAAGGAAGATGACATGGAAGTTAGTGTGGGATGGGGGAATGCAGAGCCAAAGAAGAGCTACAAGAAATGGATATCCAAATGATTTTAAGCTGGTGCATTGGCCCAGTGGCAAAAGCTAGGTGTGAGATATGAAAATTAGGAATTTACATAAAAATCATAAGAAGAGTTTAGGAAAATTTGAACTTTTACAGGGTTAATTCAGCTCCGTCTGTCATATTGATCTATGAGGTTTACCATCACAATGAGAAATCTGCGTAGGAAGGGTTGGTGCAGTTTGTGGCAGTATTCATTGCCTGTTTTGTTACTGTCCTGGACAATTTCTCTAATACCTTTGGTTATTAAAGGTCTGGGAATAAATTTTCAAAGCTGTGAAATTTATCTGCAGCTTTTCTGCGAACACGAGTGAAAATAGGTAGCTGGTGTAGCAATCACAGCATTTCATAACGCTCAGCACATAGCTGTAAGAACTCTCTGCTTGTTCCGAGCAGTAATTCATTGCTTCTTACAATGAATTCATGCTTCTTACATATGAATGTCTGCAAATTTATAAAAGGCTGGGTGCTATTGAAACCAACAGGTTAGTTTCCGTTGACTTCAGTGGGGGGCAGGATTGATCTGAGAATGTAACCAGATTGATGTTCTTTATGATTGTGCATACTGAGAACTATTAATGAGAACATGTTTTATAGTGTGTGTACTACATGTGCTTTCCATCCCAAGAAACTGCTGTACAGTTATATAGCCACGGTATGGCTGAAACCCGTATCCTTTTGGATATGAATAGGAGCAGTAAATCAGCATACAGCAATATACACATTTTTACTATATCATGAATCTCCTTTTCTATTGGAATATTTGAAACAGCAGCAGGTGATTTGATTTTGTGAATTCTAAAGCAATGCTTGTTACAAGGTAGGATGTCTTCAGTAGTGACTGCTGTTGTGAGGACTCTGGTTTAGTGGCTTTAGGAAATCAGAACATCCTTTCCCCCTTTGCAGTTTGTTCTTAAACAATCTGCCTTAGTTTTAGACACTCATTGGGAAACAGCTGAGTTTCTGTGCTGAAGCAGATTTCACCTGCCATTTATCATTCAAATCAAAGTACCAAACGAGAAAAAAAAAATGCTTCTCTGTAAATCACCGGTGTTAATAATCTTATATATTTGAATCAATTACCTCTTCATAAGGCAGCCTTTTGAGATAGCATTGTTAAAATGAATTGTAGCCGTGCTTTATAATACAGGTGTTGAACATTCACCTCACATATGCTGAAATAGCAACCACAGATATTTTTCTACCTCTTCTGGGAATCACCAACATTTGAAAGCACAGCTGTTGCTTCAGGTAGTTTTGCTGCCAGTTCTTAATAAAAATGGAAAGTTGCTCAGAAAAAAACAACAATGAAAGAAAAAAGAAACAACTTGGGAGGGGGGAATAAACCTCTCTGTCAAGCACGCTGGTTAAAGGGAATGTTATGTTATGGAGGAAAGGGGTTTGGGAGATTATTTTTACTCATGCTTTTTCCTTGCTGCCTGGCCCCTTCTCCACGCATTTTCAGTTGCTATCAGAATGCTTGACTGTAATGTGGTTTCCATGATTGGGAAGACAAATATCTGATTCTCTCTCTTTTCTTTGGAATACATGACAAAGAGACGGCAGCTGCCCTGTTCTCCTTCCAATGCATCTTCACGATCACTTTTTGCCAGCGCTCATCTGCTCTCTTGCCTTCACTTAGGAACCCAACATTACTTCTCCTAGAACTCATCAGGAGATGCTTATTAGCCAAACCAAGCCTAGAGAGGTACTGACATAATTAGATAACTCAGATGATTGCAAGCCTAAATTCCCATTTATGACATATCAAAACAGAGATAAAAACGAATGTATTATCAAGAGATTTTCTTGCTCCGTCCTCATTTTGTTACCTTTGTAATTTCAGTCTTGATGTTGCTGTTGTCTTTACTCATTCTATTACCCATTTATTTTTTGATACCCATCTTATCTATAAAACCCCATGCATTTCCATTGTATGTCCCTGTAAGAGTAATTAATAGCTTCCAAACCACACTGTTCATGTTTCATTGTTCATTGACTTGGTAGTTAACAAAATACATCTCCCTCCTAAGAGCGAGATTAAGGTTAACCCTTTGACTAGGTACTTTCTTTGAGGAAATGGAAGCAGGGGAGTAAGACTTGCAGGAAGTGCAGCAAAAGTTTTGCTTTCCCATCCAATGGGTTGTTCAGACTGTTGGAATCGAGGTCCATTTTCACAGAAGCTGACTACTTCTTTCTGGGCTTCTGGTCTCCATGGGCCAGATGGAGCTCCTGCTCCCACATACATCTATCTGCGATACAGAGCGTACTCGAAAGGTCAGTACCCTGTCTCTTGCTGAAGCTGATTTGTTGGAAGTCCTGCAGGATTTGTCTAGACAACTCAGGCAGGATAAAAACATGGCCAAGCCCTGCCTCTGTGTTCCTTACATTCTGCTCCTCCTTGTTGCCAGGATCTCTGGTTTTCTGAGGCAGGACACCTGTGCTGGTGGTCGGAAGTTAGCTCTCATCCTTATTTCCACTCATGCTCAAACCCAGAGTTGTTGGTTTTTGTAAGGCAGGGCTGTAATGCCAGGAGCAATCCTACACTCACTCCACCATCTTTCTCACTTTGACCTGCCTGTACAAGACACCATATAATGTGTGACACACCACAGAGCCCGAGCCAGTGCTATGAGTACTAGGTATGGTTTCATCACCGCCATAGTGCCGGTCCATTTGCACTCCAGAAATAAGAGCTCTGTGAAAGTAGGACCATGCCATTTCTCATCTAACTGTCCAAGATGTCCTGCCTTTGCAGGTACAGGGAAAGATTTTAGGTAGTTAAATGTTCTTAGGTATACGAAAAGACAAGAAAATTTGAAATAAATGCTATTATATAGTAAGCTTAAACAAAGTAGCATTTGAAAAAACATTTTCTACAGTACAGTAATAAAAAATAAACATGGAAGAAGTAGCATACCTCAAATATGACCAGTGACCCTTATCTCCAGTGAGGTTTCTACTGCCTGTCCAGCTCTCACTCCACAAAAGTGATGTTGATACTCATCAACACCAGTGCTAAGCACATTTCTTCTCTGGCATTCTTTTCTCCACTAGCCAATGTATTGCACTGTCTACATCTAATTTGTCTTTCTTCCACATTTTGCTTTTTTTTTTTTTATGACAAGAAAGATCTCTCCTTTATCTGAAATAAAAAATGCTGGAATAATTTATTCTCCAGTACCAAGACTCTTTTGCCTTTAAAGGAGTCTTTTGATTCTCCATTTCCTAGATTTGTCCTGACTTATTAAGACTGTATGTGACTTGTCCTCAGTGTTATCAAGGTGCTTAATTGCCAATTGATTTCAAAGGGAACATAGGGGTACAGATAAGTAAGTATTTGTGGGACAAGGAGAATGCCTTTCTTGCCTTCTAAAGCCTCTGCAGGTCCCCTCCACTCCTTGGGGAAATGAGGTCCTGGAATTTGTCTTCTATTACAACTGAGGCACCAAAGTGACTTCACAGCAACTGCAATTTTATGTTGGTGCTCAATATGTGAGCAATCAGAGTTCTGTGGTTACTTAATTTGTCAACCTGAGTCCCACAGCCCTATTTCTACATCTATATGTATATCCTATCTGTGACATGAGTCCACGACAAGGCCACAAGGAGTAATATAAAACCTTGACCTGTAGTACTTCTATGTGAACAGGACCTTTTAATCAGGTCAAGATTTGTTATACTTCTTGCACGTAGCTGAAGCCTCCCTTCATCTTTGCCTTCTGTAGTATTGGCTGACGCGTAATAGAGCGCTGTGAAGAAGTCTGATAATGGTGGCCAGTAAGTTCAACCTACTCCTTTTGATTTAAGAAGCTTATTAATAGGAAAGGTAGGCCCAGAACCCACCTAATTTATACATTTTCATGGATTTTATCATTAGGAAATAATGGGAGTCTAAGCAGAATAAAGCTTTTCTTCATCATGCCACAGCCTTTTCCTGAGACCCATTGGGAGATTTTTGAGCTGCTATTCCAGGTTTGTATTTCTAGCTTTGAAAGATGCTGGCTGTCACCTCAGGGATCTTCCACCTCCTGTTCAGTTCCATTTGTATCAAGATAGAAAGTCATCCTCATCCCAAATATGATCCCATTTAACTCTTGCATGAGATAATAATGCAACTTGCTGCCTTTACCATTAATTTAAATTCTGTGTTTTTCCCAGGGTGTCTTGTATGAAGTGCTTGCTTATTTGTACTGTTGAGTGAAGCTGGTGTTTTCAGTACTTGCTTTGGGGAAAAATGACTGTGCATCAAGCACTTAGAGCAGGTCCAGAAAAGGATCTTATAGTGCTAGTTCAAATGCAAGGACCATATAGGCACCTATATCCAAGTGACCCCCAGAAATCCTGCTTGGACATTCCACAGAATTCAGTAGAAGGAGATCCACATGCCTTTGATTATCTCGGTGCCTACCTCTTCTCTAAGCCTCTTTGTAACCCAGTTTTTGTGCTCCCATCCTAGCCCAAGTAGGAGTCCCTATTCCCTCTTGTTTTGCCCACCCCCTTTCCTTTTCTTCATCACTATTGGCTTTTGCATCCTTGTCTCCACAAAGAGTACAAGAAGAAGCTTTGGCTATAAATTGGCTGCTTGGGAAGTTTTGTTGCTACAGGAGGTGGATTTGAACTGATTGGCATCTAGGACTTGCTGCTTCTGAGAGTGCTCTAACTACTAGAAAGCGTTGCCTTTGCCAACCAGGTCCTCTTTTCCCATAGAGATAACCTGGAGGTCAAGAGACCAGGAGACCTTTTGGCCACCTTGCAACACCATGCAACACAGCTGCCCAACGCAGTGTAGCTTGGCCCCCTTTTTCCGCAGGAAAAGCAGAATTTTGTATTAGTGCCCTGAGCCTGTGGCTGGTGTGGGGTTGTGGCAGTTCCTGGGTGCCTAGGCTAGGAAATGGAGGCTCTGAGATTTGGCTTGTCTTCTCTGCTCCTGGCAGGGGGTATTTTGAAGTGGAGCACAGTTGAGCGTAGTCCATATGTGAACTTGGACCTAAGAACAGGACGAAAGGCGTCCTTTATCTAACGGCTCAATGTCTCCTTTGCCGCTCGAACGTAAGGAGCGGTAATAGCAATGCAGCCCTTAACGAGGTTTGATATTTCCAAATGTCATCTCTTCTGGTTTCACGCGCGCTTGTTGATTGTTCTAACGTCTTAATTAAAAGTGTAACTCTAATAATGAACTTATTTTTAGACTGCTTCTCTGAGTGGTGCATTGTATCAAAGGACAGGCAATTCAGAAAGCAGTTAGCTGTGGATCAACAGTGACACAGAGCACTTGTGTAGTCGCTGGGGGTCAGTCAGTACATTTCTTTCACACTGGTACTAGTCAATCACTTTTGTTTTCCAGATTAATTATGTGGCCTTTCATTAAAAAACGAGGCATTCTGGTTTCTTGCCATTTCCATTTCACTTGTGGAAATAGACTTTGCCTGGGTGAATTTTGCGTCAAGGCCTTGTATACGGTGTTTGTTGTTTGGTTGTTTTTTTTTTTTTGTAAGGAAGTGGGAAGAGCTGAAATAATCCAACAACCTAAAATGGGGGGCTGGAGGAGGGCTGGTCCGTAATTTCTATATATCTGTAAAGAAAGTTGAGTAATATAAACTTCTGTTGCAGAGGAGAATATTTCACGTTAGGAACCACGCTAATGTCATTGTCTCTTTTCTCTTCATGTTCTATAGTTTTCTATAAAAGCTGAAGCAGTGACTTTATTCAACACCTGCGTCTTTAACAGCCAGCGCAGTATAATTACCTTTCTTGAATATTCTATAGAATTGTCAAACAGCAATTTTCTTTTACAAGACAAGCTTTTGAATAATGCCGTTTACATACAGAGCTTAACATCTCTTATGTTGAAAATCTAATTATAAGTATCCAAAATTTACTGCATGTTTGCTGTTTTATAATTCATTCTACATAAAATTGCTAAAACACAGCACCTTTAACATTTATTCTGGAGCTGAATTAGCACACTCTTTATTGGACACTGTTTCAGTGTTAAATATAATTTATTCTGTAACAATATTTTTTAATTTTTCTTATTGTGTTTATCCTAAATTTCCAAACATAAGTATGAAGCAGTTGTAGTCCAAGAAGGGAGCTATTGATAGAAGTGTCTAATGTTCTTTTGCTGTTTTTTCATTCACTGAAAATTTATTTTATGTCGGAAGAGGAATAGATGATCATTTCAGTGAGAGAATCTAGGAAAAAACACTCTGGCATATACTATTCTCTTTCGTGTATCATTCACTGGACATTTAATGCTGATGTTGATTGATTAGATCAGACTGTAGATAATTAGCTGGGAAATCTTGGAGCAAATCATGGCTCGAATTGTGTAATGTACCATCATCCTAGCCAGGCTACTTTTGCAATCTTTGCAGTACAAACAGGATAGACAACCATCTCTGCTGTCTCCAGCAGCACAACTTCAGTATTCTGTTAGGAAGGTGACGTTAGAATAGAAAATTAACATAACATTGTATTATTTCTTACCGGCGCAAGCTATAAATAAATGTTATGAAATGTTATGAGCGTATCTACAAAACTACCTCTTACAAAAATTAAAGAGTATCGTTATAATCTTCCAATTGTCACTCTGGGAATTCCTGTGTTGCCACACATTATTTTCAGCGGATGGTAAGCTACATTTTCTTTCTCAGTCGCTCTTCAGGATTTCAGTTCTTGTTGCCAATTTCTGTCCAAGGTTTCTGTAAATCTTTTGTGTCCTTTTTCTAAACATGTTCTATTCTTAAAAAAGAATCCCTCAGCTATTCACTCTGCAGCTTACAGTGAAACCCTCTTCAGCTTTTCCTTTCAAATACCATATTCTGTGAATGCATATAATATGCAAGCTGAAAAATATTTTTAAAGACTACTCCACATCTCTCTGATATCAATCACAATATGAGACAATTGCTCTGTTTATGATTGTCTTTCATTTTGTGCAGGTAAATGTGAAAATAAATCTTTTGTATTTTAGTCTTATTGCTAAGTTTGGTTCCTTTTTTTTTGGTTGTTGTTTGAAGATCTTAAATATGCCTACGTCATCACAAATTCTTAAGGCTTTTGAACACATCCCCTTCGTGTTGCATTGTATCATGTCTGGTTTAACTCTTCACTGCCTCTTCCAGGAATGAAAAAATTCTCTGTGGAGAAGAACAAATGTGTGCAAAATACTGCGCTTCAGTTAAAATACATATTTCAGGTTCACTATTGGGAATAAGTGACATCATACAAATGCACTTGCAACAACTTTCTAAAAGGGTTTCTTTGAAGTGATCCATTTGAATAAAATGGCAGTAAAAACTATATATAAGTATTTGTACTCTACTTCTTAAGAGAACACTGTATTTTAATTCAAATACAGAACAAAGAAGCAACACTGGAACAGCTTTAATTTTTATGTGGTTTACCTCATAAGATCTTTCATGGATTAAAGAGTAAGAACAAGTTTTCTCCATTACAAAATTCTCATTTAATCCTTATCCACACTTAGTTTATCAAATTAAATTGGACAAGATTGATGCAGGGGCTTTTTAAGCCGGACATCATGTGTAAAATCGCTAGACAACAGATTTTAAAGGGTGCCCACCATGACTTGTCACATCATCTTTCCTCAGCCTCAGCTGCCCTTGCATAGTCTTATGCAGGGTCAGGATTCTTCTTGGTGTTACACTATGGACCACTGCAGAGAAACAGAGCTGCGACACAGTCTCCAGCAGAGTTACTTATTACATCCTCAGCCCCCTTCACCTGCCCCAGCCATTCAAAATAACATCACACCATAAAATATTCATGAACAGCCCAGTGCTCCAGCGAGGGCCTCGCTTCTGCAGGTGGCTGTTACATCAGTAATTGCCCGATACTTCCCTCCACAGCGTAAAATTGTTTTCATTATGTGTCATGCACACAGAGCCAAGCAAATCCCTCTTGAGTGGTTTCCCAAGGGCTAGAGGGAGGTGGTACTTAACTTAAACAGGCGCTTTTGGCTTAGATTAAAAAAAAAAAAGAAAAAAAAGAGAGAGAAAGAAAAAGCCAGTGAAAGCTCATCATTAACTCTACTGCTAACTGCAACAAAAAGCAGAAGCTCATGCAAAACTCTCATAAAGATTATCCTAAATGTCTCAGTTACTAGGAAGAGCTTTAGTGGCTTTAGCTGTTCTTACGATACTTAAAGCTGCTTCAGGCAGAGAAGAGAATAACTTTCCACCTGACTGAAGTTCCCATGGTTTGCAGTGCAAGGCGATAAGCAGGTTTCAGCAATAAACTCCTGCATTGTGAGACAATAATGCACAGTCAGGTCCCCCCATTTTGATTCAAGGGTGTCTTTTTCTTTCCCCCCTGTGGTGGACTAATCACAGCTCCACTTTGTTTAATTGCAGCAAAGAGAGAAATGTGTTTAAGAAGTCATTCTGGCCCTCTTTAAATGAATGCTCAAGTTCTTCAAAGACAACAAACAGGATGCATAATAAATAAGATTTAATTTTCAGATCAAAATAGGCAGAGTTAAAGATTTTATTGACTGATGTGGGAGAGAGAGATGCTTCTGAAAAGGGGGAGGAAAAAAAGGAAGCAACAAGTGGGATTAAAGTCTTGGGTTTTATGCAGCACAAGCTGGTTTTGCATGGTGGGAGGATCAGTACAGGAATAAAATCTTTCCAGAATTAGTGGTCGGTAGCCTGCCGGGCACTTTGCTTCTGATAAAAATGCCTGTAAAACTATGTCAACCCCTTGATAATTGACACAGATGCACCCACTATAGTTTTCAAACTAAGACCTAGAAAACCTTGGGCGCGATGTATTGTAAATTATGGCTCGGGGTCATGAACTCCAGAGTGGTTGTGGGGGGGAGAGGGCTGGACAGAAAAGCGTTTATCAATCAAAAGTTTTCTTTCTGAGTTTGACATGACTAAGCTACAGCCCAAGTGATTGGGAGAGAAAACCTTTCAATTCATTATTTTTAAAGCTATGTTGTTCTTTTTTTGTTGCTGTTCTTCCCTTTTAAGTTTGATACTATGATCACTCCTTAAAGGCAGCTCTACCTATGCCAGCAGAAATTAAGTAAACTCATGACAAATTTCTTCAGTCCTCTTCTTTTTGAAAAAAATAATAATCACAATTTATTGAATATGCTCTGTGCAACATCCAGTGAAGCCATTTTTAATTTGCTTCAAATTATTTACTACCGTCTCATATAGGAAGAAGCACAGACCACATAATGCGATATACTCCAATTAATAGTTATATCATCTGTACTCTACCTTTCCTGGTGTGAGTCTCATTTTGAATTCTGTCAGTAGAGAAATGGATCTGCTTTTCCTTAACATCTTACGGCTAAGCTGTTATTGACATGGTTTGGTGCCCTTTCATTGCTAATACTCACAATTGCTGGGGACTGTGAGCTGTGAGGTCTCGTAATTTTGAGCAGGAACTCGGTGTGCATAAAATGACCTCCAGGAGCATCTGCTGTGGGCTTTTTCCCCCCCTGTGTTAAATCGGATATGTGGGGTTATCTGGGATAGTGAAAAGCTATACTCAGAAAGTATTTATTTTTTTTATAATGAATGATGGAGTTCTTTTTGCTTCTGGCAACTATAGGCCTTTTCTGAATACAGCAAATGACTGTTTCAAAATGAAAACCACTATGTGTTTGAATGTAGTATTATGCCTAGTTGCTTTTTGAGTGAAAGGCGGCTTTAAAAAGTTAGGTATATCATTGCCAAAAAGGGCTAAATAGTATTGTCAGCATTTTGAGAAGGAATAGGTCCTTTTTTTCCTGAAACTCCATTCTGGACAGCTGTTAGTGACTTACCAAACTTTTCATATGGATATGTATGTTAATGACAGGCAATGAACTGGAGATGAAGAGACCCAAACACAGACCGATCTCTTCAGTGCACATCAAAAGCCTTTACAAAAGGAGCAGTAAAAGAGGCAGTGATGGTGGAGCCTTCACTTTTGTACACTGAATTAGTTCTGCAAGCAATGAAACTGATCTTTTCTCCTTGCCAGAAAAGTCTGGTGATTTTTGTGAGTGCTCATTAGCACAAGAGGCATTTGTGAAGATAATTGACTGACGCCGATACTGCTGGCTGTCACAACAGTGCCAGCAGTGTATGTGCGTTTTAATAGTTGTATTTTTCCCCCCTTTCTTACATATAATGCTTTCTGAAAGATACTGGCTCTCTAAAGATCGACGAGCCTATGTGAAGCAGGGAGTTTAAAGAACGCCTGCTCAGGGAATCTGTCCGTCTGCCCTGCTATATCTCTGCTTGCAGGGTATATGTGTGTATATTGGCCCCGGGGCTGATAGGTAAAGGGGCTACAGAGGGAGAGGGGATGGGAATGTAGACAGATAAAAGTCCCATTGCCTCGTGGCAGGTAAATATTGGAACCTCACCTTATAGGAAAGTGTTACCGGCGCAGAAATTGCAGCAAAATTAGACAAGCCACACACGATCAGCGGGGAAACAACCCGTGCAATGTTAGACTTTAACTAGACAAAGGGATGAGCTGGGGAAAAGCAGGGGGTTTGTTTGCATACATCCTTAGCCTTATAAAAGATAGCAATCACACAACAGGTCCTAACCATATGCAGGAGCAAGGTGCTTAAAAACACACAACTTGTGTGTCATCAGATGGATTCCAGAAATCTCTGGCTTCAGAATTGTTCAGAGCTTGAGATGCTCTTTTTAGCAGAGGAATATAAAAAATGCATATGGTTGGGATTTCTTGTTTGACTGCTGACATCTCCCAGCTTCACCAGTACAGATTCATGGTACTAAGACGGTTTTCTCCAGTGTAAATGGAAACTGAGTTTGGCCTGTAACCTCTTGTGTGTTAAGGGAGTTAATTATGATCAGCAGTGCAAGATTTTATTTTTATTTGATGCTTCTGATGACAATAACAACCAATAAAAAAATAAAGCACATTAAAAATTTTCTGACCTGGAATTTCAGTTACTGGAAAATTCTGAACTGGTGAAATTAAGTCAGGGAAGTGTGGCTTTCAGTAAATCTCCAGGCTCTAAAATATTTTGAAAGAAGCACTTCCAAGTTTGTCAAAACAGCCTTGTTAAGCATTTGAAAAATGTAAACTTCATGGGCTTTGGTTTGGCGTAGCAGCTACTTTAATACTTTAAATCCCACCCTTCCCAAATGAAAAGGTCAAAATCAGAGTAGAACGTTTTGTATTTCGTAACACAGAGCATTGTACCCCAATGCACTTTGATTCTTTAGAATATTTTTGAATGCTTGAAAATTCTGGGCTTTTTAATTTTCAGTTCACAATGGGAGACCAGTTTGAGATTCAAAATTCTTATAGGACAAGAAAGTTTTCCTTGACTAGAAATAGCTCCCAGAAGGTTATTGATGTCAGGAGAAATTGTAAATTGCAAACGAAAAGATAGTAACTGGAAGTAGATTAGTTTCAGCCTATAGCTCTGTGTTAATGCTTAGCACAAAACAGTATGTCAAAGATCTAATTTCTCAGAAAATTGTTGCCTGTTTGTCATCTTGAATTTCTATTTAATTTGCTTTTCTAAATATAATTTATTTTACTTTTCTACTAGAATGCAAATTCTTGATATTTCGGAATACAGATCTCGAGAGTAAGGCAGTTGACCTAAAAGTTTTTAAAAAGAAGTTTCGACGGTGATTTTATGACCTGAAATAAGTGTCGCATAATATTGTCACCATTTGAGCAAGTAAGATTACGCTACAAAAGACTGTAATCTATATGTTCATTAAAGTCTATCAAGAACATGATTCTGTGTGTGTGTACATGTGCGTGTGGCTGGAGTACACACTGTGGTTTGTCATATGGTTTTATTGACATATCGGGGAACACTCTATTACTTATGAGTAGCAAAACCCATGTAGTTCCTTTTTAGATAACAGCTAATGTGACTGTATCTCTTGATCTGTTGTGTGAAACAGATTTGCTTATTTGACACTAACAATATGAAGGATATTTAAGGCATCTCTGAAGTCAGTTAGTCTTTGGTTATGGCTGCAGCTCTAAGAAATGGTAACAAAGGAACTTAAAACTCATTTTAAGGCCCCCTGAGGGACCCGGGCTACTTATTTCATAGTGAGTAACTGCAATTTTGTCTCTAGACCTTCTACAAGTAGGAACTGCCTTTTGCCTGGGGAGATTTCTTATTCTGCTGTTTAAAAACATCTGACTCTAAACCTGTGTTAGTACAAACTACTGATTCAGTAATATCCAGGACATTATTATTAGTCTCCTGAGGATGTCAGTTTGTGAAAAGAATTGCCTGCATGGGTTTGAAAGATGGATCTCTAAAAGTGACAAATGGCAGAAAGTATGCAGAGATTTTAGGTAAGATTGTTAATGACCATGGTGTCAGGGCAGCAGTTTGAAACCCATAGTAAATTCAAATGATGTCTCTATAGATGGTGTGTGGGTATTTCTAGTTAATAAGGGATTTAAATATGATTGTGTGGTTATATTTCAGAACTATTTTAAAAGAAGTAACAGTTGCACCAAGTTAGCACAGAGCATATACCTTTGCACGCACACGCACGCTCTGATGGAATAGATAAAGGTTGATTTCCTGCTCACAAGATGAGGTTAATAATGTATGTCACGGCTAGAAATTCTATCTATGATGTTATCCTAGTGTTTGAAAAATATTTTATAGCACATTTCAATGTCATTTTGTATCAGCAGGCAATACTCTGGGGGCAAAAGTTCCCAGAGCTGGACACTGCTCAGAAGGTACTTCAGTGTGAGCTGTGTCTTGCTAAAATTTTTCACTAAAAACACAGATAACAGGCCAGTAGTCTCTGAAAAACAGCATTCTGGTTTTGTACTTACTGTGTTCAAACATGTAAAAGACAAATAAAATAACAGACTTCCTGATAGAAAGCAGCATAGGGAGAATTTTAGTTTCGATGCAATTTTTTTTAAACAGTCTCTTTATTTTCTTCAGCATCATGTGACATTTAATGTCATCTTTTTGTGTTTCATGGCTGAAAATCCATTAACATCCTCTGTTTAAAAAAAAAAAAAAGCACAGAAGCACCATTTCAGTTCTGATTACCCCTGAAAAGCAGAAAATTTGAAATGTCAGCATTTCCTGAAACATTATTTTCTTAAATTGTTATATTTAAGAAAATGCTACACTCCAAATAGCAGTCAGTAAGAGAAACAGAGCTGGGGAAGGGACAACGGGATGTGTGAGAAGCCAGTCAGTCAGTTCAATGACTAGCTGAATCCTCCCATTCAAAAAGTGGCCAAGGCTTTCCTCATTTTTGTTTGTATCTGACTAATCAGAGTCAGGCAGTTTGTTAGCACTCTAATTACAACTTCCAGAAGTGACCAGCCCTTCCCCACCTCCTCCTAACACGCGCCTACTCCCACCTCAACCACCCAGCCAGAAGTGGGGCAGACTTTAATTTTGACGACTCCTCCCTCACTTCTAGCGTAGGTATTGATCATCCTGTGCTGTCACTGATCCGATGGCAGCACATACCCCTGCTGGTTTTATTTGCCTTGGCACAGATCATGAAAATCTAATGCTTTCCTTAATATGTTAGCTTTCGATGTCCATTGGTGATCTTAGCACAGCTTCTGAGGAGTGATCTCGCCCGTCCCGTAGCCAAACTCTCGTAGGGTACTGCAGCACACAGTTGGGTTTTTTGGGGAAAAAAAAACCATCACTGACCAACAATTTCTTTGAGGTACGCCCAAGTGATCTTCTTACTTCCTGGACAGTCACCCTCCTCCTCCCTTCCCACTCTTGTGGCAGAACGGTGACAGTAATCTGTGGTATAATCCACGAGGTGAAATACAGGGGAGAGGCAGATGCAGACCTTCTGGTCTCAGAAGGGTGAGGAGTCAAGTAGCAAAGAACTGGGTGCTCACCTGCTGCAAAATAACAGCTTTTCTGGTACAAAGAGCTGAATTTTGGAGTCCGGGAAGAAATAAAAATCAAGTTCTGAGCTGCCAAGGCCTTCAGTCCTTTGGATCTGGAATAACGTGGTTGGGGAAATCCATACCTCTGAGAGCTGGTGTTCCAGGTTCATTGCAGACTGACACATGAGTTATGCTCTCACATTTCCCTGGCAAAGTAAGAACATGTGAAAAGTAAGTCTAAGACTCTGGCACATTGCTTTTCCCTGGGTTTTGCCACATTTGAATTACAGATTATATAATTTTCATGAAATGTAGAGCATAAAATACTGGGTAAGCCATTTCAAAGGGATGTCTGTTTAGATTATGGTATCAAAGCCATATTCTGCCCTATTTGCTGCAAGTGAAATGAAGATGATGAAGGTAACATGTGGCAGCATTAGGTAGTATCATTACCCTACTGGATTTCTAGAGGGGGTTCCTCCCTTTTAGGGATGTGACAAGTTGACACTGAGGACCTGGAAGCTGGAGACTTGTGGAACCTACTGCGACACTTTCCCTGTGTGACAAGTTACAGACACAGGTGGAACAAAAGGTCCGTCACCACTTTTTGAAATGTTGATGAAATGAACTCCAGCTTCTTAGATAGGGAGCTAATTTGGTGATAAAATATCCGTCATGAGGCTGAAGAAACATGCTGTATCTTTGCAAATGCTGTGTGGCAGCTTTATTTCAGATTAATTGTTAATGGGTGAACTCCAGACAGTCTCTTGGCAGTCAGTTGAGTCATCAGTACTAGAAAGTACAGTCTATGCTTTTCTTTCAAACAGGGTTATAGGACCTTCTGAGCTTCTTTTTAATATTCTGCATGGGGACTGCTCTGGCCCATCTGAAACATGTTCTATATTACAGATGACATTTGCCCTTAAAAAAGAAATCTCAGGGCTTAACAAGGCAGCCTATTTAATAAAGATGGGGTAGTGCAGACACATTAGACATCTAAAGTTGCTGGGAGAAGTTGATGCAGCAGAGGCACATAGGTGGCACCTGGCTGTGGCCTCCTCAACAAACTTAGTTTATTCGAAACAGCATAAAAAATTTCTCCCATGCCCCCCAAGCATCCCTTGAAAACCTGTTGCATAAGCAGACACTGCCTTGCTCAACTTAATGTATGAGTATGGTAAGAACAAAGTCTGAATGGGAATAGCCACAGGTGGATGACTCCTTGCATGGTATCGATTTTCTGTTTGTACCGACAGGCCGTGGTTCAAGTTGTGTCTGGGGTCCTGTAACTACCACCAGGTCCCCTTAATGTGCAACATACTCTGCGTTTTGCTATTTCCAGTTTTAGCCAAGAGGCCTGTGTTTGTTTCAATGAATGCCTTTCTTTGCATGAAATATTCCACAAATGCCATTTATTGCTACGTGCTTGATTCTTTGCAGGGTTTCAAGACTATGATTTAATATCTAAGATTGTCTAAACAAAGCCCTACTTAAAATTTGCTCAGGTTTGCTTAGAAATCCAGAAACCCTGTAATTATAGGGAGAACTTAAAGGAGAAAGCAGTTTCATTAACACCAGAAACCACTGTTTATGCGCATGAACTGTGTAAAACTGCAGTTTCGGAAATCCTGCTGAAATAATCCTTCAGTGTACTCAGTAAGCCAAAATCGTAAGGAAGTGGTACTTCCGTGTGACCTCAAGGGTTGGACCCTTTGTTTTCACGTGTGGTTTCCTCCAGCCCCATATTACTTGATATCTATAACGCCTGCAGCACAGCTGTGGCAGGACACCCTACCCACTGCTGGGTCCCTCTGGAGCAGAGATGCCAGTGGGGAGGCAGAGCTCCTGCCGCTGTCCCGAGACCCCACTGGGGGTTCAACCTGTAGACGTGGGGCTGTGCGTGGTCTGAAGTTCGTGGTTTGGCTAACTGATGGGTTTCATTTCGTCAGGGACATAAACCTACCTATGCACCTACATCCTGCCCTCCTCGGCACGGGCCTTTCATCTCCCCAAATACAGCAATTAGGGATATGCATTCTCTAGTGTGCTGTGTGGATTTTATTATTTTTTATAGCACCTTTGAAGGATGCCAGATTGACAGTCATGAGCCTTCAGGTCCTCTCTTCATCCCCAGAGCCATTTCTGCCTTTTGGGTTCCGAGCAAGCATTATTTGCACATATTTAACATATCCCTGCGTGGCAGCTAACGTTGGGGAGAAACAATGAGCTGGATTCTGTACTGTTTGTTTGTTTGTGTTTGTGTTCGTATCGAAGATGAGGAAAGTGCAACTTCATTAAATTAAATTAAATTTTATAACAATCAAATGATTTAGGTAATAAAGGGGGGCAAAGAAAGAAAATGTTGAATTTTAATAGCTATAACCTGTAAGCAGTGCTTTATCTTGCCGCTGCTGTTGTAAGGACTAGTAATTGCAGCCGTCTAGACACAGGAACAGATGCAAAGTAGAGCTTTATTATATCAGACATTTGCCCTACTACGATACAGTCTAATTGCCCAGAAAATATATTTCTACATGAATTATTTCTAATTTGATTTGAACTAGACCAACTGTTGTATTTTGCTGAACTTTATCAAGTGATAAAACGGAGCACTAAATTTCAAAGCAGTTTCTGTTATCAATCTTTTTAGAGAGAAGGATGAATTAATTGAAACTTGAAAAGGCATGCAGTTTTCCAGCAAATAAAATAGTTTTCTTTCTTGCTAATTAAATTTTTGTTATGTCTTTCACCTGTGTGGCTTGAAAAGGAAAAGCAACGCTAACACTAATTTGTGATTTAGTATGTTATGTCTACTAGTGTTGCATGAAAATATTTTAAATTGCAAGTTTAAAATGTGATTAGAAATTATGCCCTTGTGAGAGATGTAAGGGGTTCAGCTTGGTTATCCGAAAATATCGATTATTTAAATGAAATGGTTTTTTTTTCCTCCCAACTGATTTTGTTTTCTTTTGAGAGTATTAGCAGAGAATTCTGATGTTGTGAATAAAACCTGACAAACATTTTGTGTATTTCAAGAGGGTCCGAACGGTCGGGCTGCTGAAAACGGATAATCAGTGTGAAACAAAGGTAACTCTTTGGACGCCCAGGTCTGTTGTTCTAAAAAGGTGAAATTTCTGTTGCAATGCGTTTCCCTTCATTTCTCAGTGTGTATTGGTACATTTGTCCTCTTTTCACGCCGCATTTTAAGAAGGGTTTAGGAAATGCAGGGGAATCTCTCGGCGGCTTTTGCATAAAATGATAATAGTAACTCGCTTCCTCCTCCTTCCCATCCCCCCCCAAAATAGAGCATACTACTGAAATTATTTAAATTGACTGAGCCTTTTAAGCAAGTAAACACATTTTAACTAGTTTTTTTTCCCAATCCTTCCATTCATGCCCACTATAGAAATTAGCCTTCACTCTTCCTTCACTTACACATGGATACACACACTTGCATGGACACAAGAAAAATTTCTTTTCTCCTGTCAGCATTCCTACCCAACAATAGTTAGATTAGTGGAAATGAGGGCCTCCGCAGAGAAAGGACATTCAGCCACAGAAGGCTCCCTGCAGGAACAGCTGGTAGGGGTTAATGGCTGCTGAACCTCACAGCCAGGGCCTATTCTCTATTGTGTGTTCAACTCCTGGGAAGGAGGGAGACTTGTGACAGCTTCTGGGGTGCAGGGGATCAGAGGTATAGCAGTTAGGTCAGAGAGGTAGTGTTCGGGGGGAAAAGGCTAGCCGGGAATTGCAATAAAAATGAACTCTGCGGCGGGGACGGCGGAGGCTTGAAATCTGCAAAAATTGGGCACAAATTGCCACGGGGAAACAGTAAAGGATTATTCAGTAACGTGGCTTCTAACCTTTTAACAACAGCGATATGAATTAAAAGAACAATCGGAGGGAGATGGGGGATGAATAATTCATATCGGAAAGTGGATGAAATCCAAGTCGGAGCCAAACATGCGCCGCTAATGTATGTTATTTACGTTTGCACGCTAACCCCTTGGAGTTCAGCTCTCGGGATGATGGTGCCAGCGCCGTGGCCACTGTACCAAACACACCAGCCAGGAGGCAGGGGTGATCCTTCAGCACGCAGCACGCCTAAGCTTAAATAGAGAGCGATTAATAAGTATATGTTTCCCCTCAAAGTAGGTGTGCTGGCTGCGCCACCACGGCGTGTGGAAGGAGCCCTCCTTGGAGGACTGGCAGGTGATGTGCTGGAAGGTCAGGTCTCTTTGGGGAGCGGGGGGCTCCCGGGGTGGCTCCTCTTCTTCCTGGCACACACCAGGAAAGGACCTCTCAACGGGAAGCGATGACTTGGTGGGCTGTGAAGATCTCCTCTGAGAAAACACTGGGATGTTCCTGCTCCCCCCTCTCCTGCCCCTCCCTATTTTGGGATATTTCGGCAGGATGCTGTGGTTTTAAAAGGACCTTAGAGGGAGCTGTATTTCCCCTCTGACAGTTGTCTCTTCTCCATACAGTGTCTGAAAACTTCCTAAATTAAAAAAAAAAAAAGTTAGATAAAATAGCAAAAAGGTGTTAGACTGACCAGTTCTGTGTGGAAACCTCCTCTCCCCCTGCCTTCCATAGCAGTAACCTTCCTATTTTTTTGTTTCTGCTCTTTCACTATGGGAATGTCTGACATTCAGTAACATCAAATATTAAGATTGTTGGGCATTTTATACTTGTAAGTTATAGGTTAAGCAAGAGAATAACAAGTTTTCTGATAATGCAGGTCCTTTCCCCTAAACCTCCTGGTTCCCTAGCCCCTTACACATGTAGATAGGATATGTAGTTGTTGGGAGACATTAGCACAAATTTCACCCAATGCAGTGTGGGTGAAAAAGTTCAGCTGTAACCGTCGTTCCTTGGTTTTGTTTGTTTAATCTCAGACTGTAAAGCCACTTAAATCATTTGACCTTATGTTTTTCTTCTCTGTGTGAGTTTGCCTAAAGAAAAACAAAAGAGAGTGAGGGGGAAAAAAAACGTTCCATTGAGATCCTCACCTGCAGCAGAAGCATGAAAGATACTGTCAGTGAGCTCCCAGTGAGTCCTTTGGAAGCAATACAGATGCAATAGACTCATTAAAGTTCTTCTATTTGGATTGTAATGGCTCAATGAAAACGTATGAGCCAGTGCCTGAGGCCTTTTAAGAATATTTAAGATGCACTGAAGTGTGTCATGCCTTAGTACACCTTGACACAGTATTGCAGCCCCCAGAATGAGGATTGACAAGTACAGGTAAAAACAACAACAGAGACATAACAGAACAATAACAAAAATGCCTCCCTGAAGTACCGACACTGACAGCTTGATAGAATAAGCAAAAATATCACCAAAATGACTTGCAGGCAGGAATAAATGAGGCTTCCAAGCACTCGTGAGGGAGCGCTCGCAACATTCATCCTGCTTTGCATTGTGGATACCGAAACACTGAGTGTAAGTGACTTACCCAGAGACACGCAGCCAGGCAGGAGCACCCGCCACCCCATCCCTCAGTTCTCCTTTCTGCCCGGCTCGGCAGCCACACCTCAAAAAAAATACCCTTTTTCCCCGTATTCTGCTACGTCCTCTGTTCAGATGAAGGCCCCGATCCCACAAGCTGCTCTGCGCAGGAACAGATTTCAGCATGTACCTACGTGAGGTTTTGTTCTGGATTCCCAAAGCTGATTTCAAATTTACAGAGCGTGCAGATCCTCAGACTAGATGTTGATATTTGGGCTTTTCTGGGGAAACAGAGGTCTGCGCTGAAATGCCCGTGCTTTGGACGCCTGAATTGTTTGAAAACAGTGAGGATGGGCCATAAATCTGGAAAGAGAAATAGGCAAAATCAACACACCTGGGCTATGACTTCTGAATGCGTGGTTTCAGTTCATAGAAAATTTTTTACAGTTATCATAAATATCTGAAAACAAGGCCGGCTCAACTTAACTATAACTTAGATCAGTGGAGCTAACAGGTGTGCTCGTAAAAAGATGCTTTCAATTTCCCATTTCTTTTAATAAAAGAGAAAGTAAGAATAGGGGAGTCTGTTGACCTCTTTGCGTTGCTATTCATATTGCCAGCAAAAAGACATGTATGAATTAAGAACTCAGAAGGGAATTATTCTGATGACAGACTCTCACACTGAGGGTTTGTTACATTTAGTAAACCCTTGATCTCTCCAAAGTGCAGCAATTGATTCCAATAATTTGTTGTCACATTTTTTTAAATATAGATAATTCAGTTTTAGGAAACAAATTTAACAGAAGATGCTGTTTACAAAACCATAATGCTATTTTTAATGCTGCTGGTTCAAACATTATGCGTGATATTCTGTACAGGATGTGCTATTGAAAGGGTTAAGCTTTTCTGACTTTCAGATACAATGAAATTATGACAGGAAGAAAATTGTGCCATTTTAGCATGAAAATGCTTGTACAAATACTGTCGTTCCTTCCTTCTTACTTTCTTTATAATGCCTCAACGATAGCTAAGATGACAGACATTTGACAGGTATCTGTAAGCATACAACCCAGGCAGCTCATTAAAGTTTTTCTTTCTATGCATCAGCTTTCACAAAGGCAAAAACCCATTAGCATTGACTATTTTGCAGATTAGAAGAATTAAGGGCTTCAAACGTTGGCTTATACCAAGCAATGTCATTTGTGAAGTGATGTTTGCTTTATTATTTCCCTTTCTCTCCCTCTGAAACCAGACTGACATGACTTTAGCTCAACGTAGGGCGTAATGTGCAAACCAAAGGACTGGCTCACCGATGAAAAGAAACACATTCCCTTTTATACATGACTGGAATGGCAAAAAGGGGAGACTTTACATGTACTATTTAGGCTCATTAGAGTACTGATTATGATAGTTCTCCGGTGTAATCTTTAATCGACTTTGACACTAGATTTGCCCCGTTACAAATCCTGTCATGCAAATTAAGTCATTTGTGTTGTTTGATATGGAAAGATCTGCTATGAAATGAAAGATTAGTTCACAGATGAGGCACCAGAGACTGCTGCCCTTGTGCACCGTGCAACTGATTACAAGGATGAGAGCATCCATTTTTACACTGCTGTTAACATTTAGGAAAGAAGATTAAATTAACGTAGTTTATTTCCTTCTTCCTGCATGTGGTTATTTTAAATAAGATTTCATAACCCTTATTTTTATGGTATACAAAACTGGCAAAGCCAGTTTGATGCAATACTACCATTTTAAATAGGGAAACATATTTTTGGAGGCGATGTGGATGGTGAGATGTGTATTTTTTCTATGCCCTTCAATGAGATACAGGATTTTATTTAATTAGTAATCAGATGGCAGATATTTTGCCTTCATGCACAAAACAGCAGTGAAAAACTACTGTAAATTTTCATGTGCAAAAACTTAGTCTTTTGACTCAACGATGTATAGGATGCTTTTTATTGTTGTTGTTATTTCTTATTGAATATTTGTATCTTGCAATGGTTACGCTGGCCTGATAGAAAACCTCTACTTAAAGGATAATGGTTTTTTACTACTTAAAAACATAGCATGAGAAGAAAACATTGCACCTAGGCCCACTTAATATACATTTAAGTAAAATTTATGTCACTGATGAATGAGTCAAGGCCAACCAGAGCTGGTTTTTTTAAGCTTTTAGGACCTCTCTTGCCAAACTTGCAGTGTTTGGTTGACATGATACAGTTCATATACTTGGCCTTGATTTAGGTAGGCAATCCCTTTCCGGTGACAAGGAGTATCAGTCTTTATAAGGATCGTTTCTTCTGTACTCTTGGACCAAAAGTGTTTCATCTGCTTGAGGAACTTCAGATGCTTAGCTACTCTTAACTCTTTAAAAAAATATCTTGTTTATACTTTAAATAGAACACCTAGTTTCTCTGAGAAATTTGTGGGAACTGTGGCTAACTCCATAATTTCAGACTGATAAAGCCAGAATGTAACCAAACCAAAATAAATGACAAAATACTCACCATTTTCTGTTTTCATTAAGCATCCTCAGTGAAGAAGCAGCTGTGCAACATTTTTGCAAGTTCCTACAGACATAGAGAATGTACCAAACACCATGGCTGGGAATGGAACCCAAGAAGTTAGTATCAGTGCTATGTATTTTTTAAGACAATGGATTATTAAACATCTCTAATTAAATGTCCTCTCATTTTTTCCCTGAATATTCTTTCTACCTCTCATTTATAATCTATTTATTTTGTGCTTTTAAAACTACGTGTTAAAAGACAACACCGCTACATTTTGTCATTACATTTTGACATAGCACAAATATTTCATATAGTCTGAGTATTCTATCATTTGGATGAAGATCTATACTGCAGGTACCTAAGGTTCGCTTAAACAACCATGACACAAACTGGAATGGTCCTTGGAAAGATTATCCTACATTGGGATAATTTAAAAGAAAATTTAGCCTTAAGGTTTGACACACCTATTTTCTTGCCTGTTTGCTCCAAGATTTTGTGTGATCATTTATTTACAGATCAGTAGTGCTGGATATTTCCAAGTTGCTGAAAAATCTTTAAGGATTAAACAATCCTTAAAGATTGTTTAAGATGAACCTTCATAACACATAATTGCCCAAAGTTGACAAGTGTTAAAAATTTCGGATCACCAATGACTTGAATAAGCAATTAAATATTTTACTTCACCAGTAATTTAAGAATGAAATAACTGAAACCTATCAAACATAGACTTATATTAATATGGTATCTCGAAATTTACAAGAATGTCCTTAGTGTCAGGTGACAGTCTTGATGCAGTAAAAAGTACATCTCAAGGATTCACCTCAAAATTGTAATTCTAGTATGTATTTTTCATCTTTATGTCATGAAATAATAAAATCCATACTTTTAAAATGTTTTATATTAAAAAAAATCTATATGTTTTAACACCATGATGGCAGAGCTTAAAAATAAGCATTACCAAGGATTATATAAGGTTTGAAAAGAGCAAACATTGGCTATGTGTGCTATGTTATTACTATACAATTTTTGTATTAGCATAAAATAAAAAAAATAAAATAACATACTTTCATGAAGATCCATAATGCAAATGTACACAATTTCACCAAGCAACATTTACAATTCAAAGACATTAGATTTCTATCTACATAGTTAGCTGTTGGGTCTCTTTCTTGGTCCTGTTTAAGAGTAATGTGTTGTCTTCTACTAGCCAAAATGTCACAGGACTTATACAAAGGATGCAAATGTGTCATATTTTCCTCCCCAGGCTCATTTGCCCTTACTGCCTGATGCTCCCTGCATTACAGTAATGGAGTCTATAAAATGTAATAAGGAAAAGGTGTACTTTAATTAGCCAAGTCATAGTATGAATAAGCTCTGTTATAAATCACTTCTTTTTATTTGCATGTATGAGTTGTGTATATTAACAATTTATATTAGGTTTATTGAAGTGTCTTAAGGTGTTTTTTCAGTAAGTGGGAAGCCAGGCCTGGCAGAAGAAACCTTGAGACATTAAAATATTCAACTATTGCACTGGCTGGCTGGAAATAAAAATTAATGAGAAGACTGCTAGCACAGAAGGATTTTTTTAAACCCCAAGATAGAAATCAGAGTACATTAGTTAGACCTATTAAACTGAATAGTAGTTCTCTGAGAAAAATGCTGGAAGCACTATCACTTAAGTCTATTTAAAAACAGCTTGGTTTAAATGGTTTTTCCTGGTAGTGGAGTAGGTTAGGTCATTTAGTAATTTTTTTTCTCTCTGTGAGTGTTACAAGTCTATTAATGGCATCCTAGGTATAACAGACCATTTTTTTCAAATGTATTCAGACCCTAAAGGACACAGATATTTTCAAAGACATCGAAACTGTTTAGATGCTTAATTCCCATTAATTTTGAGATTAATGTATGTGGTCCTAAAATGTTTTTTTCTTGCCTGTGTGCGTTTGGGTGTGTGAGTATGTGTGTCTAGGACACCACTAACAATTTATGTGGGCAGGTAGACCAAAGTCTGTATAATTCTCAAAAGACCTGTTGCTCTTTTGGTAGGAGTAAAAGCTCACATGCAAGTTCTTGGCTTGCTTCCTTCAACACAAGCTCCCGATGAGGTCAATAGATGTGGCTGTCTGAGGACTCCCCGAGTAATGTAAAGGCTGGGTGGCACCTCCAACCCATTCCTTTCCCTTTTTGATGCCTTCTGGAAGGCAATCTACTACCTAGCTTCTCTATACAAAGATAAGAATCTTTCTAACTTCTAGCCTGTATTTGTTCGTGGCCTTTTAAAAAAAAATTGTTCTTGTGCCAGGTTTGTAATCTAGGCTAAAGATTTCTTCCATCAAGAGCTTTATACTCTTCACCTCAGAGCAAGGCGACCAGATCCTCATATTCTATTCCTTGTCAAAAGTTTCTAGTAGTATGATTGCTCCTGAAACTTGATAGAATTCTTAAAATCCTTCGTTTCTCAACTGATGCTCAACTGATGGGCAGTAGTGGGGTGGAAGTCACTCTAATGCTATTCCACCTTTTTCCTTTATTTCTCATCTTCCCAAGCAATACAAACCAAAACACTTGGAATTCAGTCACAATCACTGTTAGAGTATGATTCTGTTATCTCTGCCTGGTTTTATGGCTAGTTTCAGTAGTTTCTCCATTTTGTTTTTCTTCTGATACTTCTGTATACACATCCTGTGCTCCTACTATTTTTTATCCTCCAGTCAAATCACACACAAGCCTTTCAATAAATTGGTTTGTTTTCTTTCCAGCTTTCTTCCCACAGATATTCTTTGATCCATTGCTGTATCATTAGTTACTTCTTTTTTTATATTACAACCAAAAATAACCTGCCAGAGCAGAATGCATCATCTAAAGTGCTAAAATAAAACAAGGGAATCTTAAAAGAGGTTGTTAAGTGATTAAATAAGTTAGGATGTTTTTACAAAGCTGCAGCTTAGGTGAATATATCTATTTCATATGCCTATGCTCTGTTCATCATCAGGCCCACATTTTTCTTGGTCTTTCATTTTCTGGAACTTCTTGCTTGCATTTTACTTAAGTTGTCAAAGATACATTGCAATGATTAACTTTTCAGTTATAATTGGACAAAGTAATTGGAATATTTTTAGTGTCTCACTGATCTTTTGTTAACTCTGAATATGTTTACGTATAAGCAATATGTTGTGCTTTTCTCATATATAATTATCAGATATCTATAGATAGAGATACACATTGATATACCTAAACATTTTTTACAAAGAATAAAAACCTTCTTTTTAGAAACTGCAGAACCACTTGTCGTGTGGCTTTCTACTACGTCTCCGGTGCTGGGAGTAGGTAGAGGAGGTGTGAAATGGTGGTAGATGACAACACCAGAAACCCTGATGGTTGCTCTCCACCCCACGGAGCAGGAGACAGGGAGCAGTGTTTGAAGGCAGGACAGCAGGCACCTGCTGACATACTGACAGAAAAACTTGTGTCTGACTTAGCACCCTGCGGAAAGCTCACCTTGAGGAGTGATGAGATGTAACTTTCTTCCTGTCAGTTGGTATTGCCTTTTTGTCATCTGTGTCCTCAAGAGAAAATTCAAGGTTTTATTTTCATGATGTTTTCTTGGGAGATGATAATGCTCTTTTCAACTGCAATGCATTTTTTAGATCAGGAACCTTAGAGCTCCTGAACTTACAGTTACTTTTACCATTGTAGAGAGTTAAGGAAAATATGTATTTTTTTAAAAAATCATAAATATTCTTCCATAGAATCATTATTTTTGCACATTACAATCAACACAGAAAAAAGTCCTTGTAAGTTCACATTTACACTGCATATGATGTATATACCATGAGAGAGGACATGGGAGGAGGGTGTATTGAGATGAGCACCAAATAGACACAGTCAATATGTGTGTATGTTACTAAGAAAGGAGATTAATTAAAGTTTGGACAGGGAATGTATCTTTATAAGTCACTCTTTTCCTGTAAGTACGGTGTTTTGAGAACTGCTGCTAAGTCTCCAAGGAAACCGCTGCTATTTGTGACTCTGTTTAGTGGTGGAAAACTAATTTTTACCTGCTTTTCTAAGACTGACAAGTCATGACAGCTCTTAGAAGTCTGCAAATCAATTATTACTCAAACCTAGCTATATTTTTAGTTACCTATTTCATGTATTTAGACTGAATCACTGAACTACACTACAGATCAGAGGTGGAAAAGTCAGTCGTGATTTGAAAAAATGGAACAAATCCTAATTTTCACAAAAAAGCTTGTAGCATAATGGTATTATATTGAAAAATTAAACCTCTTGTATAAGTCAATTATCAGTACCCCACACAAATATTAATTTTCTTCCACACATTTGCTCTCAAAACCGCATGTGTAGTTGTGTAGAAGTACATACCGTGAGGATGAACGAGACACCTACTGCTCAGTAGGTGTTTTGCTGTCATGCACAATCTTACCCCCAGTGCCAGCCTTGAGTAAACAAAAAATCTTTCTTTATTCTTAAATCAGGAGCTGACATTGAAAGCCAGAACATTAGAGAAATACTGTAATTATTCCTTATAGTGGACAGCGGTGCCTTCTTTCTTTTCCCGTGTTGCTCTGCCAGCGAAGGGAAGCTGTTGACATCCCATAGCTGCCAAAGGCAGAGACCTGCCTTTGCAATTGCACATGACAGCAGAGGTGAGATCAGAGCACAAAACATCTGGATCAGTTTACACCAAAGTGATCCATCTAGCCTCATGTCTTGTCTCCAATATCATCTGAAGGCTGGTGTCCATGGAGTCGTCTAAGTACAAGGCAGTCACACAGTGAGGTCTCCACAGAATGTCTTCCCAGTCTCCGATGGGAGAGATCATCTACCACAAATAGTGTCCTTGTGTTTCACAGCCCAGATTTTTTTTTTATTCTGTTAATTTCTCTGGTTATTTTTTAAAACCATGAAAACCTTTAACTTCTTCAAGGCACCATTCAGAGGCTGAAAATAGATCTCGCCTTGCAGTTCAGGAGAAGCAGAGATGTATAAGAGCAGCAAATTTGGAATTAACCTGTGGGCTGAATAGGAAATGCTCGTGAGCACAATGACAAAGTGGTGACAGGATGATAGCAGGAGTCCTGGTTTGATCACGTCTGCACTTCTGACAAATAGGAAAACACATCTAACTTCAATGCTTGTGTTGCCATGTTACATGCTACCTTTCAACTCTGTAGGACTTGGACTTGCCTGATAAGTGATGTTACTGTGCATGGAGCTCTTTGAAACTGCAAACCATCCCTGGTTAATATTTCCTATAACTTTTTTGGGGGTGTGTGCAGTCTATTAGTATATTTATGCAGTCTATTAGTATATTTTTCTATATTTCATTTGTGGGTGTATCAAAATTCCTATTTTCTTGTCTATGATTTTCCCACTAGATAGTCCCTATGCCTTTAAAAATACTGTGTCATAAACTGCACAAAATCAAAAGACAGAGGTGGCGAAGAAGAAGCAACAGGGCTGTTGAGGAAGGATGTGACATTGCTAGAGATGGAGACATGGAAGCTATTAAGGTACATATGACTCTAGGGTAAACTCCCTCATGCATAACCTGAGCATGCAAAAAATTCTTTTTTTTTTTTTATGACAACCTGCGGATTATATACCTGAAACCATGGTAATTTAATCTTTCTCAATCCTGGCAAGTCTATAAAGTGATACTCTTTGTAAGTCATTTTACATTTTTGTTATTTAAGTGGGATATCTAAAGTATATTTTCAAGCTTGATCAGATATACATAATTATAGCCCATTAAAAACTTTGAAATGGAACAATTATTATTAAAGCTTCACTGTTATTTATCCAATTTTCTGTTTTTATCAATGACAATTACTTTAAGTTGTGTTCTCAAATGTGCTCATGTTGCACTCAAAAAAATCTTTAAAATCTGAATATGTTTCAATATACATGTGAGTTTCTAAGCCTTGCAGATATGTACATTAATAGTAACTCAGTGAAGACGGTGGAGTTCTGGTCATTAAATACTGGAAAAAAAATAATAGGATAAGGTCTACTAAAATGTCCAGGCATCAAAAAGGAATCAGAGACCCTCTGTCCACTCAGGGTTTGGCCTTTCTCTCCTGGATTGCTCTCCCTCATTGTTCACGTCACTCCCTTGGGCAACAAATGTGCACTTTTTTCACAGCTTTTTAATCAATGAGTCCAGAAGAGGAAAGTTGTTAATTGATTTTAAGCCTGATGGTAGAAAGCTGGTGGTAGCGTGGCCTTGCTCGCTGGCTTTAGACATAATCAACCTACCTAAACAGATGAAAGCAATGACATCCAACATTTCAATAAAACCAGTGGCAAATATTAGATCTTTCCCCACACCATACCTATGTGTTCGGAAATCTAGGACTTGTCTCTGCAATGTTTACTCTATCGGATTAATTCCTGTTTATGTTGACTGCCATGGAGTTATCTCACCCATAAATTCAGCCTGTTGTCTTTAGTGTAAATGCTTTCATGAATATGACCAGTAGCACTAGATGTTGATAATGACACCACTATCCACAGAGCTATTTCCACCACAAAAGATGTCAGAAAGCCTTATTAAGCCATCGAGTCCTGCCTCTTTATTTCTCCTCTCTGTCTTAATGTGTCCATCAATGTTGATGCAATGCAGTGGTGTAGGCTGCAGTGTCAGAAGCAACGCAGCCATTCAAGTATCCTGTTCTTCTGTGGCTGTTGGTGAAAAATGAAAGCTGTTTGTGCCTGAATATTGTGACAATGAAGGAATCGCAATGTAGCAGCTTTTCTGCCCTGGTTTTTTGCTTATTAAAAACATATTTTTATAGTATTTGCTTAGACAAAATATTCTAATCACTTGAAAAAAGGTAGCAAGACATGGCATAAATGGGGGAGGTACCCTTTTTAATCATTTTGGGAAGACCAAAGCTTTGCTTCTTGTTAGCCATTGCTGACCTTGAATCTGATGCAGATTTCTTGGTCTTATTAGTTGATGAGGACTCTTCCAGTTTGCAAGTTATTGGAAGGTCCTTTCTGACCTCTGACCTTAGCATGAATTAGCTCCTGATGGCTCACATTTCTGTTAACAGGCCAAAGAAAGCACAGTCAAGAAGTTAAAAAATAAAATCTTGTTGATTTAATGTCTGCACTCATTAAGGTCCAGACACCTTGGTTATTGTTAAAGTTTTGTTCCCTAAATTTTTAGCTCTGTATGAAAGAGAGAAACAAAGAAGGGTCTAGTTCGTTTTCTGCTTATGTCTACTTCAAAAACCTTTCCAAAGTCATGGCTGTTTTCCAAACCATATCACAAAGTAATTCCAAATTAATACCCTGTGTTCCTTTTCAAACGCTTCTCTTCATACCTCTCTTCTGATCCTAAGATTTCTCACTGTTCTGATTCACCCTGACCTGATCTGAAACAACTCATGGTTGTGTCTGCAAAGTTGTTTCACAGCGCAGAGTTGCAGTCCTGCTACATAACATTAAAACAGATCTTGCTGGATGTGTTTTTAATCATTGCTGTTTTGCAGATCAACAGCTACAGTTCTAGTGGGGTCGGGGAAGAATATTCTTTAGAAATACTGTATATGCAGCCAGATCTTCTGAATACCTTGTTCTGGAAGCTGCCTTTGTTACCAGCTCCACTACTTACCCACTTGTTCATGACCTTGTCTCCAGAGTTACCTGGCTCCCTTCGAGGGACTGCTTCGAGGGACTGCTTCGAGGGAAAGCATTTAACTGCTTTCACATCCTTCTCATAGTGATTCCCAGTCTTCCAGTGTATTGCTTGTAAAACATCCTTGTTTTCACTTGTCTGACATCCCCTAAGGTGCGCTAATTCCCCTCCTTCCCCCCACATCCCAACAGTCATCGACTGCAGAGGCATTCAACGTACCTTTTTGTGACTATTTTCTTCCTGTGTTTCATTCAGATATAGCCAGAAAGACCACAAGCAGAAAGCTTGTAAAATGATTGAACTAATTTTCTTCATTTGCCGTGGCGCCAGCTTGCTAGGTTCTTTATAGAAACCAGCTCAGTCATGCGGCAGGTTGAGCTTGAGATTCTTGATGCAGATCATTATGCTCCCATAAATTATCTCAGATGTACCTGAGCCAGGGTTTGAACCAGACATTGACAGGAGAGGTTCTTTCCTTTTGCTCTTTCCCTCTCTTTAATGTCCTGCACCTCTTTGCTCTTGCCTGCAGAACGAGGAACAAATTAATTTTTTGAACATTTTACTGTGTTTAATACCACTGTCTTTGAAAGGTACTCTCTACTTTTAAGCCAAAATTACTTTAAACAAAATTCCTATATTAGCCCAGTATGGCGAAGAGTAGGAAAGAGATGTTTTCCATCTTTAATTATTAATTCAATGAATCATAATATATTTTAATAAAAAATTGCAGTGGTCATACAAGGTAGTATTTACCTCTGATGAGCTTATGTCTCTGTGGCTGTACAATTGATTAGCAACTCTTAATGCAACTGACCACTGAAATAGAAAAAAATCTTTGAATAAGCTTTCTGTTGATGTATTTAGTACTCAAGTTTTAAACTGCATTTTTTGATACATTTGTCAAGTTTTCCAACTTCAAATGTTCATGAAATTTATGTTATAAGAATTAATATAATTACAGTTATAAAACAAAATGTGCTGAAAGATTATGCAGTAGTAGAGAGTTGTCATGTTTGATTTAAAAAAAGATAGATTATTTCAGACTGGAGCTGCTGAAGTGAAGGACACTGGGCAAACTGGGTGATGCTGGTGAAGGATGTGACATTCTCAAAGGTCCCTTGCAACCATGAAGATTCTGTGTGATTATGGTGGCTGTGCTCACCTCCGTACTGCTTCTCTGGCACTTTCAGAGGTGGGTCCATTCATGAAGGCAAGGAGAGGCCTTCTCCCAAGGCAAGGAGAAAAACGTGGATTTTCTTCACTTTCACATGAGTGGATTTCTAGTAAAATACAGAGACCAATTACTTCCCACACATACAGATTTCTGCAGACTTGAGAAAATTTTCAGCTCAGACCTTTCAGAGGAATTCTTTTTTGCTGTGGAGGACTTTATTCAGCCTTATGTCTCCTTATAGTAGGATTTGCGAGCACTTTCTTGGACAATATACAAAATATTATGCTCAAATTGAAGATTTCATTTTATTAAAACAAATTATCTAAATTTGTGCTCAGCCATCTCTACCCATTTTCTTTTTAATTTTTGCTTTTCTTGAAAAACAGATACAAATTTACTCAAATGGCAGAAAAAAATAAGGGTAAGGAAACTGCTTATGGAGAAGCAAGAGGAAATCTAATAAATTAATGGTCTTATTCTATATTCAGAAATCAACTGAAAAAAAAAAAAAAGAAAAAGAAAGAATTCTGGCATGACAGAGGGCAAAATATCTGGTGTGAGAAAACAGATTTGAACCCAGACTGAATCTGGGGTCCATTTGTAAAAACAAGAAATTGAGCTCAATAGTTTCATAAACTGTAAGTGCAGTAGCATGACAGCAGAGGGTTGATGGCCTATAATGCTTTGTCAGAAGCTTTTCCTCTCAGAATTGTTAGAGTTGTTGCCCATAGAGAAATAAGTGCCCTTTAGGACATGGTTCAAGTATAGGAGTAGTTTAGTCTGTCTCGCGTCTGAGAGGACAGAGGAATTTATCAAGAAAATCGTATAGGTTTTTATGGTTGACTGAAATTCAGATCCAGGAATTGAAGGTGGAAAGTTGATGTTTTGACTCAGGCAAACCAGAAGGGAGAAGTTTCTGCTGTATTTTAGAGGGGTGAGGCGAGTTTCCTTTAATATAAACCAACATTACTCATGTATTTCTAAGAATAACATGCCTCACTGTCATTTCAGCCTGGGATTATCCATGTGTCCTGGAGACAGGCAGACACCTGGGACACAATTTCAACGAGCAGAACATTTTGTAGTTGCGGGAAGTGTTTATTACGCTAAATCATTGTTTCTCACTTCATTTCACATAATCATAACTTCTGTGGCATTTCCTTCTTTGACCTTCAGTATAGATCAGAGGACACAGCTGAAATCAAACACACTGTTTATGTGGGCTTGGCCCCTTCCAATTAAAGGATTTTTTTCCTTGCAGTTTTACCCATTCTTTTTTTCTTCAGTATCTATGTATTATTGTCTCTTAAGTTTCAGTGGCCAAATTTAGCACTCTCAGTTTTCCTGGGTGGAATAAATTCCTCTTCCACAGATGTTATCAGAAAATCCTCTACAAGTCATTATGTATGGAAAATACTGTGCTAACATTCCCTCTTCTGCACAGGTGCATGCCAGATAGTTTATTTCCTTTAGGCAGGAAATAAAAAAGCAGCCAAGTATTGCAATGCTCAAATTAAAAAAAAAATAACAGCCCAGAAAAATCAGTCAAAACTGACTGCATCAGACTCTTTGCACACACAGACAAAAAGAAAGGTTTTGTCTCTACAGAAAAAGAGTTAGGAGTAGTATACTTCATTGATTTATTTTGTTTTCTCTATTATTCACTCTTCTCATATCACCTTTCGCCTCTATTACAATCGTGGTTATTCTTATTTTTCTGATATAGTTTCTCCTTTTGCACATCCCAAATGGTCGGCTCTGACTGCTAATAGTTGATTTGCCAGTTTACATATTCTAGTAAAGGCTTGCTTTTTTGGTCTGGATCCATGAAGGGAAAGATGCTTACAATATTTTACAGCTTGTACAGGACTCATTAATTAAAGTCCATCTTTGGGTTTAGACCATAGCACATATGCTCTAGACAGAAGTTATACTTCCTTCCCACTCTTGAGTAAAATTAAGCCAGATTCTGACCTTGAGCCTATGGTGTGTAAAGAGCTTTAAATGCTGGGCTTGTGCACATTTAACCCCACTGTAACAGTTGTAGGGTCACAGGGAGGTGACGGATAGCATCACAGACTTCCTACTGTAGATGATTAATTATGAAGGGAGGTCTTTGCATAGACTAGACCTGAAAATTTCAGCTGATTTCCTCAGCAAGGTTCTTGGCAGACCTACAGGAGCATCTTTGTTGATTGAAGCCAGCTACTGTCGTGTTTATCACAGGTTTCCTTACACAACATAACCATCCAGGCTGATAAAAGTAATGAAATTTCAGTACAACACAGTGCTGGAAATTTGGATCTCAAATAAACAAATATTGCCATCAATATTCCCAGCATTATATAGCTACTATTAACATCAGGCTTATATATTGTAATTTTATTTCTTAAACTACAGAGATAGTGCTTAGATGTATGGATTTATTATCACATTTGGCATATATTATTTATAGCATAAGAAAGGTGAAACATCTTGCAGCATGCGTGTAAAGATTAGGATTTATTGTCCAGGAATCCTTGAACAATTTTATCAAAAGCCCATTTCTAGGTGGTGTTTTTCTGCAATAAATCATACAGCAGAAATCTATCAGTGGACACCAGTAGGAGATAAATGAGAGCAGAGGAAAGAGGGTCATCACAGGTTTTTTTTTTTTTCTGTATCATGACCTGTCATTGGCAGAAATCCATTCATTATCGTACACGAATGATTTTTTTCCCTTACTCACTGGGTTTGCCATTCTGGGGACTGTTATCTAAAATAAAATGAAAACTTCACAAAATGTAAGCTTTCAGGAATCATGAAAACAGAGATAACTTAAAGACCACAGGTGTAAGGACTAACACTACTATTCCTACTACTTTTTCTACCTCTCTCCCACCCTCTCTTTTTGGCTTTTCTCTTTCTTTCACCCTCTACGTAACAACAAATTGTTTTGAAGTTTCATTATGGAAATAGGGGAGGAGGAGGGACAGGATCATAAACCCCGTGTCATGGTGGTATATAAAAGAATTACTAAACTCCGCTGGTTGGTGTATGTGGGAAGGAGGCAAACCCAGTTAGAAGTGGGCAAGCTCCTGTTGAGTATTTACCCCAATTCTTCAAGAACCTTTCTACCATTTTTAATGAAAGGGGGGGGGAGTAAGGCTGAAGTGTAGCATTTTTGCAAGATCAAGATGGGAATGAGAAATGTTACCTCACATATCTCAATGAATATCACCACCCAAAGTGGTGATATCTCATGAGATAAGTGGTCCTCATCTCTCTGATCTCTTTACCTTTTGGACATGTGCCACAAGCATTTTTCTTTCCCTAGGCTAGATAAAGAAGGACAAATGTTGGTAGGGTCTACATTCTCTTTTGAAAATAGATGAAATAGTGAACTAATGGCGATTCTTTTGTGCCAGCTAATGGTTCAGCTGGTCCTCATCAACAGAGACAAGGGTGGGACTGTGTAAGTCTGATCAGTGGGACTATGTAAGTTTGTGCCACTGTTGGGAACTTCTAGCTGCGAGTGGACCACCAAAATTAGATGTTTCCTTCCCAATGCTGGACTGTCGGCTCTATGCTACAGCGAATGAGATAACCATCCTTGCGGAGGACAGGTCTCATTGCCAGACCCATCCATATGCTGCCACAAAACAAGGCTCTTTCTTCTACTGGAATATGCAATATATAAATAATGCAGATTTTAATATTTTTTTTTCATTCTTGTGACTAAGGTTTGAGTTACTGAAGCAATTTGCCAAATGGATAGTAACTATCACAATTATTCTTTAACAATCTTCTCACAAGAAAATCCAAGATGCTATTGTAATGTGTATTTACTTAATTTACAAGGTGGGGGGAAGAGAGAGGCTTGAAAGTGAGCAATTCAAATTGATGACAGAAGCAGACATTTAAAAGCCAGTCAGAAGAAATCTTTCTCTCTGTTGTAGCTAGTGGAAATTTATTGTTGATTTCATTTGAGCCAGGATTTAATCCCACATTTCTATTTGAAAATTTTCTCATTTTTACTGCAATAGTAGAAAAAGGTTACTAGTACAGACAGAACGTACAGTTCCACTAACATTTAGCTGTAAATATATTTTATGTTGAACAGTTGTAAAACTTGTGTATATGAAAATTACACTTTCTTGTTTGCTCTGTGTGATCAGTTACAATCCCACATGCAGGTTTGATTTTAATGGGTTCCAACACGTGCAGATTTTTAATCTTTCTGGATTAAACTTTAATAGTCTTTTAATCTTTCAAACTCTCCTTGAAATATTGTGATTTTAGATCATTTTCCTTGTTGCTTATATAAATCTTTTACAACAAAGAAATTAATTCATTCAGAGAAGGAAAAATGTGGTACAGTAAAAGAAGGAAAAGTTGCCTAGAGTATTAAGATACTACAAGAATCTTTTTTAAAAAAATATTTCATCTTGACTTCACGGTTTGCCTTCAACATGAAAAGTATTTAGACTTATATTACAAACTGAGCTGCACTTCAGAAAACTTTAAGAAATCCTATTTTTTCAGATCTAAGATCATTGCCACTCTTTTCATTTGGCTGACAATTTTCAACTAACTGAAAGATTTTATTCCTTGGAATTGTAACAACTACAGACATGAACAATAATTTATGGCAACCCCATCAAATGAATGGCTCAAAATATTAACCCACACCTCAACTTTATGGTAAACTCAACTAAACATCTTAACCTGTGTGCAAAGTGGACTCTTCGAAATATCTAGGACTCCTATTTGAATAATAAAACAATATTATTGCACATATTAAATTAGAATGTAATCTTATGCCTGTAAACCAGGGAAAAAAAAAAAAAAAAAAACAACAACTACAGGGCAAATTACAAATTTTTAAGTTAAGATTTAAGAATTAATCTTAAATCCATGTATTTCTTCTTCACTACCAAATGAAAATAAGCAGTAAAATAAGCAGTAGTTTACACTGCTGCAGTCTAGCTTCTTTTGGGGATAGACAGTTTGTATCTTTCTTTTTAGCATTTTGGTTGAAACCTTTAATTATAACCAATTGAATCTCCTTAAAGATTAGAGGGCCCACATAGACAGGTTGTGCATACCCAGTTATTATCTAGAGCTCAACCAGATTAATGTGGGTGAATTTTCTATGATATCATGCACTTTTACCTATTATGAAAATTTAAGATATGTGCCACCTAACCTTTCATTTTAATATTCATGTTGGTTTTAAGTGTCTTTTTCTTATATATGCTACAATCAAATCTTTCCTTGAGGCAAATCCTGTTGCACTGGCTGCAGGTTGAATGCAGCAGCGTTGAGGTTATTTTGAATAGGAACAAGATGTTTGCAAGGTGATTATGGGACTTTGAGAGTTACAGGAATTATGGGAATGGCAAAGCAATAGCAGGAAACCAATTTAGCAGGGCTTTGCAGAAACCCCAGCGCAGGTGGCACTGAGGATGGGGCAGGCATAACATGGATGGATGAAGGTCTCACATGTATCCACTGAAATGTGGATCACACCTTGACCACAAACTGAATGGGTGTTCCACAGAAATATTGAGACCCTTTTGCCTCCTCTGTTGGACACGGCCGGGCAGCAGACAGGGTGGAAAGGGGCAGAGAAGGTTAATTAGAGGCAGCAGCTCCTTCCACTGGCACAGCGAGTGGCCTCAGCTGCCTCACTGTTGTCTGTCTGGAGCTCAAGCAGGGAGTAAAAGGGTGAAGAGGTACTTCACAGTGATGAAATTCTCCACACTCTTGCTGTGTGGGACAGGGATGAGAGGCTGGAGGGTTTCCCTCTTCCCTCCCTCTGTGTAGGCAGCCCCTGGGGTAGTCAACTTCCTGGCCTTAGTCTAGGGTAACACTTTTGGCTTCCCTTTCCATGTTAACCCTTTAAGCCTATGTGCATACAATTTGTAAATAATTTTCGGCAGACAGGAAGGTGCAGAAATAAGTATATCTGTGTCTTGGACTTTAATGCTATCAGGTTGATAAGCATCACTCAAGTCAAAGAAATTCCTTGGCTTCTTGTTTTACAGCCACAAAAATTCATTCAAGGCGAAGGTCCCTCATGTGTCTTTAAAGTGAGACCGTGTTGTGTCTTCTTTGCTCGGCCTGAATCACAGGAGAATGGTTTTGTGGTCCACATCTGCCTTATGACGTTAGTCCTCATAGCATCTGCAAGATTTCCACATGTAAAGTGAGGTGTGAATGGTGCCCAGGAGTTTCAGGGTTCACATGAGAGATTAAAAAATTAATTGGGAACTAGAAATCTGTTCGTGCTTCAGACACCTGGCACTTTTACATGAATCCTCTGCAGCGAAAGACCTCGTTGTACATGGGAACTGTAACACTGAATAGGAAGTGCAAGTAAGTCTGTGGGGCTCCAACCCCTTTATGCATCCGTAGGATCCCACGTTAGAGAAAGAATTTGTCTTTTACCATTCACAAGCACTAAATTCTCCTGGGAAACCGTAGGCCCCAGCAGTTCAATTATCATTGTCCTCTCAGTGTCTCTTCCTGAGATACTATGAGCAAGTTGGGAAGGATGCAGGATATCCAATTCACTTTATTTTCAAATCAGCTTACAAAAGTGCATTTTTAAAGATAAGACAGAATTGGAAACATCAGTTTTAACAACAAAAATGGGAGGAATCTAAATTATTTTCCACTTTTAAGATTTTTTTGCCTAAAAAATAAGGAAAAGTGACTGTTTGGACCAAAATGCTACAGTGAAGATCAGAACTGACTCTGGAAGGCTTAGTTGTAACTGTTTAGTCATTTTTCATAGCAGCATTTTTTTTTTTTTTTTTCAAAAAGGAGGACAGAGGGAAATTCTCCAAGTCAAATTCCTCACATTATTTAGTGTTCTCCATTCCTTATGTTTTATTGGGAAGGGTTCCCTAGTTCTCATGGCACTTTGGAGAATGCACTTAAACAATAATTGAACGGAGCAGATCTTTAAACGTTTCTCCCTTGAAATAGCTGCAAGGTCTGTAGGTGGGATTTGTATAGTGACGGGTAAAATTTGCTAAAAATGTGATGGGGAATCCAGAAAAAGTGCTGATGGGATTGTAATTTTAACCCATGATCTTTTGAAAGATAAAATGACAACTTTGCTATTGCCGCAGGCCTATATAAGGGAGCACTAAACTCAGTCTCCTCTATCCCACAGTAGAAGCACTAATGGGGGATCATCACCACCCTGATTTATAATATCAAAAAGATAGTTTCGTTGAGGCTCTTACTGTTGCCTCGCTCAGAACGAATATTCACAGTTAATCTGTTTTTCAAAACTTCCTGCCTCTCGGTCCTAGAGAGACACGGCGGCGGTGTATCGTGTTTCCAGCACTTAGGGATCTAATTGGGATATTGTTCTGTACACGCTGTTAGACACTGTGGTGACAAGAGGAGTCTTAGCCAACACTGGCTGCCAGCCAACACATACCTTCCCCGAACAAAGTGCAGGGCAATTAAAGTGTAAGCGCCCAAGGAGCACCGCCGAGAGACAGCACAGGAACAGCCGTCAAGCAAAGCACTCAGGAAATATATTTCTTTGGCATATTGGAGGATTATTGTTCCATCCATTCATTTCTTTCCCTTGATGTCTTCCCCTGAAGGGGAAGTTTTCTTCCCCCGCCCCCCCTTCAGGATTTTTATGCTTTAGAGAAGTTTGGGGGTTCCTTGGTGGGGCGGGGATTTTTTTTCAGAGGGGCAGGGAAGGCTGATTTCTCTGTTACGCGAATCGAGGCAAGAGCTTTGGGAAGTGTGTTATGAAATGGAGCTTTTTATAAAATTCATGGACTAGGTGCACTATGTACATGCCATGTGCTGCAGAATGTTACATAGAGCAATCATTTTGCACACGGCTATATCTAAATACTGAAACAAGGCCTGTAATTCTGCTCATCAAAATGAAAGCCTCTAAGAAGTCAGATGTGTCCCCCCCCAGCATCCTCCTCCAAACAGGTCTGCATTACTAAACTGAATTCACAATCACCTTGTCAGTCATTTGGGCAACCTGTGTTGAATATAGAATATCCCAAATGCTCCTGAAATAATCCTGACACTATGTTTTGTGATGTTCAGTAACAAAACCTAACGGAGATGAAACCCATTTATTACTTTGAAATCTGTTTGTTAATAGGTGGGTAAAAGACTGTTGGAGAGGGAAAGGAGAGTGAGCTGGGGAATTAGCTACTGGAGTTAAAGGATACAGAAATATACAAACATCATTTTCTCTCTCATTCCCAATCCAAGCAGTTAATCACAATGTGCATTTTCCTTTCATGCAGCTCTGCTCAAATGTTCTTGCATAGCAGGTGTGTGTGTTTGCAAAGATCAAAACAACAGCAGTTACTGAATCTCTGTCTACCCTGGACAGTCTTGTTTGCGGGGATTTTTTTCCCTTTAGAATGTATTTCTCTAATATATCTCTCTATTTTATGTCTGCGAGGTATTTTTTTTCCCCCATGTAGTTACACAGGGAATGTTATTTTAATCATTTTGTTGTTTGTGGGCAAATTTACTTATAATCTCTCTAATAGCAGCAGCAGGAATTACAGAAATAAGCTCCTAGGCATATGGACAACTATGGATACATTTATTAATCTGTACCTTTCTAAAAGTAACACCCAAATTCTTTCCTAAAACGTGTTTTTTTTACATCATGCATATGTCAGGTCATCAGCAGCAGACGCAGCCTTTTTTTACTTACATTTGTTTTGAAAAACAATTATTTATTCTGCAGGAAGAAAAGGTTATATTGCAGAGGTCAGACTTTTATCATTTTCTTTTTATGGAGCAAGCCATTGGGATATTATAATGGTATGTCAGCTAAGCACCTACATGGCTCTACAAGGTCAAACAGAGAGTTACAACGGGCATATTTTATGTATGTATCTTGTGAGTGTTGTCCCAGTACTCTCCGACCCCCCCTAATAAACCATTTTACAGCTGTACAATAATGCAGCTTTGTGTTTCATAGGATTTTTTTTTTCCCTTTGAATGAATGCTAAATTCATACGAATGTCAATAATAAAAATTTACCAAGTTCTTCCTGGGGTCACTTAATGACATTGTTAGGATTCTTAATGTAGCTACTAGGTGAAAGAGCTGCCAGTACCACATAAAGAATGAGTTGTTCTCCTCCTGCCACAGCCCCAGCTGATTTACAACCACTTTGTGTTTGATGTTGGACAGGATAATTTCATCAGTCTCCAGCCCTTGTGATCATGTCCCAAAATGACTAGTCAGGTGAAGCCCCAGCCGAAGATTGCTTGTCACCTGTAGGAAGTAGCTGTCTGCTATGAGTAGTCTTTACTCATAAATGTAATCATCTGTTAGTTATTCATTGAGCTATACTTCATGGTCTAGATGTAGTAGTGAGGATAATATACAAACACCTCACAGGGAAAATGCTTTGAAACAACAGATGTGTCTGTTAAAAACCTTGTTTTTTACAACGGGACAGCATCTTAAACGGAAGTAACTGGCTTCCAAGTTCATCTCTGAAGGTTGCTTCAGAAAACCTGTCAAAACCTCTCCCCCTCCACGAGTGATTCACTGCAGCAAATGGCCTGTAGTTAAAAACAATGATTTCTTAAAAGTCCAGCACCAGCATTGTTGTAGTGATTTAAGGCAGACAGGGCAAGACAGGTATAAACCTTTGCTGCGCTATTGTTTTGAAAGAATGTGTGATGTTGTGATAGAGCTATCTGAGAGAATAGTATGATAATTCAGCCACGTCTCTGGGGGGCAAATTCTTATTTATTTTGGTTAAATTCCTTGAAATCATGGAGGATGTGTCTATTTCTAGTACCAGTGATGTGTTTTCACCACATCCAGACATATAATTTGGCATGAAATAACTAACACCCTTCCATTTTTGATATTCGGCTAGGCTTAACCTGACATTTGTTCTCTTATTTTATAATAAACAAAAATCTTGTTTCAGAAGAAGAGTAGCTAGTAAGAATTCTGTAAAAGCATTATAAAATTGCCAAAAAGAAAAGTGGTGCTGTTATTAGGCCAATACTGCTGTAAATGATAAATTAAAAAGGCAACATGAAGAGGCTGAAAAGTAGTGACAGCTACAATGAGTACATTTTCTCCTTTCTCAGTGTGAGATCACAGTGCAGGAATACATGAACTTCGAATCCCTTTGTGAAATTTGTGCTCATTTTAGCTGTCACTGCTGCAGGTGATGAGCACTCACAACCTGTTGTTTCTGCTTTGTGCCTATAAAAACGCAAGGGATGAGTTCTAGTAACAAAGGGGTAAATATTCTGATAAATATAATCATGTAGCTAATGTGGCATTCTGGATAGAATTCAGAATGTATTTTGGAATTTATCCAATGCTTCTGATCTAAGAGACAGGCAGATATTTAATTTCTCAAATTTTAGTTGGAAAAGCAAGTATGCCATTTTATATGTTTCACTTACATTTATTTTGTCAGGATGCTTCCAAGGTTAGAATACACACTATTTTTCCTCCTCAGGTTTATTTCTCAAGGTCTACTTTCACTATTCCTTTCAGTAAAAGATTACAGATCTAGCTCCTGAAAAAAAAGCTCAATTTAAGCTACGGTTTCAAACAACTCAAAATGCAGAAGAAAATGGATTCAGACTTCTGGTTTGCTTTATTAGGGAGAAAGAGGTCATTTACAAATCTTGGATGTACAATATATGACAAACTTTGAATTTGATAGACTTGACATCTGGTCTTTTTGTTAGAATAAGAAAGAATAGAACTCAATAGACCCATAAAGGAACATTTTATTTTTTCTTCCACATACCAAATTTTTAAACCATATTCTGTTAGTACAGCTCTTTATGTTAATGATTTAAACATCTGTTTAAAAAGAGCTATATTTTAGAAATCTATAAAGGCAGAGATTATCTATTTTGTTTCTAAAACTCTGTTTACTTGATCCCTTGAGTTTTTAGTTTTGCTTTCCTTGCTTGACGCTTTCATCTTTTCTCTTTATGCCTGGAAGTTTCTTGTGGCTTGTACCACCTTTTAACAAGATATTGAACTTCTTTGAGAAAATATCAGTCCTACTGTGCCTGCCTTTTAGTGCCCACCCATGCTGCTGAGCACACAACAGAGAGCAACAGTGCAGGAATAAACACATTTTTTCTCATTCTTTTAACCTCAAAATGAAAATAAGATGAAACGTGTTTTAATTGCAAATGGAATATTTCCCATCCAGTGGGTTTGTATTGCTCTGGTCAGCACAGGGACACATTTTTATTATCCAAAGGGGGAAATCCTTCTCAGAAAGGCAGCTGACAGTAGGTGCCCGATGCCTGACTCTCCCCTGACTGGTATAGCACTAGCAGGCACCATGGTAATACAGGTGTTACATTTAGTAAAGCTTTTCCATGTATAACGAATGAAAAAAGAGCCTTTGGCAATTGAGGCAGCTCTTTCTAGCACCCAATGTCCCTTGCCTCCTAGAACTGGTGTGCACAAACGGACCTGCATCATGACTATTCCTTCTTTGACCTTGCAAAACGTTGCTTGACACAAGCTATACCTTGCAGTTCACTCAACGGTCTTCCATGAGCATTGCTGTTCTGCTGTAAACCTACAAAGGATGTTAAAATTGTAATACTCATTCCCTTATTTTATTGCATGCTTACTGCCAGAGAAGGCTTTGGGAGACTTTCCGGTGGAGTTGCTGTAAAATTACTGCTTACAGCATGGTACTGCCTGTACCATGTGGCTTCTGGTCTTACTAAGTGGCTGGTGGGTTGGTTCCTCAGGAAATATTCCACTTTTACTCAGACTGTGGTCAACAGCAGTTTCTCTGAGATCACCTCCTCATAATAAGAAATATGCAAATGTCATACACCTTCCCTTTACAGAGGAGGGGCAATAGAGATTATCTAGTAAATGACAGAATCAATACTTAAATGAATGTGGGTCTTATATTATTATATCTCTAAAAAAGGTAAAAGTAAAATTCACCATAACTAAAATAAAAAAAATATATTTTAAAAAGCAGGTAATCTGTAGTTTTTTGTGACTGTGTGTTGAAATAGCATAACTGCTATTGTATTTACTGTGATGCCTGTCATTGCCTTCGCCAGTGCCAAGAAGCCGTCTGTGCTGTTGTGGCTTTGTGGCCATAGAACGTGGCTAGTTACCCTAGGCACAATGGTGAGTCCCCAGAAAGGTGGTGTCATACTGCAGCTACCACTGCTGGGACAGGATGGGTTTCCAGGAGAGGCTGTAGCACCCACCATTACAATGGGGAGTAGCACTAGTGCATGTTCAATAGCCTCTGCAAACACTGGAACTGAATTTTTTTTCCAGCAGCAGCACTGAAAGGTTGGGGCTACTCATTGCTAGTATGACTGAAATCCCTTCCCATGCATAGATTAATTTGTATTTCCATTACATTCCATTTGTATTTCCATTACATTCCAAAGCAATGTACAGTTACACTTGTCTTTTTCTATTCTTTTCCTGTAAAGACTTTTTTTTTTCTGTGGCTTTGCCTTTGGAAACGTATTTCTTTTTAACTCCCACATAAGCTATTCTATCCGTACTTCTTTTCTCCTTTTTTATTCTCTTCTCCAGTGTCACTGAAAATATGTGACTGCACAGGCAGCAATGTCCATTTGTCCAAGCTAATTTCATGCGCAATACCAACCTTTTCAGATATTTTAGCTTAGTTTATCAGCATCAGTGTAAGAGAATAAGCTAATTCTACCCGAGATCTGGAACTGGCAATTTGGCAGTACTGACTTGCTGGATCTTGTGATTTTGTTCTGGATCCAGGAGATAATTTACTTTTTTCTAAATATTGATTTAGATAATCTCAGGTGAAAGACTGACCCTCTGTAAATAATGATTGTTGCTTTGAGTATCCCAATATCAGGCACAAAATTCAGCCGAAAGTTACAAAACATGAAGACAGTGACATAAGTGGCCACTTGAAAGACGTTAAAAGAACTAAGTTAAAACAATATTTAGATGTATAATTGATAAGGACTGCATAAATTATTTTGTGAAATTCATGCTAAAGTAAAGCTCATGTTATACATGCAGTACCCAGAATACTTTCTTTTCATTACCAAAATCTTTCAAAGGAAAATCTTGTTTTTCCCTACTTTTGAATCACATTGTGGTTACCTCTGCTGAAAACTCTGAGGAGGAGAATTAGTTCCCAGTTCTAAACTTTGCATCAGCAGTAAAACAGCAGGCTTAGGGCAGCCCCTATTTTAGAAGATATTTTCTTACCTGATTTTTAAACATTGAAAAGATAGATGTATTAGTCTAAATTAGTCATCCTGGCCTCGGTTTATGGGAAGCTATGAAGAGGCACTACATATCAATACACGGTAATTCACCGCATCCTAGGATAGGCCAGATGAATCATCTTTTGGAGGTGTGCATTGCTCTTGATGGCTACAGAAGTGGTTTAGCATATTTAGCTCAGCCACAGGCACGTGCCTTTGCGACAGTCAGGTCAGGGGGGCTGAATTCCACCTTCTTGTGCTTCCTGCCTCCGTCTCTTCCACATTGGCTGAGTGGAAATGGAGACCAGTGGAAGTGCTACACACCAAAGATCTCCCTTTTCTTGGGTTACAAGCTACTCACTGGGTGCTGGTGAGGGTTTGCCACAGAACTGAGCTCTCCCACTTCAGCCCACATGCCATGTCTGCAAGTCCCAGAATCTACCACAATACTGCAAGCAGAAGATTGAAAGGCAATGTCTTGAGTTAGTAAAAAAAGGGGGATTTGCTCTGCTGTTATCCATGAGATACAGTTTGTAACTTCCCAGCCAGCCAGCTTAAAAAGCACATTTTATCAGTGAGGGATTTAAAGATGGCCTGAGTTATTTCAAATGCTGTTAGTATGCGAAGTAATCAGCTCGTTTTGAATGCTTGCTGTGATGTTTAAAATGAAAAAAAAAAAAAAAAGACTGAAATGAAAAATGAATCCCTTAATTTCTATGATGATATACACCTGATGAAGACATACTGAAAAAGATTGAAACAATAATGGCATTAGTTTCTGCAGTGTGAATGTGTCTGTTTTGCAATAACAACTCCTTAAGGACTTTTACTATTCCTTGTAAAGATTTAATAAAAAAGATTTTAAATGAAATTACTATATATTTTCCTGGGCATATTCAGTGGCAGTGTAATCAAATAATTCCAGTGCTCTGTAAAAAACAATGCCTGTTTTTTTCATTTCTGTGTTGCGTGCAATGCCTACCTTTTCCGATTTGCTGTGAGCAAGACACAGCCTTCTATATAATAAAATGTTAAGAATGAAAAAAAAAAGTTTTAAAACTAACAAATATTCAACTGATGATGTAAAACCATATTTTTATGCATGATGGAAAGTTCGTCTTTTTGCCTCAGTAGGACAACATCCTTGTGGCTCCATTAGGATGTTATCACTTCAGCACTCACTAACATGCTACGATTTGAATGTGTACAAATGTCAGCCTTGAATGTCAGCTAATATTGTTGAGATTGTTATTAAGATTTTTTCCAGTGCTGTGAAGGAGGTGAAAATGCTGGACATAATGTGCTTTCTCGTCCAGGGGAGGCAAAAACAGTTACTTGGGAAAAGGTGGGGAGTCAGTCAGTTGCAGTGGAGAAGTGTTGCATGCATTAAGCAGAGAGCATTACAACTACACAGCTTTTAAGACCAGATTTTATATTGGCATATGAATGGCTTTTGCAGAAAAGTAGCCTGTGAGGATAAGGGGTGAATGAATCATTCTTTGCCAGGAAGCAAAACACTGTTGTTATTGTTGATACTGCTTTCCAGCTCTCATCATATTGTGGTTACGAGCAATTTTCATAGTCATTGCATTTTCATTGTGTTTGGGGGTGGAAAGACACTCATGCTTAGGTGCTGTCTCTGTGGCAAGATTATTGCCCTGTTTCTGTCTTGATTCTGCTTTTCCACCTCTTCCTCCCTACATTCCCATCACATCATTATGGATAGCCCTTGCTATCTACTAGTTTGTGTCTAGAGGAGAAGCAGACAAGGGCAGTGGCAGGTTCCTCTCTGGACACCTTCTTCCACCCAGGCAGGGCAGAGCAGCACCGGTGGTGCTGTTTGGTGCCTCCGTGGGAAGCAGGCAAGGACACCGAAATGGCAGCCAGCAGGCATCTCTACTTCCTTCAGAAAAACACTTAAGGAGCCCTAGGTGGTGACTTCAAAGACCTTTTATTCACTGCCCAGAGGAATGGGTATTTTGTAATACAAAATGAATCAAATTTCAAAGCCTGGAAAGGTCAAAAGCAGCCTCTGGCCAAACAAGGGGAAGAAGCCGATAGGAATTACACCTCTCCAGGAGAGGCCACTTCAACACAAACAACCCTTGTGCCTTCGCACCTGCAAAGGGTTAACCACAAACCTCCACAGGGCCTGACGGATGAGAAGTCATCACTCACCCCTGGGACAGGCAGGGACCAGAAAGCCAGGCTGATGCAGTCTGGCTTTACCTGCTTTTATTCTTTAAGCTTTTAGTTAATGCTACTGTGGTCTGCTTTGGTACTAACCTCGCTTGAGATAGGACTGTGAACAGCCATTTTCACTGCTGCTTAGGCCAGGTCAGACGCTGCAGGTATTAAAAGCCCTGTGTGGTGATAGTACTCTCCTTAAGTAAGTGCAGGAGATGGAAAGTCTGAGAGAAATAACATAAGAACTTGTCACAGTTCAGCAGCCTCCTCCCCTCCCCAAATAGTCCTCTTTGAATTATAGCTAATATTATTTCTATTTTCTGTACGGAACAGTACAGACCTATGTGATTTTCCAAAGGAATTGATTAAAAAGTACCCTGCTGTCACTGGTTTAAGCCCTTGCCACCCTGGGTGGAATACAATGGGTAAGAATAAGCACAATCATGCAAGTATTCAGAATAAAGGGTTAAAGCAAGACTTTGGGCTGGCCGCCTTACTTAACACCAATATGGCACTAATGTCTATCCTGTTAAACTCCTTACCTTATCATCAGATATTCTAGCCATTTCACACATTTCAGGGGAAAAATATGCTTTGATAATTTTTTCTTTCTCTGTTTTTCATTTTTTTGATATCTCACTACCAGAAAAAAAAAACATAATCAGGCATCAGGAGTGAGTACAGGCTTCAGAAGAGAGAGAAAAAATGACTCATAAAAAGTGTCTTATGTAGTTTGTTCAGAATGAAAAGCATAGTTTTAAAGACTGTTAACTTGCAGTCTAACCAATATTTATTGCCTTTGATTACTTAGGTCCCTTGACTAATTGTGGTCAATTGTGACCCTACCTAGTTGTGGTAAGGAGAACCATCAGATCCAGAGCCTACAGGCTTGGTTGGAGATTGGGAAGCATGAATTGGTGTTCCCGTATTCCTGAGCACTATAATTTTCTAGCTGTAGGCCACAGAAGGGGCCAGCTCTTTCTCCAAGGTTACAACTTGTTGGTGGCAGATTCTGAGGGCTTTGTAGCCTGCCTGCAAGAAATGGAACAGGAACCTCATAAAATTGGCCAAGGGCAAATGCCAAGTCCTGCACCTGAGGTGGACTAACTCCTTGCAGACCCAGGCTGGGATCTGCCCAGTTGGGGCACTGGAGACTTTCAAAACCAAACTGGATGAAGCCCTGCAGCAGCATGATCTGACATTCAAGCTGGCACTACTTTCAGAAGGAGGTCAGACGAGAGACCTCCTACAGTCCCTTCCAGTCCCAATTATTCTGTGAGCATGTGATTATTACCCAGCAGTGGAGCTGCTCCATGCCGTGCAAGTCCCATACTCACTTCCTGGTTAAAACATCATCTGAAAACTCCTGCACCCAAAAAACTTACATTCAAATAGAATTTTAAAATAAGAAAACTGAAAAAAAAAACCAAAACACCAAGAAAAAACCCTAACTTAATCAGCATGTAGCTTGAAATTAGTTTGTCAAAGGCAGCACCCACCTTCACTTGAAAATAATGGGCAAAAGAGAGCCCAACTGTCGTCTGGATCAGGTTAAACACAGGCAGAACTTTGGTTGCCCTGACCTGTGTCGTATCCTTCTACGTGATCAACATCAGCACCACCACGTTTCAGCTGTCTCCACGGGGTGCCTGGGAAGGGGCGAGAGAGAAGCGGCGCTTTGTAGCTACCACCTGCAAATCTCTCATTATTAGCAGGTACTTTGCAATGGAGTACTAGAACGGGATAATTGCTGGAGACAGAATTGGCAAGAGCAGTATATGGGAGACACATTCAATTGCACATGAGTATCGTAGGTGAACTATAAAAAAAGCAACCCTGCCATTATGTGTTGAACAGCCGGCAACTCTGGATCTTCCATTTTGTTTACGGCAGAGTGGACAAAAGGCTTGTAGAGTCGGCAGTAAATAGCTTGGGGACTGTATGCCTTGTAAAGGTATTCTGGATGCCTTTATGAGCCATAGCTCAAACTTTTGTGACAATAACAGTGAGGCATTACAAGTTTATTTGCAAGATTAAGTCTAAATGTCATCCCCAGAGTGCAGTATAAAATCTAATTAATTTTTTTATTCTTTATCGTTGAGATCAACATTCTTCATAGGAATTTGCATTTCTATATGACCCTTGTGTAAGCCAGCTTGCATGGGAGGGGGACCAATTTTGGTTTTGAGATTCATCAGTAGTGTTGTCCATCCTACGCAAATACTCCATTTGTACCAAATATTCCACTAGCAAGTGTAATTCTGCAGCCAGCCCTAGAAGGAAAACAAGTCCTTCCACAAGAAACACAATTACTACTTTTCATTACACAACATTTTCCTATGAATTTGTGTCTTACAGCTGCTCTGCCATACGTGTTTCTCAATATCTAGTTTGAGAAGTGAGTTTACACTGCAGTCTTCCTCTCACTGAGAGCACTGGCTGGGCTTCTCAACCAGATATTTTAACAAACCTTGGCTTCAAGTCAGTGTCAGTTTTAGACCTCAGGTTTTCTTGGATTTTCAATGGGTCTGCTCATCAATTTGAACATTTGAAATTGTTTTTTGGGAATGTTATTAGGTGAGCACAAGTGCAAACACCTACAGAGTGAAGACATAAGCCACCAGGACAGGAAAGTAGGAGACAGGTTGAAAAAGTAGTCAAAATGGTGAAAAATATTTTATCGTGACATCAAATCTGAGACCCAGAGCCTTCTAAGTTTTTGCCAGGCATTCAAGATTCAAATCTCACTCTTAGACCTTCTCCCTCCCCTCTAAGATATTGTCGTACCAGTGAGGAATATTCTCTATAGAAGGATGTTAAAGGGGAAGGGTGCTATCCTCTGGCTTTCACATCAGGAATGCCTGCAATGGAGCTGGAAGTCAGGCCGTACACGTGCCAAACAGGGCAGCATGTCGGATCCATGCTGGGTGCAGAAGGAGCTGGGAGAGGGGGCACAGGGAAGCTGTGGGACCTGAACATCAGGCTGCAGTCATGCAGGAACATTTTCTTCATTCTAGACTCAGCCAGCATTTCTTTCCAGAAAATTCAGCCTTATGTGAAAAGTCCACTTTTAATATTGTTAGTCCTCTTGTCGTATAAGCAGTTTCTTCAGCCATTCTTTCTCTACCTTTATCTTTTTTAAAAGACATAAGAGGACTTGGCAAAGTGGCAATCATTTGCCACCATGATAGAAAATTTTCCATGATGTGCATGGTCTGTATGGGACAGCCTGCTCTGTTTTGTCTTGTTTTCCCCTTTATCAAAGTAATTCAAATTGATTGATAGAAAGGTCAAACTTTTTGGTAGGGATAGTGAAAGCTCAGTCAGTTGGCATCCAGTTTCAGTGTTCCATGGTTGCCTCTCCCATGTTTCTACTGGGCTAAAATACTCTACTCCTATGTTAAATCTATGGATTTGAGTTACTATTGGCTCAGTAGGTCTAATTACCAACCAAATCAGTAAGTCTCATCTGTGCTACTGGGAAGAGAAAACTTTTCGTCATCTCTTCAACACAGCACATTGAGGAAAAACATTTTTTAAATTGCAGGTAAGGTCTTATTCTTAACAATTCTGCAGATGCTACAAAAAGGTATGCACAGAGCCAGCGCTCCTGACCTACTGCTTTTTGACTATGCAGTCCTTATAGGTTTTGGCAGAGGAAGATTTGGGGGCATTTTCTACCTACTACATATTTTCTGGCTTGAATTTGCTTTGGATACAGAGATCCTCATTTTAGAGGAAGCCAATGATGTCTGCAGGTCTCCCATCCATTTCTGTGTAAAGACTCAGAGAAAAGTCAGCTTAAACAGAGCTTTCAAAGCTAACAGCTTTCCTGATTAACTCTTCTTATTATCCAACACCCTGCATTTTCTAGGGGAGGAAAAAAAAAATCTCAAAGATGGGAGAGAGTAAAACAGAAACAAACAAAAAAATCACACTTTGAAACCCATCCCTTTGGCAGCTGTCCCTTTTTCATTTTGGCAGAGAGAGGATTGCTGGCAGGACTAGTGAGGTAAGGGTAAAAGACAAATGGTTCATCATGAATCCTTTAACTAAGCTGATATTTCAACACAGTGCGTGCCAGCATTTTCCTTTGGCATATGCTTTATAGAACGTACATGACAACCACATCAGCATTGTTAATATATTGGCATTACCTGGCTTATTATTCATCTCCCTCTGAACCAGACCCCAGACTTTCAGGAAAACATCGCACACTAGAAGTCTAATTTTTTCCTAGCATTTCTTTCCCTGGGTACACACGATTTTTAAAAAAAGTACCCTTTTAAAATTAGCATGTTGTTTATCAGGATGCTATCTTTTGGAATACTGATAATGTAACTACTGATTTTCAAGAATAACGTGTATCACCAGATCAACTGTTGGGGTGAATCAAGTAATGTAAAATAACAATAAAAAAGATCATTAACTTCTAAGAAACTAAAATTAAACCATGGTTTTGAAGGTACTTATATGCTTTTCTCCTGAAAAACAGCCTTCAGGTTTCAAAAACAAAAGTGGATAGATCAAGATGGACTCGATGATCCCAAGGGTCTCTTCCAACCTAGATGATTCTATGATTCTATGATTCTAAGATGTAGTGATGAAAACAAAATATCTCAAATTCCATAAACTGCATTTAATTTTCTTTACAGCTAATGGCAAAATTCATATTGACTTGAATAGCTCCAGCACTACACACTACGCACATGGTAATTCAGTTAAACCATTAAGTTTGAATTAAAAAAATAGATACATACTGAAGAAGAGGTTAGGTAAATTCTTTTGTTCATCCATTCGTATCTTCTTTCTTTTTTTCCTTTCACATTTTTTTTCTGCTACCTAATTATCTCTTAACCTATTTCATTTTGTGGTCCCACAGGTGTCATTCCACCACATTGCACCTTTTTTATAGAAGAGACTGCAGTTTCAAGGATCCAGCCCAGGAGGATGTATCAATCACTACATGCTACATCTGCAGCAGAAATGAAGAAGAACATATTACTGCAGCTGATGGTCAAGAAGACCTCATCCAACATTTCGGAATTAAATTTGCTAATATTTAGCTGTAGAAATTCCTTACAAATGCATCTTGCTCCAACACAGCAAGGCACTGGAAAAATCACTGGAGAGATAGCAACTGAAGGAAATGCAATAATATACATTCAATACAATGTATTATGTTCTGGCCAGAGAGCCTAATTAGTTCACCTTTTTAACAGCCTACCTTCATTTCTCACCCCTCCTAATAGAAGATTAAAACTGTAAAAGCAAAATTGCAAACTTTAGCTTCTGAAACACTGATTATGACTTTAGGCTTTGTTGCAGGAAAATTTGTTTGTTTGCTAGAAGAGACCAAAAAATGATAGGTTTGGATTATTTTTTTTTCCTATTTGAATTGATTCTAATGTTAGGCTTTATTAACAGAGGGAGACTGAAATGTGAGCGCCTACAAAGGCAATATGGAAGAGCTCAACAAGCTATAGAAAGAATGAATAACAAACCGTATATTTTTCCTGCCGTGACAGGGCACTGCATAAAAACACCAGGGGATGGATGCAAACAATGTGCTGGTGAGAGTGACAATAAACAAGGGATGACAGCATAAAAAGAGAATGATGAATGTATTAACGCAGGTAAGAGAGTTAGATAAAAGATCACAGGGAGTAGTAGAAAATTCACTCTAAGCAGATCTTGAATAGTCTAACAGGAAATAGTGCTATTGTTAGATGTGGATGTGACAGGGAATGTGGTGACAACAGAGAGTGAGAGAATCTTTGAGTTTATATGGAGAGATTTATATTTATGCCTCTGGATATACATTTATAGATATTTATACTAAATATATATTTCGATATCCCTGTAATAAATTTCTATAACTGTATGATAAACTGTATTTACTGTAGTTAACACCCTTTGCCTGCCTTACCTGCGCTACGGTCTCTTTTCAGCTGGTGAATTTTCTAAGCAGCTCAGAACTGCTGTCAGATTTGTTGAAACCTGCCAGACTTTTTTTCCCTTTCTTCCCAAACACCTCCAGAATTTTTCTTCCTTTCTGCCCAAACACCTCCAGAGATGGGTAATTCTCCTCCTCTGCTTCATTCTGCTTTGAAGTACCTGTGTTGAATTACCACATTTAGATCAGTTTCAGTTTAAAGGTCCAATGTCTCTTATCTCTCAAGCATGAGAGAGAAACAGGGGAATTGAGGCTGTTATTATAAGAAAAAACAGCATTAATAGAATAAGTTAATTTGATAAAAATGGTGTTTCTAGAAAGTTGAAAAAAAGATGTTGGTCTACGAAAGAAAGTTACGAAACCAATGTATGTTTTTTTGTTTAAATCTTGATTTTCATTTCAAAGGTTTGTAACAATAAACTTATTGAAGTTATATATTTTTGACTAATGGCTACTTGCCCAAGATTAGTCTCTAAAACTGTTGTTTTTCAACAGTTGAACCAGCAAAGAAGATGAAAAACCAATCGACTTTAGTAGGCTTTATATAGGGCCCTTAGATGCAAATAGTTCAATATAATTTTATTTTATTGCTTGTTAGCACTCTCATGTTTCACCTCTTATGGTCGCTGAATGAGTGGCTCTTTTTAAAACCTTTCTCTTTATGTCATTATTTTCCATAGAGTAATATTAGACATGTAGAGAACCCTGATTGCCTTTTTCAAAATGCATGTCATGTATTTGGGGCATTTGTTTGATGTTGAATGGAACACAGCAGCACTACCTAGAAATCTAGGAGAAGAACTGAAGAACACCAATTTCTTCTGATGCTATAAGTAGCTTTTAGAGAGGTTACTTAAAGAGGGAAAAAAAATTACAACTGAATCCCACTGCACATACCAATGCACAAATTAGGCAAAACTTGCTGTGACGGTTTCAGGATTGCCGAACATTTTTCGGGGTTGCAGACTTTTGTATTAGATTTTTCCCTCACAAGCAGCATTTTCAATATTATAGGTCAGAATTTCACTATTCAGTGACATTCATTTGTTAGCAGTGATTCAGTAGACAAAACCTGCTTGATGAGTTGTCAGTGAGGGATATCATATTTACACAAAAGTACTTGGTTGAAATAATCAGTCTGAGACAGATTAAAACTAGGCATTATTCACCTGTAAGTCTAAACAGGAGAAAAGGGAGCTTGGAAAACACCAAAATTTGTGTATTACAGTATGAATGGAAGTTTCAGAAGACTAGTCAGAAAGGATTACTTTACAAAAGAAAAATGTTTGTCTTGGAGACTTTTTTATTGACCTATGATATGCTTCTGGTTTGAAAGACATGTTAAACAAAGAGAACTCCAGTCTTTCAAAACTCTCACAGCTCTATAAATAACTCCACATAAAATGTACAGTATGTATAAACAGCATGACAAAGATTTTCTGAAAGGATTTTCTCTGCAGTAAAAGTGAAGTCAAAACATCCCACTGATGGCAGCTATTTTGAAGAATTCCTAAGAATACGAGTGCTTACGAGCTGGCAAACTCTCCACAAGTGAGAGAGAGTATAAACAATGAACTTTTATGAGGTTGTAGCTATCCCAGCAAGATCCAAATGCAATTTGAATGGACCTTAGCCAAGAAGTGACTGCTCAGCATTTAGTAAAGCTTCAGCTAAGGGAACCACAGCAAAAACCAAACCGTTCCAGCAGTAAAAGTATCAGCCAGCAACATTTTTGAGAGTTCACCATCCGGGTCCTGCAGCCATCAATCAGACTCTATGTGTCAGTCCAGCTTGATCTTCAAGGCTCCTTGTGGTCAAGGCAGAGCAGTTGTGAGAAAATAAAACAGAAAAATTAAGAGAGCACAAACAGCTGTTGAAAGTCTGAGTAAGTCAGTAGGCAAATAACTCTTACGTATTAAATGGCATGCAACTGCTTCACTACTCTACAGAATTCAGATTGTCCACTTGCACATCTGAAAATAAGCTTTCCCTACTACATATTGTTATTTTATTTGACTATTCTGTTTAAATGGGTTTAGAGCTGTTTCACAAATGCATACATAAGGTCCTTTAACTTCTGTGGGAAATTATTCCACAAAAAACAGATCTATAAGTTTATTTTCATACTATAATGTCTATTGGCTCTAGTCATTGGCTTTTACCGTGACAAGCACTAGTTAAAATTTAGTTACTAGTAGTGGAAATTTTGACTGGAGCTGAACTCTGAAAAAGTCTGCCACTGTGAATGTCCCACCTGGCTGAAAATTAGGGCCATTCAAATACGTGCATATGGCTAGAAATATTCTTGTGGAAATAATCTAAGTAACAGCTTGAGCAGGAACTGAGACGGGAAAGTAGAGTTGCAGTAGGAATATCAGAAGAAACACTACAAGAGGTAGGAAGAGTTATTAAGTTAGCAATTCAATATTGATAAGCAACACAAAATAGAGGGAGGGCAGAAGTAGGGAAAGGAGAAGCTGGTGGTTGAAATAACAAATCTGACATCCTGAATGGCTACAAGTGTAGACAGTCAGAAATAAAAGCCAGAGTCATAAGTAGGGCTGTGAAAATTTGGGGTGGGGTGAGCGTGGGGGAGGGGGAAGTGACTTATTTTAGTAAACTTGAGAAACCAGAGAAAAGTTTCAGAGACTTAAGTGGAAAGTTGAACAGACAAGGAAACGATTGGATTTCTGCTGCATTATTAAACTGGAATTATAGGCGAATAAAGTGGGTTTTCTGTCCAAATATGGTTGATTTATTTTTCTGTCTGTGTTTCATTGTGAAATACCTCCAATATTTCTTTCACATTTTTGGGAGGTTTTGAATGACTGTGTGGTGAAGAAATTTTTTTTAAATAGTTGATCTTGCTTTATCAATGGTTTTAATAAAAAAGATGTACTAGCATCCAAGGTTTGTTCTACTGTACAATTTAGATTGTACAGTATGATGGCTTTATTTAATGTCTTACTGTAAATAGCCTGGCCCTGGAACAGGAAAAGAGTGTTCTGTAGAAATAAAAATATGATTATGATTACTTTTATAAAAATATATTAACATAATAGTCTTCTGTTTATTTTCCTTTTTAGCATTTAGAGAGATTTATCATATTATAATTATTCAGTACTCAGTTTCTACAAAGCTGAGTTGCAGATGGTAGAAACTGTGTATAACATGCTCTATTCCAGGTGTTTTAAACAAATGTTTCTGTTTCAGAATTTTTCAGTAAGAGAATGGTGATCCCATGATTACTGAATCATTTGGGTTGGAAAGAACCTCTTGATATCATCTAGTCTAACTCTGTTACACAAGACTGTACCATTTTTGTGCCATTTTTTCATATATTGCAGAGCAAATTCAGGGCTTTAAGGTGAGGAAAGATGAGAACGAGAGTATGAGAATGACAGAAAATTTGGAGGGTCATTAGAAATTCAGAATTTCCCTAAAGATTTTATTTGATTTTCAGAAGCAGGAGTTAATGTAAGCTTTATAAAAATTTCTAGCTGCATTTCTCTTGAGGCAGTTTAGCAAACAAGAAGCCTTAAAGTGCCATGTAAGAGTGTGCATTTTAAAGAAAGCTCATAAGTGTTCTAGTAACTCTCACATGGAACGAAAATTCTGATACCTGGGGCATTCAATCCAAAAATTACTGAAACATGAGGTAGGCAATTGGAAGCAAAATGCTGGCAATGAAATAAGGATCAGTGACTTCAGTGAGATCAAAATTTGAACCCGAACTTCCTCAGGAACTTCTCTGGAAAAAAAAAAAAAAAAGAAAATAAAACCATTAAAGTTATCAAGAGACTTTACAGACCTCAGTCCTGAATGCCACACGCAGCAGAGAGTAGGATGCTCAGATACATCAGAAGATCTAGAGAACGACAATGAGAAATGGCAGAAGAGAAATGTAGGAGAGTAGGATGGAAAAGTCCCCATTGGCCTGTTGCAGGTGGCTGTGTCATAGCACATCACAGCATTTCTTTTACAAACTTTCACAAAATCTTTGGAGGTGTGGGCACACTGAAATCAGCCTGTGATTCATGCCAAATTACATTTTATAGGAGAGGGTACCTGGTGTTCACCTGAGTTTGCAAGGGGAAGCTAAAGCAGAACACCGGACTTCAATGACTTTTTGGTAAAATATGGTAAACCAATTGAAATGCATATGGGTTTGAAAAACAATGAGACTTTTATTTTAAGTACACTTCCAAAAACATTATCATCACTCAAACTTGTCAGAAAAAGAATATAGTAAAAAAACTGACCTGACATTTCAAAAGGATTGGCTACTTTCATGAAGCTGTGATTTAGGCTATCATCACTGTTAAGGGGTGTCTCACCTAGGCACTTATTGGAGAGCAGAGGGATTCAATATAATTTAAAAGACTGTTTGGAGCAGCAATAACTTTTGCACACATGTCATTTAGCATTGGCCAAGAGAGTTTGTAATGCCTTTCCTACACCTGTGTCGTCTTTAGAATAAAAGTGGAAAATGCTTTTGGCAAAAACAAGCGATAAAAAAACCTCCCTTGCTGTATAGCAAATAAACGGAAAAGTCTCTTTGAAAAAGAGCCATACAAACATTTTACATGAGGAGACATATGTACTATTGCATTTCAACCGAGTATCATAGCTTTTGCCCGCTTGTAGTGGGCAAGCTTTGTAAGCTTGCATGCCTTGTGCTTCAATATCACAAATATTGACATCCTGATCAAAGTAATTGGACTGCATTCTGCCCAGTTGTGGCTGTTATCAGAGAGCAAAGACTACTTTTCATTGATTCCTGCTGATTTAATGCCAATGTGAAAGCATGACATAGAAATAATGACAATGCAGCGTATTTTTATTTTGAAAAGAACAATCTGTCTGCTCTTGTTCCCTCTGGGGTGGAATAGTAACCAGTGCATCCAAATAGAAAGGAGAAGATGGGACTAAATGAGTTTACATGTTAAATGGCATTTTACTTTGTCAAATTGCTCTGTAAGTCATCAACTGTTGTGTTCTCCCTTATATTTATTAACCCAGTCCCTGCAACCTAAAAAACCATACCTATTCAGTAAAGGAAAATGAAGGCTGAGTAATACATATATTCAAAAATTTCCTGAAATATTCATTTTCCATCTTATATATAAACCGTACACAGCATTGTGGGCATTTGTCTTACACATGAACACAGAAGTTAAATCCCAAATCAGAGCAAATCCTTTAAAACACTACTCTTCCCTTTTAATACTTTAAAATACTACTCTTCCCTTCTAATTCTTTAAAATGCTAGTCTTTCCTTTTAATTTAATTAAATGCAAGCTTCATGACTCTCCTACAAGTCAAGATAATTAAAAAAAGACCTATATTTGTCAGTGAATCTCAGAAATGTTCTAATGAGTGGATAAGAACCATTTGTAATTAACATGCTAATTGCTTGTATGCAAACGGCCTGTTGTTCGAGTGGTTTAAAAAGTGCTTGAAAACAGTTTGTTTGCCTTCCCTCTTAAGCAGACCAAACATCCCCACTTGTAGTTTTATTTACATTATTAATTTGCTTAGCAAATATTTTTTAATAGCTCGTGCAAATAGAAGGAGCAGAAGCCTTGTTTGGAGAGCTCTTGTGAAGAGTGCTATTTGCTCCAGTTCAAGCAGATGAGCAGACAATCAGACTGAAATGTGAGTTTTTCAGGCACATAATAGACCCTTGGCTTATCAAAGCCTCTTATCTGATTGGAAAAAAATCAAAGGTAAACTTCACAGCTCATGGAATTAAAAGACAAATGAGATGTCATAATTATCAAAGTGGCTAATTTAGAAAATTAAGCCATTCACATAGGTGACATAATTGCTTGTCACAATCACTCTTTTTCTCATTAGCCTTCTCTTCAGCACCTACCATACAGTGGAACATTCTTTAGTCTTGGAAAATATTGCCTATACTGTAATCCCTTAATAGCATAGCCCCTGAAATTAATGAAAAAATATACTTAACAGCTTCATTGATGTGATATATTTGTGTGATTCTCTGTTTGATCATGTCACATACTGTAAAATTTGGTATTTTGAATTTTGAGTATTTTATTGGGTCTTTTTCTGGCTTCTTTCAAAATTACATGATTTAAAATTAATCAGTTAATTATGATGGAGGACTTAATAAGCCAGCACGCCATATGCAAATTCTTTTGACAGGATTATGCTTCCATCACACAAGGCGGCTTTAACATATAAGGATTATGAGGTATATAATTATTGTGGCTAGAAGATTAAATTGTCCTCCTAAATTGTGAATGTATAGGAAAAATATTTTTATCCTCTGTAGAATAATGGGACTTTCTAAAATGTAATGTTTCATTTTATGTTTGTTTTCAGACAATTTAAAAGAACACCCCAAATATTATTTCATGTAAGAATGTCATTTTCAGGAAGTAGTTACACTTCCCTGACAATCATATTGTTTATGAGTCAGCAAGTACAGAAATTATTAAAGACAATTTCTAAGAAAGGAAATGAGTCTGGTTTGCTATGCGGGTTTCAAGGCATGACATTGTAAATGGGCAAGGTTAAACATTTTGGATTAAAAACATGACTGTGAGATTGATTAGGGTCCTACAGTCTTGTAAAGTTGGTAGAACATAGCTGACATGACTTATAGTTTGCTGAATTCAGAGAGATTACATTGATGTCATTCATTTGAAGAGATAGTTCATCCTGGATGCATATAGTGAAGCTGTCATCTGTGCGTTTCACAAATATTCATGTGACTAACATGTTTTGATTAGACTAACACTGAACCACACCATCGAATGGGTCATGAGTCTGAAGCGCTGTGACATTCTAAAGTCAAAGCGTGCATTTAAAAACAAGGGACAAAAACCAGAAAATAAAATAAAGCCAAACACCCAAGCTAATCTTGTAAAGCTCTCTATGTGCCACTCCTCTGAATATTTGACATACTTAACATATGCAGTAGTGAAACTCATATCTTATAGCAAGCAATTATGCTTCTGACTATAATAAAAGAAAGTTAATATATCATTAGCCTAATTATAAACAATATTGACTTTGCTCTGTATGAACAGACTCCTCTACAGTTCTGCATGAATGTGCTTATTTAGAAATAAGGTCCATCTTGCCCTTTCTTCTCAACCCATAGCTGAGCAGGATTTCTACTCAGCACTCCTGGAAAAGAGTTGGCTTCAGCCAACACTTCTTCAAAAGTGAACAAAAAGCAAGAGGTCCTACATCCAAGAAAAGGACCTTCTTAAATGGACCACAGCAGGCTTCAGAATACCTTCTTGTTTTAGAAAATTATGTTAGGACTGGCACTTTTGGGTTTATTGAACCTCAGAACACGCCAGTTGCATGCCCTTGCCTCCTTGCAGGGATAGTAGCTCTGCTTCAGCCTTCAGAGGTGCTCCAGTCTCCTTTGTCCCCCAAACAAGTGTTGGCACCATCCCTTTCCCCCAGTCTGCTCTGTAGTTTGTTACCTTCTCACTAGGATTGGGTTTTCCTGCCTTTCAGTTCATTCACAACAAAGGCGGCAAGCTTTCTAAACTAACTTTTTAAACACATTCCCACTGTTCATATGCAAAAAGAGCTATTTACAGCTCCATACAAAGGTAGCAAAATCTGCACATAAAAACCTTTGGTTTAGTTTCCTCTCCTCTATGGAAATCCTCTGATTTTCCCACCCTTTTTTTATCCCCTCATCCTTTTGATCCCTACAGTCTCATCTTCTCAGCTTCAGGTTCTCCCTCCTTGCTCTCAGTTTAGCTCCCCTGGCCTAGGAAGCCAAGAGACTGCTCTCATTTTGAGCAGCTCTGTTTAAATCAACCTTTCCTTCTCCTTTCCTGGTTTGTGGTGTTGTTGGTAGCATCCAGGTGACCGACAAGCTATGCTCTCAATCCCAAGAGATGACGTGTTAACTCCCATGCCAGATATTATCCACAGCTATCTCTGCAGGGTCCATCACTTGCTCAGTCTTTTGTCATACTCACTGTTTTCCAAGGCACTTATCCCATGCTAACAGCTCTTTCAGTTGTCCTCTAGCTGCCTCTGGATAAAGTCTGTGATACGAGACACAGACCCTGCCAGAAACTCTAACATTGATGGTTATAGTTACATGAAGGGTTCATAAAGTCAGAATTTGTAAGTTATGCATAAATTTCCAGACTGTCACAAGCAAGAATAAATATTAAGCATTCACTACTTTTCTAGAAGGCATTTTCTTTCAAATATATCTCCCATAGCTAGCTGTATGATTTGAGGGAGAAGGAAAGGAGGTTGAAGATTCAAGGCTGCCATGACTTAGGGTTAGGTTCTGATCTCATTTACCGCATGGCAAATTTCTGGTGCAATTTTGTTGAAGCAGCTCAGCCTCTACTGGTTTAGCAGATTGTGAACACTGGCCAGCAGTGTTAGTTTGAAAATATCAACACTGACCCTCAGAAGCTTCACTCCATTCAACAGCAGGCACAAAATTGTTATGTGGCAGACACAAGTGACAGTCAGCCACCACAGGAAGTGGAAAACACCTAATCTTTTTCCTTTGATATAGCATTCAGCATTGGGAGTAAGTTTGCTTCTTCGGCTTCAAAAAAAAAACCCTCAAAGCTGACTTGAACGTCTGCAACTGCTTTACAAAACAATCAGGCCTAAATAATCAATAAGGACACCCTTTGTGATTTGGTGACTTGTTTTGGTCCTGTCCCCTAATAATTTTGCATCAAAAAAAATTGCATTTAGATGGCACTGAGGTTGAGAATTTTGTAGAAGATGGATATTGTCATTATGAGACTGCATGTAAACTGAAGATTAAGTAATTTGTTTTATCAGTCTTTTTAGAGTACCAAATAATGTAAGTGTATTTACAGGGATTACAGAATTATCACCTAAGAAAATGAAGGCTAACGCATCACAACTGAAAATGGTGACTGATTATCACTATGCTATTAGCATTGTTCCCAAATATGCAGTGCTGTCCTCTAGAGGCCATGTTTAATACTAAATAATCCACAATTCATTAACTAATAAGTTAATTCAGGAATTCATCTTGAGGGAGAGCTGCTTCCAGGAGCAAGAATACCTCCATGTGTATCTATAAGGTAGTCCATATGGTGATAACATCCAAACAAAAAGTAAGCTGTCTCGTGCTGGCTCTTGAGGAAAAAATGTGCACATCTTGCATGTCTCTGACTCTGCTAAGGCATGCTTGCAGTTCTGTATTCTGCACGGGCCCAGCCACACTCAATTTTTTTCACAATACTTTTGAAAGAGAGTTGGCAGCAGCCAAAACCAGACGTTTCCCCCTCTTATTTTCTTGCCCCAAACTTCCCCATCAAAGTATTTCTGGTGTTTGAGAGGTATGTCGTGCACCTGACTCGGAAGCTGGCCTTTTGGAGCTCCCTGCTAACTTCTTCCTTCTCTTAACAAGTATGTTCAATTACTGAGTGAAGTCTGTTTTGATTTATTGTAGTACATACATGAATGAACTTTAGTAAATTCATTGCACTGCTCTGGTGACCTGAAATTGTTGAACACAAACCTAGCGAGAGTGTTCGGAAGGGAAGATGACTCAGCCCCACCGGAGCAGACTCCGCCTCAGAAATACAATCATACCACGATACCATAACACCTCTGTGTGTAATCTCCTAACAAATCACAAAGCAGGAATGAAAGACGGACTTAGATGAATAATAGAAGCAAACATGGGAAAATAAGGCCCATGGAAACTATTCCACTGACACTGAAGGCTTGTGTGAGGTACACCTCACACTTATGCTTATTATGAGTGAAACTGTCCTAAAGCTGGGCAGAATTTAGAGGTCGGTATATTTCCCAAAGAACTTGAGTTGCAGACAGGGCTGAGGAGCTGAAATGTCACGTATTTCCCAAGGAAGGCTCACTAGACAACATGAAGTGATGGACAGACCATTGCTTGAAGTACCTGGGAGGAGGAGCTGGAAAACCATGCTGTTCCCAAAAGGCTGAAGGTACTTTAGAAAGCTGGAAGAAACAGGGGCAGCTTCTGGAGGGTGGACTAAAATATATGTGACCCCCTGTTGCCTTTCAGCTTTTTGCTAATTACAACCTGATTACTGAGAATATTTTTTCCCTTCTTACTAGTTAAGTTTCCTTTGCATACATTTTTTTATATCCCATTTTTTTGTTATGGATGAAGGGCAGCACTTGCCCTAACATGGTTCAGACTGGCAACAAACTTCTCCTAGGCTGCTAATCTAGATCTCCTATCTTCTGATATTCTTTTCTCTGCCAGAAAAAAAAAAGTCTCAAGCATCCCAACAGTCAGCAAGAATCTGGAAGCAGGTGTCGATTTCCTCCTCTTCCAGTGTCAGAAATTATCATCTGGATGGCATGTTGTCTATAGAGCTCAAGTTAAATCAAACTGAGAGTTGGCATTTTTCTCTTCCATTAGACCTGCAGTGAGACAAGGTCAGTTAGAGGAACACGTACGCTGGATGTGCTGATTCTAGGTGAGGAAGCTTGGCTTCACAGGCAGGAATCTTTAAAGAGCAGGATCCAAAAAGTTATAAATAACTATGGTTCATAGTTCTGTGGTTAAGTGAGGGAGGCTCGTTGAATGCTGAATGAGAAAGACATGAGAAGTATCTATGGAGACACTGAGGCAGCTGAAAAGCTAACTGAGAGTACTGTGTCTCCTGTTCGTCCTTTCCCAAAGCCCAGAAGAGGGTATTGTGGACAAATTTCCTGCTGAATAGGACAGCTTTCAGAACGGAGCAGAAACTTATCCTTGGCATTGCGCGAATGAGAGGGACATGTCTTCTGTGTAAATACTGTTCTCTGGTCTTTGTTTTGACATTTACTCCAGTTTAATCAACTAGGTTTTAAAGCACATTTGCTTTGATTAAATCTGGGATTGGCCTTGCAATAAAGATAGTCTCTCCAGTGGCTCATTTTGGAAACCCCCTGAACAGTGATCAGATATATTTATGATGCCCTTTAGCTGTGTGTTTGATTTCCTTGACATAAAAAGGGGGGGAGGGAAAAAATGGAAAAGCTCCTGACTCTTGAAAGGGTTCTGTGGCTCTTATTGCTGGCCTGCAGCCACACATTCTCTTACATGGTGGATCAAAGACAACAACGCTGTGGGAGCTAGTCAATACAATACAGGCACTACTTAAACATATTGCTCAAAACATTCCTTTTTGTTTTTCTAAAGGGTCACGTTCTGAGACAGTTTATCTTATTACTTAAATGAAACACAGTAGTTTTATGTAGTCTGACATGTCCTTGCATTTTTTTCCTGAGGAAGAAAAGGAAGCTTTGATAACATCCTAAATACGAGTGAATAAAATAGCTAAGTACATTATGTTTTATTAACTGCCTTTGTTGTAGTTACATGAAGGTTGGTTTTTTTCTTTGCTCATTCTCAACATTATGGTGTAGAAAGCTGGAGACCACAAAGAGTTAAATAGTAGCCTATGCTGGGTCCTTATTTAGAAGGAAAAGGTAGTTGTTTTGACGTAGGTCTCTTAGCAACTAGAAATTTAGCTCTTTGTTTATTATAAAACACTTCAATTTTGAAGGAAAGAATTTACATTTCTCATTTTAGTTGCTCTCCTTGTCTTCCTCTCCATCTGCCTTGATAGAGTTTAAACAAAATCCTAAAAAAAGTTGTTTCCAAATATGAATTACAATATTTTTGAGTGACAAGAAAATTTTAATACTTACTATTAAGAGATTTTTTTTGTTAATGGTAGTTTAAAGGATCATTGCCTCCTATGTCTAGCATTTTCAAAAAAAAAAAAAACCTCCATAATTTCTGTTGCTAAAGAAATTTTACAATTTATGTTTTGTAGTGATCTAGGTTTAGTACAAGATGTTATTTTAAGGTGTGATTGATAAAATTAATGAAAACAAAGTATCTTAGTGCATAAAATTACGCAATTAAGAAAATAAATGACAATATTTTCCACTGAGCCTTCAGACAGTTTAGAGTACTGACCTGTTTAAGCACCTGATGGAATTTTGTCCTAAACTGAACCATGTATATGAGCTACTGTATCTTCCTGATGCAATAAAGACTGCTTTTGTGTTTGAAACTAGCATTTTGATAGAAAATGACTATTTCATTTTACAGAAAAATCCACTTATATCTATTGACTAATAAAACCCAGAATGTAACTTATACTTCCTTCCATCGAGATGAGATGACCTAATCATTGTTTCAGCTGAAGGAAGCAAAGAAAAATGTAGTGTGAGAGAGAATAACTCATGAAAAAAAGCACAAAATGTAAGAGGCCAAAAATACAGCCTTCGTCCGTTCATTCTGCCTTGCCCAGGGGAAAAGGACCTGGAGGTGTTAGAATCATAGAATTGTAGAATCGTCTAGGTTGGAAGAGACCCTTGGGATCATCGAGTCCAACCATCTACCCTACTCTACAAAGTCCTCCCCTACACCATATCCCTCAGCACCGCATCTAAACGGCTCTTAAACACGTCCAGGGATGGTGACTCAACCACCTCCCTGGGCAGCCTAGTCCAATGCCCGACCACTCTTTCTGTGAAGAATTCTTTCCTAATGTTCAGTCTAAACCTACCCTGTTGGAGCTTGAAGCCATTCCCTCTCATTCTGTCATTAATTACCTGTGAGAAGAGACCAGCACCAACCTCTCTACAAAGTTGTCTACAAATTTAAGTCTACAAAGGAACCGGATAGAAACACCATTCTTTACCACATTCTGTGGCTTGTTTTTTTCCAGTAAAGTCTGCAGAATTGCGCTAGTCCATCAAAAACCTTTTTAAACGTAAACTGAAAAGGCCTTAGTTGATCCTTGCAAACAAAGTCAATAAGCTCGCTGGGGTTTTTTTTAGTGTATTATTTGAAACGACTCTCAGCGAGCAACGGATTACACCAACTTCTGGTCGAGCTGTTCTGTAAATACCACACACACATTGCCACATGCCCCGAAGGCCATCGCACACCCCACCACGGCGGATGCTCCCCGCTTTCGGCCCGGCTCCCCTCAGGCGCCTGTCCCAGCAGGCGGCTCCAGCGGGGAGAGGCCCGGGCTGCTCCCTCCCTTCTCCCGGTGGGGAACGGCCTGCCAGCCATCGCTGGGCCTCGGGCAGGGCCCCAAACAAGACCTTTCCCTGCGGGTGTGTGACCGATGCAGGGGGGTGGCTGACAAGCGGAAGGTGGTGCGAAGACCAGGCCCAACCGGGGCCACCGCCACCTGCCCGGCTCAACCCCGGCCCGTCTGGCCAGGGCGCATGCTCTAAATATGAGCCAGCAGTGTGCCCAGGTGGCCAAGAAGGCCAACAGCATCCTGGCTTGGTGAGTAGGACTAGGGAAGTGATTGTCCCCCTGTACTTGGCACTGATGAGGCTATTCCTTGAATATTGTGTTCAGGTTTGGGCCCGCCAACTGCAGGAAAGGCGTTGAGGGGCTGGAATGTGTCCAGAGAAGGGCAACAAAGCTGGTGAGGGGTCTGGAGAACAAATTTTATGAAGAGCAGCTGAGGGAACTGGGGTTGTTCAGCCTGGAGAAAAGGAGGCTGAGGAGACCTGCGGGTCAGCCTCTTCTCTCAATTAGCAGGTGATAGGACAAGCAGAAATGGCCTCAGGTTGTACTAGGGGAATTTTAGATTCGATATTGGTACTTGCTCCTTGGGCTTTAAGTTACTAGACTATGAGCCCTTATTTCAGTAAAGGAGTTAGATCTATCCAGTTTGTGTTTGGGGCAAAGGGAAAGTGGTGGTGCTGCAGCCTAACCAGAAGGATGATAGTTCAGTCAGAAGTAGAGGTGTTGATGTCTGTGACTTAATTATATATTTTTCTTTTCCTAAGAAAAGAAATGCTACAGAAGGAAGATTCCAGCTGTCTATATGGCATTTTTTGAATTGGATAAGTCACACATTTGCATGCAATAAAACTTGTGGTCTTGTATTGTAATGCTGAAAATATTACATTCTAAGGCTTAATAAACTTATGATAAAAATTGTAAATTATACGTAGTTGCCATTGATCATCTACTGCAAACTCATGGTATTTGTGTGCCTCATCAAGCAGTTACCTGAATAACCATAATTAACCCATTAGTCCATTAATTTCATATGCTTGAAGATGGAAAATTGACACAAGTACAATATTGGGATCTGGGTGGGACTAGTGTTGGTGTTCATTCTGATATGCTGTTCAGAAACATAAGCCATTAAGAAGAATAATATGTGGACGTATTCCTAGAGTTTTTATTATTTCATTATTTGCTCTTTTTTATTAGAGGATATTATGACCATGTTATTAAAACAAGTTCATTTTTATCTTAATGAACAATTTAAATTGTTTTGTGATTTTTTTTATCAGAAAAGGAATATTTAGTAGCAGTAAGATTTCTGAAATTTTCATATAGCCTTTCTAGAAAACGTATCTTTCCTAAGACAAAAGTAAAATTCAAATTGGTTGAAGTATTTGAATAGATTATATGGTATTACAGAAATCAATACATGCCATAATGACTGTTGCATACTGTATTTCTTTCAATACAAAATTTCAGAGCTAGATTGTGGAGATACATTTCTTTTATTTTGCCATTCGTTTACTTATTTCCATGACAAATCAAAGCCTTCCAGAGTTTCCATCCTCCTTGCAAACTCTTTTTTTTTTCATGTAGTTTAGAGACATTGGCTATGAGTCATGTTCCTGAAAGAAGAAACATCTGCTGGTACCTTATCTTCCTAATGATATGCCTGAATGGGATCAGGGATATGTGAGTTGGGATTGAAAGGTGCAGGAAAGGCTGAAATTCCTAATAAAAAGGGAAAATAGCAACAGCATTTCTCGTGTTCCACTATCTTCTGCTCCAATTGAAAGATTGTTCGTGGGACACTGCAATACTTGGGCAATGTCTCCAGTTTTGAAAAGATTCAGGCTGTCAACACACAAATCTAGCTGTGTGTACTGCCATTGATTTCCTTTGCAACTGAATCCTGACATGTCTTATACTGTAAGGATTAGGCTATCCCAAGGAAAAAAGCAAAATCTAACTTCCCCAGTGGATGTCTGATTAGGCGTTACTCTCCCCGTTCCTAAATAATTAATGCAATCAGGAAGTTTGTTTGGCACATTCTCTACCTGGCAGGACTGGGTGCTCTAGAAAAGGAAAATGCTATTAGTTTGAGAGACCATGTGATACAAAAGGAATTAAAAATTAGCCAACAAACATAGATATAGCAAAGCATGAACTCTACTACAACAAAAATGTCAGAGGCTTGTGACGAATGCTTCCAGCCATCTGCTCCCCATGACCAGATTTAAAGCTGTTTTGGCCAACAGTGTGGCCAGTTAACCTGCTGGCCAGGGTATTTCCAGCCAATGGCAAGTTGCCTCAGTGGGACTGGAGAGTGCCACAGGCCAGCAGACGCGGCACGGGTCTGTCCTGCACCATGGGCAAAAGCATTCCAGCTTTGAGTCCTGAATAGGCTCCCAAAAATCGCATCCTGGTATTAACATCACAGCAGCTAATGCTTATCTAAGTGTTGTTTTACAGACCATAATACAGAGTACCTTTTGCTTTTTGACATTAAACAAAACCTACTCCATCTATATTTCTCATTGAGTTAAATGAAGAGAAATGGTGTAATCTGTTTCCAGTTGCTAAATATCTCGGTTAATTATATTAATCCAAAATGTAATTTAAACATGCAATAATGACTCTGACAAATGAAAGCAAAGAATTTTATCTTTTCAATAGTTTTATCATCAGGTATGTCCACATCAGTTTAATTTAATATGCAATTAACTCATTCATATATCCATGCAATTAATTAATTTGTTTATGTAGTTCTCAGTCTCATCATCAATAACCTCTGGGATGTCTACATCTAGGTTTCTGTTACTAAAACATGAGCAAAATGAAAACTGTGATGCTTACCAAACTCTTCATGACAATGACGACTAACCCACCAGTCTGATACAGCAGTGAAATGGAGACATAGAGCCTTCTTCACAGGGGGACACTTGTCTCCCAGCCACCCTGGGGGTCCAATGCCAGTATGCAGATTTTGTGGGCAATGCTCATTTAGAAAGGCAACCAAATCCATCTCCAATGTCCGGTCATCTCCTGTTGAAAGATGTAGGATTTGATTCTTCTCTGGACGTTGTTTTTCTGCTACTTCTTGTAAAACTAAGTGACTGCCACATTGACTGTTCCCAGGGACCTTCTTTAGCTTTATCAGCTTTGCTTGGTGGAAATGGCCGAAATGCACAGTTAAAAAGTTAGTTGATCATGTTCTCTTAAGTACTTAACTTCAGTCTTCAGGTTTTGCATTTCTTATTTTAAATAAGTTATATTCACAATCAAGCCCCATCTTAAAACTTTTTACCATACGTTTATTTGTGCAAATGCTATTACTAGCTTATAGATCTGTTGGACACTGGTACTTAACTTGAAGTTAGTTGTCAGTCTTCCAGTGAGTAATGGAATTAATGAATTAATATGATAAAATACTGTTTAAAGGGACAGCATGTATATTTCCTCTATGAATACTGCATTTCATTCACACTACACGTTCACCTGAACCACTACAGATTAACTGGTCCCCTTTTACATTAGGTCATAGATGATGCAAGATATGCTCTTATACAAATACTATAAAAGTAGGAGCTTCAGATTGACTTTGGTTCCAGCAACGGTGTGTTTTTGTCTTCTCAGGAGAAAAACCATAAAACTGACTGTCATATTTGTGAAGCTCTTTTCTTCTTGTTAATACGCTAAATTACTAGGGCTACATAGTTGAAACCTAGGACATCTCTGCACCTTCTTATGTCTTTGTTGGTTAATTTTATGAGGAAATACATTCAGTGTCTGATTAACTGGTCATTAACCATTAATCATTCCTCCAGTAGTGCATTGCCTCCCCTATTTCATGTGTGATAATAATAATCTAAATCCCGGCACAGTTGAAGTATAGACAGTTTGCAGACATCCGTATAAGTAGAGATATACATGCTAAAGATGAGCCTGTTGTTTATGTAGTAGAACTGGCAATGACTTATGTCTCCTAAGAAACAGAACGTCATGTTTCTTTCTCCAAAGAATAGGATTGGCACAGACCTTTGTAATACAGGAACCTATTTCTCATGAAATGAAAATGGATAATTTACAGCATTCCTAATCACACAGAAAATGCCTTGTGTGAAATGCCCCGTATGTGTTAAGAGATTATGGATTTGATAGTGTCAATCTATGAACAGGCATAAAAAATATAGTGAGTCAATTCAAGGACTTGACACAGAGAGAGAGAAAAAACCCCAACAAACACTGTAAGATAAAACCTTGCTATATGCCCAATTTGGAGTGAATAAGGTTTTAAATGACAGAAGCTTGAAAAGGCATTTAGAATTCATGAGAGGTTTCAAGAAAAGACTAAACCATATTTTAGCATTAATGTACTAAATTGCAGTTGAAATTTAAGTTAAATTATGGAATTATGTTATTTTCATTTGGTTTACCTTAGTAAATGACAGACTTCATCTTACCTTGCTGAAAGTCTTCCTAGCATTTGATTCTTTTGGGTGAACCAGAAGAAGATTTGCAATTCAGCATAAAAACCATGAAAATTGCTGGCTATTTCTAGTTTAACAGACACAGGTCACTCATTTCACTGAGATTTTTTCCAGCTGCAGCCCCTGCTGAGATTTTTTTCACTGAGATTTTTTTTTTTCTGATTTAGGGTTCATTCTAAATGTAAACTCTGTGAAAACAGGAGTGGGAAATGTTTCATTCAGGCCAAAGTAAATGTGGACACAAGCCCACACAAGACACAAGGGCTCCTGGAGAAATCATGCCAGTTCTAAGCGCAACATTGTTCTGATGTTATGATGAATTCTGAAGTTTTCTAGTCATCCCCAGAATTTCCAAGTGTGTCCTTACTAGTTAGTAAGAAATATTTTCTTCAAACCATCCACAATGGTGTTACACATGATCCTACTTGCTGTCAGTAGCTTTCATAGCAAAATATAGAATGGGTAGATAAGAAGACTTCTTACCCTTTGCAAATCTCAGTAAATGCATTTGATTTATTTCTTGATGTCTTTTGTTCTACTGCCTTCCACCTCAGAAAACGGCTGTGAAACCAGTCTACTGCGAAGGAGTTAGTTGTTAGCAGAAGCATCCTAAAGGTAAGTGGTAAGCATTAATATTGCACACATTAATATTCGTACAAACATTGAGTAGAAAAGGAAGGAGAGGGAAAATAAATTAACTGACATCCAGATCAACTGGTTTTGATCTTGATGAGTTTATGAAATGAATTACAATTCTTCATTTGCAAGATTATTTAAGATCAATCTTTCTGGACATAATTACCATGTGATTAATATGAATAAACTAAGCAGAAGAACAGACATGATAATTTCCCTTCATTCTATTACATGGATGATCATTGTTTCAATGTCAAACAAAATTAAGCTTTGGCCTTAAAAAACTACATAGCAATCTTAGGATGCATTTAGGATGATAATTTTATGGGGTTTGTTTGGCTGATGGTTCATTTTTAAATAATGTCATGTGCATCTTTAATATCTTCTGAAAACCTTGATGACAAATATCGACACTAGGCTGTGCTTTAATACTGTCAGATTTTTAATTTCAGAAAGTGTAAACATTGCCAAGTTTTGAAGGTCTGAACCAAGGATACTGACATAATTTTCAAAGGCATGGGTAATACCTCAGCACCTCCCTTCAACATAAAACCCAGGGGTCTGACACAAGCAAACCTCTCTATGATCCACTTCATGCATAACAATTCTGTCACACATCCTTCCTGATTATTCGTGAATCCACACGCCGAATTGCGTTTTGCATACGAGGTTCGGGTGATGTATTTTATTGCTGATACCGTTTCACCTGTATTTAGTTCCAGTGACATGGAAAACACTGCAGCCAATTGTCCTTATTACAGTCCCTGTGTATTTCTCCCCAGTGCACTTGCACAGGGGGAAGATGTGAGCGTGGAGTGTACTTAACTGCCAGGCTGAATGGCTCTGTAATGTAGCTTCAGCATGGCATAAATTAAGCTGTCATTTTTTTGGCAGCGAGCGCAGAGAGGCGATTTTCCTGTACTGTAACATTTGAAACAACAATTTTCTGGCTCCAGGAGTAACTGACAGTTCTGTGTGATACATGCTCAGCGTTTGTGCTTCAGGGGCTGCAGCTGGAAAAAACCTTCGGGGTAAGGCATTGTCTTTATTAGCAAACCGAGCCTGCCGTCGCAGAACGCTAACATTTCCTAACTCTGGTCAAAGAGCCTGTCACTCACACCCTAAAAAAATTGTAGTTAAAATTTACTAGGTTCCATCAAGGTATTTAACTGTGTTGCTTATATGCAAAACGCTATTTTTGATAATGACTTCAGACCTATTTTCATTAGGAAGATTGCTTACCCAGAGAGAGCTGGCCACCGGCATTTTATTGGCGACGTGTACCAAGATGATGGCTTGAAGGACAGCCAGGTTTGGAAATGATCTTGGAATGCTTGGCTAGATTCAGGCTGGTGAAGAAGAAGGATGCTGCTGAGGTGCTGACAGTCCTGGGGAAGGAGGGAAGCAGCCTTTTTCCAGCATGCCACCGACACGGGACTTTGAACATACCCTGCCACAAGCCACAGGGGAAACCTCCCTTCGCTGTCTGGCAAGATGTAAGGGTATGCCAGGTCATTTCGCAGAGGGGAGAAGGAAATCAAGGAGTCACCTGTAGGAGTGAAAAGTCATTTTATTAAATGTACGAATTTTGCGGCGTTCTCCCGTTTCAGAAGTAGGGTCAATTTTGGCATCGCTTTTTTTAAGGATCCGGAGACACATTCTCCTTTTCTGGTACAACAGTGAAATCGGGGGAATTACACTAGATTTGCAGTTGTGCAAGTCAAGGTAGGAATCAGCTCAGTGTATTACGCAGTCACTTTTCTACCATTGCTAAATAACACTTGCAGAGCTCCTTAAGCATTCAGATATTTTGACACCAGTATATACCTTCATTACCTCCAGCCTGAATTACTGCCTTTCCTGCTAATAGGAGCCCCTGTGAGCAGACTTCACCACATGCTGCCAGTCACTCATTGTTGTCCGTTTCAAATATTTTGGCCATAAGGCTCACATTTTTAAGTCGTTCCTTCAGTGCCTAAGTTCATGCTGGTATTGACTTTGAGATCTGGCTTTTAACTTTAAAGTGCTGTTGAATCCAGAGATACAAAATGTGTGAAAATCCACACTCTTTCATTGTCCCTCTTGATCTCCATTTTCCTGGGTCTTGAATGAGTTTCTCAAAACTACCTGGGAGACTTGGATGGACAGTTTTCGTTGGAACTAAAGCTTTCTAGGGGTGATTTGGGAAGGCTTGGCTTTAGTTGCTGAATGCACGGGAGATTTCAACTTTGCCTGTTCGGATCAAAAGAGGAAGAAGAAAGAGAAAATATGTTTTAAAATGTTCATCAATGAGCTCGATTTATGGGGTCACTGCTGCCAAGGAACAAAAATTAGCTCTGGTTTTCAAATGAGATCTAAATACACTGCTGCCTTACCAGGTTTGCCATTGCCAACGTTTGTGTTTGGCTGTGTGTTAAGTTTAAGATGCAGTAATATGAATTGACATCTGATTTTTATTGTAGAAGCACTCAGTCTTATTGATATAATTAGGGTCCTGTAAGCACTTTCATTACAGATTCAGATTTAGGAAGTTTAAAACTCAGCCATAAAAATCTCTTCTGATTAAGGCTTGGCAGACACGGTCTTTTCCAAGATTTCACTTTTAAAATCTTACTGGTTTGAGGGATTTCATTCTCTTTAATTGGTTATCTCAAAATGCTAATTATCCAGATTTTATGAGCATTAATAATAATGATTGTTAAATGGCAGAGCTATATGCTTATTACACAGTCATCACGAAGGACAGCAGACATTGTCTTCCTTCATGCCTTTACCCAAACCAAGGCTGTGCTTTAGTGTTAAAGCTAAAAAAAGCACAGCTTTAGATTTAGCTGCTTTCCTTTTTTCCTCAAAGCCCAATTTTTGCTTTTTTGAGATATATTCCATATCAAATAAAACTCACAAAACTAAACAGGGACCATCTCCAGGTGGTGAAGCCTGGAGAAGACTTTTGCTGCTCTGACTTAGAAAAGGTTTGGTGAATCAAGGCACTACGACTCACCTACTTGTGTTCCTCTGTTTTTTACTTACGGAAAGTATTTTGTTTCAGGAAAGAATCAGATCTGTGAGTTTGGGGCTCTTAAATTATGATAAACTGTCTATGAATGGTTATATACTCTGTGGCTTAACTGTTAAAAAGCTACTTTTCCACAGGTATAAGACTTGGTATTCCCTCTCCTATAAAAAATTAAACTTCTTAGGTTACTGTTATCATCACCTGTGCCCAGCCAAAAAAAAAGCCAAACTGTTTTGTTATCTTTAGGACTTTTACAGTGAGCCCAAAGCTGTACGGAGCAAGGCCACAGCTGTGTACGTGTAGTACTGTACATGTCTGGTGAGGAGGAGCAGTGAGCATATGAATGCAAGGTCAGTAGCTACTTCCATGGTGTCAGCAGTAAAGGAGTATCCCTAATTTAAAGTTAGTTATGTATATTCTTATATGCTGCTGAAGTTAGGGAGATGGAAATGTATACACAGCAGGCACCTATATGTTTATGAGATTTTTTTTAACAAGAACCTAAACCGATTTCCTTAATGATATGCAACTCTCATATAATCATGTGTAAAAATAGCTGTACTTGCAACATGGGAGTGCACATCATGATGATTTTTAAAATGGTGGTTTGCTGAAGACTTCGGAAGCTCACCACCTTGATCACTGTGTCATTTTCTTTGCCTTCATTTCAAGCAGAGGTGTTGTTAGATCGTAGTGCTCCCAAATTTAAGGTTCTGGAATGAGTTGCACAAAATAAGAGCATCAGGATTTCGTGTTTAATCAGGTTTTAGGTTAATCAAATAGGCCGGAACTCACATAATTTTAATGAATGAGGGGTGCTTTTCTCCAAATGCACCAAGGGAACTGCCAATTATGTACATTACATGCACTTACTTCCCCTTCCGAAAGAAAAGTATGGATGATGCCCACAGAAATAAAATAAATATGGAAACTTAGACTCCAGCAATGTAAGCTTTGTATTCCAACACATTAACTGTAGCTTTACTTAAACCTACTATGCAAACTAATATTTACTCTTGCCTCCGAAAGATAAACAAAATCTGTTTGCCAGATCTAGAATATCAGATTGTGCTGCTGCAGCTTTTATGTGAAGTTTTAATACAAATCTGTTTAATGTACAGTCTTCTATCTTTTTATAGCTCCAATTCTCAAGAACAGTATTTCAAAAAGTCCTGTTGTGCATCTATTTGATTATTCCATTGTCTTTTAACTGGTCTCTCAACCCCAGGAGCATGAAGTATGCTGGTTTAAACTGAATTGCCAAGTATCTGCTATTTTCCTCCATATGATCAGCACTGCTGGGCTTTAGTATTACTGTGCTTTGTCAATGTTAATATAATGGCAAATGATGAAGATGCCCTTTGGCAGGAAACATTGCTAGCCCTTAATAATAAACAATTTCTGCACCTCAAATTGCTGCTATACATGAGCAAGTTTAGTCAACCCCTGAAGAGAACCTGTACCTTCTCATTACAGGGCAGCAGTAGTGAGAAAGCAATTCACCAAGCCGTAGGGTTGGCAATCACCCATATTTTCTGCTATGAGTAAATAACTCCAATTGATTTAATCATAAAAGAATAACAGGAAAACTACATTGATTTCCAAATCCCTAATGTGAACATCAGAATATATTGACTAAGTTGCATGTAAAAAGGTTGTATCCATTTGTATGAACTGAAGAAATATCAATATTTGATCATTACTCTAACAAAAAAATATGACGATTTGCAGTCATCTCAAAATGGAGTGAAGTAGCATTATGCAGTGCTATGGTTCAGTCTACAGGGGTGAAAGTGATAATGGTCCATAGTATTCATAGGCTAAGAAGAGAAAAATCCATATTTTCAGGCAAATGCACCTCCTATTAATTGTAATAGGCTACTTACTTACATAATCCTATAGAACTAGTAAATAATAAAGCATTGTTTTTACTAAAAAAATCAACTAGCAATAAAAGACTCACTGTTAGTCCTGCAACTGTGCTCACCACAGCAAGTGATCAGTGCCAGCCAAACCGTGTCAAAACAACAAAATAAGAATATAACTGTTTCTTAAAAAAGACTCTAATATTTTCCCTCTGAAGCTGCCAAAAAATTCATATTTGGGCTCGTATAATAACCTAAATTGCTCTTAATTTGCAGTGAAATCATCAGGATCAAAATTTGTCTAAAAGTACTAAGAATTTCCCTGTGCTAAACACTTTTGCAGAGGTGTTCAAGGCCAGGCTGGATGGGGCTTTGAGCAACCTGGTCTGGTGCCCCCCCAGGGCAGGGGGGTTGGAACTCGATCTTTAAGGCCCCTTCTAACCTGAACCTTTCTATGATTCTATGAAATTGGTATCACCTTGGCAAGACTAACCAGTCCATTTCATTTGTTCTGTTGGTTTTTTTTCTTTTTTCTTTTTTTTTTTCTGGTGCAGCTTATCACCTGGAAGGGAGAACAGCAAGATCTCCGTGGCTAGACAATTCTTAGCAGACAACTGTTAAGGAAGAATTCTAAGCTGCACAGAAGGTGACATCTTTTCCCTTTTAAGCCGACAGAAATTTTGCTTGTGCCTGCAAAGACAAGTTTCACCTGGAGATATCAATTGAAAATCCTACCATTTGGCACCAGCTTTTTACTGCTGGACCTAATGCGTGCAGCTCCACTAGTGGCATCGTGAGCTGCTGCAGGATTTTTTAGTGGAAATTCGACTTTTATCTATAGGAGTCTGGTGACACATGCTTGAATGTACCACTAATGCAACTCAAATGATTTTTTCCTTGGTGGAAGCAAGGCTGAAGTGATACATGTGGGCACCATGCAGAGCACCCCACCTGAGAAGCAGAGCCAACATCTTCCAGCAGTTACCACTGTACAATTGCACAGTGCATGCCCGGGACCAGTGACCAAAGGGAACTTCATTCCCGGTAAAGCCATGAGGCACACATGAGCCTCATAGATTCAAAGCAACTTGCAGCAAATCAAACCCTACTCCTTCCTTCCATGTGCCTCACCAGTTGGCAGTGTAGACATTCCCAAGTATCTTCTTCGTGATCTGTTACAACTCTGCCAGGGAATTTTAAAAAGCACTCGACAACTCAGGAAGACTCAGGTGCAGCCAAAGGAAATAACAAGTTGTAACTGCACACTTAAGATAGCCTTGCACACAAGATAGTCAGTAGAGGTTATTCCAAACTCCAGAGTTTCTGTCCTTTAGGAATCATCAGAGAATCATCTTGCTCTACAAGACAAAATTTGCTAAAAGTAGAGAAGTTTCATGAGCAGGTTAATACCACGCTTAACCAAACACAAAAGCTCCTTGGAGGAGGGTTGTGAAATAGGAAAGAAACAACTAGAAAAAAAGTCATTTAAGCTGTTTGGCCCACAAAACCAAATACAAGACAGGTAAGAGTTTTGCAAAATTAAGATTGCAAAGCTATGTAAATTGGCTGAATATGGATATGAGTCCAAACATCTGAAAAATTGCAAGCTCAGTTAGAACTCAGACTTGAAGCCCTTAAAGTCACTGGAAAGGTTCTCCTTGAGTTCATTGACTTTGAATTCAATTGATAAAACAACATTAAATAGGAACTGTGGGATCCAACTTGTTGGTTATCTTTTAGCTGGAGCATTGCAAGTACATCGCATACACCACGCCATTCCTAAAACTGATGACTTTTCAAAAAGGGATGTGCAAAACATCTGGGCTTTATAAACTTTTTCAAATGTAATTGACTGGTCTGTTGATGAATAGGAGAAGATTTTTTTAGCACTGCTCTGGAGGAGACAAAATGAGCATTGCATCAGTTAACAATATTCAAATTGCAATCATGTTTGTAGGGCCAGTGTAGCAACACGCCATTCTGTGCTAGATGAGGGTGCGTGTGCAATGGGCAATAGGATGCTCAACTGATTATACCTTAATTGCAAGCAACCTATTCACTTAATTCCATTGCTTTTACAGAAAACTTTGTGATTGTGATGTGAAATATTCTGAAGAAGGTTGTGAACTAAAGACACGTTGCCTGTAATGCATTTAACAGACACTGAAATACCTGTAAAACCAAGAAATCTCTGTTATAGATAAGAAAAATCTTGTTCCAGTGCTGCTTAATATTCTATATGTAGATAGTCTAGAGCGACACATAATTATTATATTAATTTTAATGAAAAATTCATAACTTAAAAGACACATTAGATATGTTAACCTGCCATATTTAGATATAGGAATTGAACAGAGTTTATAAATGATGGGAGGTATGTATTGAAAATTAATTAAGAGTAACCCTAATAATTCTTTTACTCATCTTAGCAAGCCAAAGTCGTTACTGTTTCAGCTGGTTGCTTGAGGAGAACCATTCATTCCAAATCCAGATTTGGTCCTTCATACCTGACATTCGCCTGAGTTTGGAGCAGGGTCATATGACAGGCAAGTCGTGACAGTCTTCCACTGGGTGGTTGAGAGGTAACAGCTTTCTCTTTCTCTCTTACTTTGTCTCTAACTTCAAATATCGGTTTTTTTACCATGGGTTAAGATGGTTACATCCTCAATTGCATGAGATTTAATCGATGGTACAGGTATAAATTGTACTTCTCATTTAAATAGCAGAATAAGACTAGATTTGTGAAAAACATAGAAGGGAGACAACTTTCCAACCTTCAATAGTGAAACTGAAAATTGGATCATTGAGTTATTTCCTGAGTTCTCTATTGGGAATCAGCTGGCAGAGATGGAGAATTTAAAATGGAAAAGACCTGCTGAACCACTTATTTCTTGTCCTGAAAGCAGAGCTCTCCAGAAGCACAGCAAAGTGCTTTGTCTAGCTAGGATCCCTACTGAGGTGAGGTGTAAAAATTACAGAGAAAAGTGTTCCAGTTGCAGCATGACCCTTAGCAAGAGTGTGCAGCTGAACTGCGTGGAGTTGGCTGTGTAAGGCATCTAGATGCTCTGCGATATGAACCTTTCTCTGCTAGAAATAATGATTGCAATTATTTACTCTCCATATTTCCTGGTGGATTTCTGCCTGCAAATACAATAGCTCCTACATGTGTCCAGAAATCACCGCAGAAGAAAGCGAATCCAGCTGAAATCATTCACTCAGGGTGATTCCAGAGAAAGTCACTGCAGATATTTGTCACAGTCAGCGTTTGGACAGAACATTAGGACCATAACAATTCATGGATGTTTTCCTGGTCAGTCCCATGGTGTGAAACGGAGACCTGTTTCAGTTGTCAAGTGATGTAAAACATTAAATCACACTGTTGATTAATTACCTGCTGAAGGGGCAAACACTGTCCACTGAAGCACCAATCATTTTGTGAAAATCCATTGCAAAAAACCTGAGAATAATTAAAAATCTATCTGAAGTCATCTCTGACTGCCATATTGCACCAGCACTGATTTAAAATTACAAGTTTCTTCACAAAAAATAAAATCTTGAGAAAGGATTTACCACAGACCTCTGTTGTAATTAATGCAGTATATGATCAGATACCAACTTCGTATTCCAGCTTCGAATCCCTTGAATATTGGGAAACTGGTGTCCAGAGTCCTTCAACATTTGTATATGAAGAATGCTTGGAAATGGAGGTTGATTGATTAGTTACCAGATCTAGATTCAAATTTTTGAAAAACAAACGTACGTACTTACATTTGAAGTGCCACAAAGCTGTTATATATCCAGTTAAATAAGAGCAATAAAGAACCCTAGAAGACTGTAATGCTAATTTCCATGTTTGTTGCACATTTTAGCACTGTCATAAACCTGTAATAGCTTTAACAGAAATACAATCTGCAGAGGATATTTTATTTCCAACGTTAAAATAGAAAAGGCAGAAGAGGCAGAGCAGAGTAAGTTTTCTTTTTCTTTTTTTTTCGTTAGATATTCTGAAATATCGGATCATTAATGCGTTTCACATCGCCTTTTTTATTGAGACTATTTTGGCAGCTGGGACACCTCACATTTATTTCTTGGACTCTGGCTGTGGGAGCTAGAGCAGCAGCCTGCCGACAGGACTCATTGCTGTGCCTCCGAGCCAGTCTTTCCCACATCCTGATGTTCATCTTTTTCCAAATGAGAATTTGCTTTTTAATTAACAGGCAAACAAACAAAGAAGGGGGCTGTTTGTTCTAGAACAAGGAGCGCCTGTTGGTCAGCCTCCTAGGACAGCTGGTGCAGGGTGGAGAAGGAAGGATTTACTAGGGGATTGAGCTTGCTCTCAGATATCGATCTCTCGGCGAGTCCCTCCGCGGGACAGGCGGCCACGGCAGAGCCCGTGGGCTGGCCCGGGGGAGCCGCCTGCCCTGGTGTTACTGGTTTTGGGCAGCATTTCCCACGGCAGCATGGAAACTGCGAACTGCGTGGGGTAGGGCACCTCCCTTCTGCTCCGCTCCCAGATGACTTCGTCCCATGGCGAGGTGGTGACACCAAGGAGCGGCGTCAACAGGCTAAACGGCAACCCCTCGCGTTCCAACCCGTGAGCTGGCAGAGCATCTTAGAAAACTGTCGGGAGGCACAACCCTGCAGCCGGTTGTTGACCTACACGGGACTGGTTCTGACCCACCAGAACTGCGGCCATGTGGAACCCCCCAGAAAAAATGCAATAGCCAAAAGGAGCGTGAAACTGCATGGACTACTCTCAACAGCTGATCCCAAAAATTCTCTGGGGTTATGCCAATAGCAGAAATCTTCCCTGGTAGTGACATCATCCAGGGCCTTATTCTGTGCCAGCAAAAAAATTGTGGTTTACGTCCAATTCAGAGTTTCAGTGTTCTGTATTCAGTACTCAATGAAAAGTTCACTCCAGGAACTTCACCTTCCCATTAGGACATCTCCTCTGAAACTTTTAAGTGTGACTCAACGTCTCTTCAGGAACGTGTTGTTTATGTGGAGTGAAACACCAGCTTGCCTGAATAAAGACCCCATGTTTAAATCAAATTTGAATGTGACTCATTATGTACAGATTTGAAACAAACTGATTAATAGTTATCCTCAACATTCACTCCTCGGCGCAGCCTTGTGCTCCTGTTACCTCTCTGAGAACGCTATTTTGCCTGGAAAACCGGGGTGTAATTTTCACCCAATCTGTTTGACAGCTCACTGCATTAACCACGCAGGTGATAAACGGGCCACGTGTCCCCCAGGAGCGCGTTAGCTGTGAATTACCAGTGCCCTGCACCGACAGGGCACTGGCTCGGGATGCAGTGGCGCAGACTGAAAAGGCTGAACCATCACTGGTAGGCTGCTGAGCAAGGTTTTCCTCGGCGCTACCCACCTGCCTTACCTCTTTGCATCCCACTCCATCACAGCCACGTCGGCGGAGATGGGGAGTGATGGAAACGTGACCTCCCTTAAGGTTGATCATTTTAAATACACTGGCACACTTACTTTTATACAAGTCCTGCAGTGCCAAAGCACTTATATTGCCATAAAGACTTTTAGTCTAGAATAAATATTCCCACAAGTCAAATAAGCTAAACCAGTACAAAATACCCTGATGCTAGCACGATGGCATCTATACCACCAGTCTTGATATAACACTTCCAAACAAATTATTTATGCTGGCACCAGACCTGTGCATTCCCAGGCCTTATTTTTCTTGAATACATGACTTTGAGGGCAGGATATTCTTTGAAGAACTCCAACACACTGAAAAACCAACGCCAAGCTCAAAACAGGAGAGGGCAGGAAAATAAAAATAAAATGCATGTGTGGCTTCCGTAAGTGGTGACAATCTGGAGAAGCAATCTTTAGCAGACTTATTATTAGCTGGTAGTCTATTGAATAGCATCTCCTTACACAAGCCATTTCAATGACACTTAAACTAAGTGAAAAACCAAAAAAAATCATGAAAAACCCCTCAGTTTACAAAGCTTCTAAGGGCAGATTTTTGCTGCACTAGTTAGTCATAATCATGAGTAACTGTAAATGTAAAATTATTCATATGGATAATCATTATTTGGGGAAAAAAGTGCTAGTCTGTGTAAACGTGATTTGAAAATGTTTTCCTTCACTTTGCTTCTATCCTACATTCAGTTCTCTGTTAAAGGCAATACAGTGTAAGTGCTTGTCTAGCACAGCTATTTATTTTAAAATAACTCAGACCAGGTAGAGGCTCTCTAATTTAAGAGGTGAGTGACCGGATCCCATTTTGTTTACTTGATCGAGCTGCTTTTCTTCCTGCATGCTCTCTTCTCGAGTTGTAAAAATTCATTCACAGCAGGGAACGCAATGGCCTCACCTGTCTTTAATTTATGTAGTGTTTTAAATCGGGCCATCATTGCAGGTGCGGCCAGGCTTTTGTTGAGGCTTCTTAAAAAAAAAAAATAAAAAAAATTCTGATTTACCTGCTTGAATCTGTCAAGAGCCCATTTGTATGCACGCAGCTAATGTGCTAGAAATAAAAGCCGCAACCTGTCAAATAAACTCCTGCACCTGTATGAAGCAGTTAAATTGTTCCATCTACCATTATTCTCGGAGATCAAAGGGCCCTCACTGTGAGGGGCTCTGAAGAAATAAAGAAAATGATAGACCTACTTGTCCCTGAGCTAAAAAAGAAGGGGTGGGGGGAAAGAAAGAAAAGTGGACTAGTTCAACTACCTGAAGGAGCTTTTGTTTGGCATGGGCACAACGTGAACGCATTCTTTCACATTAAGACCCAAGAGGAAGAAATTCATTCACCCTTATTATAGTGACGTAGCTGTGGCATTGATGTGTTTTTAACCTTGAATAATTGTTGTCTCTAAAGCTCCAAACAAGTTTTATCCTGTCCACAGGTCAGTTTTGTTACAAAGGCCAATTAGTGGAGCTACCTTAGCCTGCAGCAAAAAGCCAAGTAATGGTGGGGCATGCCCCATCCAGAGGTGATGAATAGCCTGTAGAGCTATAATTTGAGAAGGGGGGAGGGGGGCTTTGAAGCATTTACCTTACATGGAACTCCATTGTCACTGCAGGCTGTTTGATCTTTAAATAATTTACTTAATGATCTCACCATGGGAGCAATTGGCAGAGCAAGATTAGGTTGTAAGGGCCTAATGGACATGGGAAAACTTAAAATTACTAGAAGAGAGGTATGTACAGAACTGAATTTTTTTCTGTGTAAATTCATGATTTATATGGGGGGGAAAGCTATAAATTATAGTATTTGCTTGATGTGTTCTGGCAGAGGGAACAAGAAGAAATTCTGCATTTGGTGAACGTTTCAGGGAATTTTAATCCTTACTCTTTTAATCTTTGTGGTTTTGTTTTGCTTCTGCTTAAAAAAAGGCAGCCCAGGGAAATTATTGTTTTATAATAGATTAATAGGTCAGCAATAAAAACCTTTGGCCACTGTGAATAGGCTGTTGTTAAAAGGTCATGGTTAGCATAATATTTCATTTTTGATAAATAAAGGGTTGGAAAGTCTGGGGCCGAAGCTTGTGAATGGGAAAAGTGTAGCATGACCCCTTTTACTCAGTAAATATTGCAAAATATGAATTATTAGCTCACTTTGTAATCGCACGTGAAAACTAGGCACCATTTTGCGGATACAGGATTTGGGATATTTTACAGTATCCTGAAGACATAACACTAGTCACCAAGGCACCCTTTAATTACATGTAGACAACAATTGTTGCATTCCTGTGTTATTACACTCATTTACATAGGGAATGCCAAAAATACAAAAGAAAAGTTAATTAGACCTATGGAAGAATCGTAGATATTTTAATACAGATCACTTTATGAACATTTAATATCTGCCTTGTAGATGGATACCTTTATGTGAAACTAAAAGCATCAGGAAGAGTTTGAGATAAAGGTAACTTGTGAGAAGGCCTGAAACCAGAAATATACCACTACACCTGCAGTTTTTAGAACATATTGAAAAGAAACAGCTTCTTCTGCAATAAGAGGGTTCTATTGGGGAAGAGTGGGAGTGTTTTCAGCAGATATAAAACTATTGCCTGATGCAACTCATTGGCACGTGCCTTCACTACAGATCTAAGCTGTGCCCTTACCAGCGTTGAATTAAAATTGTGATCTTCGTGGTAGTAACTCTGGAAACCTGTTATTGAAAAAACGTAAAAACTACAGGGTGTAAGAAACCAAGAACAGGTCTGATAGTCCCTGGCCGTCTGCTTCTACCGTGAGAGCTTTGACATTATGGACTTCTTCATTGACTTCATTGATCTTTCATTTTTGTTGAATTTTGGATGAAGAACAGTCTGACAAAGGTTGGCAGATTTCAGGAGATGGCAACAACAGTGAGAGTACAGGAGGGGAACAGTGCCCAGAACAGGTTTGTCAGCACAATCCTGCCACAAGACTGGACACATTTCAGGTGGGTCTGGAGGAGAAGAAAGAAACATAGGAATTGGTGCCACAGCTGAGTAAGTGAGAAAAGTAGTGTTTGTTACATTTGGAACCAAAATGACAGCATTAGTGGAAATGTACTGTAGACATGACACTGGAAAACACGTTGCATCTAGATATGGTGAGCTTACCTTTTTTTAGTTGCAGACTCAGCTGATGGTCTAAATATGTAAATTTTACAGTCCTCTCTTCTATTCTATTCATTACATGTTTGATATAAGATACATAGGGGCAAAAGATAAAGCTAGGATTAGCAATTAAAGTAATATTTAATGGGTTAATACTAATGAATTGCTTTAAAACTGCAATTATGAGTTTAGCAAGTATGATCATGTATTTTTAAAATTCACCTATGCATTTCTAAAGTATTTAAATTATGTGTGGTGGTATGTCAAATTTCTGTCAAAGCTGCTGTGATACATCAAGATTATTATTATCTCAGTGATCCCTGTCCCACTCTCCCAAGTACACCACCATACTTTTCCCTGTTAAAAAAACTAAATAAATGTTAAATACTTATGAAGTATTTTGAGCAATAATGGATAGGTGTCCTGAGTTGAAACTAGAAAGAAAAAAAGGATTTGTAGCTAAAACAAAAGGAATAGTCCAAGAAACAATATTTCTGCCTCATATGAGGTCATGAGAGTGGTTAGAATTTACATTGGATGCAAGTAGACAAAAACATCACCATGTAGTGCTGCTGTGACATGAACATAAAGTCATGAATACAAACCAAATATGCTCTTTCATTGTCAGAAGTAAGAGTAGAAAGGGAATAAAAGGGAGAGAGCAAATAGGGTAAAGTGCCCAAAACATATCCAAACACTGAGGGAGCAGGAGCAAAGGGAGAAGAGGAGGATGCTGGCCAGGTGCTGTGTTTTTGAGAGGGAGGAGACTGCACACTGCAGCACAAATGCTATCTCCCCCCCCCCAGGGCTGGCACAATTCACCTGCAGATATATATACCTTGGAAACCATTGAAGAAAACAGATATCTGTTCCATACAGTTTTTATTTGTTGCCAGACTAATAGGAAATTATCAGAAGTGTTTGGGAAGAACAGATACCTTCCAGCAGAGCGCACCACAGAATGGTCCATAGAGTATTTCAGCTTTGGGAAGACACTAAAGAGCATGATACATAGAAAACATATGTATTTATAACATAGATAACATATGTATCTATAACATAGAAAACATAACCTCTCTGTGCTGCACTGGGTACATGGGTACATGACCGATTTCTGGTGGTGAAGCTTTCCCTGAAATCATAGAATCTGTGAAAGCTACACAGATCAAAGTTTCAGTTACTTTATATTGTTAACGCAGAAAAAAAGAGATGAAAAAGATCAGAATCAAAAAAGATGCTTTTAGAGAATATGCTTTTAAACCTGTCCATTCACTGACATTCCAAAAATTTCCAATTAATATGGACAATCAGGAAGAGTCTGTTATTTTTCTCCTCCAAGGGAAATTATTTAATATTCATACAGTGTATATATATATATATATGTACACACACACACATATATATACACACACCTCAAAAGTGAAAATAAAAGGCTGAAGGATTACAATATAAGGGAATTCTGGGTAAACACAAACACTTGTTGATACAAGACTGGGATACGAACTCAGACGTGCATAAACTGATAAACTCTCCTTGAAGCAAGTAGGAGTTTTGCAAACTTATATGTAGCTGCCAAGCTTTGTATGGAGCCGGATGACATTTTATTCAGTTTCGCTAATGAGATGTTTGCCTATGTGCAAAAAAAATGTATTCATGGTAAACTGCCTCTTTAAATAGTTGTGTGGTTTTAGTAATAATGAGAGGCATCACCAGACAGCCTTCATGACTGATATCCTCCGGATTTTGAAAGAAGGCAGTCTGGTAAGCTTAACAAACACTAACAGGCCCCGGCAGCATACCTGGGGTGGAAGATTTCCTCCAGGGGCAAAAAAGGTAGAGCGGACTCAATAGATCAGCCACCATTTGGCCTCTTCACTGAATCTGCCAATTAGCGCGGAGCATTATGGCATGTTTGTGTTGTGGCAGCTAGAGAAAGAGACCTGCCAAACTCATTCTATACAGAACCCCAAACATCCATTAGATGCAAGATGCTTTTCATCCTGATGAGTTGGCTTCAGTTCAAACTAATGGCCAACTGATGAGAAAGTTCATTAACTCTGAAGCATTCAGTCCCTCAGGAGGCGTAAACTAAAAAGTGGGGTCCTACAGATATACACAACATAACAAAAATGATGTTAAAATATTGAAATTACAAAGCCAAACACTTTAATGGTAGGGAATGGGAGAATTAAATTTACTCCTCAGATTTTCATGTTGTCTCCTTTTGCACATGCACTATAATGTGGTCTTTAATTACAGTCTGTCGTTTCTATTTTTTCCCCGTGTGTTTCGGAAGGCCACAAATCCTCCGTAACAACCACTTCCATTGAATGTGATAAGCAAATGAGACATAGCTCTGTCTTATTAAAGATCCATGTTCTTCCATTTCTGGATGTCTGGTTTACGATATCAGTGCAATAGACACTTCATGAAAGCTGAAGAAATGCAGATGTACAGTAGCTGTGCCACTTCCACTAAAACGAAAGGCATTTACCGCAGACATGCACGAATAAAAAAAGGAAGCCCGTGAATGTATGATAGGTTTTCCTTTCCCTTCACATCTTCTAACTGTTTATTATCAGATGCTGAGGAACACTTGCTTAAATCCACTTGGTTTTCAGCTGTGCTACTCCAGTGCTGTACACCCATTTATTTTGGAGCGTAACCGTTAGGTGGGTCCAAGAGAACATAGAGAAACCAGAATCTTAAAGACAACTACTCCTTTTAGAAACCCTTTTCTTTATCTACTATGTGACTTAAGGCATTCAAGAGTCTAAAAGTCAGGTATGTCACAACATGTCTTGCACATGGAGTCTAGTGGTCGCGGAAAGATCTCTGACATTCCCTCCACAGCCAGGAGTAAGATTTGGACTTTGTGGGATTCAAATCCTTGGGAGGCTCAGAGGCACAGAAATCTACATTTGGCGAATCTGGGACAAAGATTGGGATGTGTAAATAACAACAAAATTGTTTATTAAGTCTTTTCTTCACCCTACAAGTGCATTTGTGTAAGCAAAGGTGTATGCATACAGACATGCAGGAGTATAACATAGAGCAAGGCAGCGCTTTGTAAAAGTAACACAACTTTTGGGAATTTATGGCAGCTGCAAGCACAATGTGCTGTTCCTTCTTAAACTGTCAGAAATAACATGGCATACATGGAATTATCCATCCATAGCTGCTCTATGTGTAATGTAGCAAGAAGAAAAGGTTGTAAATAAAACCATCTTTACAGACAGCAGATTGCAACTCTGTGCCTAGTCTCTGCTATGCCCCTGCTTTGCTTTATGAGGGTGTTCAAGGGCTTGAACAAAGCCTCACGGAGTTAAGGAACTCTCTTTGGTCAACAAATGCTCCCCAGCCTTAATGAAATGGTCCTTTAGTGCTAGTTTCAAGACAAAATAAATCCTTTCTACTCAGATGCGGATGTAGGCGTCAAGTGCTACTTATCCATAATACAAAGAGGGTGTGCACACACTCGGGGCTTGGGCAGCACAGCAGACAGCATCCATGCATTCAAGCTACAGGAAAAGGCAGAGGAAAAGAAGAGTGGGATGAAAAAAGAAGAGGTCATCAAGCTACTCGGCCACCCCAGGCCACCCTATGGCCTCAGGGGGTTGCCTCTCCCAGGTCCAGCTCAGCCCACTAAATCTCTCCTCTGTCCCTGGAGATATGAACTCTACATGTGCATTTCTAAAATCCTAAACTTAACCAAAATGCAGATTCAGATGCTTCCCTGTCATCTGATGGGTGAGAGGGGGAGCAATTCCCATGAAGGTCCTAACTGAAATCTCTCTTCATCTGGAGAGTGAAGGGGTAAATCAGTCCTTTTGTACCACACGGTAACCCCAGATTCTGAAAAGTGGCCAAGTAGCATCATGGATCCTGCTCCACAGGCTTGTTTAGGTTGCCTCGAGCAACAGAATCTTTAAATGTTATACATTATGCTCCAACATATACTTACTGAAAGCTATATTGTACTATAAAAAATATTGTCTTTTTTTATACTATTATGTTACAAAAAGAGGCAATTTAAAATGATACAAGGAAACACAGGGCATAGATAGATAGTTAAGTATAATTATATTTTCAGATTCTAATAATCTCTCCCCCAGATTAAATCATGCAATTAATACTATTTCCATAAATTTTCTTTAACTTGCACTGGAACTGCTTATCATTTTATTTTTAAGCTGCTAAATTCCATCATCTTAAACTAGTCATCTCTCCTTGATTGAAGGTACCTTTTAACACATGAAAATATTTAGTTTCATTTCACAATCTTTGTACTAAACCTAAGAGAAATAGATATGGAATATTAACGATGTTTGATTAAACACAGCTATACATTTTTTTATCAATTTATATTTATACTGACATTATCTTGATTGAACTGAAGTATCAGTATAAATAAAAACAACTCCAGTAAAGGATTTTTATTTGAACTAAGCACCAGTAATATAACATCTGTACATTTCAGTTCCTTCTCTTTTATAATTGCTTGCTACTAACATAGCTAAAATCTCACAGAATCCCAGAATCGAAGAATTGATGAGGCTGGAAGGCTGGAATCAGAGAATGAATGAGGCTGGAAGGATGAGGATTGGAGATTGTCCAGTCCAAGCTCCTCCTCAGAGCAGGGTCAGCCAAAGCAAGTCAGCAAGGAACATGCCCAGTTGGGTTTTGCATATCAGATTTGAAGGATGGAGACCCCGCAGCCTCGCTGGACAACCTACTCCAGTGCTCAACCACCCTCACAGCAAAAATTTTTTCTCTTGTGCTTAAATGTAATTCTAATTAGTTTTTCTTAGAAACAATGGAAATAGCACATTAACATCAATGTTATAAAGTGATGGCGATAGTGAAATATAAGCATGTTAGGAAATACATGTACTTAAATAATGTAGACTTGTTCAGCATTAGAAGATAAGAAACTTTGTGAAAAATCAGGCTGTAGGGATCTCAGTTTGGACACTTAAAATCAGAGACTTTATCATACACAAATATCTCTCTAGCTCTATTCCTCTTTGGTAAAACAGAAAAAAAGTCTACTTGCCTCACAGGAGCACTGTGAGATAAATTCATTGTCATTTGTGAAGCTCTCAAATATCACAGCGAGGAGTACAATAAAAAAGAAAAACAGGAGAATATTAACAATTCACAATTCAGAGCAAGGAGTGCAATAAACATGTCATAAGGCCACGTGCTGAATAGAAGCGAAATATAATGTTGAGTAGTGGCTTGTTAAGTGAGCATCGTCCATCCTGCGTCCTGAAAGAGGCAGGACAGTGGCAAATGCAATGTATGATCATACCATCGGTGATTGTGTTTTAGCACAGAAATTAAAGTGGCCCAAATAAGGATTAGACAGGAATCACCTAACTCCAAATGTTTAAGTTGGCAGCCTTGACATATAGCGTGTATATTTATATAGAGTAATATTTACTCTGTGTACATTAGACATATTAATATAACATGATTCTTTAAAAAACTGCCATTAATAAAAAAAAACCCCAGGATCATGTTAATAAACTCTAATCTTTCTATGCCTGTGATTTTTTAGGAAATGTTAGGTTTAGAGGCGTTTTATTTTCTGCTCTGCATTGTGAATCTAATGTCATTTAAATACATAAGAGCCCTATTGTTCTGTCATTTATGCCCCGTGCACTTCTGCTTTTAGCATGATTAAACAAAAGAGACACATACCAAAGCTTTCTCGTTTGAATAATGCAACATCAATATTTTACATCTTGGGCTGCATTTCAATTTTTTCCTCAGCAAGGTGAACGCTTGAAAAGGAAGCAACCATTGCTTGCAAAAGTGTCAATTAAGTTACATTCTCCTCTTTTCTAAAAGAGATATGTGTCTCAAAAAATACACGTTATTGAGTAGTTGTCATTCTGTTGTAAACCACTTCTGCAACTGATGTTCTTATTTTCCAGGAGCATAAAGCAAGCAATAATGTATTTACATAGCAATTCTATTCTTAACACTTTCAGTTTGTTTTTTCAATGGATGGATTGTGCTTTTACCTTCAGTGAGGAGCAGCAGCACTTTGGATGGACGTACCTGAGAGGACCAGAAGCATGGAGGGGTTCAGCAGCATCACAGATGCTCATGTTAGGCTTGGATTCAGCTGTGGAGCTGATAGCTTTTGGTTCTTCAGTTTCCAGGAGTTAATACTCTTTGGATCTTCAATAAGAGCAGCATTTAGGTCCCTCTCTATTCCTTTCTTGAGATTGGCTTCCCTGTATGTAGAAGTGTTGCTATCCTAATGATATTCTGACATCCATTCCACTAAGTGACCCAAGCCCTTCACTTTAACAAGAGCTTCTTCTAAGCAGCACACAACCTCCCTTGTGCCCTGTTACTTACCTTTGGAGGAGCTGCTTCCATGAATCCATCCAGATCCTCAAAGTCAGCGTCTGCAGCTGGGTCTGCATCTATACAATTTCCACCACATGCACCCTTCTGTGATGTCTCCTGTGCTCCCAGAAATACAATGCTGAAAGCTACACGCTTGCGTTGCAGTCGATGCATCCTTATATCAAACTCATGGGCTGGTAGATAATTACCAGTAAGTCAAAAGAAAGTCTCACAGAAATCAAGTGTTCTGAGATTAAAAAAAAAAAAAAAAAATGAAGAAAAAGATAATATTCCCAAGTACTGGGCCAATCTCAAATATAAAATCAGAGCCAGTCTGGTTTGCTTTTGAGAAATTCCATTAATTCCCATCAGACGAATACCTTTATGTACATGCAACAGTACCCGACAGGACGTTCCCTGTAATATAACAATATTTTGTCATTGTTTTGCTTCAAAAGCCTGCAGTGCTCCAGCCTGCAGTCAGCAGATTGGGTGCTTAGTGCTGTGGCATAAAGTTATACTTCTCACATCTTTGCAACCCGTCTTAAAAACAAGCAATCTTCTTGTTAAGTATCCCCTCACACAGCATTAAGCTTTCACACCTCTATTTTATAGTTCTTCTCTAGGATAATGAAATAATGCTGTTTCTGTATGTTGGATCACTTCTTCAATCTACTCCAGTATTCTGTGTGGAAAGTTGATCAAGATTTCCAATACTCTTTGGAAAGCAAAGACTATGACACCCAAGTGATAAGTTGATGTTTGTTCATCAAAGCTTAAAAACAAGAAAGCAAAATTCGCAAAATGCCAATATAGTTAATAGGGACAAAACCTGGATAGGCTTTAACTTTGTAATGAGCAATCAAGTCCGTTTTGATAATAACACAGTATTTGCAACAATTCATTCTTACCTCTATCATGAAGCACCTAAGATTTTGCAACTGAAGAGGCTTGTTATTAGTATTTGGTCTTTAATATTTCATATCTAGCATTTAGTGTTTAGTATTTAATGTTTAGTATTTCATATTTATTATTTAGGTTTTGTTATTCAGACACATTTATTCTTTATGCCAGAGAGGATAAGTCTGATTTCTGGCATGTATCTAAACCAACTCCCATTTACTTCAGCAGGAATCACTCTTGCAAGAATCCATGGGCATAATTTAGTGCAAGTATGAAGCTTCTGAAGGCAAAATAAATTAAAATACGGACTTTCAAAGTATGCATCTCAGTTTAGCACAGGACCAGCCAGTGCTGCAGGATTATAATGACTTTTTAGAAAGGTTCACAGAATACCGTAAGGACCCATGAATTTCCCTTTCGTTGCCCAGAATAAACAGCTTTTTTCTCCCCCCTCTTTTTCGCCCCCTCTTTCTTATTGTGTACACTTAACAGTAAAATAAAGACAAATACAAAATACATGAAACTATGTCAAATATGTCTGTCCCTTATTGCCTACCTGTCAACAGGCATTATCTTGATAAATATATATATATACCAGAGACTGTATTTTATTACAGTTGGTTCTATTGTCAAAGTCTTTTGCATTACACAGTCAGAAATCCTTGAAGTTAAATGTCCAGTCTTTTGAAAGTTAGAATAAAAGATGTTTAAATACTTTTCCATTTATTGAAGTGTTTTAACACCTCTCATATTACTCAGAGAAATGAATTGCTTGAGAATGAGGTTAATGCTCTACAAAAAACCTGCTTTTTAAAACCCTATAAGAGGGGTCAAAGACCAGGAAATGCTCTCACTATAATTCTCATTTTCAGCTGAATTGGCCATGGCAACTGCACTAAGAATGCAAGTTTGAATTTCATTATGTTCCAGAAACCTGTAACTTTGCATTATAATGACTCACGCGATAACAGAAGGAAATTGCAAGCATTTTTGCTGTAGCATACTTTAATTTATAATTTAATAAAGTAGTATTTTAAGTTAAGTAGTTACTTTCAAATACAACAAAAAATGTTCATTTGATAGCTACTAAATGCATCCCTTTACATTTTACCTGTAAAATGCTCTGTATTTGGTGACAGGTTAAATGTATACTATACACAGGGAGCCAACATTTGTCTTTGTAATACCACAGCAGCCATAGCAATTTTAGCAGCATTCTTATTATTTTAAGCCGTCTCCATTGTCTTCTAAAGACCATAATTAGAAGCTGAAAACTTAAGGCAACCAAACTCAATAAGGTCTCATTATGAACAAAATATTCTACTGTTGCTCAACAAGTGACCGTATGTAGCCCAACATGAGCATGCATTTTTCCTCAATTATGTCTCTATAGATCCAATATTAAGTCATTTCTCAAACAAAACTTTCATTAATTGCAGTGGAAGTTTTGCCTGAGTGATGTTGCAGCACTGGCCTTCTAGGTAATTCCTTTTGTTTATCCACAACTATTCTCTAAGCGAGTGAGTTTTTTATTATGATGGCTTTCAGGAACACCCTTCATTTCCTGAGGAGACGACAAGGCAGCACATCTTTAGTTAAGACTGTTGCCTTACAAGCAGCTTCAGCAACTCACTGAAAAGCACTAAGTTAATGCTCAGGAGTGGGAGGATGAGAGCGAGATGATACCTTGCAATTGCGTGGAGCAAAATGAAGTAGTTCTGACATGCTTGAAGATGCTGAGAATTCCCAAGTGCCTAGGTAGTATCGGTAGTGCTATGGGCAGATCCCTCTGCACAACTACTTTTAGCAGAATTGTGGTTTAACATACCTGTTAAATTTCAAAGTGCATGGCAGGGAAGTTTCAAAGGCTGAGTTTTCCCCCGGAGAAATGCAACCATTGCTACACAGCTGCTCCTCTAACCACAGGCTCAGAATAGCCTTCTGCTATTTCCAGCTCAGTGCGACGTTCAGAAGTCTTCCCCCGGCTGGAACACTCCCAGGTTCTTGCAGCTGGTCTGCAGCAACCTATTATCTCAGCCAGACAAATGACAGTGAGAGAAACAGAACTTAATTTCACCTGGAAACGCTGCAAACAAGTTATATGTTTACTGCGTTTAGCTGGGATTTGTAGCAGGTGTGTTGTGCAAGCAACAAAAAGTGGATTGGGTTGGATCTGCAGAGGTCTGATGGGATGAAGGGCCATGTCAACCTATGTCCTCCCACGATCCCAGGAGCAAATTTATTTTCCAGTCACATCACCACCAGCAGCAGGTTTTGCTGAGAACCTGTATCCTGTCAAGATGTATCCTTCCCCAGTATTCAGTTCCCAGACTAATGGCTGTACCAACTGTTTGCATGCCCAGGAGCTGAAAGAGGCAAATGTGATTGACTTTTCCATCAAATGTGGCCTCCATCAGGGACACACCAGGTAAAAGTGGCAAATATGGCTGGGTCTAACACACCCAACCAGGCGGTCCCTCTTGGGGACCTGCTATTACCTCTTGGAGATATGGGGTCAGAGAACTCCCCTGGTGCTAAGAAGCAAACAGGGCACATCTCAACCTGACACGTGCAGCCTGTTCTCCTGGCGAGATCTGGTGAGATTTATAGGCAAAAGGCAGAGCAGACAGTACCCTTAAATTCCCTGGTACAAATCACAGACACTATCTGAAAATAATGAAGGGCCAGTCCTCCTGCTCTTATTTGAAGGTGTTAAAATAGCCTGGAGTATGAGATTATAGCCACTGAACCTCCTCCAAAAAGCAGCTACAGGTAAAGAAAAGTATGTGTTGTGTAGGATTTTTGGTTTTTTTCCAGGAAGTCTGAAGTTTATACAATTTATGGCTGCCTAGCAGAAAGTATATCTAGGGAATCAAGTGGTCTGAAACCAGACTACTCTCTCCCTAAGGGGCATTTATGGAGTCCAAGAGATGCTTCCTTCTTGGGGAGAGATGATTTCTGGCGAGACTCTCTTCAGAAGAGCCTCATATCCCTGAAATAGGTTCCTGCTGTGGCACAGAGCTTCCTCTCTTGTGTTCAGGGCACGCTGGCAGCAGCAGTGATTTGTTAACCTTTGAGGAGATTAGTCTAATGGCCAATGCAGGGCAAAATGTATTTGTGTACAGAATAGTGTCTGGTACACAGAATTAGCTGGAATTTGTATGTGGTCTGGTAATGTCAAAAATGAGTTAGAGCTTCAGAGTTTCTGAATAGTATTTTTATTAAGATCAATTAAAGTTATAAATATCAATATTACTTAAAATTATATTAACACAGCTCACCAATTCTTGGAGATCTGGGGGGGAGAGGGGAAGCAAATTTCAGCAAATCTAGGACAATGTGATTCTCATTTATGAAAGCCTGTTTAACACCCATGCTTTCAATTCTCATTGTGACAATTTTGCACAAGATCAAACAATGTCTTCCTTTCAATTTTTCTTTCAAAATACCTTTATCCCTCGGAAACAGAACAGAAAGAGAAGTAGTAAAGTTGATGTTAGTGCTTTTCTCTCTTTGACTTGATCTCTGAGAATGGCAGTGAGAATGGTAAAGAATTGTCAATGTGTGTGAAACTGTGAAAGAGGCACCAAACACAGTGCCTTGGCATTTTCCATGGGAAACTCAAAGCAGATGTANAAGAGGCACCAAACACAGTGCCTTGGCATTTTCCATGGGAAACTCAAAGCAGATGTACCTACTGGGTTTCTGATTTTCAGCCATCCTCTGGCGTCCTGTGTTTGTTAAGTGCTGGAAAGGAAAAAAAAAACAAAAAACCCTAGCCGGAGAATCAAAGGCAGAAAGATTCTGTAAAGTGGCAATATCTAAAAGCCTGATGTTGTAAATGTTCGGAGTTTGGAGCTCCCTTTGAAGTGACATGGAATGCGTATGATACCTGCCTATTCATTTAGCCACTGATAAGGTCCTAATTAGCACAGCACTCCGAGCTCGTCCCATTTAGTGAAGTATAGAAATAACCACATCATTTACTTCCTTCCTTTGCAGCTGTAAGAGAAACAGCTTTCGGGGTTTTTATTTTTTGTCAATATATGCATTTCATGTACTTGTAAATACCGTGCTAAAGGAAAAAAAAAAAAAACAACCCCCCAAAAAACCAGTCATAGAAGGAAAATATGCTCTTATTCCTGGGAACTGGCATATTCAGCAGTCATTTGGGTCACGGGAGGGAATGAGTTCTGTGGTTTTAGGTCAAGCTCTGCTTACAAACTCTGGCCTGCAGGCTAAGACTCTCCTCAGTTCAGTGCAACATCGCTGTCACAGTGAGTCATGATTGCTTCTCCTTCCAGGATCGGGCAATCAGACCCTTAAATCCTAAAAATTACTTCAATGGAAATGTTCCAGCGCCGAGGAGAAGTGCCTTCTGAAAGCAAAGCTGCAGGATCAGGCCCTTCAATTTTAAAAAATGACATTTAATATGGACAGACAAAGGCACTGGAGAAGAACACACTGACTCTCTGTACACCTGGAGGAGGGATAGTAGTACAAAACAAGCTTTTCTTTAACCACAACGGCAATCTTCTAACAGCAGCACCCACTCAAAAGCATAGAACTCAGAGGTTGATAATCATCTTTCAGTTCAGGTTATTGCATGCAATTTTTCACATTCATTCAGTTTTCTTCATACAGCTCTTAGTAAAGTAACTCCCTTAACAATAAAAGCTTTTATGGCAGCCCATTACACAGGAGAAGTAACCACTCCTAGTTTTTTTATTGGCTTCTTGGAATATTTATAGCAGTCTTTGTTCTCTTTGCAAGCTTATGCATCTGGGTGTGTATGGAGATTTTTCTTCTTTTTTTTTTTTGGCAACAGCGAAGTACATATATTTTTACATTTGTAAGGTTTTCAAGTTTTATATTTGTTTTCCTCTAAGGCAACATTCAGCGTGCTCCTCATTGTTTGGCACTTGAATATTCACTGCTGGAGAATTTTCATTCCAAGTTGCCTGATATAAAACTTTATTTGCCTCCATGTTACTTCTTCCCAATAAACTGTTTACACTGTGCACACAGAGATGTCTTGATATTTGGCTCCATGCTAATGAAGCAAAGAATTTTCTTGGTGTCTAAAGGAACAGATTAAATTTACAATTCAATAATTTGATAGAAAAATCTCACATTAACACAATAGATTGGCATTCTTCTAGGAATCACCTCAGCAGTGACTGAAACTATCACAATGACTTATTTTTGGCATAAAATTTTGGACCCAAAATGATCTTAAACTTTTGGTAGCTGCTTACATAGAAGAAAAAAATGGCCCCCAAAAGGAATGTCTTTGAATATCTCTATTATGGTTTTCAAAATTTTTCATTTAGTTTTGTATTCTGTCTTACATAAGCAACAACCTTTTGTTGTTTACACCATCTTCACAAAACTCATATTGAATATTAGAATAGATGGAGGAATTCAAGATATAGGTATGGCTTTTCTTTATTTTCTAGTATAATAAAGAAAGAAATTGTACAAACTGGAGTGATGGAACTGTTAAAGTTAAAAGGAGAAATCACCTCTTGCTTCTCATTTACAGTACAGAAAATAATTTTTGTACTAAGAGTTAAAGCAATGCAAATAATAAGTAATAATAGTAATCATCTAGTAAATACCTTATTGAATTTATTATACACTTACTGAATAAATAATAAATAATTGAAATGATCCCTTTCTTTTTGATCATAAAGATTAGAAAGTTATGTATTATTAAAGGAAAATAAAGACACAAATTGCTGATATGAAGTTAGGTTATTGTAGTATTCTTAATAAACACAAGAATGTAGCAATAAATGTATTTTCCACAGTCTCTTTCACAGAGATGCATTCCTCTGGAGCTTTGATGCCATTGGAATGCCACTAGGTAGGTGGAATCTTAATTTTTACTAATAACACCAAGCAAGCTGTTTAGGCCTTGATAACATATAAGCTACTTTTTACTGTGTTGACCTGGGGTAACTTCTTTCAATGGTTTTATTAAGTGGGTATACCCTCCCGACTGTGGGGCTATAAACATGCCTCATCCCATTGTAGAAATTGGTGGGTTTTTACATGGGAATAGTGATCGTGTTATCGCTAAACTTAGATTCAGAAAGGCCCCACTGGTGCAGTTAGGGCAGTCTTCGTCCTTCCTACAGATGAAGGTTACAGGCATTCCTCCTCTCCCTCACATCTTGCATTTCCTGGGAAGGGACACCAACATTTCAGTGACACTCTTCATCTCTTACAAGCCAAGGGAGAGCCCCAGTCTGCCCGTGGGTCAAGTCCAGTGGCTACTTGCTGGCATGGAGCTGACCTTGGAGAAAGGTCTCCTGTCACCCCCTGAGCTAGTCTGAACAAGTGCAAAGAGATGGAATCCGAAGGAAGTGGAGTCAGCAAGGAGCAAGCACCTCCACTGGCCTACTCCACTCTCCAGAAGTTCACATCTCCTGTGGAAAGCTTCTTGTCCCTGTTTTGAAACACAAATCACTTAGGCAAGGTTCAACCAAACCTCATCATCACAAGACAGTGTCTGCCACTCAGCTGTCAGAAAGGGCACAGAGCGGAACAAGCTTTGGTGATGTAAGTCACCTCTTTGTGGTGAATTATCTCCTCACCTCAGACTGTGCTTGCAAACTAGTACTGGCTTCTGTCTTCAAGACCACTGGAGTAGCTAACACACCGCATCTGTTTCACCACATCCAACTGGAGAGAAAAGGTGTGGTGTGTGAAAAAAGCCCAGAAAAACCCACAGGGATCTCTCCCATAGGGGTGAATCCTGTCCCTGCTCTGTTCCAGTAAACACAGGAGACCTCACGCCGTTGTACGGACAGATGACAGAGCAATCTGCCAATTAGGTCTTACAGGAGCCTGGTAATGTGACACATTGAGTACGAGGAGTCAGCACCCATGTGAAGAAGTTGGAAAGATGTCAGCAAGATGTGGCTGATACTGGGGAAAACAGAACATAGAGAGTATGGCAAGCTGTTTCTTCTCTGGACAAAATACCACATCAGGTCCTTGGTCCTATTGTTTAAGACCTTTATCAAGTAAGTCTCCAGCTGTGCTTATCTAGGACAACGCAGCTCAGAGCAGAACAGAAGAAGCACTTCTGTGAGAGTACAAGACAAGGTGTTGACAAGTTACAGTGTGGCTTTTGGGGAAGGTGAGACTGTGGAGACTTAACCACCACCATCGAAATGGGGAGCGATGGGGAAAATGAAAACCAAAAAAACCCAAATTGTCTTATTCAGGCTTTCCCATTAGTAGGACTGGTGGATAATGACCTTTGGGAAGGACACACAGGGACTCCATGAAGTCCCTCAGTGTCACTCATTTGATGATGAAGTCTGTGCAGAAAGTACCTGGATCGGTATGGTAATGGTGGTTGTAAAGTAAAGCCGTGAAACCCAAACCAGACAACAGATCAAATTGGCCTTGGGAGAAACAACCAGTCCCCTTGACCCAATTTACCTTTTCAGCAGAGTGAAAGAAATCCTATAAACAAAACCTTAGTTTGGATATCAGTATACAGATTAACTACAGGCATTTTCATGCTGCCATTGCACACCTCTTTATGTATCCAGCCAAACATTTCTGAAAGGGTTGTGACTCCTCCTTGTTTGAATTAAAATTTCTAGAAATTCAGAATGGTAATACAGAGTAAAATTCAACACGCTTTGCAAACTGCATAAAATTATACTATAAATATTATTTAGACATATTTGTAGGCTTATGCATAATAAGTCTATGAAAACAATAGCAAAATACTATTTTGTTCCTTCAAACGCTTTTAATTTTCATCGTGCCATTGCATTTTTTGGATTGAAGTGAAACACAGAGACATGTTTAAAGGAAGCATAATTGGGCTTGTTTGAAATTATTCCTTTGAGAGTTGAAAGAATGAAAAGTCAAAGAATGCATTAAAAGTCAGAGTTAGAACGAAGTCAGGGAACACATAACCTTTCAAGACTTTAAAACGCGAGGTATAAATAATGTTTGTTTCCTGGTAAATAGCAATCATATGCATAAAACGGGAACGAGCTGTAGAAATAAATAAATAAAGAGAAAGCCTATTCAAGTGAAATCCTAGGAACTTTAACGTTGTGGAACACTGTTGGACTGCTTCAGTTTCGCAAGCGCTTTATCTCGGCTGAAAGGTGAAATTAGCAGCTTTCTCAAAACCCTGGGAAGCTATTGTGTCAATGCTACACGCTGGAGACCACTGTTTGATGCCAGTGCCACTGGTTTAGATGAGCACTGCAATCAGGAGTATTAAAAGTGAGTTGGTGAATTGTGTTGCATGAGGCAACGGAGCTGCTCCCAGACAAAAGAGCTGAATGGGGTTTTATAGATGTGTATAGGAATATAATAATGTCAAATATGCCAAACGATGCAGCTGAATTCAGCAAAATTAAAGCAACCAGGCTGGGAAAGAAGCTGGGGAGAGAGGGGAGAGGAGGGGAGGACATCTGAATAAAAGAATTAATTAATAAAATTAATTGTAAAATTCAGACACAGCTGGACAACTCCCTGAAATATTAATACTCTGAGGAATAGCATATTAAACATGTCTCTCAGAACCTGCTGCTCATAGTTTTCTCCACTTTAACAGACACTGTTTGGTTTTTAATCTGTCAAGGTATTGCTTTAATCTGGGGAGGAGATTACCTCACCGCTCATTTTACCAGCAAGAAGACAGGCAGCAATTTACCCAGTCTGGTCACTTTCCTTTCTTGCTTTCTTTCTTTATTTTTTTTTTGTTGTTGTTGTTGTTTTTTAAATGTCAGCAAAGTATCTTCAGAAAATGTATAATCTAGGACCAGACTCTGTCTTTGTTGCATTCGTGTCAGTCTAAAGTAACTTTGTTTACAGGTAGTTATTCTGTTTTTCAGGTCATTTATAACTTTTATGCATTTTTTTTTTTTTTGATACAGAACAGCTGAAAACATTCTATGTAAAAGAGTTGAAAAGCCTGTGCTGGAATAATTATATTTTTGTTACTGTGTGAAGGCATAGAGGTATCATACTCTAAAGATCATTATCAGAAATGATGAGAAATAAAATAATCTTTCTGCTATGTGATGAGGTTTATGAGATTATCCCTAGACAATTCATTAGTTTTAAACTGACATGAAAATCAATTAATTTTAATAGGGAATAACAGATTATGTGTTTAATAATTCATCTAATTTCATGAGGCAAAGTGAATTAGACAATGCAATGTAAATCTAATAGCAGTTGTAACCACATAATTTGACTGTTTGTCAAGAGCAAAGCTTAGTGAAATGATCAAGAATTACACAGAGAGAAAAACATTAATTGTGTGTAAACTGAGTGACAGTTTCTTGTAACCCTAAAAGCCTCTGAGTTCAGTGTAATTATTTCTATTAGATCTTTCCCTAAAATTGTCCTGTAGCATTAATTATGTATTCATATTAAGCGGGCAAATTAATAAATAATACAAAATAACTTTTCCGTGCTTGCAATTTAGAGATACTGTTCAATTGCCAGAGATTTTATAGAGTGAAACTATGTGAAAATTGTTTCGTAGCCTGCATTAATTAAACAACAATGACCCTGAGAGCAGGCATTTCTGCCTGTTAATGACCAGCTGGAAGAGTTGAGGACCTGACGTCGAGCAGGGGGCCCTTAACCTGGGCGGTCATTAATGTTGGGGAAATGCCCGACCCCTGGGTCACTGTTGCTGTTAATCGAAGCCATGATAATTGTTATGGTTTGTGGGGTTTTTTTCCATGCACAGAGAAAGCACAGGCATGTGCTTTCCATCTGAGTGGCATTTATTTCAGATTAAGGAAAGCTACAAAACAGGCAAGGAAGGACCAAAGTGAAGTCTTCTGGCAGGTGCCAGAAATGCAGCAAAGTCGTGGCAGACACAGCTCTTACGTGTCACCCGCCACATGATCATGCTAAAGCACAAACATTAGATAAAGGGATTGCCCTTGTATATGTCTGAAAATATACATGTTGAAATACACGTTGCCATGGATACAGGTCTGTCTTTAGAGCAATGGTCTCTGCCTACTGGGTAATGACACTGGTAGCCTATAGAATCAAGGAGCATCACCTCTGTGTGTTAATATAAAACAAAAAAAAATAAAGAAAAATGTCAGAAAGACTCAAAGTGCTTTGCTTTTTACAACAAAATAGAGAGGAATCATAACTTTGCAGGTGATTTTTCTCATTTAAAGTCTGAGGAAAAAGTCTTGTTAGTGTAATTACAGCCAGAAAATGTGGCCTGACCTATAGCGTGTACGCTCCCATCCCTATTACCTTTAGCAGCAGTTGGAATTTGAGGCACGCCAACCAGCACAGGAGGTGAAACAGCAGCCAGGGCAGGGTGTGAAAATCCAGCAGCCACCAATGCCAAAGGGATGGAAGATGTCAATTCTCCACATGTTCTATCAAGCAACAGCAAAAACACCTCACCTTTGCTTTGAGGAAAGGCTCAGGCGTTGGTACACTGAACAGAAAAATGGAAGAAGCAGGACTTGGATATCATCCTGGAACAGCAGATCCAGACAGGAGAAAACAATATTCATATCCAGGGCTGAAAGGGCTTCCTGGCAGTTCCCTAATGAGGCAAGATACCATCTCTTGTGAGTCCTCTCCTCTATACCCACTTCTCTTGTCCCAGCAGCACTGCCTGCTGTCTGTGTAGGAAAGAGAGAGATCTGGGAGTCCTAGTGGATGGCAGGCTCTCCATGAGCCAGCAATGTGTCCTTGTCGCCAAGAGGGCCAACGGAGTCCTGGGCTGCATAGGGAGAAGTGTGGCCAGCAGGTCAAGGGAGGTCATTCTCCCCCTCTACTCTGCACTGGTGAGGCCACAACTGGAATACTGTGACCAGTTCTGGGCTCCCCAGTTCAAGAGAAACAGGGAACTACTGGAGAGAGTCCAACGTAGGGCAACCAAGATGATTAAGGGCTCAGAGCACCTCCCTTACGAGGAAAGGCTCAAAGAGCTGGCGCTCTTTAGCCTCCAGAAGAGAAGACTGAGGGGACACCTCATCTATGTTTACAAGTTCCTAAAGGGTGGGTTGAAGAAGGATGGAGATGGACTCTTTTCAGTGGTTTCCAGCTATAGGTCGAGGGGCTATGGGCATAAGCTGGAACATGGGAAGTTCTACTCAAATATGAGGAAGAACTTCTTTACAGTGAGGGTGACAGAGCCCTGGAACAGGCTGCCGAGAGAGGTCATGGAGTCCCCTTCTCTGGAGATTTTCAACAACTGCCTCGATGCAGTCCTGAGTGTTGTGCTCTGGGCAATCCTGCTTAGCAGGGGAGTTGGACTAGATGATCTCTGGAGGTCCCTTCCAACTCTGCCAAATCCGTGAATCCGTGAAACTAAACGCTATTTACTGATCTGCCATGTAATGTGGTGAGCTAACTAATAACGCATATGTTCAAACTATGCCTGGCACTGGTTCAGAAACAATTTGTCTTAGCTAACAGAATGCACCTAAGCAACTTTGTTAATAAGTGCTCGGCATTTGCATGCTTTGGGTATTCTTTCCCAAGTCTGTTATTAAAACAAAAATTTGCTAAAGAGAAAATTGTTAATATTTAGGTTGACTGTGTCAAAAGCAGACATAGGAGATTTAGAAAATAGAAATACTTTACATTTCAAGAAGCCATAAATTCAAGCCCAAAGATTTTCATTAGAAAGGCAAAAAAAATTTGATAATTAGTGTTTTGATTCAGTCCTTGCAGCCCTTACGCCTTTAATCATTCTAAAACCTAGCACTAGGGTACATACAGAAAATCCAAGTAAATTGTCTGAGAGTCCTTAAGGAATTTAAAATAAATGCTTAAATGAATCTCTCATTACTGGCATGCAACAAATGCCAAGATGTATTCATAGCGATGCGCCCAATTAAGTTTAGAAGAGTTGCATGAGGTCAGTTTCATCAGATTCCTATTGATTCTCCTAGTTAATAAAGAGTTAAAGGATGAAGTGAGTTTTTAAAAAATATAAGTGCTTTAAAGGTGCTAGAAAGGAAAAGCATAGTACTAAGTGGTCATGTGGCTAGTGCCATTCATCTTGGTAGTGACTATCTGTCAAAAGTGGCAAGAGCCCCTGTTAACAGCCCTGACCTGTGCTGTAATGAAGGGAGAGTGCACAGCAAAGTGTCCATTATCAGGCAGTTGGGAGCAGTAAATTGGTGCAGTTTGCCTCAATCTTGCAGCAAGTTGAGATGTAAGATAGGTGGGGATCAGCAAGCAGCAATTTTATCCTATGATCATTTTTGTCAGATCACATCAGAGTAGGAACTTAGTCAGATTCACGATTTCAATTAAATAAGTCCCCTCATTAAGTGACGGCTGCCGCGAATGTTTTCTCGGGTCCTTTATTTATAATCGCATGGACACACCCGCTAATATTTGGACAGGGAGCAGTGATGGAGAAGCAGCCAGGTAAATGACACATTAAGATGATAGTCAGGTACAATCAAACGAATCTTGCACCCTCTCAGCAGGGCTAACAGCGTGCAATAAAGTAGGCCACCTATGTTACCTATACACTAACCTACTGTGCTTACATACAGGGCTAACTAGGAAAATCCATTTCAGACTGTTTGCTTAAAAAAAAACCAACCAAAATGCACAAGTAAAATTCCCCCTGTGTTCAATCCCATGCAAATGAATTGATGCTAGTGCTATTTTCCTGGGGAATAGACCCAAAAATCCAGGTAATGCCCAATGTCTGCTGTCGGGTGGCCCGAGATGAAACTGCATGAACTCTGAAATTATCAGGCAGATTTAACCCTTAGGGACCCTCCAGTAAATTAGGCAGGCGAACTGAAGACAAATGTACTTGTCACTGCCACTCATTCCCCTCTTCTCAGCAGCAAAAGCCTTTCAGATCAGCCCATCTCCTTTCCAGACTCTGGACGTATTTCCTGACTCACGTCATCCTTCTTCATAAGGTTGGGGAGGAACTTCCTACTTCATAAGCTAAGGGAGGAATAATAAAACTTCTGTAATTCTGTAACTCGTGTAATCCTGTACGACACCCCACCATACCCCTCTGCCAAATCCATCCCCTGTTGCGAAACGTACTTGCCTTCTCTGCCAGCTCCCAGCAGCACAGGGAGGTTGGATGGTGGGCAGAGAGGTAACGCTCATGTCTGAGTAGCCTCACATCGCAAATGGCCACAGCTCTGTCCTAAGTAGTGCCATTCCCCAAAGACCCACCCTGTCACCTCCAATATGTAGGTCAGTCCTACAGAACTGAATAGAAAACACTTTTTTTTTTTTTTTTTAATTGGTGAGTTAAATCCACCATTGGCTGCCTTTTCCCCTCTCTTAGTCTACGTCAGCGACGCAACACCCAGCTCTAAAGGAAGGACACAGCTTCTGTTGTGAGTTAATAGAGACCAACAAGAAATACAAACTTCTATATTAGAAAAAGTTTTTGCAACCTTTAAGATGTTGCAATTGTCCCTTACCTCAGAAGGGTTTTGAAATTTGATAAGGGACCATGGAAAATGTGCCTAGACTCTCCTTTTGTTGTTGCTTTTATGTTTTGCATTTCATGAAATTTAACTAAGCATTTGCTGAGACGAAGTGCTGAGGACGACTGCTCCCCTCCCGGCATTTGCGCTCCTCAGAAAAGCTTTGGCAGCACGACAAAAATATTTATTTAAAAAAACCACCCTGATCACATGCTTCTGAATCTGATCACCCAGACTGAATCTTTCAACTGACAAAGTCATTATTGCTACTACTACTTCAGTGGGAGCACATAGGGCCCGAGAGCTATAAAGATGAGCAGCGTGGAACATGCCATCTTGGGACACTGCACCCAGCAAACACTAGAGTTCTTGCCTGGGCTCGGGGACACAGCAGCTGAGCTTTTCCTTAGCACGTACAGGCATTTCTGACCTCCTCCTGTCTCTTGCTGATCTAGTTACCTTCTTATCAGAGGTAGCAGCAGCATCCTGCAGTGCCGCAGGGTTTACATCCTGCTGAGGCTCTTGCTGCAGCATACACACGTACTGTTCTGCACACGTATGCACATCTAAAGAAACAGAAAACAACTCCTGAAAAATCAAATTTACACATAAACCTGAATGTGCTCTTCCGGCTACACACTATGACACCCTCAATAGTTAAATGGCTGGATAGAGAAATTTAGCTTTGGGGTGCCATTTTTGCACTGGATAGACACAGAAGGGCACAAGATTAGGCTATTTTGTAAAATCTTGGCATTTCCAGCTTGATCTCTGCAGCTCAAATAATATTCTTCTAACACAATCTGCAGTGATGTGGGCAAAGGTATGTTGTATGTCTCTACTAGGGTGTTACTTTATCTCCTACAAAATCATGATTCCCCTGTAAGCAGAGACAAAGCTGTCTCCTCTTCTGCTTGTGAGCAGACATAAAGCACAGAATGGCATCAGGGTAGTACCTAACTTGAGAACTTTGCATCATCTTGGACATATTTGGGAGAGGAAAACATCAGAGGAAGATCTCGGAGCTGGAGGGAAAGGGAATGTTTTGGCCCTTTGGAGTCCTCACCAGCAAGTGAGCTGTGAGGAGCCACCACAAGGATCTGCAGGCTGGACCTGCCCTGAGCTGGGAATGACAATAAAGAGAGATGATGGAAGTCGGCAAAAGATGTGTTGCTGAGATAACATAAAGGTGGGAGAATATTGTGAAATAACCCTGAAAGGTTCCTCCCAGACCAGTGCTCCTCTGAGCTCAGTAGAAGGCTGGCGCAAAACAGAACGACTGCTGATCTCCCTAAAAGTCAGTAGGGGATATGTAGTAATAAAGTCAGAAGAGGCTTAATAATGCTAACAGTGTTCTGGATATTTTGCTAGATTTTAGAATAGTTGATAAGAACAGGATCTGTTTATCAATTTTAAGTCTTTAACCCAAGTTACGGGAAGAGAAACAAAAAAAAAAGAGCAGCATCAGCTGTAACCTAGCCCAGGGTCCAATACCAGTCTGAATCAGGTAACCACAGGATGAAAACTTTCATCTGAAATTCAGATCTAATCAGAATTAAGTCAGAATTAATTTCCCTTGTAGTATTAGTGTAAAGGTAGCAATGTGCACTGAACCCATGGTGATGCTGGGATTCCCGCCTGCGGGTGCAATGAGATCCTGGCTTCATTTTTTTTACTTTACTGTAAAGCTGTTAGCATTTCTCAACATCTTACAACTTACATGAGCTTAGCATCAGGACTACCCAAGCGATAACTGGGATTTATGTGTCATAACTATTCGGGCTATATAACACCTGCAGGAGAGGAGTTTCGGCTTGTAAAAAGGGGCTGGTCTTCCGCGCGGGCTGTAGCGTACAACCAGAAGCAGGGAATTACAGACAGAATGGTGAAACACAAGTGATGAAATCACCACTGTTCCTACAGCAGGTAAAAATTTATTTTGGAGGGGCTGGCACCATCTGTTACTACCTGTATAACGGCGCTTCCTACAACTTAGCAGCTAAAACAAGGCTGTAAAGGGGGACAGAAGCTGCTACTTTCCCCGTGTGTCGTTGCAGGGTGGTGGGAAGTGAAGGGAAATAAAATTGTCCACATTAGTTGATACACAGGCAAAACTGTAATTTTAAAGTGGGGGGGGATGTTGTTTGCCTTAAAAGCTGTATAAATCAGCTTGAAACTGAATGAAACAGGTGGCAAACCACCTGTACATAATGATTAACTGTGCTTACACAATAATTTATGTGAAAATGCTGTCAAACCTTGATAACATCACATCTGCTACTACTGTAGTATTGAGCAGTATATCTATGTGTATTATTTCTTTGAAAAAAATAGTTAGGTGTTATTGACTTCTCTTCCCTGAGGTAAAGTGTTTGCACTAGAAAACTTAGTATTCTGCCTACTGGTGTGAGTTTTGAAGTCTCTTGTTTGTCAATATTTGGTCACGTGAGACAAAAATTCTGAAATTGTAAGTACTGCAAATATCCTCAGTTAGTCTGATAAACAATTATATTTTTAGCATTAAAAATGGTATTGAAACCATAAGTAACCATAACTTACCATATGAGTTACCATACTTATAGCTATTTAAATTTACTACCCTGCTTATGTTTAGAGTCATAGTAGAGTTTGTTTTACCTTTCAGAATATTACATACAAAAAGTGTTGGGTTTTATTTAAATTCTATTTTGTGCATGTAGATTCAAAGGCAGATTCTTGCCAGACACTTTTTTAAAGAAGATACCACTGAGTCTGTGAATTTACATTATTATAAATAGAACCAAAATCAGACTCCACGGCACGTATTCCCATCCTGCAAAGGTAGTTAAATCTGCACATAAAAGTACAGTGTTAACACAACACTCGTGGATTTTGGCTGATGTGACCACCACAGCCACTCATCCACCCAACTACTCAAGTGAAAGGTGATGAAAGAGCTCCAAAGTTCATACAGGTTTGCAACGGGGAAGCTGAAATTGGAGTCAGTTAATTTTCATACACAGGGATGAAGATAGCAATGATTTAGGACCTGTTTAATGAGCATTTCAGCCAGAGCTCTTTTGAAGAGGCTCTACATTCCCTCAGTTGGATGTGGTAGTCTCTAACTTGTTGTCCACTCAGACAGTCACCAGGTGTCCAGTTGTATCCAACCTCCATCCCAGTGGGAGAATTCAAGTTGGGTGGCACTCCCACACAGGTTGCACGGTTGGGAGGTACTACAAGATGGTTGGAAATGACATATTTCTAATCACTGGATTAGAAAAAATAATAACAACTATACATTTTAATGAACTGTTAATAATGGTCAATATTATCCCATTTACATCATAGCAGCATGTTCAATTCATTGTATGTTTTCATGGATGTAAATGACCAGGAAAGGTGTGGAGAAGAATAAAATATTTTAATATTTGAAGTTAGTAACCCAGAGACTTTCAGGTCACTGCCTCTTTAATGAGTTTTTGTAAAGCACCACATCTATGTTTTCTTATTAAATAAATTTTAATCACTGTAATGTTATTTAAAGGCCTAGCAGAAAAATATATTTCCATTGTAAATTGGTGACTAAACATATTGGTATAGCTAACCAGGGAAATCAAAACAGAGAAATTTGTATAACAAGAGCAATCATATTATAAGCCAATGTGTTATTATGCTTTTTAAATTATTTAACTATTAAGCCTAAAATTACCTTTTTCATATATTTGCATATTCTCAGTCATCTTAACGTGAAACTGCTGGAGAATAAAGGTCAAACTGAGATATGCTGTAGGAATCCCTTTTATACAACACAACTTTTTTTTGGCATTCAAATCTGCAGGGAAACTTGCTGGTGAACACTGGAACTACCTATGGATCATTTTTTAAATGTATGTATCATGCATTTGTGAATGCCTGGCTAATAGCATATCTTTATGTATCTTTGGTTTAATTTGTGCAAATGGCATGCCTATAGTAGGGAACAGTACAGTCGCACTGCTCCCTATGTCAGTTTTGTGCTAATTACATTTTCCCATAGCTAGTCTCCACGGGCAACATAAATCTTTGCCAGGATTATCCTGGCTGTTTCAGCCTGTGGAATAGCTTTGACTGGATGCCATCACACTAGAGCTGGAACGACGGTGCTCATTCCTGATGTCCACGTAGCTGCCTGCCCTGAGGGAGCTGGGCTCACTGGCTCATGGGGTTCCTCCCGAGTCCTTGTTCTTGGTTTTTCTTCAACAGTTCTTTAAAAGCAGGGCTTGCCTCTCCCCTTCCAGATCAAAACTACTTGGTTAGTTAAACTGCAATGCAGAGAATGGTTTTAAAAATCCTTACAATCAGCATCTTTTCAGTATTGCTACAGTTTTCACAATTACAACAGTACCAACGACTTGGGGAAGGTACAAGAATAGAAGACGTCATGATTTATTCCGTTTTGTTTAGGGGTTGCTTTTTCAGTGCACAAAAGGGAAGGCTGGGCAAGGAATGAGAAATAAGCCTGAACTTCATGCCTTTTAAAATTGCCATAATAATTCAAATCATGCCTTGGGCAGGAGCAGCATCATCTTTTGCAAATTTAGCTGCAGCCGCTCAGGTGTTTATCTGAGTTGGCTCTCCTCTGCCCCACGCTTCTGCCAGAGGTTACCCTCAAGCAAGAGGAACAGCAAGCGGGTTGTCTGCCTGACCCTCACTGTCTCAGTTCTCACCCTCACAGGTTAACACAAATTCACTCGTGTCGGGGCGGATCTTTGCCTTCTAATGTTCCTCTTGCAGGACCATCAGCCTCTAGCTTGTAGGCTGATCACTGGATCAGTGTAGGCTGGCCAGAGGGCTGCCAACTAGAGTTCCCAAGTGCTGTCAAAATGTTTGCCAGCTCGTGTAATGGAGACATCACATGGAAGTCATTTCATGTATTTGGGGTATTTAGTCAGGCCAAAGTTAAGTGTCCAGTTTTCTAGTCTTCTTAGGCTCTCTCTGAATAGAAAGACAGGTGCTTAGAGAAAAGGTTTATCCTGTGTCGTAGCATATATCTAAGACTATCTAAGATGAAGTGCCCTCTGGAGGTGCTTATCTCTCTCCATTGCCTGTAGAAGGAGCCTTAATAAGAAGGTTAGAGTAGTAACACAATTTTTAGACAACGAGAGTTAGGTGAGATTAATCCCACTGCCAGTGGGCGAATATCTGTGGGCTGAGAACCCCTCTAACATTGTGCCATCTTAAATCAGGACGAGCTCCACCAAAGAAAATAGCGCATGAAACCTTCTGAAAATTAAAATTCTACTTGGAACTCCCACAAGATGTCACAGAAGCCCACAGAGGAGTTTTAATAGTTTCTCGGGAAGAAAAAACTTGCTTGAAATAAGAAATTCTGTTACAAGGAGCTTTTGGATAGCTTGGAGAGGGTCTGAACAATATCCCAGTTTTACAGCTGAGCCAGACAAGGGTAGACAGCTGCTGGAATAGAAGTATCTGGAATTAACATAATTCTTTCCATTTTGATTTTTCTTCCCTGCACATAAAATTCCAGTGTTTATTTTCGTTATAAAACTAAGCTTAATTCACACGATTATTTGACATTCCTCTACTAAATAAATAAAAGAAAAAAAAAAGTTCTTCAAAGTATTGCAACAAGAAAATAATCCCATATCAAAATGTACACTTTATACATTTTCTTGAAATTGTGTTGCATTGCAGAAGGCCCTATGTCCTACCAAAGATTTATGTCAAGGACTTAAACCCAGGACCTAGTGAAAGGCTTTGCAGAAAGCTGAATTTCAGCCTTCATGAGCATGCGATTAGCAGGTTCTCACTTTATTCTTTATTTCTTTTAATCTTAAAATGGATATATAAAAAAATATTCATGTGGAGTCAGAGCTCCTTTATTATAAAAATTAATTTTCCCTATGGGACAGAACAGATACATGCACCCACTGAAACTTCCAGTACAGCATAGCGTAAAGCCTCCTGATACTCCACAAGCCTACGAATGGAGATGAATGATGAGAGTATCAGTTTCTTTCTAGCTGAAGTCCAACCTCAACCCATGAGTTGTCAAAGTCTTCATTAACTCTCTTAAATTCACACCCTGAAGGCAAGAATAAAACTACGCCATTTACCTATCTCATGTCTTCATTGTAAAAAAATGACAATCTCCAATAGCAGCCATGTTCTTTTCCTCAAAAATGTGAAAAGACCAATAAAACCTCTTCTGCTATGCCATAAAAAGATTTTTATGTCATATTTCTAAATTAATCCTAGTCATTAATATTAGAATGCCAAAAAGACAGATTCTTATCTGCATGTACCCCTGGAGCCACCTCCCAGAGCACTCTTTGAGCAATGGCAATAATACAAAGGCGATTTAATGTTTACAAGAAGGCTACTGCAAACCCTCTGGGTTATCAGAACAGGTCCAGGAGTCCCCTTGATACCCACATCCATGAAGGAAGGATGAAAATGTGCCACTGCATGAGAAGCAATACACTTTTCACTTAGTTGCATGGCTGTCGCTGTGCCTGTCCTGTTACCCACAGCTCCTGTGTCTGTGTTGCTGGTTCTCTGCATTCACAGTAGAACAAATAGCATAACAATCAGTTAGGAGAGCTTCAAATACCAATTGCAGTGGCAACGTTTCCAGTACGATTAAAATTCTAGCCTAACTCACATTTGATTTGGGGAGTCACTACTTCTTAACAGGATAAATGGAAGAATCCATTGAAAAAATACATAACATGTATTTTCTGTCTCCAGCTGAGCCTATATAGTCAGTTGGCCTCTGGACCCTTGGATTTTATATCTATCCCATCACTTTCCAAGCTATAATTCACTCCTTGTCTTTCAGCACTATGCTAACATGAACAGGCTTTTTTTTACAATACAAAATACTCTGACAAATACATTTGATGACTCATAATTGTTCTGCTTTGTTTCCTGCAGGGATGCCAAGAGCATTATGTCCGTTGTACAGGGGTTGACTGAATTTATTAACGCTTATCATTAATATTAAGCATGTCATTTCATATTTTTTTAAAAAATCACCTCCTCCATTGTGAAGTGGGTTATGGGGGTTTTTTCATTAAAATGTAGAACAGATGTAAATTTAAAATAATCCACTCAATCAAGCATTCAGAAAAAGACTAGAGGAAGAGGCCTGCTGTCCTCAGTAAAATACTGGTTTGAAATCTATGTTTGCCCCAAAATGATGACTCTGTTTCTTCTCTCTGTGGATGCCTCCACCTGTTCAGATTTTGGGGTGGAGGTTCCTTGAGGACATGGATTGCAGGTTGGGTCTCCTCTGAGTTGACTTCTTTCTGTTACACAAGCAGTAGAAAAAGTCCTTCTACCTTGGCACTCCATGGCAGTCTCTAATTTATCCACATTGTGTGAACTTCGATATTTTCTGAAAGTTAATGGAAGACATTAATGTATTGATGAATGCTCCTAGCATCCAGGAACTGTGTCATATTCATGTCATGTTCTCCCACTTTCCTCTTGAAGCTGGCAAAGCATTAATGGGTTGCGTTGCAAAAGCACAGCAAAAATGTGTGCTGGTAGTGAGGCAATCCTTCTTGGTCAGAAAATGTTTCCCTTCATTTAAATCTGCCCATCTCTAGTATGCAGTCCTTTCTTAAGAAAAAAAGTTATTTTTATTTCCTGTTGTCTCTGTGTTATTATTGTCCCATTGATGTCAGAAGTGGAATGATGAGTGTTGGTCGTTCCACTTTTTGGTAGTGTAGAAGTGTCTATTCTTTTAACAAAGACATTAAGTAGAGCACTTGTTTGGATAATGTCACAGATAACAAACAGTTTTAGGCTGCAGAATTTTGAAGTGGGAGAGGGCCCAGAACAGAGACATAGACATTAGGTTACTGAAGTCCTTTCTCCCAGTTTGAAAAGCTGTCTGTAGGTACAACTGTGTGTGCTTTGGTGGGGCATTCATCCCACTGTCTTTGTCCTGGTCATGAACGGGTTTCCTAAATCTGGAGCACTATAAGCAGACATTGGCCAGGCTTCCTTTTTTTAAAAGTTTTGTTGCTGCTGTTTGAGTTACGATTTTTTTAAACAGTATCTGGGCTTGTCCCCTACCTCCTCTCCCTGTGGCTGTAAAAGTTGACACAGAGAAAACACACACATGCTGGTGTGGCTGCTCTCTGAGTGGTCCCTTTCTTGATCATCTCCGGTGGGCAGGTAGTCTGCATCGAAGTACCCAATTTATCCTGACAATTCAGTGTTAGAACAAAAATACTACGAATGTTTAAAATGCCTTTTGTGCATGGATGTGCTTCTTGGGTTTTATTACTATGTAATGGCAATAAATGCATTCAGCAAAGTATTACATGCTGAAAAAAGATTATTTTAACTTCTTGATGCTTGTGATATCAAGGTTAAAAAAATTAGAGGCTACTAATTTTGCTGAACCTCTTAAAATAAACATCAAAATTGAGATATTGGTCAAAATTAATAACCAGAGAATGGTGGAGTTAACACGACCTCTCTCGGCAGCCTGTTCCAGGGCTCTGGCACCCTCACTGTAAAGAAGTTCTTCCTCATATTTGAGTGGAACTTCCCATGTTCCAGTTTATGCCCGTTGCCCCTCGTCCTATCGCTGGAAACCACTGAAAAGAGTCCAGCTCCATCATCCTTCAACCCACCCTTTAGGAACTTGTAAACATAGATTAGGTCTCCCCTCAGTCTTCTCTTCTCCAGGTTAAAGAGTCCCAGCTCTTTGAGCCTTTCCTCATAAGGGAGGTGCTCTAATCCCTTAATCATCTTGGTTGCCCTACGTTGGACTCTCTCCAGTAGTTCCCTGTTTCTCTTGAACTGGGGAGCCCAGAACTGGATGCAGTATTCCAGTTGTGGCCACACCAGTGCAGAGTAGAGGGGGAGAACGACCTCCCTCATCCTGCTGGCCACACTTCTCCTTATGCAGCCCAGACACCAGACACCTCCAGCTCCTCCAGGGAGGATATTGTGTAATAATCTCAGCTGGCACTGAGACAAATATTTCTTTTATGAGCTGAGATTCATCTCATCTGGCCCAGAGGTAGATGCAGAAGTCTAAACCAGTTATTCCTGGTTTCATCTAAAGATAGAGAAGATCAAGAGGAGCAGTGGCCACAGAAAAAAATTATTTCACACAACTTAGACATTTTTCTTGTATTGGAGTAAATCCCCACTGGAAGTGCCTTTTCCTTCTCCTCGACTATAAAGAGACCTAAGAATGCAAGGGCAGACCTAGATACTCAGCTCTAGAGATACCAGAGAGGAAAATAAATCACCAAACTAAACTCCTAAAGATTACAGAGAAATTCTGAGGAATGTGAACCAAGTATCCCCTGAAGGATGGAAAGCTGGAGGCAAACTGCAAATCAGCCTATTACACTTTTAGCCATCTTCATGATTCTTGGAGGTCTTATGAAGAACTTCTTTGGAAATCTATTAAAACAGAGGTCTAGACTGAAGGCTGGTGTGAACAGCCAGAAGTCCCTGACAACTAGGAGAATTACTCTGCCTTTCACTGGATGTTTACTCGTAATTGCTTATTTTAAATTCGAGTGATTTCTTGATAACACATTTTCACATTTTTTTCTACAATGACCTCTTTAGCTAATGACTTACATCAGACATTTGTTTGCATTTTCTGCACTCATTGTTTTTTATATCGGTGACTAAGTTCCTGCTGTCAGCAGATGAGGTCCCTATCTGCATGTCCTTAATAAAGAGAGATCTAACAACAGATGTAGCTTTGTTCAGATATTTCCAATTCTGCCCTTACAGTGCAGCTACTCAATATTTAAAAGTAGACAATGAATGAGGCTAAGAAACAGCAGCAGTTGTTTTTGGGTTCTTCGTATATAAAAATTTCAGGACTAACTGTCTCTTTGAACCAAAGACATTAGTCCTGTTATTAAGTCTGCATGTGAGCACAGGATTTATGAAATCAGCAAGGAACTATGAAAACTGTTGCAATACACTGATTAGGACAAAGATGGTGTCCTTGAATCTCAGTGTGGTTTATATTTTTGACCAAGTTCTACACTTTTAAAAAAAATATTCTTTTTTATTTAGTTTCTCTGTATGGAATAGGTCTTGGTGTTGCATGGTCAAACTGACAGACTGGAGAGCAACACTCAGTTACTCTACATTTTGAGTCCATTATTTCTAATTTCTCTCCCACTGGCCAAGGCTACACCAAGGACCAAGAAGATGCTCCTGAGTATCTTTTCTATTACTCTGTACTTCATTTGCAATAAATGGCTATGTGCATACTGAATACCTCAGCTTCAGGCTCCCTTTAGTCACTCAAAGAAGCAGTTTATTGCCCCACACTCCTTCGCCATGAATATTAGACTTCAACTAATGCCACTTGAATCTACCATTATCATCACAAAGAGATACCGAAAAAGGAAATGCTTGGCACAGACATTATGCCTCTGTTATAACTTGCTTCCTTTGCATCCTCAAAACAACACTATGTGCTACATGGCCTCTTAAGCAGAAGTTCATTCCTTTGTGTGCAAAGACTGACATTTTTGCAACCACATTTTTTGCACTGAGCAGGAGCACCTCATTTGTGCTGTCCTCCTTCTTTTGTCACTGATATGAGAATAAATTAGCAGCATGTTTTGCTCACCTGGAGTATCAGGGAAGGTTTGGGGTATCAGGGAAGGTCTGCCCTGCACAAGGACATGTGGTGCACATGTCCCCATGGGAGCACCAGCCAGGCTACCCCAACACTAGGAGCAGGGCAGGCTGTTGGCGGAGACCTGTGTTTAGAGTTAGTGGGTCCTGCTGCAGGGCAGGATTTAGTAAATCAGGTGATTAAGTGCAGACAACTCAAGGAGTTCCCTGTGGCATTGAGAGTTACTCTGTCACCTACTTGGCTAATGCCAGAGACAAAAGAACCCAAGTTGGCCGATGCTGCTGAGGAAGGCATCAAAGATGTATGTCATCCTTGCTGCCATGACTCCATTCCTCCAGCAGCAACAGCGAGGCTCCTCTGCAGGTCTCCCCGTTTTCCAGAGCTCTCTCCCTCCCAGGGCAGGACGCAGGTTTTGCCTGTGCTAGTGAAATGCTCTGAGCTGGTCCTTGCGGAGCGAGTATCTCCACACAGCGTTACCCTGTGCCGTGTACGTGGCACAGATCTGCCTGGAATGAGCTTTACTGTGCGATGCAGAGACGTGCCCCCAAAGACACAAAGAGTTAACACAGTGTAATTTTCCTAATAAAACTAAAGGCAGTGCATCATTTTTTTATAAGCTATGGCAGGCTGTGTGACACCATGTAATTTTTGAGGAATTTTATACTTTGCAAGGAAAACAACAATACCCTATGTCTTTTTAAGACTGGGTTTTTGCTGCCAAAAACATCCATTTGCTTTGTCCTGATTGCGCTAGTAAATATTGCGGTGAAGACATTTAATGATGGCTACAAAGATTCTTTTATTTTACCTTTTGAAGGGACATTTCAGAAGTTTACCGAGCATACTCATCTGCATCTCAAGTAAATGAAAAATACTATGCACTGTATATTTGCTGAAATAGCCCTTAGGGGAATAAATGCAACAGAAAAAGCAGTAGGCAGCATTAACACACGCAAAGTATTTCAAACCCTCCTATGGCCTATTTGGTAAATAAGTATCGCTGTGTGGCACAGGCACTTAAAGGTAGGAGCTACCAGCATATTTCTTAGTGCCATTGTGCTACCAACAAGAGACAGTATAAGCAACCCGGGGCCCCAGCTCTCCCCTGCTGCCTGGCTACAGGTGTGGAGAACCACGAGCAGCATCCCTGAGGCTGATACAGGAGAGACACCCACCTTGCAGACACTCAGGAAGCGATCCCAAAGAATATCTTATCTCTGATTGGAAGTATGAGTCCCCTTTGGCACCCTAGCTAGGGTAACGTGCCTATGCATCAGTCCTTGCATGTGGTCATGTGTAAAATTAAGCCCAGTATGATTAAAAAACAAAAACAGGACCAAAATGCATGGTGATCATTGAAAATGATGATTGATTGATTATCTCTTGCAAATGTGACATAACTCTGTCCCTACTGCTTAGGTCAGGAAAGTTGAAATGAATGACCTTTTTAGTCAGTCAGTTTTCCTCATTTGGTTTAAATAAGAAAACTCTGGTCCCAGCTGTAGGGTACCGCTTTAGCAGTGAGAGGAGTGGAAATAATACAGGGTGTTGATTTATCTGGGAGGAGGAGCTGACCCTTTGAGCTCAGAACAGGCTGGAGGGCCATTGCCCTGTGCTGTGCTCTACCGAGTTGGGAGGCATAAGTTCGTGTCTGTTGTGCTGGCTGATCCCAGGAAGCTGAAGTGCTCTGGGAATTTCAGGCCACACTTCCCAGGAGTGAGGAATCACGGATGCCCACTGGCGTCACAAGCTTTAGCTCCCTGCCTAAGGCAAGACCTCACAAACTTTGGGAGCAGCAGTCATTCAGAGGGCTGGAGCTTGGTGTTCACCACCAGCAGAGCTCAGGCAGCGTGTGAAACAACCTGCAGCTTGCCATCAGTCTCCACAGCTGGCATAGACCCTGACCCTGGGGGCTACAGCCAGATAGTTGCTTTAGCCCAAATGCTGCAGTTTATCCTCCAGCCACGGCTCTGCCACACACTAGGAATGACTTCTTTACAGACTTCCTCCTTGGTCACCTCCCCTTTGAAGGACCACCACAGCCCACTGTGCTGTAGTCCTCATGTAACCTTCCTCCTATGAGGGGAGAACATCTTACTCTTTTTTTTTTTTCAGCCCATCAACTCATCAGCTACTCTGAATTATTCTTCTATCAAACTTATTTATTTTCACTCTTACCCCCTCAGAAGCATAAACCTATTTCCTGGCTCTGTGTAACTGATTTAAATGTTTGCCTTTCTGAAGCACCGTACAATTTAATGGAATCCTTGATTACTGCATATGCTAGTTATTGTTACTGCTGCATTGTACTTAACTACATTTTTTAAAACTATTTTCTTATTGATGTGTATTTCAAGCCATTCTTTCATAGCTATAAAGGACAGAGCTAATTGTAATAGAAGTAATGCAAGATGCATTTCATCTTTTTGAAAAACAAGATAAGAAAACACATTTTACTATATACTCCAATTTTGAAATGATAGAATATAAGAATTGGAGTCTTGTGAACCTAAAGATTACTCACAGAAAGGCTACTTAGTTTTTAATGCCGTATTTTTTAAGACGATGTTGAAGGGGCAATATGCAATAAGCATAGCCAGTGCTAGACACTTGTCAACAATGCGTAAGAGTATAGAAAAATGTTTTGATGGTTAAACAGAGATATATACTGCATTGTGATTATAATAAACTCCTGATGTTGTGTGAAGAGTAGAAGGATCACCTACAAGTATTTTAACTCAATTCCTGTTCTGATCTTCTACTGGAGGATGAGATGCGAGAAATTCTTCTAAGAGAAAAAAACTTAATTCATTCCCTCTTGGAAACAGCATTAATGGAGATGGCCCTTAGGGGCTATACCCACAACAAGGAGTGTGGGGCCAAGAAGGGTGGCTAAGTGGAGTGGAACAGTTGGTGTACACCTGAAGATCCCATTATACACGTTTCAGGGTTTTTTTCACCTCTGAAATGGTGTTTAAATGCCAGGGTTTCATGTGAGTGAAATTTTCTTTCATGCAAGAAGTTCTATGCTCAGCGCTACATGCTCAACTGCTGCTAGTTGCAGGAGTCAGTAGGACTCATTCAAGGGTTCTATAATGGTGATGGATGGATGAGTTTATATTGACAGACCCTGTGAAGATAGGAGTTACAACAGCGTTGAAGTGTAGCATGCAAGTGCTTTAGGCAGTCATAAAGTCTTAAAGCAGCTTTTAAAATAATCTAAGAATCTCCCACTACTACGGGAAAGGAGTTTTTCTAGAAATTATGGGAAAGTTTAGGAATTGTGCTAGAATTCAACATCTTTCTGTCACAGTTGGGGTCTTTGAGGTAGAAAGAAGTTAATGAGTAGCCTGATGTCAAACAGCAGCTGAGGGGACTGGTCATGAAGACCACTATCCTTGTGCCAGAAGCTGCTGTTTTGTCTTCCTGAGCAGCCTGCTGGAGCTGACCCTGCTTTGAGCAGGAGGTTGGACTAGATGATCTCCAGAGACTTCTTCCAACATCAACTAAATGATGATTCTGTCACAGTTCCACCATTTTTCTCTGATCTGTGTTTCACCCATGGGCTTTATAATCCTGGAAGAAAATGTGGTAAAGATCTAACTGTCCTTTATTCGGGGCTTTTAAAAGCTAAAAATACCATGTATCACTCCCCAGCAGTGTGCTGAGGCTATAGCCTTAGGCTCTTGAAAGTCACATGCACAAAAATATCAAAGGATTCATCTTCATTTGGGTTCTTACAGAGATTAAATTCACCACCTAATAGGAAATACATGCGTTTATGCATGCAAAGTGCCACCCTTACACGCTACAAGGTCGAGAGAACTTGTCAAGAAAGCGTTTCTGATCTGCAAAGATCTGAGTTCAGAGACCTGCTTTACCTAACAGGGATAGGGAGACCAGAGGATAAGCCAAGCTGGACAACAGAGATTTACTGATCTATGTCACTACCCTGAACTCAGGTGTCATGTGGTTAAGCCAAGAGGAACTGAGAAAGCCTTATGATTACTAAAGGATATCCATGAACTTGAGACGGAAGCGTATGTTCAGTTACCTACCTGGTAAAAAAGCATTTTTTTTTGGTCTACGTTTTGTTATTTTGTGATCTGATTTAAATCTATTATGATTTATTACTATATGCCATTGGCAATTGGCATAATCTAATGATGCAACTTCTCTGCGTTTTTAAAAACCTGTGAGATACTGCTTATATGATGTGGTAGTTCATGCACTGGATAGGCTTAAGCTCTGGTTTGTATTCTGGTATCATCATTTTTTATTATTATTATCATTATTTAAATTATTACTATCATAATTAACAACTATACCTATTTGGAAGAAAAATGAGTTCTTTCCACTACTGAAGAGAAAGTAAACAAATCAGAAATGCAGCAGAAGCATATGACAATGGTGTATTCATGTTCCTTCTATTTAATTTGAAAGAATGCCCCTTTTGTGCTGATAGTGAGGTTGTAAGTATTATAATTAAATGTTGTATTAACATGGGCCTAGCCCACTATGGTAAACACTACCTTAGTAGGAGGTTTTTGCGGGGTTAATCAGTTCTATGGTATTCCCTCTAACTCTATTTATTCTTTTCATACCAACCCTACCTGTTTAACATTCTTTCCATTACTTCTATTCTTACAACTTTACCGTATTGTATGCTTTCTCTTATTAATCTATTTTAGAGTATCAAGAGAAAGTATTATTTTCTGATTGCAGTGTCTAATTCTGTATCAATTACAGTTTGCTTTTATTGGGACCAGTCCTCTGCCATGTTTTGCAAAAATACATAGTCCAACTAATTCTTATTGCACCTTACTGTTCATAATCAAGGAGAAAAAGGAGAGATACCTAATGCCCCTCTGCTCCTTTTTTCTGTAGCACTGCATAACAGAAAATACCTGGAGAAGGAGCATCTGTATCTCTCTCATAAAGTGTTTCTTCTAATCTTTTTGAGACTGACAAAATATTTCAATTTTTTTTTCGGGTTACAGAACTTTGAGAGAAAGGAAATGTACTTGTTCACCTAAACACCTAATATAGCAATATAGAAAGTGCACCTACAGTATTTCCAAGGAGGTGACTGGATCCAGCTCTATGTGATGAAGATCCAAATGGCCCTCGGGAGGGTCAAACTGAGAGCTGAGCTGCACAATTCAAGATCCACTTCTCCCACATAAGAAACACTACGGAAATTCAAGACTAAATGAAATCTACTGTCCTAGTGACACACTCAAATGGGTTTTGAAAGTTCTTGCTCTGGGAGTTATCAGGAGGTGACAATCACTAGACAAGGTAAAAACTGTTTATTGCAACAATGAGGCTTTCAAAGTGAATTTCCCTCTTAGGAGGTTGTTGCCGGAATAAATTCAGACGCCATAATCCAGCAAGATTGTGAGGCACAAATTTTAATGCATCTAGAAAACAAAGACCCCAAACTCTGGAAACAGAAAACACAGAGTGAAAGGCATATCAGTTCAGATTAGGGAGCTGAATTCAGGGCTTGACTTTAAAAGTTCTGAAAAACTCACTGGTGGCTATTATGGGCACCCAAACACATCTTCCTGCACTCTCTGAAGCAAGATGTCACTCCACAAAGTAGGCAAAGTGACAGATCTTCTATCTAAGAAGCTATAAATTGAATATTGCAGGGTTTTTCCTTGAGTAATATAATATTTCCTTATTGTTTGTGTTAAAAAAGAAATTATTTGCCTTTCATACCAAAATTTTAGAAGTGCTCTGAGTTCTAAAACACAGTATTGAACCTCACTGTGCTGTGTCTAAATGTCTCGTATTTGCTGTCTCACTAATTAATATCATGTAGAATATTTGGATCACTCTTCCACTTAGTACATAACACCTGTTATTGTTAATGGGAGTCACAGTTACTTATTAAAGAAGAGCAGATCTCTATTCAAGCTGCGGTTTGCAGTGGGTTAAAAAATATAGTACAGTCTCAACCTTAAATTTCATAGATGATACGCTGGCACAGTTGAAGTCAATTAAAATTTTGCCATTGATTTCCAATAGTGAGAGTGTTCCACAATACAAGTTTGCACTGTGAAAGAAATCAATATTATTTTAAGACTTTTACTGGCTGAATTCTGTTTATTTTCAATTCCCTTGGTTCCTTCATGTAGACCAAGAGAAATTCATTCAGAGGACTTTGTGGACTGATAGTTTAATGAATATGATTTAGACATGAGGCAACAGCCTATCATATGTCATTGCTTTCAGTTTTCAAACTTTCCTTTTACAACCAAGATGTTTTTTAGCATAGCAAAATGACAAATTCACATAAACTCCCACACAAACCCAAGACTATCAAAGAAGCTAAACAAAACCTCCTAAATATTTTGTTGATATGATCTGGTTTTGTGTGAACACACAACATATAGATATACTTTACATATATCTTCACTGTTCATTATTAGAAAATGAGAAAAATGGGAGATTTTGAAAGAATGTTGAAGAAACCATAGCACAGAAAATCACTTGGCAAGCTGAGACCCCGCCTGCTCAGTCTTTGCATAGAATCACTTTCCTTGACAAAGTTAATAATCCCTGAAAATATTAGTTTAACCGATACACTGACATCAGGTAGCTGTATATGTACTTCACTAGGTTGCTATGAAATCAAACATGTATTTTTATTTCACAGTACGCTAATTTTCAGATTTGCAACATGCTTTAAAAAAAGCATAACAATTTTATGCCTATTTTCAATTAAAGGAGATTATTTAGTTCACATTGCCATTGCAGCAAGCAGGTTGGTTAACCTACTACATGGTATTTGACATGCTAAGATTACTTCAGCTGCTACGTATTAATATGTATAGGTGGGCTAAAGGTTCAGAAAATTAAAAGGAGTTATTTTAAAAAGAAATTAAGGATTTTTCTTGTATAGCTTTTCTATTAACCTCTAGAAGGACAGCTTGGTTGTTTGCATGTTTCGTAAAGTAGGAAGAAATGCATTTATCAGTATTAAATGCAGCGCAATATACTTTACATAATGATATACAGAGCAGGCATGCCTGTATTGTATTTTAGACAATGTTGTTCCTGCAGAATTTATCCAGACAGTATACACAATTTTCCTCAGAGAGGGAATGTATCCAACATATTCACAGCACTCATACACTCCAAATATTTGGACCGCTCTGAGATGTTAAGGGAGTTACTTCATGAGACAGATCACACGCTCTTGATTCTCTGAGAAAATTAGGTGGTACCTTAATTAACGCTGAATTGCTGTGGAATTCCGTGTGAGTACGTACGACATTCACAAGGCTACAGAACGAGTTAATTATGATCAGTGTTATTACAGTGAATACCAAATGAATTAATAATGCTGGCGCACTCTAAAATGAAGTGTTACCCAGAACCGTGGTAGAACACGTAAGGTTAAACATTATGTGATGAAAGGCACCACGCGCTCAGCGGGAAGAAGCCAAAACTCAGTCTCTGCAGCTCCAGGCTCACACGCAGGGTGTCTGCTACCATCACACACAGGGTGTCTGCTACCATCACACACACCATCACACACAGGCTTCGGATCCGAACAAGTCGAACACACATCTTCCTGCAGGAACAAGTAGTGTTCAGCAACACTAGCCACAGTTTAACTCTCCAGGGGGAGAAAACATACCCTGTAGAGAAGCGGCGACAGCGCTCTGAAGGTCTCCTTCTCCTACAGGCAGAATTTTTCTGGGTATTTATAATGTTGAAACGGTTCACTGGCAGGGTGCTGGAGACACCCCAAGAACACCTGAATCTCCTACAGCATGCTGCCCCGTGTCATGCCGTCGCTTACTGGACTAATGTGGGCTCTAGCTGGAATGAAACTGTGAAATACAACAACCTGACTGCGCCTAATAAATTATTGCTTCTGGAGATAACCTGCCTCGAACTCATCAGGAAATTTTTGTTTAGATGTAATATATTGCAACAATTCATATCTATTACACATTTATAAGATGCGAAAGCATAAATGGATTTAATCAGACGTAATTATTTTTATGCCTACTACTCAAAAATATGCAGAAATGAATTTATGGTGATTTGGCAGCCAGTGGGGATTGTGTTTATAAATGTTGGAGCAGCTGTTGGCAAATCTAAGTGTTAAAGCAAGGAAAACAGCTTTTAACTTCTGTTTGTCAGGTTTGCAATAAAGGAATCCTCGTTCCCGGGGCGAGTTAGGCTCTGACCCACGTACGCTCCCAGCAGCTTCACTGAAATCCCTCAATTCATTCCAGACTCGCAGGCACGGCAGAGAGAGAGGAATTTGCTCTCTAAACTTTGCCTGGTTCTTCACAGGCTCTCCTCTTGCCTGTAACTGCAAACACGCATTACACAGTAATTCTCTGGGGGGTTTAAACAGGGGGGTGGATAAAATGAAGACTTACTGCACTTGCTCTCTGCCTTAACCCTTAGCACCTTATCTCTAAGGGTTAGGGTCACCTGTACGTGTGGATCGCGTGCCGGCAGGTTGTGTTAATCAAGTACACACTCAGAGCTCTGCGGGTGCTTAACTCACATGTTCTCCAGGGTGAGCACATAGCAGCGCTACCCCACTTTGAGTTTTAGGGGTTTTAGCAGGATTATAGAAATACATTCACGCTGCCTTAATGTTTGATAGTTCAGCATGCAGTACTCCTGCCAAGTTCTCATCGTTTGGCTTCTGTTTGAAAACCTCAGGTCACTTTTAAGTAACTTGTAAATTTTTATGTTATATTGATGAATTATTTTGTGTTACATCTTTATTAGATTACTCCACTTCACTTTGGAACACTCTTGACAGATAGGCTAAAAATACCTAACTTGCTCTAAAGAAATTCCCCTTCAAGTTCTAGATTTAAATGCAATGATTTTGATTTGAAAATAAGTGAACAACAGAAATCAAAATGGTCAGTAAAATCAATAGCACAATTTAGACTGGAGCCAGGAAACTAACCTATTTATGAACTGGAAAAAATACCCTGTATGGAACAGCAGTGGTCTCTGACCTGTCTACACTTATGATATTCGAAGTTATCATTTTTAAACAACCATCAAGTGTAAAACTCACCATTACTGAGTAAGTACACTTTTAACTCAGAGCGCATTACAACTTTTAGACATAATTTACAATTTTGAAGAAGTAACTAAGAGCTGACTGTGTACATCACAGGCTTAATCCTAGTATCTGACTTTATCAAATGATGGGGTTCTCTTTCATTCCTGTACTCTATGTTATTGTGGAAATCAGTAGCATTTCCAATAAATTATAGATTGACCAGGACTAAAGACTCTTCGAAAACCATACTCAGTCATCTCCTACTCAACCCTTTTAAGCTTCTATTAGGCTCCTTTGAAAACCATGGAGTGCCCTCTGTTGATCAAAACGTATTCCTTTAAATTATTAAAGCTCTCACACAGCAAATAGTATTTTCATATTTTCCAACGCTTAAAAAAATTGCTAATTTTGCAAAAATGAAGGCATTCATTTAAGACTGGTGTTAGAAGCATAAAAGAACCCACAACATACTGCATTACTAAATATTTACACAGCATACTGATGATTGGAAAGGTACATACCTGGCACTGCTAGTTGAAAGCAATTTCTTTCCCTGCACGTGCATGGGTATGCACACGTCTGTTCATCGGCGCCTACAGTCCCAGACATAGTTATACACGCTTCTGTTAATGTAATGAAAAATAGTATTTCTAAAAACTTGATGCAAACATCAAAACTAAATGCCACAGAATACAGCGAGCAAGAAAAACTGTGTAGTAAATAGTGATTACTTAATCCTTCCATGTTCTCCCAAAAAGCAAAACAGCTGAGTGCAGCTTTTAGCGCCCAGGTTGTCTCTGTGTGACACAGAAAAATTGATGGCCTGGCTTTCTGGTGACACTTTGAAACTAAGTTCCCGCAAGCCTTGATAAAACAGTAAATTTTATTGCAATTTTTGAGCAGGAATTCATAGAAGGATGAGACTAGTTCTTTTTTTTTTTTTCCCCCCATCTTTTTTCCTTTCTCATCTGTTTGTTGCCCGAGTGAAAGCATTGCTATACTTAAGAGTGTTTTCATATGTTAATTGATTGAGGATGTCAACACTGAAAGTGATTGATTTGCATTAAAAAATCTTATACAATAACGCATCCTCATATATATTTTATTGAAATGCTGAGAACATATTCACACTTCAGGGGAATGTTGAGACAAATAATAGTGTGTACTTAATATGTTAGTTAATTAAATAGTTCAATTTATCTTGCGTCTGTATCATTGTACTGATAATGATTCATTTGTAGAAGTAATTGTTCTGTGCTATTTCGTAATAAAGAAGAACAATTTCCGTTCTTCTGTAGGCATTTGAAGATGTAGTAAAAAAAGGAAGAGTTGTGTAGTTTTATTTCTTTTATTGCATTAGGACTTCTGCACCAAGTGTTGAAGAAACAGGGTCTAATGCTGAATGTCTGTGTATTCAGAAATATGGCAGTAACTATAAAAGTATACAGAAAATTCACCTTCTGAATCAGGATAAATGGCTAATAAATACAGTAAATTAACACTCATTTCCTAATATAACTTAATTTCCTAATATAGACTTAATTCTGGAAATTAAAGAGGGAAAATACAGAAACTCTGTTCTTCTTGCCTCTTGTTTGCATTGTATTTATTCTCTGAATTTTATTTTTTTTCTAATGCTACCATTAAAACTTACATTCATGAAACTGAGGTTTTATTAAATTTAGTATGTGGTAATACAAAAATTTTTAAAGTGCATTCATCAACACCATTTTTGCATATAAACTTTTTTTTTGGTCAGGTCCATAATTAAATGTTTCAGTTGTGAAATAAAATATTTCAAATACATTTTTGTGGGGAAAAAAAACCAAACAGACAGAACAAATGTCAAAAGTAAAACACAAGAGTGTTTTGGAAAATTAACAATGTAGGTTAGCATTCATACTAATTGTCATTTTTTTTCTTTGAAATCTTAATGACTCAGTATCATATACATTTTTGGTAACTACTACTAAAAAGTAAATTTTTGAAGAAATATATATAGTATATATTAAAAAAAAAAAAAAGAGTAACCAGATTAATATTCCTTGCATTTTTTAAAAAGGAAAGTCTCACATACATGAAAAAGAAGATAATATTGCACTGCCAAACTGGATGGGGAAAAAAGATGCTTTGGAGAGTGTACATTTAAAATAAATCTCCTTTGGCTTACCAGAATAGTTTTTACAAATTCCCTCAAAAATAATGGAATTAATGCGTAGAAATCACTTCCAGTATAGGACTGTAATTGCAGAATATTCTCATGGCAACACAAAATATTTGTTGTGCTCCTGTGCTTTCTGTCTGTCCCAGCAGCCACAAGAGGGCACTCTGCTTTTGTTTGTAACTCGGTTCAACTACTATCTGTAGTTTATGGATACACTGTTTTACAAGCAATATTTAAATTTTTTCCCTTTTCTTCCCATTTCAAAGAGCGTGTATTTTACCAGTGTATATAGCGAACTGATGAAATTATAGGCTTAAAAATCCTTAATGAGTCACTATACCTCTACAACTTGGCTCATTCAGTTGGTGTATCCCTATTGCGATGGCACTACTGGAGCTCTCACACATTTTGTGGTGTTGAGTGTAGAGGATACACCCAAACCCACCACTGACGAGACTTGCTTTATGGAGAGATTGAAGCCTGGGGCAGCACTAAGCAGAAGCAGGACTGTCTCTTCCAAGTCACATAGGCAGCAGGTGCAGACTTTCTGTAGTACCTGAGAAGGACTACACTGAAGGAGGATGGTGTGGGTGTAAACACAACTCCATAAAATCTCATTTTTCCTGCCAGGCTATGCCTTGAATGTGAAGTATTATACAGCCAACAGCTAATTGTAGGTTGCATTCCTTGTACCTGCCCCTAAAATATCTATTCTATTAGTCATTTCAAACACAATACGTAGTGGCTAAAACACGACATTTTTTTCAATTTGCATTTTCTACTGTAATATAAAATAATTTATGCTGTACTTAATAAGTAAGGAACATGAACAAAAGCTAACAGGTGTATCTCCAGGCTGGACACAGGAGGCTGCCTTGGTTTTTTTGGTAACCTAGACTATATATAGCTTTACACTACGCAAGACTAATCTTCTAACTAGATTTCCAAGTAAGCTTTACAAGAAGAAAGCTGTCCAGGCAATGCACGGGGCAGACCTTTTTGCACCCATGCACTGCTCCTTTTCAGAAGCACAGGCTGCGTCTCCCTGAGAGCTACACTGCAGTGAAGGGGGGATGCTCCTGTCTTTCACCTTTTCAGCCTTTTGACAGTTTGTCTCCATCTGGAAGGCCTTTCTCCACACTTCATCCTTAACAAAACCACAACTAAGCTTCATCCCTTTAGCTGGGCCTTTACTGGAGCCATACTGGGTCCTGGTATACAGTGTCACACAGAAAGATGGGTAAAATTCACTCTATATTTGTGGTTTATCTATGGCATATTTTAGATGTTAACCATCAAACTTTAGTTCAGATGCTCAAGAAAGGGGATACAACATCCCCAAGGAAACCTTCCCTCTGGAAACCTTCACAGACGTTTCATTTCCCTCTCCACACTGACGGAAAAGCTCAGGCGCTGCTTTTTTAACCTCAAATTGTTTAAATTTCAGTCTCAAGTCATATGCCTGAACTAGGCGGATTCTGCATGCAAGAATTTCTAGCAGAAACTGCTAGAATAGCACCCTGTGGAGATCTGGATGTGTAGGAAAGGGTTTTCTAAAACAAAGACGAGCAACCAAGAAACATGAATTTTATAACATAACTGGTGTTTTCTGCTTGGCAACACTCCTGATGTGATGCTAGACCCACCTTGGATACTCTATTACCACTGCATGTTTTTGTATAATTTTGTATTCTTTGATAGCAAAATCATCAGGAAAGGGCAGGCTCTCAGCAACAACTGCAGCATTGGTGGCAACTGCTGGAAGTATGCTGAATTAGATGGACCAATCCATTACTCTGGCAGATAAATCTTTTCTCTTGTTTGAAACTAGAAAACACAAAGTTGAAAATTGCTCCTGGCTCTAAGTAATGAAAACACAATATATTCTCTTCATGCTGAATCCATCAAAAGGTAAAAGTATATTAAGTCTCAAGTCAAATGACTTCCCAATTAGCCAGCCAAGTTTGTATCCATGAAAAATGCAAATTACAGATGAGTGATGAGATCTTGTATGTGTTACTGTTTTGCAGTCTCAGACTTTTTAGCTAGAATGGTAGTAATAAATAATGCTTCTGAGTGCTCGTGCTGTGAGATTGCTTGCTGTTGTGAATACATCTCTTCACTACCTGCAGGTGCAGCAGTGAAAGTACAAGCACTGTTAATCACCCCTAAAGCCATGAAAGAAGGGAAGATCCTTCCTGGCAATGTCTTTCATGTAAACCCAGTCAATCCAGACATTATATTATGTTCAAGAACTCAACAGTGCACCTGATTAGAGGCTGGATGTGTCAGACACTCTTTATTCTGCTCTAATCCCCTCGCTCCCCTCCTGACACTTAGAAAGGTCCTTAACACAGGAAAGAGTTCTGACTGGTTTTAGAGTGAGCAGGCAGAGATGTTATCATGTAGCTGCCAAGTTCTAGCTAGTCCTTTCCAGCAGGCAGATGGTGGCGGTGGCCACTACACAGCTCAGCTGTAGCTCCTCTCCTCGAGGGTATGGAAATGGCGGCCTTGAAACATAGATCTGCCTCCAGTCTGCACACATCACTTCTCAGGGTGAGAATTTTGCTTTACTTCTTCTATCCTCTTGGTGCTTTGGTCTCACCACAACACTTGTCCAGAGGTTCAGCTAATGCCAGCAGAGTTTACGCTCCATAACACATATTCGTGTTCTGGTTTTATATAAATATTTTTTGTCTTTAATCTCTTCAGTTGATGGTCTCTGTCTGATTCTCCAGCTAATTTCACACCATTGTTTGACCTACACCCTCTTATCTTGTGCCTGCTCTTAAAGTTTTCAAAGAGAATGTTGTATTATGTCAGAATAATGCATGCAAAGATGTTTGACAAAACAAGTCTGACAGTTTTGTAAAGGGACAATAAAGCTTGGAAAAACATCTACTACTGGCAACCTCAGTATTTCAATCTGTATTTTCCAGTTTTGCAAGGAAAAGTTGTGTAACCTTTGCACAACTCAGTAGACTGACTTTTTTTTGTTAGATGGCAAAAATTTTCATCTAGATTACTGCTAGCAACTGTATATGGGACATGCCAGGTTTCTTCACTCCAGATTTTGGGGAAGAGCAGACAATCTTCATGCAACAGTGCTTTGTTGCTCTGTTTTTAAAGGGAGAGAAAGTAAATTGAAAAACACAGGGGAGTTGGTAAAACGCACAAGAAAGTTGAAATGGATGTTGGTTCTTCTGACTTTTTTGCGTTCTACTTGGTAGCTCTGTTCTATAGCCCCCTTAGCTGTAACATGGTAATGATAATATTATGAGCCTAACACATTGATCTGATGAGTTTTATTTCACTCAGCCTTGCAAAGTGCTTTGAGAACCTTGCTAGTGTCAGTGAAATACAAGAGAGCCATCATAATATCTAAATAAAAATAATTTATATTCATGTTTCCTTTGAAAATAAAGAAAGGTATGGAATATTTTGCAATTAGGATTTCTTTCCATGCTATGGAAACCATGTTACAGTTGAACAACCACCAGAATCAATCCATGGCAGTCGCTCTTCAATAATGTACACATTTATTTAAGTGGGGATCATGCAAGTCTAGACCAGAGCTTCAAGATTAAGGTGGCATTAACAGCAAGAGTGTAATCTTACCATCTAACAATATTAAAATGGGGTTTGGCCTTAATATTTATATGTTAATCCTACTTATGAAAACTGCTTTTTCTGTGCTGTTTGCAAGTAAGCTTGGTCATATCCCCTGAGAAAAAAAGAGAACAAATATTTAGACATTTTATTTCAAGTGGATTACTCCATTATTTTTCCATTCTCTACAAAACTAGGAAATTTGACATTAAAACTATGAATCCTAAAATTTCAAAAATATACTAGAAGCACATTAAAGTAGAAGTAGAATTGATGAGAAATGTTTGTAAGGTAGCATGGAGCTGCAAAGAGAGGCTGCTGCTACTTTCAAAATCAGAAGTTGTAAATTTAACAAAAAATTGTGAAACTGAGTGAGTGAAAGTTCAGTTTAGAAGAAACCCAAACTTGCTGAATTAGGAAACATGAGATTGAAGCACCCAAGTGGCTTGGGATCTGCTCTGCCATGGCTTTTGGGGGAGGGTTTTCATAGCCTGGAAAATGTCTTCTGCGGCTATTTCAGACAGATCAGATCTATGTTGCTATGTTAAGGCTGTACTTTATGAAAAACACTGTTTCTTCACAACATCCTGTACGTTTACCTTCAGACCTGTCTTTTCAGAAGAACTGGAGCTATGGGGCCATTAACATGCAATAAAACACCAAGTTACTGAGGAAGGTAAAATTGGAAAGATGTTAAAAACTATGTTTCTTTTAGAAATATTTCCTTGGCTACTTTTCAAAACATCTGAGAAAAGTAACAGGTTTTAGGGATTTCTTTCAAAAAAATCTTTCCACATTTATGAAAAATTTTTTGGAGTGAGAGGAAAGGACAGGAAACCTGCAGATACTGTCAAAATTCTCTTTTAAAGACATTAAATAGAAATAGTGCTGTCTTCTGTCAAACAAGACCTTTTAAAAGATGAATTACAGGTTTCACCACCATGAAGAACTTCAGGATGTGGAGCTGATTACCTACAGTTCAAAGGAAGCAAAAGTCCTTGGAAGACACGCAGAAGACAGGGTTTTGACAGTTTTGTAAGGAAGATATGGAGGCTGGGAGAGCTGTGTCTCGCAGATGCGACTCTGCTCCCTTTGATACATGAATCAGACAAAGATTTGTCTTTTGCTCAGATCTTTTCAGAATTTCTCATCTTTACCTGTGGGTAAGAAAATATCTGTGGAAAAGAGAGCAGGGGATGGATGGAGTACTAGTAGAGGCTCGTAATGATCAGCCAAACTCACTGTTTTCTCTAGGCTGTCTATAGGGCATATGGGTGTATCACTTGGGGAAAAGCAGAGCCATACAAAGGGTTGTCCTCAGTGAAGAGGAAGGAGACCTTTGTTTACCTTGCCAGTACGTAGCTGTATGCACAGACGGTGGGGAACCACTAACAGTATGGTTTGTACTTGTTTGGATGGGTGGCTCCTGAGTGTTACCTCATGCCTCACTATCACTGCTGAGAACCAAGAGTCTCACTTCCCATTTTAATAAACTTTCTTTTTTTTTCTTTTTTTTTTTTTTTAATTTTAGATTATTTTAATCAGTCTTGCTTAACAACGGTCTGCATAGCAATATTAACATGAAACATGCAAGGCTTCATTTTTCAACTGGAAGATATAGTCTGCTTAGAGCAACTTTCATTTGACTTTGATATTTTCTTTCTTGCAGCTTAAAAAGTGTATTACTTAGAACTGTATCATGTTAACCTTTAAAAGATCAGTGAGGTTATATGTAAATTTTATCAAATGTGAGACACAAACCCTCACTGTTCACTCTCTCAACTGACAAAAAGTCAGATGACTGTGCCAAAGTAACACCAACTCAAAATGAATATACCCTGTTGCTCAGCTCTGAACAGTGGTACCCAGTAGGAGTTTACATTTAAATTTTGCATGTTGTGAATGAAGTCATATTGCTTTCGGTTGTCTCAGTAGAGTACCTAAAATGCACACCACGCAACAGATTCCTCTCTATCTTTAGATCACTCATTTCTAAGATAACAAGAATTTTCAGAATCTCTGTTAACTCTTTAAATATATACACCCATGAAAAAACCATTTAATTTGCAGAAATTGATGATACAGATGCCAGTGTACAGTAGGACCAATGGTGGTTTGCATTTTAGTAGTCAGTGTGCTAAATAACCAAATGAACCACAGCTCTTAGTAGGGAAATTTCATTTCACCTCTTGTCAACATTTTCTACATGATTTAAACCAGATGTTCAGTAACTTGCATGAAAAGTTAAGTATGATGGATTATAATGTCCTCTAAGTTCTTGCTTTTTTGGAGGGAAATTGATGCAAAATATCTGGAGGTTACTATCATGCAGGAAGTAAAACATGCAGACCAGTCCTGAGTAATCTTGACACTGAATATAGTTTGCCATCCAGATGCTGAAAAAAAGAGTCTTCCATTTGCATCCTGAAAATAGAAGCATTAACCCATTAATCACTCCTTGGAAATACAAGTATATGGGGTTTGAGTCTTTCATTGTCTGAAGACTCGGTTCATACTTTACCTCCTTAGGTCTAGCACAAATAGGTTTGCCTGAATAAACTGATTCATATCAAAGTCACCTATCACCAGTATTGCTCATGATGATATCTCTCAAGAACATGGAAAGTCAACAAAATTTCAATTTGTTTCCCTTAGAGAATGTTTCCTTGATATACAATAATATCACATACTCTATGTACACAAATATTTATTTTAAATATTACGTCTAAAACATGTTTATTCATATTCCTGATTTTTATATATTTAACTCTTCACAGAATAAGGGATGACAATTTTTTTCACTATGGTTTGGATGAACTCTGCTTGAATGAAAATTAGGTTTCATTTAAAATGACCCCAAAAAGAACCTGAGGTAGTTAACTCAAGGCATGCATATACAAGAGTAGGGGAGGAAAAGTTCAGCTCTACCACAGCATATTGTTGTCTGATTTATCAAATCAAGCATCATATAGCTGGGAACTCCCTTTTTCAGCATGTCCTTCAGGATTTTAGAATTAGTAAATTCCATCTTTTTTTTTCACTTTCCATGGGTATAAAGAAAATAATGACATTATTAGTGCTTGCTCTGTCAGATTTTCAGCTGTGCCGGAACTAGTCATTAAATCAACCCAGTATAATATTCCCTCTGTTTCCAAGCGGGAGGCTGCGGCTGCCCAAAGCCAGCTTGGGGTCTCAGCAAAGATGCAGCTCCATGTGCTCACCCAGTGCAGCTACCAATTCTGCACTTTGGATGATTTAGAAACTTTGGCACCAAAGGCACGCTGTGGTCATTTACCAAATGGCAATTGAGAAGGACTCTGGCCAGGCTTCAGGCATGAGGTTTCCCAGCTCAGCCACGTGGCAGCCGGCTCACCGCTCCCCTGCATGGCTCCAGCACCTCACACTGGAGCCTGGCAGCTATGTAGGACCAAGATGCTGAGCCACCTGCAGCCTCTGGCCATCCAACAGCAGAGCCAGCCCACATGCCCCAAATCGGGAGCCTGGCTGAAGGCATATTCATTGAACGCAATATCACAAGCACACACACAGAGCCACTGCTAACCCTCAATTAATAAATGTGCCCCCGGAGTGCGGAGGCACCGAGCAGCAGTTGTGCTAGGTCTGGGCAAGTGTATGAGTTTCAGCTTGGCAATGGTCCTGCTGGACCTGAGCTGCCATGAGCAGTCTCATCACCGCTACCTGGAAGATCCTACCCTCCATGTGTCTCTAAGAGACTGTAAATCTTTTGAGTTTAGTTTAGAATTACAGACACTACTAAAAATTGATCATAATTTTGAATTTAAGCAACTACGTAAATTCTTATTTTCTGTATTTTTGCATCATTGCTTGTTATGAATACTAGCAAAGGATTACTCCACCTATTTCAGCTTCTACATTTTTCTCATCATTCTGACTAATGTGTGCATCACATATTAATCATTAAGACACAGAAGAAAAAGCCTCTGTGAGGGGACGGTGTCATATAACTCTGGGACCCTACTGTCATCCATTAAATGAATAAACTGCAAAGACAAAGAGAGTTTTCACATACACAACTACACTTTCCCATTAGTAAAGACTTTCCAGTAGCATAAATGTATGTTATCTTTAAGGCACTTCAGCAAGATTCCCTGGAAGTGTCTCACAGCCAGATCTTCCAGGAAATCTGCAAGGGATCCCAAAGATCAGTCACAGGCTGGGGATATACTAAACAGAAAGGATTCCAGGTGACTCAAATGAGATTTTACCATTTTAAAACCGCCCATAGTTGTATTTCTAGAGTCAAAGATTTGACTTGTGCTCTGTACAACACATAAAATACTTAATACATGCTCTGTTTTTTTTAAAGGCAGCTCATAAATTTATTGCAGTCTTATGGCATACCATTCAGATTGATTTATGGGGCACAGCTCAGATTTCTTATAGCTGAATTACCAAGCACAAACCAGGTACACCATCCCATTAAAAATGAATTTACTATGGGAACTGCACATTGAAAGTTAAATAATGGCTTGATTTTCAAGCTGAAACTGAAATATTTGCTTTTCTGCCAACTAATCCAAAACAGTCTATGAATAATTGCATTACCTTTGCTTTCAAAATGTTATTTATTTTCACTGAAGGTCATAGTCTTTGGGGAAAAATTACAGAATAATGAGCATTACTTTACATACTCTGACCTGTAGTGTCACCACTGTCACACCTTTGCACTGAAGGGTATGCTTATCTTGGCAAGAGAACTCAGTTACACTGTTGGGGTTTTTTAAAAATATAAGTTTATTTTACTTTAAAGGAAATTTTACATACGTATGTATACATGTGAACACTTGCAATCCATATGAAGTAGAAAATCACGAATGAGTTCCAGATCAATAAAGTCTAGAACAAAAAGTTCTTAATCCCAGAGTTATGTTTAGCCCACATTTCATAGGAAGTAATATTTTAGTAAGTGTCCTAAAGAATAAGGAAAAAAAAATGTGTGAGGTTCTTTTTTTCATATTCTTTCTTCCACTAGTCTGACTTACTATCATAAATTCACCTGCACAGACCTTTAAAGGAGAGATAAATGATCATAACAGAATGTAAAATGTTATAAGAATGACCCAGTGTAGGTATTTCTCAATGTTTCTATTCTGCATTCTACAAGGATAAAAGAAAATTCCCCAGAACAGTGAAAATACAGGTCCCAACCTGACCAGGAGATACAGTCCTTATTTTTATTTCTAAGATTTTCTGCATGTTAACTTTATGATGTGCTTGGGATCGAAGAGAACGGTCATTTTGAAAAGAATATAAAATTTTTCAGCAGATGGTATAGAAACCTTGTCTAGCATGCCAGGAGTGACAAAAGAAGAAACCACAGATTTGGATGTATGGTGGCTTGTAAAATTAAAAAAACCACAAACAAAACAAAACAAATCAGTTATTAGCAATTATTTATTTGAGGGACCATTTGAACTTGTAAAGAAGTTATGACAGTACCTGAGCACTTGAACTGTTGTCCATAGTGCTAGGCGAGGCGACCAGTTGACCCAGGTCAACTGGGTTAAATCTTGCCCAACACACTTATTCATCATGGAATCTCTTGTGAATTGAAAAGGGTTTTCATCTTGAACTTCACTTTGTTCATAGTCATGAAGCTTTGGAAGACCAGATAAATTCATTACATTGTTATACTTACTTTAACAGACGAGTAGTATATATTTTGTTTTGTTTTTCCACTGCAGACTACCTCCTCTATTCTGTTTCTTAAGCACAGTGGTTCATGTATTGACATGTAACCCGAAGTCCCCTGCCATAAACTCCTCCTGCACCATTTTCAAGCACACAGTGCCCACTGACAGCTTACAAAGTGGAGCGGGTGCTGACTGAATGCAAAAGAACAAGTAGTTGCCTTCCCAGTTTGGTGCAACAGAACTGAATTATACTAAAACTGCACAGTGCCCATAACCAGGTGAGTAACATCCTTACACGCTCTCGTTGTGTGCTGCTGGCCTTGGGAGGAAGTGTTTGCACATCACACAAGTACTTGTTTGATTCTACTTTTTCCCTGTCTGACACACATCCATGCAAGACCTAAGTCAGCTGTCTGGTGTGAGGGTAAGGTGTAAGGGTGTAGAGAATAATCAGCACATTATATGCAGAAAGAACAATCAGTTTCAGTGGATTTTGTCTCATTTGAAAGAATTATAGTGAAAATATGCCGAATCAGCATTGTCTGACTGACATCAGCCATGACTCTCCGTCATCCAGGTTCTCCTTACTTTTGGTCTGGAGTGGTGCCATTCCACTGTGCATTTGGAAAGCATTCTGGATTATTCTCTGTCTGTGGCAAATGCTCTGCAGTCCTACTGCCAGGCACTGTATTGCCAGAAAGGAATTTGATCTGATCTTCCTATTGCAGGGCATGGAATATAATTTGTGCTAGGCAACCAGCATATAGTGTTGAAAGGAGACCATGAAAACAAGGGCCAAAAGCTGAAAGATATTTTTTGTGATAAAAGACTAGGACAGAGGGAGCTTCTAGACAATAAACTCCATAAAGAGGCACATCTGTATTTATCTACAAGTGATACAGTGTACAAAAGAACATTCATAAAACCTGCAAGTGTGATGTGCATGCAGAGTACTGAGTGCTTCTAACCCATTGATTTATTATACCATTTGACAGCAGTTTCCCAGTAATGGATCATAGGTGCTAACGATGATTTTAAAGTGCAATTGGAATGAAAACAGGACTTCTTCTCTTTAATCTGTTATGTGTGACATGCTGTGGTAGATGTGTTTTACTACTTGTCTCGTGAAATACCATGATTGGCCAGTGGTACAGAATGTGCTATTAAAAGATGGCATATAGCTAAGTTATTCCACGCCCTCCTTTCTAGATATCCAGGTGTGTTCACAAGTCTTACTTTTATACACACATATTGTTTTTAGAGATACTAATTGCTTGATTTTTGTTTCATGAGCAATTACTGACATTAAATAAATGTAAAAAACTTTATACGGCACAGGGTATGTCAGCATTTATAACTGATGACAGTTCAGGCTTTAAAAATGTTGCCTCACATTCTCCTCTAGTTATAAAACACTTCACACAGACATTGTAAATGACTCTTTCACAATGCTTAACAATAGGCATCTGAATCATCTACTTGATGAACCTGATGGTTCATCTACTTGATGAACCTTGATGAACTTGGGGAACTTGGGGCCCTCAGAATCAAGAGTACTGAAGAGACTGTCAGTCAGTGGGCTCAAGCAGGTAATGTCAGACAATCAGTGACAAAGGTCAGGGACCACACTAACTGTCACACAAATAAAGGGTTAATTCATGCTGTACTTTCTCAAATTCCCTCTCCAAGACATGCACAAATACTGAGGAGGAAATCTCAAAGAACCGCTGGTGAGAAAGGAAAGAGGACAATGCCTTTGGGAAAACCAGATTCCAAGTTTAAAGTTCCTTGGAATAGCATGGTTTTGTATGTCCAAAGCTAGAACGGGCTTTCAGGTATTTCATTTTGTCTTTCTACCACTGTTCTCACAAACACCAGCCTGGAAGAAGCTGGAGTACTCATCTTGTATACTCAAAAAAGGTAGTAAGCTCATTTCAGAATTATATATATAAATATTTATCCCAAATCTCAGTCTCACCTTGTATCTTCCATTATGAACCTATAAGATTTTTATTTTTTAAATATTCCTTACCATGAAAACAAAGGTCAATTTAAGCAAAGTTGATGGCAGCAGAGATCAGCAAAAGAGGAGACTGGACACAGTATTCTTGACACAGAATTTGTATTCAGGAAATGAAAAAAGACACTGCCTTTGGAGATCTAACATGAGACACAACAAAATTGCATAAGAGAGTATTTTGTCCACTCACCTTCTTTCCTGGTATCATTTAGGTAGTTACTTGCCTAAATGGGTCCATCTTTTTTGCAAGTTTCAGCTCATTTTCAGAGCAGCAGACAATGATTTCTCCACAACTCAGTTTTAGATCCGCAGTCACCAGTTGTGAGAAAGAGCTCACCTACCTTGGCACATGCCAAGAATCGATTCTTCTAGGTATCTTTCTTGTTGGGTAAAGAAGAAATGCAGTGACAGTCTCCAACATTGGGTGAAGAGGAGAAAATTAGTGCATTGCTGCCCAAATCTCTGCTCACTTCCTCCATCAGATGGAGAGGCTGACCTTGTTTTCTCTGCTAAATTGCCCAATTGTAGTTTGAACTCCCATTTCACACACTTGCAGAGCAGATCCAGTGCTTTGCCTGTTCTCATTTGTTACAACCTCTTTGGATAGTTTTCCTTATGTGCAATTCATATCTCATGAAGCAGTTGTTTGAAGGGAGAGAACCTGGTTACAAAAGAACCACTGCACGAATTATAACAAATGAGCCATATGCTGCCCTAAATTACTAATTCTGCTTAATAACTAGAAAAGGAGAAATACTCTTGAAGGCTCCTTGCATGAAAGCCATATACTTTCTGCTGTCTTTTACTTAAAAGTCAGAGCAATGGTCTTTTCCCATAATCCCTTGAGGCAGCCGCTGCCTCTCTCCAGCACCCTGGAGAGCGCCCTTATCCTCCCGGGGGACATCCCTCTGCTCCCAGAACTTCCCGGAACGTGTTTCAAGAAAATAAGTCATTTCGGAAATGGGGAAAAAAGGACGTGAGTATGGATATGGGTACCCATCCTGTTAAGCTGGAGACAAGGCAGGTATATGTGTTGGTGATTTACGGGTGAAATTGCCCTCAGGCACTGTTTTCTTTGCTCATTTCACTATACATTATGCACTCCATGCCTGTTATTTTTTGCTTGCAATGGAAGAATAGTTTGTGTAAAGAGATTTTGAAAGGAGTTCCATTTTTTAATGAATGTTTTTAAATGGTAACCTGAAATCGGACTTTTAAGTGTTTTGGTAGCAGAGAAAACCCTTTGGGTCCTCCTTTCCTCCCAACGAGAACCACAAAGAGACCTTACCTGGCATTTACCTCTGCTTGCATTGTTTACATCCCTCAGTCATGGTCACATAACTTTCTTCTGGCAACAGCAGCAACTGCAAACATGGGCAGAGTTTTACAGAAATTATAAGGCATTTTTCCCTGGCAGCCTCACTACACAAGCCTCCTCTCTGAGGATTGTTACAAACACTCCGTAGATCCCATAATGAAAAGTTTTAAGTATTAATGACTATAATTGTCTTTGAAGATGAGCTCTGGGATCTATTGCATTTTGGGGCATTCCTTCCCCAAACAATTTTCTTGATATTGGTTTTACTAAAAACCTCAATATTGGAATGACTTGATAGCATCCTAGAAACAGGACAGTGAGTGTGTGTTAGCATATGTATTCAGCAATTTTCAATCAGTTTTAAATTGAAAAGTAGAATTCAGATCACTTTTCATCTCACAGTTTCCTTGTGATGATCTGCTGGGAAGGCTAAAGTGTCTCTTGCTTTTCCATGACTCACAAGAATAAACTACGCAGAACCAGGAATGCACAATGGGATTCTTTTCAACACTTAATCAGAAAACAAACCCACACTATTCCTTATCAGAGGTGTTATTCCTCACCAACACATAGCACTGAAATTGCTTTCAGCATTCCCATAAAAGCGACAGGAGTTATAAAGAGAAACACAAGGTAAGGGGGAAATGTTTAAGAGCTGGTGTTTTCTCTTCTTTAACTGACAGGTTTCTTGAATACTTAGTTGTCTTTTTATCTCATACCTGCCAGACAACTTATATTGCAGCAGGTAAGGTTCCTGGAGAAGAAGTCTGAGCAGAACAGAACCAGTGTACTAATTAGATGTCAAATGGCTGACTATTTACACACAAGGAAAATACTAATTCTCAAAAAAGGCAGCTACAAAAAAGTGAGCAGAAAAATGGCAAATCTGAAAAAAAAAATACATCTTCTTGCACATGGATAACATACACAAATACAGTGCGCATGAAAACATACATATATATAAATATATATATATCAATCAGCATGTGGATGGAGGGCAGACCAGATGATCATTTTATAGCCATTCCAACACTCCTCCTCTGTGGTTCTCTGTGTGTGAGTGCACCCACATCCATGCATAAAATCATCCTTGTCAACTAAGGGTAGGACATGACAGGCATTTAGTTACAGGTTATTAGTGATTTGAAAGAGAAGGTGTAAAATTAGCCTCCAAGGGCAGCTGCAGAAAAGATTTTTTTATTTTTGTAGAGAAAAAAGAGAATACTTCATAGTACTAGAAAACACCAGATTTGAAAAAGTTCTAAAAGAATATCTGAAATTCCAGATCCTTTTCTAAGGTCTTGAGCAAAAAACTCTTTGTAGTTGCTGGCATTAAAGAAATGCTATACAGCTTGAGCAAACCTAATTCTTCTATTCAAGACTGTCTCAAAGGAATGAAACCAACTAAAAGATTAGATGGAATCTGAGTTTTAGACCAGAAAATCATTCGTAACAGGATTCCCTTTAATAGCAAAGGCTATTTAATATTATTGATGTGGGCGTTACGGTACCCAAAAGCATGTCACTTCCTTGAAGAGCTCTATAATTCCTTTAGTAAGATGACTGTAAAAGACTCCCCTTCCTCTTTGATAACTGACCCAGAGGGCATTTACTGAGTTCAAAGAGAAGGCACAGATATAATTTTTTCCCCTTGTAAAGGCAATCTGCATAGAAGAGAGGGCACAAAGAATCTCACTTTATTCCCTCATCTAGACACTTGATTTAATATGTATATTCATGACTGTTTCTTTTTCTAAGCTGTTGACTCAGCTTTACTTAGGTGCATATTATCATACCTAATTCTGAGAAAATGATGGCATAACCTTGCATGTTATATAGGCTTATCCCAAAAAACATTCTTTTTTTGAGTCAGCTGCCCGAGGAAACAAAAATAATTATGCATTAAAAGCTGCAGAAGATGTTCATGCTGACTTGAAGGGGTAAACATAAATGTACAAGTCAATATGAAAATGCATTGGACTTCGGCTAGCCATTTAGTTCACAGAGAAACACAGGACTGCAAAAATAAAAATTAATCTGTCAATCTTTTTTTTCCTTTTTCTTGATTCCTGAATATTGGTTAAGTCTGGGACATGTTCAGACTATCAGGAAAATATCTGTTCTGGGACTGGTGATACATGATAGGAAAATACGCACCTCGTTTGCTTCGTGGTATCACAGTGATTTCTATATGGGGAACCGGTGCACACTTCTATTTATCTTTGTAGTTCTTCTGCTCTTGTGACACCTCTGCTTCTGGAACCAGTGCTTTCCTCCAAGTAACACATTTAACTCCTTTTTTTCCCCTCTTTTTTTTTTCTTTTTAAATACAAAATCTCCTGTTAGCTCCTGTTGTCTTTTACTCTGATGTATCTACAAAATCAATTTCTTCTCTGTCATACTAAGTCCTACGTTTACAACATAGCCGTCCTTCTCAGCAGTTGTAAGTTTTCTCCGTAGGTAGGCACTTCTTTGTACTTTCATGTCTTTCTCAACAAACAGTATTTGCAAATTGTCAATGCTGCCTACAGCACCTCCCACTTTAAAAAAAAAATATAGTCTGGTGTCATAGTGAACACCTGTTGCCAAAGTAGCATTCTGAGCATCTGGTTATCCACAAATACTGTCTCTCTGGCCTGTGAAGCACAGACAGAGCAACAGACTTTGGAGAACCCTCTTAATCGCTTCAAAATGCCACTTTCCTATAGAACTGTAAGAGGTGAAAAGTTTCATAGGAAAAAAAAAATAACTTTATCTTTGAACAAGGTACAACTCAAGCATGAAGACTAGTGTTTTCCAGAAAACTTCTAAAACTACTTTCCTTTTCTACTGCATTTTGGTGTCATTCTTCTCCAACACTCTCCCTGTAAATATCTTTTTACTCTAAAGCTATGCAGTACAGTAATTTCTTCCTGTATGTTCTCTAAAAGCAGGGTGCAATTGAGGTAATCCTCTTATCACTGATTAAAAGTTTCTCAGTGGGGAACCTTGGTGGCTACTAAGCCAGAAGAAGACATTTTGTCAACAGCCCATGACATTTCTACATAGATACCAGCTTGTTGACATGGCAACTTCAAATTCATCCTTTTGTTTTATGTGCAGTTATTATCTGCCATTTACCAGGCGGACGCTGGAGTTTCACTCTTTCATGGAAAAAAAATACAGACCACAGCCTCCAGTGGAAATAGCTTTGCTTTATCAAATATCACAACAAGAAGGAAAGCCTGTTCTGTACTAACTTACTGGACTGGCTACCAAAGACAATTGAAACATTATTCCTGCCGTTTATTCTCTCCATATATATACAGCCCATTAGTTGCCTCCCATGATGACCTATAGTTGCCACCTGTTACTGTAGGGACTCTCATCCCAGATTTTTAATCCTACGGATTCCTAATGTAGATCAAAGAATAAGGACTACCATTATTTATCATCAGTATTTATACTGCCAATGCCATTGTACGTGGGAATTACATCATTCTTTCCCCTCTACGCTTAAAATAATATTTAAATGAGTAGGTGGCATTATATTAGTCTCTAAAGTTCTAAACTTTTATGGAGCTCTGTCATCCTGAATAGTGTGGAAGCTATGTCAGTTTGAAAATGTAGCCTGAAAAATAGGGCCATGTTTGACTCTTTCTCCATTCCTCATATGTGCTTATTCATCATTCTCACGCATTTCCGTCCTGCTCACTACCGTTCTGATGTTCTGCCCCCACTCCTGTCTCATGATCCTGCACCAAAGTGGTATTCACAGACTGATCATAGTCTGCCAATGTCCTTGTCTTCCTTTTATCTTTAAATCCACTTGCTCGATTTCCTTTCAGCCTGTATAGTCCCTTACTTCCCAGCTGTCCTTTGAGAAGCTCCTCCGCCAAAAGCAGCAACAAGAAACACCCTATCATTTATACACCTGTCACTTATCAGTTACATCTATCATTTATAGATAAAATCCTTTCTCCGGTTGACTCTTTGACTAACCAGTGGCCCTGAAACAGCTCATACAAACAGTTGTGCAGTAAAAGTTTGGCTTCTCAGGTGTTGAGACAGGTAAGATTACCCTGGAACTCCCTTCTAGCCCTATTTTATTATGTTTCTGTATTTAATAATTTTGATAGTGATGAAAAATATTTATCAAGTAGTGGTTCTTCATGACACCATACGCTAATAGTTGCATGCATTTTTTTCAACCACGGGACAATACTTACCAGGAAGGGGCAGATACAGATCAGGAACGTGAGATTGCTGGCACCTTCTTCTAATTAATTGGTGAGCTTGTGGTTTCCATCTGTCAGCTTGCCAGGCATGAAGCTTCAATTATATGAAATAGCAATCAAAAGTGGCTCCTATATCAAACTTTAGAAAAAAAAACTTCAGCAGACTTTCTCAGTACAGACCTATCTACAACATGTTGTAAAATAACTTTTTGTCTACAGAAAAAGAAAAATAAAGCCAGCGAGAACAAGTTCTCAGGCAGCCCACCTGGTTTCAAATGTAACTGTTAAAAACAGCAAGACATAAACTAAATAAGAAAAACAAAACCTATAAAAAAGCATCCAGTGGAAATTCAAGTTACATTGATATATGCTTTTGGAGACAAAAAGGCATTTATGACCAGTTCTGAGCCGATTTTTGAAGATGGCCTTACCTAAGAAGTTTGATTAGATTTTGTAAGGTGAATTTCTTTGCTAGTATGGCCAGCCCAAAGGCTGCACACTGCATACAGCCCAAACTCATCTTCTCTCTGGGACTTGATACATGAGATTGTACATTAGCAAAGGTGCAGAGGCTACTCTTTCCCCATGCATGTTTTTTTTTTTTTCCTGAAAATAGTTTCTCAGGTTTCTTCTACCTACTGTTTCATTCTCATTTCACTCTTTGACCCTTCCATTTGAGCGGGGTATGAGCAACCTGCCAAAGGGAGTCCGAAGGCTTCAACTTAACTCTTCCTAAGCAGTATCAATAACTGGCAAGGAAATAAGATTCAGAGAAATATTGAGAGTCAAAGAGAGCCATCTGAGGAAGCTTGAAGACTGTGTTATTTAGGATCATTACAGTGGTCACCTCCATCCAAGATAATAAGCAGGATGGTAAAAGAGGAGCCCCCTTTTACCGATGCTTCTTTCAAAACAGCACCAAACTGGAACAAATACTTTGAGTGCAAGAAACCCAGGTGCTTCTTAATACCCATTTATCACAGCAACACTGTAATAAAAGAGAGAAGCAGCTTCTCCTCCCTCTTTATGCTGTGAAGAAAGGCTGGGTGTGGCAAACCAACATCCTGCCTTGGATGCCAAAATATCCTTCTATAGCACTGCCCCCTGTATCTATTAATCGGTTGGTTGGAACAAAAAAAACTATTCTTTCAGCACTGAAAAAAATTCACACAGTAACATTTTAAAGTACCAATATAGGCTGTAATGTGGTTCCTGGTCTCTTAGATTTTTTAAATCACAGACATACGGACAACTGGTGTGAGACACACTTCCTCTTCTCGCCTCCCTCAAGTGCGTTCAGTAGCCAGTGCTTTCATTTCTCAGAAAGTGAGTAAAAAAATATAGCCAAGGATGGAAATGAATTAGATAAGTTTTAAAGTAGAGATTTTTTTTTTTTTTTGGCAAGTACTTAAAAAAAAAGTCAAAAGTTACAGAGTGTGATGATTTCTTCTTAAAGGAAAACCCAAACTCAGACCCTTATTTAGAATCTCTCTGTATCGAAGGGTGTTACAGCAAGACTAACATTGTTTACCAAGATCTGCAGTACCTGTTAATTCATTTATTTTTTTCTTAATACTGTCCTGCAGTAAATTCATCATTTGTGTATGCATAATTTGAATGAAATTAATTATATTTAAAGTTACAATATTTCTACCTACAATTCAAGAGCAGTACACAATTTCAAGTTATTAATCTTGCATTTCATGTTTCCTTGTTGAAATTTCTATGGATCTCATTCCAGATTTATGCCAGAGATTAATTGCAAAAAGACAGCGTAAGTAATTTTCATTTACGTATTAATGTATCTTGGTTCTTAACCTCATCATAAATACTATATTCAACATATGTGACTCATGAAGGTACACAGCTAGTAAATTTTCCTGTGGCAAAGTGCATTGAAACTTTTTCTGTATACCTTTCTTTTACAGGCATATTAATAAGACTTTTTACTACTAGACTGTCAAATACTGCCTCTAAGACTACAGCCATTCCAGGAAAGAAGGCATTAATATTATTTCAAAATATCTGCAGTTTTACAAAGCGTTAAAGATTATATGAACATTATGTTACAACTTACCATTTATCTAGTTTAAGGAGGATAATTCTCAATTGAGTGGTCTCAACTGGTTGTACTGGATTTAATGGGAACCGGTGGTGCTCATCATTGTGGTTTGATGAGATTGAAAGGAACAAAACACCACATTTCACTGTAAACTCTGCAACCTGGGCGGGGTTTGGATCAGATCCCATGTACTTTAAGGTAGAAAATCTCTCAGTTACCTTTAGAAAAGCAGTTTCTAAGCAAATAAATAAGCCAAAAAGCCCGATTTCACAGTAGTCTCGATTGCTGAAAGGAGTCTGGTTCCCAGTTCCTGATTTGTGCTGAAATGGATCAGGATGCTCCTAGTTCTTTAGAAATTCCTGGGGTATCATAACCACCCTGTAGAGCTGCCAAATTAGTCTGCACAAGTCCATATCTGTATTTTGCCTAGTGCATACAGAAATATCAGGTAACAGAGTGTCGAAGGCCAGACAGCTATACAGTTAACATAAGTACTTATCACCTGTCTATCCATAGGTGGAGACATAGATCTTCCAGGGAGCTGTATGACTTTCGTGATGCAGCTGGGTTTTTGAAACACACAGGTAACACACGCTTTCAGTAAACCTCCTCTTCTCCCTTGCTGCTCCTTCTTCCCCTGTAGGAATGACAGATGAGGCAAATGGGTAGCATTGACCAGCTCCCTATTTCTTCCCAGAATTCACCCCATGGGCATCTAAGGAAAGTGCCAGCACCCAAACATGTCAGTCACTGTCCTGGTCCTGTGTCCCATCCACCTTGCGCATTTTCTGGCAAAAACAAAGTGACAGATTTTTATCATATGCATTTCATATCTTCTTCTTCTTCATCTTTGCAAGGCCTTTTTATGCTTTTCCCAGCCTTAATTCATTCTCCTATCCCTTTTCGGCTGCCCTGCACAGTCAGGGGTTCATAGGTCACCTTGACATCAGATGACTTTTTCAGCAAGATGATGATATTTACATAGATATTGGAGGCAAATGCCTTAATAACATTAAATTAGGCAATTACAGTAAAGTCTAAGATGCACGCTAAAAACCCGGAATAATTCAGATGGCTCAACTGAAGCTGATGCATATGGGCTGTTAATCAGTAATATGACCTCTAAGACTATGAGGGACGGTTGTTGGAAAGAGCTGTCATTCTCTCCTGCTACAGCCTGAAAGAAGTCAGCTTCTACAACCTGGAGTGCTGAATTCAGTATCTCTGTACTGACATCCCACTATTACCAGTCCATCTGCACGCCCAGTTGAACTGCTTCATGATCTCACTACGATAAGTTTGACCCAGAACTGGTTAGTTTGCTTAACGCAGTTTCTGAAAAGGCCAATCACCAAAATTTGAGAACATAAATTGTTAAAAAGTATTCACCTCCTCACCACACATACAGCATAATAACTGCACATACTTGTAGCTCTCTCACTAGAATAGTAATTCATACAGAACCATAGAGAATGTAAATGCTTTTAATAGACAACTGAGGGATTTTGTCCAAGATGGGTATGACATATCCTTGGTATTTGTTCTGGACTGGTGAGCTGCTGTGCCAGTCTTCAGTAGGTGGGATGGCTGCTGTTGGGTACATCTTAGAGCAAGTACAATCTATTTCTAGAGCCAAGGTTAGGAGGAAAGTCCAGAAGCCATAAGTGATGGATACTGCTCATTCTCTTCCACTGAGTCACTGCCACAGATGCACTAGAAAATGATTTCTAGAGACTACAATGTCATCTTTTTGCAGAACTGCCTTCCTTTCTTCCTAAGTTTCTCTCTCCAGACTGACTCACTCTCCGCACTTAATGTCTGTACACAGAAGATATTTTCACCCTAGCTTTAGGCTGGTCTGCATTTTTGCAATTTTTTGCCAAGAGCTATTTTTGCCAGAAGTCACATGTATGTGGGATTCTGCCACAAACCCAACCTTTTTAAAACCACTAGTACCAATAATAAACTCTAAAAGTAAAATGGGGAGGAGGACTGAAACTAAAAGTGTGGTCTATTTTAGGTAATGAATCGATGTTTCTATTTTGAAGTAAATTATCTTCCAAATGTGATTCTGTTTGTCAGCAAAAGAGCATAACAGCAAATTGAGTAGATTCTTTTTCAGCAAAGAAAAGGATATGCACATGAGTTTTGGTGACTGCCTGTCCCAAATTTACAGTCAGATGTAAAAACCTTGATCCAGGCTACTAGAATACTGTAACTCTTTGAAGAAGACAATAGACATTTATGAAGTATCTCACAGATTTGATCTCAAACAACAGATAACATTTATGCAGCAACTTTAAGACAAAAAGATCTTTCATTTCCTTAGAAACTTCCTATTGAAATTAAACCCATTGCAAACAATTTTTAAAGTATGTTTAAACAGCTTTTCTAGGGTAAATCAATCAATCACAGCTATATAGCCAACCTCTTTATGTATCAACCTTTTCATGTGCTAGTCAGTATCTTATCCCAAATATTTATCACATAGTAAATGGTATTAATAACAGGTCCAATTATCTAAACTGATTGGCTTTATATACTGTTGTGCTGTGTAAAGATATGTACGGACCTAAGGTTGACAGAAAACATTCTCTGTATTTTGTATTAGCCAAGTTTGCTCTACTTAGATGAAGAAAGTGATGGCAACTGTTCTACCCCTTTTAAAAGAAAAAAAAAAAATCTTTCTCTTACATGAATAAATGGAAAATTTATTCTACATAGCGGGGTAAAAATAGCAAAAATCGAGATAAAAGCTAGTGAAGTTTATGCAGAGATACCTGTGGTGGACAACACACAAACCGAGATGCTTAATAACAATAATTCTAATAATTTTAGAACAAAACTCCTGCAATGTTTATGCTGCTGACAGACATGAAAAATATAGAAAATGACAAGATGGCTTCTGCAGAGACAATAAATGTTTGCAGTAGTGTTATCCGTCACCTTTCATATACACATCATATGTTTGTGACATAGTTTTCCAGGATGCACCCATGCTAAAATGATATATTTATGTAGACCAAATGATTCCTGTTTTGCCATCAGCTTATTAGCTCTTTTTTTCAGCTGAGACAGTGTTGTTGCAGAATTTGATTGGAAAGGAGTTATTTTCATCTGTGGCCACATGGTGCCTGTGACCATGGAAATTCCAAATCGTTTCTGCTATTTCGATGGTTAAAGGAGAACAGTCCATTGTTTTACCTGTCTTCAATCTCTTTTCCTCATCTGCCTGAAAGTTACAGCAGGGGATGCCTGTTTTCACTCTGAAGTAGATGGAAATGTCAGAGCACTTCCTCCCACAAGGGTATCTGTCCTGGTTCTGGGTACTTAAAGTGGCAGGTTGAGGTTTCCTTTCCTTACAGGTGTAACAAACACAGAGCTGTGGCTGAGGAGAGGCTGGACAGACCACCTCGCTGAGAGACAGCTGGAGAGCCCAAGGGCAGAATGTGGTTACTGAGAGTCCTCTGGTGAACTTGCATCAGTGAGAGTTTCCCAGGGGTGCGTCACCACAGCCCTCCTGTGCCTCATTCTCTTCCAATCACTTCCTCCTCCTTCAGCTTCTGCCACCCCCATCTCCCTGCTCCAGCCTACCATGACTCCAGATGACTATGACTTCTGTGGCTGCTTTGCATTTGGCCTGACTGGCCAGACAGGTTACAAGAGGAAGCCACAAGAAAGCTGTACATTCCTACTGACTCTTCATTTTTTGCTGTGTGGCAAACCAGAGCCTCTCTCAGTATTTGGGCCAAGATAGGAACTTGGGATGAGTCTAAGCCTAGGCTAGTTTGGAGAGTATGTTCTAGCTTGAATAAAGCAGAGAAGCACTAACAAAATTACAACATTAAGAATTACTTAAAATTAAGTAAAAAGTCTTCCTGTTTGCCTTATAACAGTCTTAAACTGCAGCTCAAGGAATTGGGGCTGGCTGTTTTTTAACGTGGTTAACTCAATCTGTCTATGATTATGTGTTGGTTATGTAGCTACTGAAGAAATAACTGAAAGTGTTTATGATGTTCTCTGGAAGCCTCATAAAGTGAAAACATAATGTTTCCAGAAAACATTGGTAAATCGGCTTTGCTGTCTGTCATTAGAAGATAATTTTTTGTGTTGTTTGCATTCTGATATACTTGCAACGTCTCTTCTTCATAATAATTGTTCTTATTTCCACCTCAGTAAGCTAACAGAAGGATCTGGGTTCTGAGCTCATCATTCCCCTTTCATTCACTGTTCCTTTCAACCAGGCATGCAGAAAAATAGCTCTTGTTAAATACCAAAGTACCGGATCCTATCTTTTCAATGCTGAAAAGGAAAACCATTAGCTTTTTTAATTTAAAAAGCCACACTTGTTATTCTTCCCCTTCAAGCCTAATCACACACATTGAAGGTGTCTGACAGTCACACGTGACATTGCTTAGTCTCTTGAAACTTGCACTTCTTGATAGCTTTAATATCCTTTTAAATAACTGCTACTTGTAACTTTCCTTTAAAAGAGAAAACTGCCCATTTTTTTAACAGTATTTCATTAGTGCAAAATTAATCTTTTTGGATCTGAAAGAGCTGTCTATTTATAAACCTGTCTCTTCTTGTACCTTCTCTGAAGGCGGCAGAGGAGCTGGCTGGAAGGGGGCAGTGGGCTGACCTGAGCAGGTCCTCTTTACTCTGCCCGTTGCGCAAGAGTTTCCCCAGTTGGCCCAACATGCCTTGGATGACCAGCTGCTCTAAATGAATGCTTTGTTTTATTTAGCTTCTGTTTCTTTGCTCAGTTGGAAGGAACCTACAACAACCATCTAGTCAGTTGGATGATCTAGCCTGATCACTTCAGGGCTGACCAAAAGTTAAAGCATGTTATTAAGGGCATTGTCCAAATGCGTCTTAAACCCCGACACACTTGGGGCAATGATCACTTCTCTAGGAAGCCTTTGTCTCTGCTTTACCTTGTTTTCATGCCTTTACTGACCTATGCCTGACCCTTATTGCCATCCAGGCCTTCACCCTGCGCGGCAATGAGAGCCTAGTTTGTGAGGAGAAGGAGGACCTGCAGTTTCTAGCATCCTAGGTGGAAGGAACAAGCCATGTCAGCCCATGGGGACCAAAAGCCAGGGAAACGGAAAAAATAGATCTGCTTTCTTGTAATTTCACTTTCCCAGTTTCTCTGAACACCTGCTATGTAATATCCAGAGACTAGAGATACAGCGCGGTAGGTGCTGACTGTGCTTTGAGCCGTACCCTCTGTAGGTGGTGAGGCTGCTGGGAGAAGACTTGCTCACTCCTCAAAACTTTGTTAGACTGCTGTGAAGAGCTGATAGTGTGTTTCTTGACAGAATTGCAGATACCTAGTCCTACCAGCAGCTCCCCTTCCTCACCCTAATTGACTTCGCGAAAAAAGCCCTTTATTTTTTCACTTAACCTACTTGGAGGGTGAAGTTTCATTAAACAGGGTGAGCTGATGGAACCACTCCTCTCCACTGAAAAGGGAAAATGCTTCCTTGTCTTCCCCCACCTCTATGTTTCCCAGCACTTGGTCCCACCATGAAGGTAGCACTGGAGACCTCTCTGTGAGCCCCTGCAGCTCAGTAACCCAGCACGCAAAAAAACAGGAAAAAAAAAATAATAAAGGAACATATACTGCGTTAGTTGGCTCAGGGACGGGACTGCTGAGTATTAGAGCAAGAAGAGAAGGAGAAAGGACTGTGTGGTCACCGCCAGTGACTACAGAAGAGAGACTTGCAAGGAGGCCCTCTGAGCACAGGAGGAGCAAGACCACCCCTTCTCAGGGGGCAGCAAGGCCTTAGAAAATCCCAGAGGCTTATGGAAACATACCCTGGAGAAATTCATCCTATGCTTTTTTCAAACGTGTCACTGTTTACTTGTGCAAATATTGCCAGGAATAATACTGATGAGAAGGAAGAAAGATGAAATACAGTGAAAACAGATTGTAAAATCGCTGGAACAGTATTAACCTGGACAAGTATAAGAACAAAAAAAACCAAAAAAAACCCACTGCATATGTTCAGCACATGTTTTTCTATTTTTTAATATATTGCTGCTTTCTGACAACTTTCATGTATTTAATATTTTTTTGTTGTTTCAAGGCTACCTAATACTATCTGACTTAAATTCTGGCATTTAAATCTAGTTTTCACTTATTAAATCAAACACTTTGAATGTCCTGAAAAGAATAATTTATTACTATAGCACCAAATAAAACCTAAATATTTTTAATAGAGAATGCATTACCCACAGGTTTGGTAAAATAGCAACACTTAAACAGTGATTTTCTATATACTCTACACATCATAAAACCAGTTTTATTAACAAAATGTTATTAAAAGATAAAATAAAAAGCCAATTAATGGGGCTTTGAGCAACCTGGTCTGGTGGGAGGTGTCCCTGCCCATGGCAGGGGGGTTGGAACTTGATGATCTTTAAGGTCCCTTCTAACTCAAACCGCTCTGTGATTTTATGATTCTATAAAAGTAGTAACAAACGATTATATGATTTTGAAGATCCACAGTATGTATGCTGCATTTGTACCACTGGTAATATGTATGTGTTTTCAATGAATAACAGACAGATTTTGATAAAATTCTGATGCAAAATGGGAATTATACACAAAAAAAAAAGGTGCTATAAAAAAAAAAGCTATTGCATTATTAATGAAGAAATGGAAGTAATAATTAAATTAAATAGAAGAATGAATACTACAATCAGTGTACTTTTTACTATTAAATTAATTAATAAATACTAGGAGTAGCTTAAGCCTTCCTCAGTGTTCCAGTTGTGGTTCAACTGCATATTTCTTTATTACCAGTGGTATAACTGCAGCCAATGAAGACTAGAATAATGTTACCTTCTGGTTTTTGCCTACATCAGTAATTGTAGCAACACTGCTAACCACAGTTTGTAGAAGCTTACTGATAGGTATTTTCACTGCCCTTGCTTGCAAGACAGACCGTTGAGCTTCGAGGGGGTGGTTTCACAGCTCCAGTAAGCTGAATTAACACCCCACCAGGGCTGATGCACTCACTGCTCCCTGCCCTTCCCACCCTTCCTTTCTGCCCCAGCACTAACCACTCACTCCTGCTGTTTGCAGCATGCCAGCTCCGGAGCTAATGAGATACTTCTGGGAGCCAGTTTCTAAAACACCAAAAACTAAACACTAAACAGCAGAAATCAAACCCAATAACTCACCAGTGAGTTAGAGCAACCTACAGCAAAGCCTGCCTACTGTCACAGCTGGAACAAGGAAGGATGGGGGCTCGAGGGGACAGGAACACGTGGATGAAGAAGAGCGGGAGCAAGGGCCTAAGGAGTAAAGTTTTCTTGGTCACTGGGATCACTTTCATTCACTGCTGACTCTAGTGTGTTCTTTCACTAATAGTAAATTTATGCTAAAACAATCAGTAAGCAGGGAAGTTTGTTCATGTTACAGGAGTACTTTTGGTGGTTCTTTCCTGGAGTGTGTTCAGTATCTGCTGCTGAGTCACAACCCAGATACATTCTTCAGATTTGGGGGTCTTCTTTTGGTGAACTACAAGACCAGACACTTGGGCTATCACCAACCTTGACAGGTTCTCCCCAAACTCCAGGCACAGCTAATGGCACCAGCACCCTCTCCCCAGAAGCTGAATAGAAGAATGTGGCAGAATGTGGTCCTTAACTTGTGTGTGTTGCTGGGAGGTACTGGGCTGATCAAGAACTGTTGTTTTTTTCTTTTCTCAAAAACAAACAATAGTGTCTGTAATAAAAGAAAAAAAAAAGAAAAAAAAAGAAAAAAAAAAGAAAAAAAAAAAGAAAAAAAAAGCTGACAGACTTTAGACCTAAAGAAAAGCATCCTGGACCAGCTATTCTCACACACCACAGCAGCTCTCCAGGGAATGTTACTGTGTTGCATCAGTTAAAGCAGCATTAACCTCTCCTTGTAAATATCTGTATCAGCAACATGATAGAGGATCAGCTTTCAAAAATGTTTTCAGAAGTAACAGTAATTGTTTCATCTATATCGCTCATTTGTAGGTTCATCCGCATATTGTATGAAATTCAAATTATGTCCTTTCAAATCCCTATGAGGCCATCACATGTCCTGATGCTGCTGGTGTAGGATGTCTCATGCAGAGTCCTTGTGAGGTGCTCCTCACTCTGGGCTTAAGTCTTTGTTATGTATAACTTAAGCAAACTCTGACCCACGTGGCCTATGAAGGTCAGACTTAATTTCTCCAGTTTGCGCTCCCTGGTCAGGTTTCCCCTTCTAGAACATCAGCCAACTCGTCCTTATAGACAAGCTGAAGTGAAAACCACTGTGGATAAATGTGGGGTTAGGGCTCCAAACCTGAGCTGAAGTAACAGCCACCGGGTACTGGTGTGGTTTATGCTGCCAGCCAAGGCAGCTGAAGGATCCAAACACAACATGGGTCTCTTTCCAGCTGTGCTACAGGTACAGCCCCACAGTACTTGTAGCTATACAAGTGGCTATACAAGCTATACAAATAGCTTATTATGGAGGAAAGAAGAAACGAAGAAAAGACCTCACGATAGCAAGAGACATTGGTGTGGAGGTATTCTGTTAACCCCATGAAGGGATGGTTTCTCGTCTCTCGTAGCTGATCTCCACTGCCGCCGAAAGGTGCAACTCCAGTCTCTGCTGGGCCACAACCTTCCCACCTTCCCTTTGTGTTGGGGCTGTGCTGCTTCGACAGCACAGGCAGATCAAACAGCTTGCTGACCTAGCTGAGAAAACACCTTTTTCGTGGTTGTTTCTTCCAGCTGGGTTAAGTGAGCTGCTCTGAGTCACTGCATGGCCACACGAGCGCTGGCACTACCACAAGGGAGTCAGTGGTGACACACACCGCGGAAAGGAGGAGAATCGTTCTTTTTGGAGGAGCATCTTCTCAAATTGGCTAAAGACAGCTGTGAAACCAGCTGAATATGAACCTGGCGCAGGTAAGTACGTGGCTGTGAATCAGCACATAAAACTAAATGCCAAACCCAGAAGACTTTAATTAGGCTACTGTTAATGTAGCACTGCAGTTGGTAATGACTGCAAGGACCAGAGAGATCAGTATAGATCACTGTGATTTGCAATATCATGGCTTTTCTGACTATGAGAGTATTGTCAAAAACAAGCAAACTGAGAGAAAGCTCAAATGTTAAATGTTTGTGAAGTCCTTCTGTTACTAACAAGGGTCTAGCAAAGTTAGAATAATTTTTAAATAAGAGTTGAAAGTACAGAATCCCAAATATGTCCTGTGATACAGGACAGCAGAAGGGATCAAACTGGCATCAAGCTCCACTGGTCTGGTTTTCTGCTTGTAGAGGTGCTTCCTGCTGTGTTGTGTTTGAGGTTGGCCATCTCAGCTTTACGGAGAGACTCTGCAGGAACACGAAACAGAAGGTGTCAGGTTTGACTTTGGTTGTCCCCGTTATTCCCCTTCTCACTCGCAGTTCGAAGCAGGAAAAATAGGTAGGGTCAGCACAGGCATGGGGACCAGGGAATTCTAGCTAAGGTACACTTTGTTGTCAAACTGACAAAATATTCTAGCCGCTCGGAGCTAGATCTTCCACCTGCACCACGGTGTGATGACAGCAGCCACTGCCCAGGTGCCTTCTGCCTTTACCTCTCCCTAGTGATTAAACACACGCATTCCCACAGAGGGACGCTTAATGGCACCCATCCACGCCTACTCCTTAGTAGGGGCAGGCAGCAGAGCAGTGTTTACTCCTGTGAGGTGCCCTTGTGAAGTTTTGGGGCAGACTTTCCTCCAGTGAGAACATCTTCCATTTTTTAATGTGTAAAATATACACACTGTATTTCTTTCTCTTAATTATCTTTTTGTTATCGTTTTCCAAGTAGGTAAAGAGAGACATTATTTCCATATTAAATTTTACATTGAGCTTAGTCATTTGCTTGGCAAGGTTAATGTTTCATTGTAGAAAAAAATACCAAAATACGAAAGGTATCTTTCACTATCTAGTAACTGAATTTCGCAGTGCTCATACATTTGTCATTGCAAATATGTATTTCAGCAGGAAACCACACGAGATGAATTAGATTTCCTGTTCAGCTTAGAGAGTAGCAGAAGGCTATTGATGCGTCTAGCTGGTTCAGAGCTGTTATCTACCGTTACAGGAGATACAACTCTGACGTTGAACTCTTCGGTTGTTCTTCATCTGAAGACTAACGCGAGTGGGCTACACGGTGTCAATTTGGTTCTGTCCACTTCTGTCAGCTGCTTGTTGCAACGTGCAGCTACTGAGGGAGCAAAGTACAATGAATTTGCAGCTTAGGAAAGCTGCCTTTCATGTCAGGCAACTGTGCCTGCGGTCTAAACTAAAAATTTAAACATACAGCTATAAATTAAAGTGCTCTTCTAGGTCAGATGGAGAGCTGCTCGTGGTCACATGCTTTTGCCAAGCAGAAGTTGAACTCGCCTATTTCTTAGCCACAGCATCTTATGGCATCACATAATTCCAAGTAGTATCCAAAAGCAATTTCCTTTTTTCTCTCACATAATAACTAAAACTTGATGAAAAGAGAAGACTTTTGTTATGATTTAGAATTGGACTTTTAACACTTTGGAGGTGCATCTCAGCAATCTGCATGAAGCCCTTTATAAAACAGAAAGCACTTTTTACATTTCCATCAGAATTCAAGTAAAAAGCAAGTTTAAAAGTACTGGAACAAAAAGATGAAAGGCATCATTTTCTTCTCTGGTTTGTTGACAATTTTTCCTTAAAACAGAATAAAGAACAGATTAAATTAATCATTGGACCTCCTACATCCCATAACATCAAATGGAGATAGCTTTGCTTACAAGGCTAACAGTAAAGGGGTGCTTTCCAGAGAGGTTTAAATTTCACTAGCAAAAATCAGTTACATTTGAAAGGTTCTAACTGTATTTTTTATGTTTTTTAGTATCTGGAGTCCCATCTGTGGCAGAAGAGCTATTCTGTGCTCGCTTGTGTGATAAAGCTCACCTGTGTGTGATAAAGCTCACCTGTGTGTGATAAAGCTCACCTGCAAACCCACAAAGATGCTCAGAAAGACAGTGGCAGGAGGAGGAACCCAAAGAACACCCTTCCAGGCTACCCTCAGGGCCATCATAGGGGCCATCAGCCCACTGAAGACCCACCTCCACAAGCCCAGAGGAGCACAGGGACACCGAGTGGCAGCCAGGAACCTGAATCAAGGCACTGAGGAACGAACACCTTGTCCAGGCCCCACCATGGGCTGTCCCAGCAGAGCCTCAGCCCCGAGGTCCAGGTGAAAAACCCATCATGACAAGGTATTGTGAGTGAGTTTCTTTCTGGATCACCTTTTGAAGCAAAGCAAGGTTGCTCCCCAGGGATGCAGGAGAAAAGCCGTTTGGGGTTATATAGGACTTACTACAGGGTATTTAGGGGAGGAACCAAAGGTGGGAAAAGGGAGGCTTAGGTGACTTGGAAAGGAATATGAGTGGGAAAATAGAGGGATGAGGGGATAGAAAGGGCTGGTTGTGTGCAAATAGTGTGTGTTTCAGGATTTCTACATCTCACTGCCAGTATCCCAACATTTTGTTCACCTTTTTAACTCCCATTGCCCATTGACCTGTTGTTAGTTACAAAGAATACTAATACACTAGTCATACAATTTTCCTTCTGCCAAGTTATTCTACTTTATTCTTTTCTGTCGCATAAATTTTGTTTTTAGCAAAGTTTACCGAATTCACCTTTTCTTACACCAAGAGTCAAATATTCATTTGAAGTACAGAGTTGTCATTTCTGTGTTCACTCATTATCTAAATATTTACCTCAGAAATTTTCTGTGGCCTGGTTCTAGAATTAAAATATTCATAACACCTCATTGCCATCACTGTCTTCAAGAATTCATGGAAGATGAGTGAATCTGAATAGAAGAGAATATAACATTATCTTCCGAAAGAAAGGAGGAATCAGCAGTCAATGTAATTTCAGCATCAAGAACAATACTCTAATAAATTATTAAACGGCCACATTAAAAGCACCTGGAGGGTCAGTGAAAAAGAAACAGCCAGCAAAGATTTGTTGCAAACAAAAGTTTGTTAAACTGCTGTATTTTCCTTCTTTAACAGGGTATCTGGGCTGCAGTGCAAGAGGCAGTAGAAGTGATGTGTATTGACTTTAGGGAATCTTTGGGCACGATCTTACATGACGTTCTCATAGTGTACAGAAATATTTTATTCTGGGCTAAATTACTGCACAGTAGGTGCACAATTGCTTGCAGAAAATACTGCAGGACTTATCAATATTGTTTTTTCAAACAGAAAGGATATATAATGCAGAATTCTGGTGGGGTCTAGCCAAGATCTGATAAAATGCAACATTTTCATTCATGACTTGTTTGGTGGAACAGAGTGCACACTTACAAGATTTGCACATGATGCCACAGCAGAAGGGGCCGCAAAGGAACTGAAGGATTAGAATTCAAAATGACTTTGATAAATGGGAGAAGCGGTCTGTAATCAATAAGATGAAACTCACTAAACACAAGCACCAAGTGCCATATTGAAGCAAGAAAAAATCAAATGCATAAATACAAAACGAAGAATAGCAGCAGCACTGTAGAAAGAGGCCTGGGTGTTACAGTAAACCACATATTGAATATGAGTCAACAATATGATGCTGATGCAAAAATAGAAAAACTCATCCTGGGACATCTTAATAGATGTGTCATATGCAAGATAGGGTTAGTGACTGTTTTTCTTAACTCACCTCTGAGAAGCCTTAGTTTGGTGTACTTTAATAGGATAGTACAAAAAAAAAAGTTAAAAAAGAAGAAGATGAAGAATAATTGAAAAAGGGAAAGGATATATTTGCTCTAAAAAATAAAGGCTGATGGTGGGTGCAGATGTGATATGATAACAACCTTCTGATAAGTAGAAGGGATAAACATAAACAGGGATCCCATTGCTTATTCCTCACTACACTGAGGACACGACAAAACTGAACCGGCTTCAATTGCTCAGGAAAGGTTTAGGCTAAGACAGGAAAAACTTCTATCTCTGAGGAGAGCTATGGACAGAAATAGGTCATCTAAAGATGTGGTATAATCTACACCGTTCAGCTTTCTGAGAAGAAGTTAGAAAAATCCTCGTCAAAGATTCTCTGTTCCTTAGAGCAAGAGGCAAACAGCATGAGCTCCTGCAGGTTTTTCATTCTAGCTACTGTTGTTACAGCATCAAAGAAACAAAAGCTAGTAAACTTAAATTAGCTGTTTATTGTAATACTAAATATGTTCATGCCAGTTTCTGACAGGGAATTTCCTTTCTTATCTGCAAAAATAAATTCACGCCCTGGCGGTCTGCTCCTTGCAAGCAGTAACATCTGCAGCGAGGTTCGGTCTGCTGCTGACTTTGATCCATTCTCACGACAGCTTAACGCATCTCTTGATGCCTGCAGGTCTTTGAGTCCAAATATTTATCTCCTTTCAGATTTATTTCTGGCCACTTGAATTTTATGTTCCCCCACAGAGCCCCTCTGATGGCTACAGAATGCAGCTGGTACTGTTCATGATGCTCCCTCCTGGCATTACCAGGGCTGCCGTTAATTCTCGGTAGGCTTATTCATTACTTGAATAAGTTATCTAATACGCTTTGTATGTTTGTTTTTACCATTCTGCTGTGGTGTGCTTAAATAGTTACCAAGTTCATTTAAGGATTTTATTTTCTTAAATGTTTTGCCCATGGTTTCATGGCTTTATGCCTTTGGACACTCTTTCTGCAGTTCAGATCACCACACTAATCTTCACTATCTTGCAGCTACTGTGACAGAGGGAGTCAGCTGTAATTACTTCTTAAATCAGATCTCGTTTGTTACTTAGGCCTAAATCTCTTGTGCACCAGCAAAGCTACCTGCTGCTTAAAGCAGTCATTTGTAGTTGCTACTCTTAGCTGTATCTCTCAGTGGCATTTGAGCCACTAATCCTGGGTACTTGAAACAATCTATTACTACTAGTTTACTTCCATTTGTACCCTTCTTGGCGCAATTCGTTTTTAAAGGAGTCGTTCTTCTACCTCAAAAGGCACTGAGATTTGGATCTACGTAAAAATGGAGTCTATGGCTCATGTTCTCAGTTCTTTCACCTCAGAAATTTCATTGAAGTTAAAATGAATCATATCGCAGAGTCAAGATTGGAAAATATATTTGAGACTATGGAATGTGCTTGTTTTGTCAGGTTTTTTCCCACTTAGAGTTCAGGGGTAAAAATTCTACCTCGCATCCTCCCATACACCTGCTGTAGTTGTAGACTTGAATTTCCAGGTATATTAATGGATATTCTCAATCAAGAACTGCTGTTATTGACAGATCTCTCATGCAACATTTTTTTTTTCCCATTTATTAATACAAGATTTGTGCAGAACTGGGTCACTGGTAGCATGTAAAAAAAATGGGTCACAAATTGGAAATTATGCAGAGCATAGGATATCCTGCCTATGCTTATCTGTATTTTAGGCAGGTTAACTAGTATCTCAGATGGTACCGCATCCCATTTTCCATCCTCTGGCACACTGTAAGCTGCCAGCCCTGTTTCACTGCAGGGAATAGGGGAGAGGGATCACGCTTCTGTCTCCGAAGCAGACAACGGCTTAAAAAAAAGCTCATATAAAATACCACGGGACTGTCACCACGCTCCCATCAGAGCCTCTCCATTTTTGCAAGATGAACTGAGCAAGAAGCACGTATCTGGGCACAGCAGCAGCAGTTTCAGTGGCAGCGCAGACGCATGCAGACTTCCTGAGTCAGAAGCGTTGTTTCCTGCACACGATGGGCCACATGAAGTGAGACTGCAAAGTTGGAGTTACATCAGGCACGACTTTCTGCGTAGTCAGATATTGTCACCGATGACAAAGACAGGATCCCTTTGAGCATGGTGCCTGGCTCTGCGAGAAGAGTTCTGCAAACGCAGGTGGGGCGGCTGAGCAGCAAAATAAGATTTCCAGAATGAGAAGTACAATATTAACGGTAGATGTGTGATAAGTTCAGCCCCTATTTGGTGAGGCAATGACCAGTATAAGCATGTTGTTGAACAAGTAGAGGAGGACAACTAGTCAAAGCATACTTCCACTATATTAGTGCTCTGGCAGTGTGTTGGGGCTGGAAAATCAACAGCAAGCAAGGTTATTTAGGGAATTAAAACAACCATTTCAATAAGAATTGGTCGCAGGCTTTTCTTGGATACTTTCTCAGCTGCAACGTGGTCAATGGAGGGGAAAAAATACTCTCCACGTATTCAGGTCTGCATGCTCGAGATCAAAAGAAAGTAGTAATTGTAAGTGTTGAGGGATACTAATTGTTTTGCATAAATAAGTAAGTTTTAAGTAGACTAAATTACTTAGGATTATAATTTGCTGTGATTTGTGCTGCTTGCTTAGCTCTGCTTTGCATGAGTAGCTGGATTTGCTGAAAACTTTAGGCTGTGAGAAAGCTATTCTTCTCAGTGTTTTTCCTAGTAGATGGTACAGTATTGTTTAATCTTTTAGCGTGGGAAAGTACTGGGTATCATACTACTGTTTGGTTGTGTTTCTCTAAAGTCCAGGACTTTTTTGTTCCCCATGTTCTGCCAACAAGGACAGGTGCACAAGGAATGTAAGCCAGAAGACACAGAGGCTCCAACCCTTGATGTAAACAGCAAACCAACAAGATAAGAGCTTGCCTGCCTGGACACAGAAAAAGAATCCAGTTAGAAGACCCCCAGACCACAAATCACCATTGGACCAAAAGGCACATGGGCAGCACGTGAAGGGCAGGTGTATGGATCACAAGAGCATAATTGCCCAGGGATTACTTTGTTCAGGGTCCCTCTCTTTAAAGGCACCCAGCCCGGGCTACTCTTGCTACTCTACCTTCCAATTAAATTAATTATTCTATGAAATCCAACGCCTGGGACTCTGCTGTGGGAAACCTAGGGTTGAGCCTGAAGAAGGAGGAAGTCTGCCCAGGAGTAAGTGTGTGTGTGTG